>CM058230.1:27917947-28515777 GCA_030180135.1 Orychophragmus violaceus | reverse complement strand
GTTTTTTTATTATATTTGTGAATATATATTTTATATTTTGAATTTTTTTTTCTTTTAGATATTTTCTGTTGATATATCAAAAATATTATTATGTAGATTTTAAAATATCAAACATGTTTTATATAATAAAACATTTTACATATTTTTAATAACCTTTATTTTTAAAAACTGTATTTAATATTATTTTGTATAAATATGTTTATAATTGGGAAGTGGTGAGGACATCAAGTCATCATCAACCAAGGAGCATGGAGAGGATATAAATCAACCAACCAAGATCCTTGGAGAGAAGCAGTTTGAGCCCACCAGAGACATATGTGCATGTCTTGGAGCATATCTACCAAACCAGGAAGACTTAAGCAACAAATCAACATGTTACAGAAATTTAACTCATCAAGGAATCATCAAGAAGTGGAAGTGTTTCAAAATCTTTCCAGATGAAGAAGATATGCAAGTTACAACTCAGACGATTTCCAAGGAACCCGCTGGAGACCAACTGTCATTTATTGGAGAGTACAGATCGGAGCAGGATGAATCAAGTTCTAAACCAACTTGTTTTGGAAACCATACTCAACAGAGGTTCAGTGAGAATTGGATTCGGTTCAAAAAGAATTATGGTTTAAAAGTTATTCAACTTCTAAACCAGGAGAAGCTACACTTGCCTTATTTAGAGCCTCGCGGATTTAATATCAAACGGCTCTTTCCTCTTCAATATGGCTGCATTTTGGACGTGATCTACATCATCCAGAATGTCCCTAAGGCACAAAATTATCTCCCCAAATTGTCAAGATACAAGAGCCAACGAATTTCCTTATTTGGCAAGCTAAATCATCTCCAACGGCCATATGGCTTAAATGTAGATTATTTGTTCCTTTGCTTAGTTTTTATCTTTCAATTATATTGAACACTACATAAGCTCATCCTAGTCTCATTTGTAAATCACCTTTCAATCAATCAATAATAAACAGAGTATTTCATTTTCAGAGAGTTTTCTTTGAGTTTGTGTTCATTAGATTCAATTGAGTGATTCATTGTTTCTTCTGAGTTTCAGAATTAGTTTTCTTTGTGTGATTCAAAGAGGCTGCTTCTGCCAAGGATTGAGAGAGTCAATCAACCCACTGAACAAGAGAGTTTTTCATCTACCCATCCATCCCGCACATCCATTCAAATCTAAGCAAGTGAGAGAGCTTCAGAGCCAGCACATGTTCTTCCATCTCCCACCATCCTAGTCTCTGATTCTAAAGCTACATCATCTGGTATCAGAGACGAAAGGTTCCAAATCAGGTGTATTCTATCCATTACCTTTCGGTTTTATTGCATCTAGTTTTGTTAGATCATTGTTTTAGTTTTTGTTCTTCATCTCATTCAAAAATCAAAAGAAAAAGTCATTGCATCTAGTTTAGTTTCTGTTTTATTGATTTCTCATCCAAAAACAAAAAGAAAAAGTAGTTTGTATTCCTAGTTTCTGTTCAAAGTCTTATTAATTCAAAAACCAAAAAAAAAAAGTGATTTCATCAAGTTTAGTTTTCTGTGTTTTCATTCATCATTCAAAAACCAAAGAAAATAGTTTGTTTCTGTTTTATAGTATTTGATTTGCATCCTTTAAACCAAAACCAAAAAAAGAAAAGAAAAGTCTGTTTGCATTAGTTTTCATTCTTAGTGTTTTTACGAGCTTTATTTTGGAAAACCAGAAAAAGAAAAGAAAAAGAAGATTTTTGCTTTGTTTTATTCGATTTTCAAAAAGAAAATACCATAAAAGTGTTATTTCCATTCTTAAAACATTTGCAAAGTCAAATTCTTTCAAGAAAAATTAAAATAAAAAAAAAGGAGTGTCTTCCCTTACCTGTTTGATTTCTAAGTTTGTTTTTACTTGGTTTCAAAATCTTTACTTGTCCTGGATTAAGAGAACATGTGTGCAACCTTTTTAAAAGGAAACTCAATATTCTTATTCTTTGAAATCTCTTGTGTTTTTCAAAAAAAAAAAACAAACCAGTCTTCCTAAAATTGATTTCAGTTTCTGATCTTGTTAGAAGAAGAAAAAAGAAATGTGTGTTAAGAAGCTTGTTGTGTAGATTGCTTGAGATTTGAACATTACCTACACTTGTTCTACCCTTAAGTTTCAGGAAAATCCAGAACCTATTCGTACACTTTGTTTGATTTATTTCATGAACTAAAACATGGAAGATGAAGATGGAGCAAGTGTCTACACTACCTCAGAGGTTGATTGGGGTGATGAAGAGCACTCATGGAATGGAGAAGAAGAGTTCTCTGAAGCATCTTGGAAAGAAGAAATAGCATCAGAAGTTAGCTTTGACGTAGATGTTGAGCATGATCAGGAAGGATCCGAGCTTGAAGAAGAAGCACATGGAGAGGACTATTATAGCACAGACTATGAAGAGGATCATAGTGATGGAGAACCTGAACCAGCACCTCCAGACCCATACCAAGGCGAGGTACAATGTGAGTCAAGGCAGGAGGAAGCATGGGAGGATCAATCTGACCTTGAAGATCCTTATGGAGCAGAACCGGACTACAAAGAAGAGGAAGAACCCACTGAAGACACATGGGAGAACAACACCAGTTCTGAAATAAGTGAAAGAGAAGAATACCAAGGTGAATTTTGTCAAGAAGAGCCATATAACATTTGCTTTTCAGGTCGTGTGCAAGGACCAGAAGCTTATCTAAGGTGGGAAAGAGATATGGATGATTGGTTTCTAGAAAATCAAGTTCCAGAAGAGGAGAAGACAACCATTTCTGAAGAAACTCTCATTGAAGAAGCCTATCTAGAGTGGGATAAGGATGCTTACATCAGGCTTGAATTTGAGCTACCAGACCACACTTGGGAAGAAATGAAGCAACTTTTACGCAAGGAGTTTGTAGAAGATATCTCAACAGACCCATACTACTCAAGGTGGCAAATTCCTCAAGAACCAAGAAGGTGGATCACAATTACACCACCAACAAAGACTGTCATTCCTAAAACAAGAAGGAAAACGTCCAGCAAAAAGAAGCCACAAGCTTCCAGGGTTAGGAAGGAACAAGTAGAGCAAGCAGTACAAGAGAAGAGTACCAATAAACCACAAGAAGAGGTCAATGTCTCTTGTACCCTACATAAGCAACCAGCAGCACCACACCAGGGTATGTGTTCTAACTCTAATAAAGTTAAAAATCAGACATGTTATAGATGCCATAAGAGAGGACATTATGATGTACATTGTCCACTAAAGATTGTTAAATTACTAGAAGAGAAAATTGAATTATCCAAAACCAGTGATAGTTTGATTCAATCTAATTTGGTAAATTCCAATTCTAGTATAATGCACTTGTCTTTGTCAAAGGGATTTGATGCAGGAGCAGAAGAGATGGGCATAAAAGAGAAAGTACAAGACATTGCCATCACACTAAGTACCAACAATAGACAAGGTACTAAAGAAGAGGAGAGCATCAAAGAGAAACCACCAGACCAAGCTAAGAACATTGAAGGTGTTAGACATGTAAGTCTCTCTTTGACTCCATCTATTTCTTATGAAGCCACAATTGTGTTGAAAAGTATACTAAACATACAAGAGCATGAGGAAAAAATCTGCTTAAAACACATAGTAGAAAGTTTATCTGAAACTAGTGCTAAGGAATTAGAATCAACAAGTTTATCTTCTCATAGAGAACCTGTAATGCACTTGTTTCTTGCCCAAAGTGTCAATGTTGTTTCAGGAACAAAAGGAGCAAAACACAAAGGAGTTACATCGGAACAGAACCTATTGCTTGAACAAGTTCAGAACATGGAGGCATCACCAATAAAATATCAGTGCCAAAAATACCAGCGAAGAGGAGTGATACTGGATTATTTGCTCCAAGGAGAACCACCTGATGTCCCTTACATCACCAGACCACAAAACAATCAAGGTAAGGTTCTAGACTCTCAACTTAGGATGAAGGCTAACTTGCTTTCTCTTGGTGCAGATTGTATAGTTTCGAGGTCGAAACTTCTTCAAGAGGGAGAGTATGATGAGGACATCAAGTCATCATCAACCAAGGAGCATGGAGAGGACATAAATAAACCAACCAAGATCCTTGGAGAGAAGCAGTTTGAGCCCACCAGAGACATATGTGCATGTCTTGGAGCATATCTACCCAACCAGGAAGACTTAAGCAACAAATCAACCTGTTACAGAAACTTAACTCATCAAGGAATCATCAAGAAGTGGAAGTGTTTCAAAATCTTTCCAGATGAAGAAGATATGCAAGTTACAACTCAGACGATTTCCAAGGAACCCATTGGAGACCAACTGTCATTTATTGAAGAGTACAGATCGGAGCAGGATGAATCAAGTTCTAAACCAACTTTTTTTGGAAACCTTACTCAACAGAGGTTCAGTGAGAATTGGATTCGGTTCAAAAAGAATTATGGTTTAAAAGTTATTCAACTTCTAAACCAGGAGAAGCTACACTTGCCTTATTTAGAGCCTCGCGGATTTAATATCAAACGGCTCTTTCCTCTTCAATGTGGCTGCATTTTGGGCGTGATCTACATCATCCAGAATGTCCCTAAGGCACGAAATTATCTCCCCAAATTGTCAAGATACAAGAGCCAACGAATTTCCTTATTTGGCAAGCTAAATCATCTCCAACGGCCATATGGCTTAAATGTAGATTATTTGTTCCTTTGCTTAGTTTTTATCTTTCAATTGTATTGAACACTACATAAGCTCATCCTAGTCTCATTTGTAAATCACCTTTCAATCAATCAATAATAAACAGAGTATTTCATTTTCAAAGAGTTTTCTTTGATTTGTGTTCATTAGATTCAATTGAGTGATTCATTGTTTCTTCTGAGTTTCAGAATTAGTTTTCTTTGTGTGATTCAAAAAGGCTGCTTCTGCCAAGGATTGAGAGAGTCAATCAACCCACTGAACAAGAGAGTTGTTCATCTACCCATCCATCCCGCACATCCATTCAAATCTAAGCAAGTGAGAGAGCTTCAGAGCCAGCACCTGTTCTTCCATCTCCCACCATCCTAGTCTCTGATTCTGAGGCTACATCATCTGATGTCCTCATCAGGAAGTCTTTATATATTCAATTATTTGTGGTATACTAAATGTTGTTGTGGCACAATGGCAAAGGTTTGTTTTGTGTGAGAGGTTTTGGTTTCGAACCCAGTTTTGTATTATTTTTGTTTGTTAAGAAAAACAAAACGATGTCGTTTTATGTTAACGGAGGAATTTAACTCCGATTGTTTTTTCTTTTAAAATGTTAACGGTGTGTACAAAATGGTCAGTCAACGCAAAGTTTGTGATTTACTAAAAAAAATCAACCAAAAGTTTGATGTTTTTTTGACCGGTCCATAAATTCATATCTGTTTTGGCAATTTGTGTAAAGTTGAGGATTTTTCGGCTGAATTTCCCAAAAATATATAACAAACGTTTGTTTGTTTAAGAATAATAGAATATAGTAAATAATTAAGAGATTTAGTCTGTTTTTTAAATGTTAAATTTACAGATCAGCAAAAAATAGTTTTACATGAAAAAAATATTAAATGAGAGAGAAAAAAAATGAACCACTTAAGAGATTTATTTCAAGAAGATACTGAAGAAATTATCTGGGTACATCATGTTTTTAAAAAGAGATACTTCTCCAAATTATCTAAACATATAACCAAACCGTCCCTGGGTTTTCCTTTATCCTGTAATGGGCTTTGAGCAAATTATAGTAGTCGGTGTGTAAGATTTGTCAGAATGTGGAAAATTAAACATGTGGGTCCAATAGGCCCATTAAAAAGCCACATGGCCCAAGGTGAGAGTGTGTGTACCGTGTGCCTGTGGGTCATCATACTCAATTACTCATTTGTCTGTGATCCTTTCGCAATCCTGGCCTTATCTATTGGACTCTAGTCCCTACTACTATGCTTTCCACTTAAATATAAATATATATATATATATATATATATATATATTCGTTTCTTATAAATTAGTATTTAAAATGTCCAGGAACTATATGCTTTTTTCTTACTCGAATTACCAACCATTTAGCAAGACAATGCCAAAATCATTAGTATGAGAGAAGTTGTTTTAGTTTTGGTTTGAAAAAGTTACTTGCTTAGTTGCATCGTACACAAATATAAAAATGGAAGAGTGATACTACTTGTTGTAGAAGAAAACAAAAATTTATTTAGAATCTATAGTAAACTTCAATTATGCAACATGTTGACAAAATAACAAAAAGGAAATGCAAAAAATGAGAAATGATTTAGAAAGGGAAGTGAGTGAGAAAGAGACAGAGAGAGGGACAAGACAAGATGAGGTGTCTATGTCCCTTGATGAATGAATGATACTATCTACCATCAATGTGGGCTTCAATGCTCATTAGGGCCCACTTCTAATTTCCTCACCCAACAAACAACAACTCATCTTTACTTGCCTATTTGTATCTTAAATTACCTTTGTGCAAGTAAAGTATCCACTTAAAATGGTGAGATGTCAATGTTTTTGTTTTGTTTTGTACTCTAAACAACAAAATTTATCTTTACCTTTGTAATGTCATTATTAAGAACATACTAATTGCAGTCAGGAAGTTAAACGTTCCCTAACCACCACTTTTTGATTTGGATTACCTTTTAAGAAACTAAAAACAGAGAACTTAACTACTTTTATATTTGGAAAATATATTTTTTGAAAAATAGCTCTCGAATTCCCCAAGTCTCCCACATTACAACGATTTAACTACACAAACCCATAAACATCCTATTAATCATGTGCCAAATCTTATCATGTATATGTACGGAAAGTAAATGAAATAACACAACCTGAAATTTAAAAAAGAAGTTTGAGAATTTAAGAGCCATGTGAATCTACAGTCATCAATACACGAGCCTCCAACAGTTCACTAAAAACGAGAGAGTCCACGCTTTAAAGATTGAGACATGTTCCTTCAAGAACCCTAGAATGTGTTTACTCCTAATATGGAAACTATTTAAATGCATGTTAACGCCAGAAGATGGCACCATTGATTTTACCAAAACCTCTTACAAAACCAGACCTACTATATACAGTGGAGACTGAAACACCATTTTTGGAAACCTTTTTCTTATATTTAATAAAAATTCAACATTCTCTGATTCTCCTTTACACCAAAACCCTTGAGAAAAGGGGGGAGGAGAATCTTGATTACAATGCCCTAATTCACAGCTTCAAGCATCAATAATTGAGAGCTTTTGTGGGCAAAAACTAAGTAGATTTTGCTCTGATTCTCAGTTTATCACCTGTTGTATCTCAAGCTACACTTCCATGGTCTGATGTTTCTTCATTGTAGTAAGGTGTTAACTTCCCATCCTTATCGCCTCTCGTTTGGCTCTCGTCGTCTCCACCACCAATTTCTTGCAACATCTTCACCACGCGTCTCATTGAAGGTCGGTTTATGGGTAAGGGACTCGTGCAGAGAAGCCCAATGTTGAGGATTTTGCTTATCTCTTCTTTGAAACAAGAGTCGAGTTTCGGGTCTATCACATGCTCTACCCCTTTCTGGTCCAATGTCGAGCATACCCATTTCACCAAATCCTTGTCCCCTAATTCTGGAGCATTTGGGCGTTTCCTAGTCACTATCTCAAGGATCACTACCCCGAAACTGTAGATGTCGCTCTTCTCGTTCACACGGAGTGTGTATGCGTATTCTGCAAGTAGTTTGAAATCCATTAATGAACAAGTGACAAGGTTGTGGAGCCATGATTCAGACATGTCTCAATAGATAAGTGAATGCTCATTTAAGTCTCTCAACAACTAATGTATCGTTCGTGTGTGATATTCATGCAACATGTACTAAGCAAATACTAGTTATTATTAAAAGTTGAATTATAAGGACTAACCTGGTGCAATATAACCGCATGAGCCAGCGATCACTGACATCGACTTAGGAGATTTTCCGGTCAAGTCGACGACTTTAGCCACTCCAAAATCAGCAACTCTTGCACCGTAATCTCCATCGATCAATATATTGTTAGACTTAACATCTCTATGCACAATCGCAGGAACACAATCATGGTGAAGATACGAAAGCCCCTCGGCCGCATCTAGGATAATCTTAAACCTCGTCTGCCATCCCAACATTCCTCCTTTGCTGCTATGAAGCAAATCTCCCAAGCTACCATTAGGCATGTACTCGTAAACCAAGAGCTTGCAATCTCTTGTGGTGCAGCAACACCATAGCTTCACAATATTCTTATGCCTAATCTTACCCAATGTTTCTACTTCAGCCTCAAATGCTTCATCTTTAACTCCAAGTCTCTCGCCTTTCTCTGGATCACTGTCTCCTGTTTCTTTAACAGATCCTGTCCATAAACGTTTTACAGCAACTGTTTCTCCGTTGGTGAGTACAACCTTGTAAACTTTACCAGAAGCTCCAGCTCCAATCACATTGTCTTCATCCAAGCTTTCGAGAATCTCGTGCTCACTGAATCCAAGTTTGTGGAACGACATGAGAGTCCACTTGGATCTCTCCATGGCTCTTGCTTTCTTGAAAGTCGTGTACTTGAAGTAGAACCAAGCAATGCCCGCAAGAAACACCATACCAGCAAGTACAAAAATTATTCTGAGAAGCCATACATAGCCTTTGTTCTTAGCTTCATCCTCAGAGCCACACAATCCTTTTATATCACCGCACAATCCCGGGTTCCCGAGGAAACTGTTCTTGTACATCTCTTTCGCTAAAGAAGGCGGTAGGTTACCCGATAACCGGTTATTCGAAAGATTCAGCTGGTTTAGCTTCAAGCTCTGCAATGAAACCGGTATGTTGCCGGAGAAAAAGTTACCAGAAAGATCAAGATAATTTAAGACAGACAAACTCCCGATCTCGTCCGGGATTCTACCGGAAAATTGGTTATCAGCTAAGTTTAACTCATTTAGCTTCTTCCACGATTTGATTTTGGGAGATAACTCCCCTGAAAACCGGTTTCCATGAAGATCAAGAGTACCTAATTCCCCAAGATTCATCAAGCTATCAGGCAACGAGCCACTGAGCTTGTTTCCGCTGGCCGACAACTGATTAAGATTGTTCAAAGACCCAACTTCCTCCGGCAAAGATCCGGTGAATTCATTGTTGGTGAGAATCAACAGCGAGAGGTTTGATGCGCCTCCTATGGTCTTTGAAATTTCCCCAGAAAACGAGTTGTTGATGAGCTCAAGTAAGTAAACGTGAGGCAATCCCCAGAAACCTGTAGGAACTTGACCGGAAAACCGGTTATACGCTAACCGGACACGTGTCAAGCTCTGGCAATTCCCAAGGCTCTCCGGTATACCACCGGAGAAGGAGTTGTGTATAATCAGCAACTCCTCTAGCTCCCCTTTCTCGCACAGACCCGACGGCAACTCGCCGGAGAATTCGTTCTCAGAAACGTCTAGCCATTTTAGCGGAGAGTTTCTGCCGAGATCTCTTGGTAATTCGCCGGTGAGGCGGTTTCCGAAGATCCTGAGCTCGTACAAGTTCGGAGATAAAGCTACACTAGGAGGAAGCTCACCTTCGAGATTGTTCTCGTAAAGATTCAGACTCTCCAATGGGACACGGCAGAGCTCGTCGGGTATCGACCCGGTTAATTGATTCATTGACGCATCGAGAAGTCTCAGGGATTTCAAACTACCGAGCTCCGGCGGTATTTCTCCGGTCAGTGAGTTGTTGTAGAGCTCAATCTGAACTACGTTGGTCAAGCCGCCGAGCGAACGAGGGATAGGACCCACCAGATCGTTGAGAGCAAGGTCTAAATCAACCAATCGGCTGAGTCGACCAAGTGATTCAGGGATCTGTCCGACTAAATGGCATTCGGTAAGCCACATAACTTCAAGGTTCGTCAGGTTTCCGAGCTCCGGCGGGATCTGACTCGGAGTAAACGGGTTGTACGACAAGTTGAGCATCTTCAGCGAGCTGATGTTTCCTAGAAACGGCGGAATCGTCCCATCCAAGAGATTGTTGACGAGAGAAAGAATCTCAAGATTTTCAAGCCGACCGAAACTCGCCGGAATGTCGCCGGAAAAGTTGTTTCCGGTCAAATCAAGGGACGTCAAGAGAGGTAGATCCGCGAGGGTGTGCGGAATATCACCGGTGAGAAGATTCTCAGAGAGATCGAGAGTCCAGAGACTCTTACAAGCTCCGATATCGATTGGAAGCGTGGAGTTGATGGAGTTATTGGACAAGGAGAGGTGTGACAAATTCGAAAGACGACAAATGGCGGAAGGGAAAGGTCCGGCGAGATTGGCATTGGAGAGGTCGACGGAAGTGACAGAGGAGAAATCTCCACCGCAATCGACGCCGGACCACCGACACGGTGAGTCGTCATTGGGATTCCAGGAGGAGAGAGATGAGTCTGGGTCGTCAAGAGAGCGCTTGACCTGCTGAAGAATAGAGCCTTCCTGGTTTAAGGAGGAGACAATGGCGGGAAAAAGCAAGAAGAGAAGAAGAAGATACATATTTTTTCGTCTTCGACAGACGGCGATGAGAGAGAAAGAGAGAAAGAGAGAGAGTGAGATAAGAGAGAGTTGAAGAGTGTGTTGTGAAATTAAGAATAGTAAGAAAAGAGTCTTATAAGCATTGACCGGGAGACATGTTAATATCAATCAGTTTATTTTGTTTTTTCTATATCCAATCTTTTTAATTCGATTGTAACTATTACTAATATCTTTGTCTAGTTTTCAACGTATATAATTATTCTTTGTTTATCTGTTTTAAGATTCATTTACTCATAAAGTTACAAACGAGAATGTTACAAATAATGATCTAAGTCTATGGAAACATTTAATCATTAGGTGTTGTTTTTTGTCCTCGAAATTAGATATTAACTCGTGACTAATTATACATACGTTTAATTCTTTCTAAATTTAGGGAATTTAGGGATAAGTTCGATTGTAATAAAAAAAATTACTATGTAAAAAGGGTATATAAATTAAATAGCTCTTTCTGTTTAGAAATTAATTAGTTCATATTGTTATAGTAAAAGTGAAAGTTTAAAGATAGCATTCAATTGAAAATGTGTATTAGAAAGCTTTGTTATAAAGTTTTTTTTAAATACGTACTAAATCGGAGTACTACATTTTGCAGTACAATTTATGATAGACATTAAATAGTTCAATTTTCCCAACAACGAGCCCACAAATAATAAATGTAGTATATGAAATCTGTTATATGTATGTACATATATAGTAATTATTGAATTCGATTCATTATTTATGAACAAGCAAACATGAAATAATTAAGTTTCATCCAGAACGAGTCTTATCTAACATATTAAGAAAAAGGATGAGATCAAACTGTTGATTAGCCGACAGTTAATGAATGATATGTGGAGTAATATTTGGTTGTGTAATTATTTAAAAACAATGCATGTCAATTTCAATGCTCAAAATAATATTTTCTCTTTGTCGAATATCTAATTTTGTTTTGTCATATACGTAACTCATAATGTTAGTTATTGTAACGCAGGCCCTACATTACATAAGATAACAAATCATTTTTATCCCACGTCCAAAGAAATTTGATGTTGAACCTCCACCCCATATAATATAACCCCGGCATACTCATATACTATGTCTTTAATCTTCAGTCTCACCGCACCTTTCAATTTATTTATGTATATATATATAAATATATCTAGAACACTTAACATTTATATATTATTTATAGTGGATATCTTCTTCTTTTTTTGTCAACAATACATTCATGGATCGCGTTAAATTATACAAACGGGCTTAGACCCAAGATCGTGTGAAATAAACAGAAAACGGATAAGCTCTACGCGGGAGACAAATCCCGCGCCACATGTCGCCATCCGGTCACTGCCGACATGCATCATCTGCACCGTTCAACTGAAGCACCGCCAGAAAGTTTCCGATCAACGGGGAGGAACCGCATCAGAACTCACCGGACCAGCACATCGATCTCGCCAGAAACCGCTTGCCGAGCGGAGCATCCTCAAGGCCACCACCTATCACCTGCAATCAAAACCAGAGCAAAAAAACTCTACAAAGATCGACCGGAACAAAGGAGACGCCGCCGCCGTCGCGAATAAATTCCCGACTGAATACACCATACACTTATCCTCAGAAACGGTGTTACGGCTGCGATATTAATCCTTGCTAACGGAGGAGCAAAATAGAGATCCGCCATAGAAATCAGGAGAGGAAGAGGCAAAAGGAGAGAGAAGGAGCCCGATCGAAAGCCTCACAAAGCGCGAGGCACCGGAAGAATCCGGGAAAGTCCGAGAAATCGGAAGCAGTAGCAGCCATAGAAGGATCATTGAGTTTATTCGATTCGAAGCCGAAGACCAGCCACGATCAGAACAAAAAGCCAAGAGATTTGGGGAAAAAGAGCTCAGGCTAAATAAAAAAGATGAAGAACAAACGGAGCTCGAAAAAAACCCCTGAACAACGAAATTTACACAACAAAAAGGAGAAGAAGTCGCTAATCGATCTCCAGCTCTTCTGAAAGATGAAATCGGAGAAAAAGAGGGAGGATCGAGAGAATCTCTCTCTAAGAAGAGAGAGAGAGCGACTTTTTACATTTATAGTGGATATCTAACCACCTAATTACACATATACGAGTTTTCTACGTAAGTTTTTTTTGTCGACTTCTACGTAAGTTATATTTTTATTTAATTATAATAAAATGCGTTTTTAAAATACAACAACCATAAAAAAACAGATTCTTCTTCGGAAACTAAGAATATAAAAGGAAAATAAAACTGGCGGAAAACGTGAATATCCCTGGAAATAAGTCCTGATAAAGAAACAAAACTTACAACTAACCAGAAAAATAATCGATAAAATATAAACCAATCAAAAACAAATGAATTTTCATATCTTGACCGAAGCGGAGATGCTTAAGCGAGATTTATTGATGTTGTACACGGCCAACCAATGATAACATCATCTACACGAACATATGCTGAAAGACTCTCTCTCAGACTAAAAAAACAGGACTCTGCAACCTGACAAGAATAAACCCCTATGAAAACCACTAAGATTCTTTCGGATATGGCTACGACGCATCTCTATGCGCCCATAAACCTAGATAGAACCATAAAACTCAAATCTCAACAGATTTGAATGAACCAAAACCAAACCTACCTAAACCACCTTGAATCCAAACAAAACTAGGAAATAAATTCAGATAAGAAAGCACCCATAACAATCTCCCACATCAAATCAAAATGATGCAAATTCAGATGTCAAAAGCGGATCCGTGAACCAACGATAGTCTGAATAGAAGAGGTAGCTAGAAATTATCTTCTAAAACTAAAATACCCACATCTGAAAACTGAAACATATACCGGAAAGAGCACCAAACCAATCCTAGATCTAAAACCGAATCCACATACTAAAACTCAGATCTACTGCAACAAAACACTCGATCTAACACCAACAAGAGCTGGAGAATCCAAAAACGACAGTTAAAACTCAGAATCGCCACATAGGCGAACCTTGAACTCTGGCCAGGCAGGAGATTCGGAGGCTACAGAAGCGAACACCACGCGGAAGAAGAGACAAATGGTGAAAAGCAGAGGAAGAGGCTGAGATGAGAGGAGATGTAGCGCAAGTACATACGGAAAACCATCATAGATGGTCGAGAGAACATGAAATGGGTCCAGGAACACAAATCAGCGACGAGACAATCCTCCCCAGCAACGAAAGTGAACACCGTCTTCATATATCTTCATTTGATATTTTCGTGAGAACTTATAACATTTCAAATCTAAAATATATTATTTTACTTTTAGATCTAAAATATATTATTTTATTGTTATATCTAAACCAACTACAGAAAAAAATCTTGCCAAGACCTAAAGATCTATTTTCATTTGTCTCTATTGCTATTATAGTATTATTACTTTTTAACCAAATAATATTATATATTTTTGAAACATTCCGGATTGTGGTATATGCAAAGAGACTTAAAGATTTAATTTGTCTATTTATATCATCAAAGTGTATTTTTTGTTATTTTTTGGAAAAAAAAATTAAGAACTAAATGTGTTTGAATTGGAGTAGTTGAAAGATGAGTGATTTACCGGAAAGTGATTCGTAACATCGTGCGAGTGAGAATAAAGTATGAAGAAAGATTTCATGGTGATTACAAGGACAATAAACAAGTCTTTCAAATCCTTCAAACTAACATACCGGCCGTCAAACAAGGATAGACCCACATGCCGAGAAAACGGATGTGGAACTTACATATGAGAGCGGTTGGGGCGTTACAAGTTGTAACATAGACGTGTCCGAAGACACGTATAGAATCAATGATAGCTTACATTGTCAATGATAACAATCATGGTGCGCAGCAAGGATGTTGCGTTCTATGAGAAAGGATGATTGTAACATCCCAGCTTGTGATATATGCACAGAGACTTAAAATGTTTGATTTGACTAAATATATCACCAAAGTGCACTTATCTTTTTGGTGACTTATCCAAAAAAATTCTATTGTTAAACGTGCTTGTGTTGAAGTAGTTGAATAATGAGTGATCTACCAAAAAATGATTTACGGTATCGTGCGAATGAAGACAAATCACGGGAAGAGATTGCGTGGTGATTGCAGGGATAAATTGCATGATAAAAAAAATATTTTAAACCCCCCAAAAATAACAAATCGACCGCCAAATAAAAATGAATCCACAAACCGAAATAAGAGCATAGGACCCACAAATGATAGCGAACTAAACAATACACTTTTTCTTGAATTCAATGAATTGGAAAAAGTTTATGGAAAAGGAATATGTACTCTTTTTGCTCTACCTTTATTACAAAAGGGTGGGATTCAAAGGCCATATGCCATTACAAAGATGAAATACTGATTTCAGCTATCAACACGATACTAAAAACATAAAACAAAACTAAACCCGAATACAATAAATAGGAGATCCGAGCCCTAACACTTTTAGGGAAGATGAAGTCGGCAGGAAACAATTCTTTAGAAACCAACACCTTTTAAACGAGACCATCAATGAAAAACTCTAGAAACGGGAAAGTAAAAGGAAGAGCAAACACAGATTTACTAAACCTTCCTAGACAGAGCCAAACGGAAAACTACCAAAACCGGAAGAAAACCAAGACAAAGGAAACCGCTAAATCTAAACCCAAATACGACAACACATAAACCTCAAACATAAATCTAAATCCTTCGCACCTAATCTTAATTCTAACAAGTCTCAATCGAGAACTCTGCATCCCCACACGAGGTTAGCCTTACAAGAACTGATAGAAGAAACGACTAAAGGACAAGACTGATTATTAAAAATAAAAGCGGTATACGGAGACTAATTTCTACATACAACGCACACAAAAATTACTCTAATCGAAGAACATCCAGAACTTGACACTACGACCAAAAACCACAATTCTCGTATCTAAGATAACACTAATGACTTAGAACAAAGGAAACAAGATAACACTAAAAACCGGTAAAAAGAGGACCAAAGTCTGAAAATACTAACATGAGAATCGATACCAACTCAGTTCCCAAGGCGTAGCGAAAAAAGCGACTCAGAGAATCGAGGAGGACTGCTGTCAGTCAAAACCACCTCTGGTATAAAAGACCGGAAAAAGATCGACGGACCTCCAAAGATATTTGAAACACAAACAAATGCTTCTCATATACCTGATACCTACCACGTCACTAACTCAGAACATAACTTCATCTCACACCTTAGAAACCTTCACCAGAAATGTTGAGATGAAAACAGGGAAACGCCAAAAAAGCTCACCTCACCAAACCCAAAACGTCGGACTGCCGCTCATGAGAGTAAATTGTTGCACGACCCGAGATCCATCTGATTAACCAAACCAACCGGACCAAGACTAATATCCACATATCGCAAACTGAAACAGAGAAAAAGTCATAAAGACGCGACATCCCGTTATTTGGTAACCTTGTCACTGTCCGCATTATGAAGGTCTACAATTATATTCCTTGCACGTTGTTGTTTTGTTAACGCATGGAACATTTTTGTGAATCAATCACCTCCTATGTGCCATAAGTTCATGTTTTTTGTTGCCAATACAATTCTTCATCTCTAAAAGCCTCTTTTAACTTTCGCATAATCTTTAAAACATCTTCATGTGACTGATGACTATCATTTTGGGCTTCCTCAAGCTTTTTTTGAAGTTTGTTATTATTTCATTTCCATAAGTTATATTATTTTTCTGCCATATTGATGTCTTTATATGAGTTGGAAAGTGCTTTTGATCTTATATTCATTCTCAAAATGGATGATTACTAATTTACTATTAATAAAGTTAAGTTAATTACTGTGTTAATATTAATTTATATTAATAATTTTACTATATTTTCAAAATAGATGATAAATATGAAATATTTATGAAGATTTTTAAATTTTATTTTACATATATAGACAACCTTAGACAAAAAATGAAAAAAAATAATACGAGATGATAAATATAAAAATATTTATTTTATTTTATAAAATCTTTAATAAAAATAAAAATAAAATGATAAATATGAAAACTTTTATAAATATTTTTAAATATTAATAGATATTATTTTGGAATTTATATAGTAATTTATATTATTTATATAAATTTTGAATATATATATATATATATATAAATTATAAAAAATTAAATGAAATATTTATGTGTTAATTTTATACATAAAATATATAATTACAATTTATTTTATTATTATTAATTTTGTTTACAATAAATTATAAAATATTTTATTAAATATAATAATGTATGTATGTTTAATTATAAATAGTCTCATATAGATTTTTATAATATTATTATTACTGTTAGATTAATTTGATAATTTTTTATTTTTTAAAAATTTATATTTACTAATATTTGTGCTCGCAAATGGTACGAACGAATCATACTAGTCTCGTGTAAAAGCGAATGTGATGAATTTCGTTTACATTTACTATAAAAATGACCTTGCTCTAAAAATTCCCAAAACCTCAAGGAATGACCATGAAAATGACAAAACCTTGTATTATAACATTTCAAAATGCCTTTTATACATTTGTTAACGTGACATTTACAAATAAAAACAAACATCTATAGCACCTTTTTATAGAAACCCCGAAACAAATATCCTTAACACTTTTTTCCATCTGGAAAAAAACAAAATACATGACAACTTCATCACTTTCCATAAGCTTAAAGAGACGATATTTTTGGACCATTAGGCTGAATGTAGTTTGAGGATTATTTGAAGAGACACCCAAATAAGGTTGAATCCTTTTCTAATCATATTCTTCTCTGTTGAAGGTAAAGAAAAAAGGCATGTAAAAGGCGATTCTCTCCCAACAAAACCCTACCGCCGCCGCTTTTTAATCAGCTTCGATCTCCCTCTCCGGCGAGCGGTGCTTCTCACCGCCGCCGTGAGAGGGTCCCTCTCTCTCTCCCCTTCTTCTCTATACTCCTCATCGGCTAGTTTTCTTCTGCAGTGCTCGTGGATCTGGATATTCAACGGTTGGTGTTGATGGATTTGTCGCTGATTGTTCTCATCGGTGTGCGGCTGTAATATCCTGTTCCAAGAAATAGTCAACGGGCAGTAGAAAAGTCAACGAGGGGCATTTCTGTAATTTTCAAGAAAGGAAGGGCATTTTGGTAATTTTACCAAAATGCGAGCCGGAAGTGGAGACAGGCCAAGTGTTCTTATTTTTGGTCATAAAGAACATTTAGAAGACTAGACGTGAAAGAAACAGAGATTAAACGAGTTTTACGGACTATCGGAAAAGGAAACCGATAAAACCGATAAAACTTGTAAAATCCATAACGGGAGCTACGGGTGTCCGTTTGAGGCGATTCAAATTTCTAAATTCATTTAAGAGCATCTAGAATCTGAATATGAGGTTTGGTGTATTTGTGGAAGCAGATAAGGAGTTTCTAAAATATTAAACACGGAAACAACAATATCAGTACGTCAGAATGGTTCAGGATTGAGAAGCTTCTAGAAACGTTTTGGTACAATGGTTTTGGAAATATTGGACCTACAAGAGACAAGTGTCCTAACCTCCTGGTCGCCACCTATTTCTTCTAGAAGCTTGTGACTTGGAGAGGAAGTAAAGGAACAAAGAATACAATGCATTTCTTTTGCTCTTGATCTCTAAACGTGGCATGAGGATAATTAATCTTGAGGTGAGTTGAATTATTCTCAGACTCTTTCTTGGCTACGTGGAGGGAGGAGAAGAGAAATGGATGCAATGAACCTCATTTGCTCACATGAAGGAAGAAGAGAATGGATCCAATGAATATCATTTTACAACACATGGTGAATTGAATCCTCCCCACATGCAGATTTGTTGTCGTGTCCAACAAATGAAGGAAGGAGTTACAAGTGTCACACATCAAAACTCACTTCATTCACTATAAAAGGAACCCTTCCTTTGTTCATTTCATCATCCAACAAAAAAGAAAAGAAGAGAAGAAGCGTAAGGGAGAGGAAGGAAGAGAAGAAGAAGAAGAAGAAGAAGGAGGAGGAGGAGGAAGAGAAGAAGAAGAAGAAGAAGACCGGATGAGGAGAAGAAGAAGAAGGAGACTGGAGGAGGAGAAGAAGAAGACCGGAGGAGGAGAGAAGAAGAAGAAGTAGGAAGAAGAAGAAGACCGGAGGAGAAGCTGGAGGAGGAAGGAGAAGAAGGAGGAAGAGAAGAAGAGAAAGACCGGAAGAAGCCAGAGGAGAAAGAAGAAGCCGGAGGAGGAGGAGGAGCCAAGGGAAGAAGAAGACCGGATGAGAAGAAGAAGGAGGAGAGATAGAAGATGAAGTTGAAGCTTGAAGAAAATGAAGAAAAAGATGGAGAGAGGAGAAGCGTGAAGGAGAGAGCGAAGATGGAGAGAGGAGAAGCATGAAGGAGAGAGAGAAGAGATAGAAGAAGCGTGAGAGAAGAAGAGAAGAAGGAGGAGAATGTGAGAGAAGAAGAAGAGAAGCGTGAGAGATGAGAAGAAGAAGCATGAAGAAGAGGAAGAGAGAGAGATGGAGGAAGACCGGAGGAGAGAACCGGAGGAAGAAAAGAGAGAAAGAGAGGCGTGAAAAATAAGAAGAGAGGAAGAACCGGAGAAGAGAGAGAACCGGAAGAAGAGAGGGAGAACCGGAGAAGAGAGAGAACCGAAAGAAGAGAGGGAGAACCGGAGAAGAGAGAGAACCGGAAGAAGAGAGGGAACCGGAGGAGAGAGAAAACCGGAGGAGAGCGAAAATGAGGAAAAATAAGATGGTCCGGAGGTTCATCGGAATCACCAAGGTCATGGTCGGGTCAAGCGAGTCAACGGTTTGGGAAGGGTTCGGGGTAGCAGCGGGTTTAGTTCGGGTCTCGGGAGTTCCGTCAATCCATCCATCCGTCATCATAATAACACTGTGAGTCGGCTCACAAAACCTTTAGTTACATATAGACCGAGAATTACTAAACCGTAGTATTAGGTTGCATACCCGTTAATTAAAATGAATAGTAAATAATAAATAATTGAGCGTTTATTAATAAACCGGATAGGACCGAAATAAGCATGTTAGGGTTTAAAGAATTAAAAGGTTAATCAATTGTGTGCCGCTAGGTTGTTAGTAACACTTGATTGATGCATTCATATAGACCTGTTGAATAGGACCGTATATACATATATATATGTATAAGAACGATAATTAATGAATCTATATACGGGAACTAAGACGACATTAAAATATGGTTAAACCTAAACAAATATATTGAATATTATAACGGGTTCGGGGTTTAGGTTTAATAGCGGGAAAGGGTAATGAATCAATTAATTAATAATGAGATGTCGGGGAGTTAGTAAGTTTACTAACTCTAAACCGACAGATCGAGGAGTTAATAAAAGATATCTAGAATGGTTTAAATAAGGAAATCCGTCTACGTGTTAGCAATCCGGTAACCCAAGGTAGCGGACGAGAATAGATTAAAAGACTTAGAAACCCTAATAGGCCTGCCTGTGTTGTGTTGTGTTGTGTTGCTGTGATTGTGTGATTGATTGTGATTGCGTGATTTTATTGTTGTTGTTGTGAGCTTTGTGTGCAGGCTTGTTAGACTGCTCGGTGTTGGGCCGAGCAGTTGTTGTGGACACTTACTCCGGTCATGGGACCGGGTAAGTTAGTTGGTGCTGACTAGGTATCTTACCTAGTCAGAGCAGTGGTAGTGTAGTGGCTTGCGGAATGGTTGGAGATTTGTTATTATTGCTGATGTTGATTGCATGATCTGTGCTAGAGTCCCAGCGAGTCTGCGTGTTTATATTTCTGCACTAGGACTCTAGGGTGCGTTAGATTCCGCAAGCCTAGGTTTTGTTTACGTTCTGGTACTTCCGACCCGATTGGATCCTCGGGTTTTACCTAATCGGATCATAGTGATTCCGGTTATGGTGTTAACCTATCGGGTGACGCTGGTAGGTGTGTGATTCGGAGAATACGGGATCATGTCCTAGGGCCGAATCACATGGAATC
The DNA here is from genome assembly GCA_030180135.1 of Orychophragmus violaceus. Lineage (NCBI taxonomy): Eukaryota > Viridiplantae > Streptophyta > Magnoliopsida > Brassicales > Brassicaceae > Orychophragmus > Orychophragmus violaceus. The sequence goes on along the minus strand of CM058230.1, from coordinate 28,495,347 downwards.
TCTGGCTATCTAGGGATAGTCCGAGTCACCGCGTATCGATGGACGGAGAACGGTGTCTTACTCGTGGGACCGTGTGTTCACGTTTAGGAGTCTTGGGTTAGTTACCATATAGGTGACGCTATAAACCCGTGGAAGTTACCGAGTTCGTAGGGCCCAGTGTTGTTTTTCTTTCTTTCGTTGCACGATAGATAGATCGAGTCCAATCGAGGACATGTGCCGCAGTGCCTTCGATTTCCTTTAATTTTCTTTATCTTTGGCATTGATTGTGTGTGTTTGGGTTTATCACGACATGGTAGTGCGTGATCAACCATTATTCCTGCTGATTGTTATTTTGGGTTTTGGGGCGGAAATTTGTAGACTTTTGATAGATTAGAAGCCGTTAGTGGGGAGCCGATTCACTGGGTGGTCTTAGATCGCTCATTAGACTCTTTTTGTGTTTTTCAAGTTTAGCAGCGACGGACGCGGGAGGTCCTCGGTGTGGTTTCGGGCTGCTTGTGACGGGATTTGATTCGTGATTTTTGGGTGTTTTCTCGGTTCGGCGTTATTGTCATTCGTTTGTTGATTTCTTTGTATATTTGACTTGACGATTGTTTGCGAAATTCTATTAAACGTTGTACTCAACGTTGATACTCAGAAATGAAATTGTTTCCCTGATATGAGGTTTTAGTCCGAACCGACACAACTCATCGAAGTAGTGCAAGTGGTACCGCTTGTGCTATGGATATGAGGATAGCGGAGTCGAGGATAGATTGGTGCAAGCCTTTGCCTCAAACTGAACTATCTTTGGCTTCGTCCTGTGGCGAACTTTTCCCATTCGACTTGCTCGGGTTCAATCGGTCATGTTCTTGTTTGATTGTTGACCGGTCAGCTCGACGGTCAGCGGAGAATGGGAAAGGGGCATTACAAGAAAGGTGGTATCAGAGCATGGTTCTGCATGGGTTTCGAAACATTTCATTTTTGAGTGTTTTCCGTGTTTTATCGAGTCAAATGTGTCACACAAGCATCCATTAGGAAACCGAGTCGCGTTCGTCAAACCAGGGGAATGGGTAAATTAGGAAATTTGCTAGGATTGTACTAACTGTTTTGTGTTTGGTGCAGACACATAGCAGAGTTGTCCTAGGAGGATTGGTGTGTGTGTGGTTTGCGACGACATGATGAGCGACATCAGCGTGGAAGACCGTGAGTCGATTGAATCTACTCCAGTTTGTCCAGGGCCATACTCCCAGTCTGCAGAGCATTTCTGTGTTTCGCAGCCTATTCCGGAGCACGTTATTACCAGTATCAAGCCAGTTGACCGCTCCACTCATTCTAGGGCCGCCTTATGATACGGCTACATCCGTAGTACCACCTTCAGCAGCGCGTGCATCGCCGATATTCATCCCCGATGACATGGTGATCAAGTTATCGGAGACTCAAGTGTTCGGGGTCACTTGGCCGCAGCCACCGCCACCAGATGTTTCCGTCATTACCACTGTTGTTACCCAGGAGTATCACTTGTCGCCACCACCAGCACAACTCCTGCCTTGTTTCCTTTACAGCCGAGAAGTACATTGCGCTCTTTTCGTGTCATGATCGAGACCGCGTCGCTCCGCCACCACCACCGCACTCATTCCATCCTCCTGGCGCACATGTCGGTTAGGATCCACATGAGTTGTACCGCTCATGTTGGAAATTAGGAAGTAAATTAGGCCCAGGTAAGTAAGGGCTCTAACTCCCTTTTAATGTGTGTATATCGGCTTGCGTTCGTCTCTAACGATTCAGTTGTGTGTAGCGGTGTTTCGTTTGGGACGGATTGGTAACCGCGAGTATGTAGACTTCGACGGACCTACGTATTTAAAACTCTATGTGGTGAATAGATTTTTTATTTATGTAGTGGATGTGGAGTATTCGGTATTTGTCGTTTAAGTAACTAAGTGATCTTACTGCATGAGTTGGGATAATAAATGCAATATGATTATAACGTGAAAGCGAATGATGGTCCGAGAAGACGGTTACCACGACCCTAAGAGACGATCGTATTTGCCGATTTGCTTGATTGATTGTGTGTGATTGATTGCCTTGTTAGGGTGTTAGAATGTTGAATTGATTGATGTTTTAACTGCTCACTAGGTTGGTAGTTGTTGATTTTGAATCTCTGCATTTCGTTTAATCACTAGGTTGCTAGAAAGTGATTTTTGATTAGCGAGATCGTTTGGTTTGCTTGGTTAGAATTGTTTTTGGTAAGTTCAGAATTGATAAAGCGGTTTTAAGAAAAACTTATTCGAGATTGAGCGGAATGATAGGATATTGTTATTTATCCATGTGTGACCGTAAGGTACATGACTAAGTAACCATATTTCTATGAGGAAGTAATATCGGGATTAAGTCAAAGAGATCTAACCGTTCCAGTGTTGTTGAGATTGTTGATGTAGGACGTGATGGACGAATTGACGAGGACACGAGACCCGAACCCTAGAAACAAGATGGTGCTCATGAAGTAGTTTGACCCGAGACTGGCAGCAAGTCAGTTGCGAGTACAAGTATCAGTGGCATATGTAAGCAGATGGGTATGAATTAGCAGAGAAATTTGGAAGCATCAGTGACAGTTTTGGATCAGCTCGAGGTTGTCAAAGGAAATGCGGTTTGATATCCATGAAGCGTGGAGTTCAGTGATCGAGAAAGTTCAAGGTGTGCATGAGTATGGCGGTTCAAGGAGGAACGTCGATATTATCAGGATGTCGATGAGGAACGATAAACAGTAAAGATGAAACAAGTATCGAGAATGAAGGGAGAGTCGGTATTGTACCATTCGCGGAGGTCGAAGCAAAGTGGAGAAGTCAGAATATCGGTTGAGGAGATCGTCAGTTGGCACAGATGGAATCAGAAACTCGAGTGGAGCAGTTCAGTCAGGACCAGTGGTTTCAAGAATCAAGATTGGAGTCAATGAAGCAATGAGATGAGGAACCAGAAGTGATAGAGAGTCAAGGAGTTCAAGATGTCGGTAACTTGGGTTGGTGAAAGAACTTGTTTCAGAAGTTAGTGAATATCGGGAGTACAGTTCAGTTAGTTCATCGCTCGAACATCGGAGCAGTGGAATCAGTTCCAGAATGGCGACTTACGGGGTTCAGTTTCCGATTCGAAGTTTTTAGTAACGAAGAATTCGGGGACCGAATTCCTGTAAGTGGGGAAGAATGTAATATCATGTTCCAAGAAATAGTCAACATGCAGCAGAAAAGTCAACGAGGGGCATTTCTGTAATTTTCAAGAAAAGAAAGATATTTTGGTAATTTTACCAAAATGCGAGCCGGAAGTGGAGACGGGCCAAGTGTTCTTATTTTTGGTCATAAAGAACATTTAGAAGACCAGACGTGAAAGAAACGGAGATTAAACGAGTTTTACGGACTATCGGGAAAGAAAACCGATAAAACCGATAAAACTTGTAAAATCCATAACGAGAGCTACGGGTGTCCGTTTGAGGCGATTCAAATTTCTAAATTCATCTAAGAGCATCTAGAATCTGAATATGAGGTTTTGTGTATTTGTGGAAGCAGATAAGGAGTTTCTAAAATATTAAACACGGAAACAACAATATCAGTACGTCGGAATGGTTCGGGATTGAGAAGCTTCTAGAAACGTTTTGGTACAATGGTTTTGGCAATATTGGACCTACAAGAGACAAGTGTCCTAACCTCCTGGTCGCCACCAATTTGTTCTAGAAGCTTGTGACTTGGAAAGGAAGTAAAGGAACAAAGAATACAATGCATTTCTTTTGCTCTTGATCTCTAAACGTGGCATGAGGATAATTAATCTTGAGGTGAGTTGAATTATTCTCAGACTCTTTCTTGGCTACGTGGAGGGAGGAGAAGAGAAATGGATGCAATGAACCTCATTTGCTCACATGAAGGAAGAAGAGAATGGATCCAATGAATATCATTTTACAACACATGGTGAATTGAATCCTCCCCACATGCAGATTTGTTGTCGTGTCCAACAAATGAAGGAAGGAGTTACAAGTGTCACACATCAAAACTCACTTAATTCACTATAAAAGGAACCCTTCCTTTGTTCATTTCATCATCCAACCAAAAAGAAAAGAGAAGAAGCGTAAGGGAGAGGAAGGAAGAGAAGAAGAAGAAGAAGAAGAAGAAGACCGGATGAGGAGAAGAAGAAGAAGAAGACCGGAGGAGGAGAGAAGAAGAAGAAGGAGGAAGAAGAAGAAGACCGGAGAAGAATCTGGAGGAGGAAGGAGAAGAAGGAGAAGGAGAAGAAGAGAGAGACTGGAAGAAGCCGGAGGAGGAAGAAGAAGCCGGAGAAGGAGGAGGAGCCGAGGGAAGAAGAAGACCGGAGGAGAAGAAGAAGGAGGAGAGAGAAAAGATGAAGTTGAAGCTTGAAGAAGAAGGAAGAAAATGAAGAAGAAAAAGATGGAGAGAGGAGAAGCGTGAAGGAGAGAGAGAAGATGGAGAGAGGAGAAGCATGAAGGAGAGAGAGAAGAGATAGAAGAAGCGTGAGAAAAGAAGAGAAGAAGGAGAAGAACGTGAGAGAAGAGAGAGGAGAAGAAGAAGAGAAGTGTGAGAGATGAGAAGAAGAAGCATGAAGAAGAGGAAGAGAGAGAGATGGAGGAAGACCGGAGGAGAGAACCGGAGGAAGAAGAAGAGAGGAAGAGAGGCGTGAAGAAGAAGAAGAGAGGAAGAACCGGAGAAGAGAGAGAACCGGAAGAAGAGAGGGAGAACCGGAGAAGAGAGAGAACCAGAAGAAGAGAGGGAGAACTGGAGAAGAGAGAGAACCGGAAGAATAGAGGGAACCGGAGGAGAGAGAAAACTGGAGGAGAGCAAAAATGAGGAAAAAGAAGATGGACCGGAGGTTCATCGGAATCACCAAGGTCATGGTCGGGTCAAGCGAGTCAACGGTTCGGGAAGGGTTCGGGGTAGCAGCGGGTTTAGTTCGGGTCTCGGGAGTTCCGTCAATCCATCCATCCGTCATCATAATAACACTGTGAGTCGGCTCACAAAACCCTTAGTTACATATAGACCGGGAATTACTAAACCGTAGTATTAGGTTGCATACCCGTTAATTAAAATGAATAGTAAATAATAAATAATTGAACGTTTATTGATAAACCGGATAGGACCGAAATAAGCATGTTAGGGTTTAAAGAATTAAAAGGTTAATCAATTGTGTGCCGCTAGGTTGTTAGTAACACTTGATTGATGCATTCATATAGACCCGTTGAATAGGACCGTATATGCATATATATATATATATGTATAAGAACGATAATTAATGAATCTATATACGGGAACTAAGACGACATTAAAATATGGTTAAACCTAAACAAATATATTGAATATTATAATGGGTTCGGAGTTTAGGTTTAATAGCGGGAAAGGGTAATGAATCAATTAATTAATAATGAGATGTCGGGGAGTTAGTAAGTTTACTAACTCTAAACCGACAGATCGAGGAGTTAATAAAAGATATCTAGAATGGTTTAAATAAGGAAATCCGTCTACGTGTTAGCAATCCGCTAACCCAAGGTAGCGGACGAGAATGGATTAAAAGACTTAGAAACCCTAATAGGCATGCCTGTGTTATGTTGTGTTGCTGTGATTGTGTGATTGATTGTGATTGCGTGATTTTATTGTTGTTGTTGTGAGCTTTGTGTGCAGGCTTGTTAGACTGCTCGGTGTTGGGCCGAGCAGTTGTTGTGGACACTTACTCCGGTCATGGGACCGGGTAAGTTAGTTGGTGCTGACTAGGTATCTTACCTAGTCAGAGCGGTGGTAGTGTAGTGGCTTGCGGAATGGTTGGAGATTTGTTATTATTGATGATGTTGATTGCATGATCTGTGCTAGAGTCCCAGCGAGTCTGCATGTTTATATTTCTGCACTAGGACTCTAGGGTGCGTTAGATTCCGCAAGCCTAGGTTTTGTTTACGTTCGGATCATGGTGATTCCGGTTATGGTGTTAACCTATCGGGTGACGCCGGTAGGTGTGTGATTCGGAGAATACGGGGTCATATCCTAGGGCCGAATCACATAGAATCTCTGGCTATCTAGGGGTAGTCCGAGTCACCGCATATCGATGGACGGAGAACGGTGTCCTACTTGTGGGACCGTGTGTTCACGTTTAGGAGTCGTGGGTTAGTTACCATATAGGTGACGCTATAAACCCGTGGAAGTTACCGAGTTCGTAGGGCCCAGTGTTGTTATTCTTTCTTTCGTTGCGCGATAGATAGATCGAGTCCAATCGAGGACATGTGCCGCAGTGCCTTCGATTTCCTTTAATTCTCTTTATCTTTGGCATTGATTGTGTGTGTTTGGGTTTATCACGACATGGTAGTGCGTGATCAACCATTATTCCTGCTGATTGTTATTTTGGGTTTTGAGGAGGAAATTTGTAGACTTTAGATAGATTAGAACCGTTAGTGGGAGCCGATTCACTGGGTGATCTTAGATCGCTCATTAGACTCTTTTTGTGTGTTTTCAGGTTTAGCAGCGACGGATGCGGGAGGTCCTCGGTGTGGTTTCGGGCTGCTTGTGACGGGATTTGATTCGTGATTTTTTGATGTTTTCTCGGTTCGGCGTTATTGTCATTCGTGTGTTGATTTCTTTGTATATTTGACTTGACGATTGTTTGCGAAATTCTATTAAACGTTGTACTCAACGTTGATACTCAAAAATGAAATTGTTTCCCTGATATGAGGTTTTAGTCCGAACCGACACAACTCATCGAAGTAGTGCAAGTAGTACCGCTTGTGCTATGGATATGAGGATAGCGGAGTCGAGGATAGATTGGTGCGAGCCTTTGCCTCAAACTGAACTATCTTTGGCTTCGTCTTGTGGCGAACTTTTCCCATTCGACTTGCTCGGGTTCGATCGGTCATGTTCTTGTTTGATTGTTGACCGGTCAGCTCGACGGTCAGCGGAGAATGGGAAAGGGGCGTTACAGCGGCGATGCTGGGTTATGGTCTCCGGTGGTTCTTGAGTTCGGTATCTCTATCTGGTCCCTCATCTCGCTCGAGGACGGCAAGATTTTTCCGGTCAGTGCTCTCCCTCCTCTTGCTCTGGTGGTCCTCTGTCTAGTTGCGCTCCTCGCCGAGTTGGTGTGATGCTCAGTAGCAGCGCTGTCCAGTTCTTGTTTGGACTCCCATTTTTGCTCTCCTTGGTTTGATTCTCGAGGACGGTTTCTGCCATGGTTGAGTCTTCTGCTCCGAGTCCATCTCTGTTTCGCTGCGGCGGTATCTACTTCTCTGGCTTTCCTCACTCTGGTGATGTCTCTGGTCAAAGGTGAGTTCTCCTCTGGTCTTCTCTGCTAGCGACTCATCCTCTACCGCCTGTTTTTGTGTTCAGCCGGATGGTTTGCCTTCTTCTTTGTTTCTATGTTATGTTGTTCTGGTTCTGTCTTTGGACGGTTCATGTCGAGCTCTCAGCTTCTCCTGCACTGCTGGAGTGTTGTTGACGAATCTAGGGCTTGCGGCTTGGGCTTGTTTAGGTTTGACGCTTATGTTTGCTTTTGTTTTGTGTCCCTCTTGGCCCTCATCCGCGGTCGAAAGGTATGGTTAGATTGTGTGTTTGCTTTAGCTCGTCGCAGTTTGTAGGTTCGGCTGCCTCTGCTGGTTTCTGGGTCTGGGCTTCTCATGCTCTTGCTTGTATCTTCTGCCGTCGTCTGTGTGTGCGTGTAGGTTGTGGCTTAACTATCTTCTTGGAGCTGTCTAGGTTTCCCTAACTTGTATGTGCCAATATCCTTTTGTATTCTTCCTATCTTCTGTTTGTTATAGGTTATAAGCTGTGAGTTCTTAGTGTTATTCTGCTGTATTGCTTATTTTCTCATGCTGTAACACTCCACCTGCTCTAATTGAAAAATTTAGTTCAAAGAAAAAAAATATATTCTTCTCTGTTCGACCGTCCCAAAGTATCATAATACCACATACCTCTTGTAAAGCTTCTCTGCCATACCTATATCTGCAGTGAATAATGAGCCAAACAATAACCAATGAGCAAAAAATGTTTTCCAGCTTTGGCATGAACTAAAGAAAACCATATTAGGACGGAAACTACAATTAAGCATAAGGCCTATAATAAGGTAGTGGTGCAAACTAAACCTAAAAGATATATGGGTGTTACTTTCTTTAACCATCGGGTCAAAGACTTCAAACAAAAGGCTTGTAAAGATTGATTCATTTTCTACAAAACTGATCATTATTACTTCAAAAACCAAATAATTTTACTTCCGTCACGTTTATTTTTGGGGGGGATTTACCTTTTTGAGGTGATAAATCGAGAAATAAAGAATTCAAAAAAAAAAAAATCGAGAAATAATAGTAAAAGATAAAGGGAAAATAGAGTATTCCCGAGACAAACCCAAAGTTTGAAACATCGCATCGGTTGTCTTATCATTCATATTCATATTCATATTCATATTCATATTCATAGGGACTGGTGAAACCAAAGAAACGGCATGTAATCTCGATGTCTGTTTATTTATTACCAAAAGCAAAACACGAGTTTCATTTTAACCCCTTTCGATACTTGCCTGTTTTCCTCTTTTGTTATTTTTATATATTTTATTCAAGGAGAGGAGAGCACATTTGAGTCTTATACGTATTGTCTTGTCGTTGTTCCAAAATATACGCTTCGTAGATGTGTGATGTATTCTCATACATAAAAAGTAGTTAGCCACGAAGCATTTAATCATAACAGTTAATGGGTTTGATATATTACAGCAAGGCGTACATGCAATATGTAACACCCGTCTCCCAGCATAACCGGAGACGCGGCATTAGGACGCCCGTTGAACCGGATTCGGTCCAACCAGGACGCCAACTCAACTTGTCCCAGGACCCGGCGCTTCTTTCTTATTGAAAACCACCAATGACGTCACTCGACTGTATCGATCCCGCATCCGGACCTGCAAGAAAACGGGGACAGGAAAGGGGAAAGAGGCCTGAACAATTGTTTCAAACACAATCACCCAGTGAGGACGGACTTAGGGATTCCGCTATCCCGCTTACACCACACGACTACGAATCACAAGTCCTAAGCTAATATCACCTTGCAATCAGGCCCGAAGGCTTTCACCACGCAAACTACATCCACTCGTGCTTTCACACTCGTGAACCCCTCTCTAGCCCGAAGGCTCACACAACCGGCTCACCCGGTATCCCTAGGCCCACAGCCTTTGTACCTGGGAAGGCTCGCCAACACCTTCCATCCGACGATTTAAAGGGCGCGTACCAAAACTCGTTATACGCGCCCTGCCACGAAACACCCTTTCGGGGGCCCTACCACAACTACCAACCATATCCATCACACACAAACAACGTTTTCAGGCTCAGCGACAACCTAGCAGTTCTACGTTCTCAAGCAATCACATTAGTACCATACTGCCCTAAACTACCTAGGAAAGACGACATTAACAAGGGACTATCGCCCGAAATCGAATGAAGTAAGGGAGATCACGTTCGGTCCTCACCTTAGCCAAAGAAGAGGGCAAAACCGTGAATTAGCATCCCCATTGACCCGAACGGACATCGGTTCTGAAAAGAGGACGAGAAATCGAGTGAGATAGGCTTTTGAATCGCTTAAATCGGCCTCAGGATGAGCGAGATATGATCGATTGAAAATATCCAACTCAGACCAGCTAAACCGATCTAAACCGGGGATTGAAATTGGAATTCATAATTGAAATTGGGAATTGACTAAACCGAATTAAACCAGTCGGTCAACCCAGACCAGACCCGGTCAAGGATCCGACCCGAATGGGTCAGACCCGACCCGACCCGATCCGACCCGACCCGAACCGGTCAACGGGCCCGGTCAACGGTCAACCGGCGGCGACGGCGGCGGTCAACGGCGGCGGTCAACGGCGGTCAACGGCGGCGGTCAACGGTGGCTCTGGCGGCGGCGCTCCGGCGGGTCTCCGGCGACGGCGGCTGCTCCGGTCGGCGGCGGTGGCGGCGCGTGGCGGCGGCGGCGAGGGCGCGTGGCGGCGGTGCGTGACTCCGGCGATCGGTGCGTGAGCTCCGGCGCGTGGCTCCTCCGTCGCGCGTGGATCTCACGCGCCCGTGGCTCCTCCGGCGCGTGCGGGCGCGTGCGGCGGCCGGCTCGGCGGCTCCGGCTTCGTCTCGTCACGACGGTCACGGTGGTGTGCTCGGTTTCTCGGGATTCAGGGTATTTCGAAAGATATAAAAGTTTGAAAACGTTTTCGGGTTTGGAAAGCTTAGATCTGGTTCTCGGGATTACCTGGTGAGATTTGGAAGAGGGAAAAACGTGAATAGTGCTCTGGAAGCTCGAACGTCCTCAGATCCCGACAGGGCTTCGCCAAAAGAAAGAGAATTGGGTTTCTGGGGAAAAGGGGCCGTATTTATAGGGAGAGTTCTGCAGAAACCCTAAGGTTTTAGAAAAGGAAAGCAGGTTCATGGGCTTGGCTAATGGGCTTGGCCTTATAATCAGAAAAGGAAACGTCCAGATAAGGAAGGAATAGAAAGGGAAGGTGGATTTGGGCTGGCTTTTTGGGCTTTTCTTCCAAAATTTTTGGGCCTGGGTTTGGGTATGTTACAATTCTCCCCCCCTTGAAAAGAATTCGTCCCGAATTCGGTGATGTGCGGTTCCCCGCTCACCTCTGAACTCAAGGGATCCGCTCTATTCGGGGCGTCGAACTAACACACTAGGAAATCCGTTCGGAATGCACGATGTAAATAAAGAATCAATAGAATAAGGAATAGGGCTACACGAGGTTCGAATCAAAAGAAGAAAACCAGCTACGCGAAAACCGCGGAAAGAAAACCAACGAAAACAAAATCCCAAAACTCTAACACCAATACTACGCCCTACTCCTATCATCCCCCCACGCCCCCGACTCTAGCCACTCGCTGATCCCGGGGTCCGCAACTCAAGGTCCAAGTCTCCTCGGTACACCAGGCCTTCCTCGCTGTCATACTCCTCCGGGTCTGACTCTGGCTCCGGCTCTGAATCTGAGATGACGATCACTGGAGTGCTGCTGCTGGCTCCTGACTCGGTGTATCCCACTGCTGATCAAGTCCATCCGGTCCCTCCTCCAATCTGTTCCCCTCCCTATCCAACCAGACATACTCTCGCTCCTCCCGTACATGCTGCATCCCCTGCTCCCACTGCTCCCGCTCTCGGTCCGCGCCCGCCTGCTGCCGGGCCTGCTCTGCCTTCTGCTGCTCATACCTCTCTTGCCTACGCTCCAAGGTGACCCTCTACTCCGCCAGCCGAGCCCGGTCCGCAATCTCCTGCTCTCGCTTCAGTCGCAAATCCTCATCCCAAATGGCTTGCTGCTCGGCCATGACCTGGCGCCGGGTGTCCTCGTCGTTACGACGCCTCTCTCTCATCTGCTGCCGAAACACTGGATCCCTCTGGTTCCTATCCACAGCCTCTGCGTACCTAGCAGCCATCGCAACCAGACTGTACTCTCCGTACTCACTCCCATCCGTCATCCCCTCTCGGATCTCCGGCGCTAGCCCATCCATAAACAGGGTCATCAAATGAATTGGGGATCTAGGGTGGGTGCAGCCAGCTCGGAAAATGAACGCATCCATGTACTCCTGCACGCTCATGCCTGCCACCTGAAAGGGCCGGGGAACGTCCCGGGGAATCTCCTGCGCCCTCCTCGATGTCGACGCCCCTGGTATCCCGTCTGACGGTCTCACTGCCATGAAGCACACACGACTCGGTGGGTCGGAATGATCATCTGTCACAACATGCTCCTTCCCCGACCTCTGGACTCGGGGTGCATCCGCTGTCGCCGGTGGGGCCACTACTGGCGTCTTCCGGGGTCGGCCTCAACCCCTCGCTGGTCTCACAACTGTCTCAACCGGAATTGATGCAGACACTGGTCTATCCACTGAGTGCAGGGCGGATGACTGGGTGGCGCCGGGAATCTCGACCGATGTCTCAATCGTAAGTCGTCTCCTCTGTCTCCTCGGTACGTTCCTGCGGGGTGCAACACGTGTGCGCAGAACACTGGTAGAGTTTGGAGTCCAGTCGGACCCGGAATCAGAGTGTGAATCGGTTGACATCCTGCATAAAACGAAACTAAGAGAGGTCACAACAGGAGATAATTAGTGATATATTGGTGTTTGAAAGATTTCGCAAAGTATCTGTTTTATAAAAATTTCGCAAACGGTTTTGAAAAAGATTGAAAACTGGATTTTGGGGTAAACAACGAAAGCTGATCTCCCAGGGCAGGACTGGGAGACCTTTAACCTAGACTCTGATACCAAATTGTAACACCCGTCTCCCGGCATAACCGGAGACGCGGCATTAGGACGCCCGTTGAACCGGATTCGGTCCAACCGGGACGCCAACTCAACTTGTCCCAGGACCCGGCGCTTCCTTCTTATTGAAAACCACCAATGACGTCACTCGACTGTATCGATCCCGCATCCGGACCTGCAAGAAAACGGGGACAGGAAAGGGGAAAGAGGCCTGAGCAATTGTTTCAAACACAATCACCCAGTGAGGACGGACTTAGGGAGTCCGCTATCCCGCTTACACCACACGACTACGAATCACAAGTCCTAAGCTAATATCACCTTGCAATCAGACCCGAAGGCTTTCACCACGCAAACTACATCCACTCGTGCTTTCACACTCGTGAACCCCTCTCTAGCCCGAAGGCTCACACAACCGGCTCACCCGGTATCCCTAGGCCCACGGCCTTTGTACCTGGGAAGGCTCGCCAACACCTTCCATCCGACGATTTAAAGGGCGCGTACCAAAACTCGTTATACGCGCCCTGCCACGAAACACCCTTTCGGGGGCCCTACCACAACTACCAACCATATCCATCACACACAAACAACGTTTTCAGGCTCAGCGACAACCTAGCAGTTCTACGTTCTCAAGCAATCACATTGGTACCATACTGCCCTAAACTACCTAGGAAAGACGACATTAACAAGGGACTATCGCCCGGAATCGAATGAAGTAAGGGAGATCACGTTCGGTCCTCACCTTAGCCAAAGAAGAGGGCAAAACCGTGAATTAGCATCCCCATTGACCCGAACGGACATCGGTTCTGAAAAGAGGACGAGAAATCGAGTGAGATAGGCTTTTGAATCGCTTAAATCGGCTTCAGGATGAGCGAGATATGATCGATTGAAAATATCCCACTCAGACCAGCTAAACCGATCTAAACCGGGGATTGAAATTGGAATTCAGAATTGAAATTGGGAATTGACTAAACCGAATTAAACCAGTCGGTCAACCCAGACCAGACCCGGTCAAGGATCCGACCCGAATGGGTCAGACCCGACCCGACCCGATCCGACCCGACCCGGACCGGTCAACGGTCAACGGGCCCGGTCAACGGTCAACTGGCGGCGACGGCGGCGGTCAACGGCGGTCAACGGCGGCTCCGGCGGCGGCGCTCCGGCGGGTCTCCGGCGACGGCGCGTGGCGGCGGTGCGTGACTCCGGCGATCGGCGCGTGAGCTCCGGCGCGTGGCTCCTCCGTCGCGCGTGGATCTCACGCGCCCGTGGCTCCTCCGGCGCGTGCGGGCGCGTGCGGCGGCGCGTGGCGGTCGGCTCGGCGGCTCCGGCTTCGTCTCGTCACGACGGTCACGGTGGTGTGCTCGGTTTCTCGGGATTCGGGGTATTTCGAAAGATATAAAAGTTTTAAAACGTTTTCGGGTTTGGAAAGCTTAGATCTGGTTCTCGGGATTACCTGTTGAGATTTGGAAGAGGAAAAAACGTGAATAGTGCTCTGGAAGCTCGAACGTCCTCAGATCCCGACAGGGCTTCGCCGAAAGAAAGAGAATTGGGTTTCTGGGGAAAAAGGGGCCGTATTTATAGGGAGAGTTCTGCAGAAACCCTAGGGTTTTAGAAAAGGAAAGCAGGCTCATGGGTTTGGCTAATGGGCTTGACCTTATAATCAGAAAAGGAAAAGTCCAGATAAGGAAGGAATAGAAAGGAAGGTGGATTTGGGCTGGCTTTTTGGGCTTTTCTTTCAAAAAATTTGGGTCTGGGTTTGAGTATGTTACGCAATAGATACAAAACAAACGAACTTTGTTACACAAAAGTATCTACCCTATAGTTTCTATATCAACGATCATATATACTAGCTTCTTTATATATGTAGCTGGCTATACGGTCTGTTGTTGTCGACACACTACAATATGTACAATTCCATTTAGAAGATTAATTAACATTGGTGATAAACTCAATAACTTTATTCTATCATCTGTTTTTTTTTTTTTTAATCAGAAAGCTGATGGTAATTTGATGTGCGCGCAAGCAAGATTTGTGTGAGGGTAATTTGGCATTGTATCATGTGTGTATGGATCACGAGAGAAAAGCATTATAAATGTTGTAACCGTCAGGGGTAACGGTCATTATGAGTAGTTGGACAACTTTCATTATATGGACTCATTCTTCTTCATATGTTTTGCCCTTATATTTCCGACCACGCTTCTTATATTTCACGCTTCTTGTATTTGCTTTGAAACGTTCTCATTTTTTCATCTATTGGTTCCAAAATGTTTAAGAAAAAATTTGAGTTTGCTACAAATTTATACAAATACAAGATTAAGTTGAGAAATATATGTTAGGAATTTCACATCAATATTAACAAGTGAAATTTACTGACTCTTAATTGTTGTATAATTACTAGACTAACTTCCATCAAAATTCACTTAAACAAAAAGGTATGAAAAGACATATAAACTTGATAATATTAAACTAGGACGTATTTGCCATTTTCTTTTTCTTTTAAAAACAGAAATTTTATGTATATCTTTAAATAATAAGTTTTAATAAAAAATAAAAAACATTATCAAACCAAAATATCAACAAAGAAACTAAACCATTTTTTGTTTGTTGATAACTCCAGAAAACAAAAACCCTTTTACCTCTGCGATTAGAAACTCCGCCGTCAAATCTCACTGTCGAATCTCGCCTTCCAATACCGCCGTCGAGTGAGCATGCGGTTTCTTCTTAAGCTTAAACGAGAACTTCGTTTCGTAGGATAAATTTCATTTAGTAGCTTAATCTGTTTTTCCGTAGACATGGTAATTAGCACACAGAGTTGTCTTTCATTTCTCCCAAGTCAATGACGTTTGACTCAGTGTTTAATTCTAGAGATAACTTAGGAATAACAAGGAAGTTGCAGCAATATACGTGAGTCACATGATCTATGAAATCATTATGTAAAATACAGTATACTATTTATAAACGATGTAGGGTTCTTTCTAGCTTCCACATTAATTGTAAAAAATAGTATAATTTAATTATTTAATTTTTATAAATGTTATATGAGATAAAATATTTTTAACAAAATAATCCAATTTAAATATACTAAATAAAAAATAATTTAATTTAAGATTTAACTTCTTATATTTATTTTCTACAGATATAATCACTACTAAATAAATATAAAATTGAAGTATAATTTTAAAAGTATCATAAAATAAAAGTAATATAATACAATAAAATGTATTTTTACTTTTTATATAATTTAATCATTATATTCAAACTAACAACGGTAATTAAATGTAATATGAGTGAAAACTAAGTTATAAGATACAACTAAAAACAATATAGTAATAAACATAGATCGAAGAATAAAAATCATCGTTATAAAGCTATATCACATAAATTATTCAATAAAAATAAAAGATTATCAATTATCAAAAATAAAAAATAAAAATAGGATAAAACTGACAAGAAAAAACAAAATAACAAATATACTATAGATTTTTAAAATATAAATATAGAATTAATGAAATGTATATAGAAAATTCTCAAAATCATATACTAAATATTTTAATATTAAGATTGAGATGAATGTAAAAATTATGAAAACAAATGAATTTTATAAAATAATGTATGAAAAATATTAGAATGATGATTATGAATCGAACAAAACAAATGCATAAAAACATAAAATATTATTTATAACATAAATTAAACAAAACATGCATGTTACTACATGCTTTTCGTGCAAATTAGTATAGTTCTACAAAAGATTACAAAAGACTATGAGAGAATATTAATATTGATAATGTAAATCTAAAAACAATGTTCATAAACTAAATTAAATCCGTACGGATTCTATTTTAGTTATGATAAATCTTATCCATGATTATCTTCTTTGCTTCACATCACTAGTTACAAATATTAATACACCAAACGAAAACTTTCCTCTGCTATATATGTTTTATTATTCTCAAAGGTGTTTATTTTATTTTTTTTTATTTTTTTTGATAATCCAGGGAGGATCCCAGACCATGGTCCAGACTAATCTCCCTGGGCCCAGTCAGGCCGCAGGCCAGCTTCACCTGGGAGGGTTTTCCCTGGGCCATAGGCCCAGTGCCCGCGTTATGAGCAGAGGAGGCATTTTTGTTTCCGCCTGGAGTCGAACCCGGGTGATTGCCACCTCGGACCCTTCTACCATTTGGACTACCTCAACCGCTCCAAGATGTTTATTTTTCTTCTTTTGCTTTTGTTGAAATCTTCAAATAAGCTTTTGTGGTTGTACCCAAACTTTTTTTGGGAAGTATCCACTTGCCATAAGATCTGCGGGACCTGGTAAATATTTATAAAGTGGCACTTTTGCAAACTTTGAGGGAATATAAATCATACACATTCGTCTAATCATATACCACTTGTTTACGTTTTCACGTTTTGAAAACGTGATTCCACGATTTTTCACCATTCGTAACATTCATCACTTATTCACGTTTTCACGTTTTGAAAACGTGATTCCGCTATATACAACTAGCGTGTTAAAAATATAACTATAAAAAACAAAACGTGATTAATCTACTAAAACTAGCTTTTCGGCGTTTTGTAATTTTTCTGCATAAACTTGATTCAGTTCAGTTTGTCCCGCCAACAATTATTCAGTTATTCCGCTATTCTGCTATTCAACAAATCATATGTTGAAGATCTACTCTCTTGTTCATCACTTCGTCGATCCATATTCAAATTTGTGATATTTCTAAAATAAAATATCAAGTGCGATACCAGATTGTGTTGGAGTATATACTCACAAGTCACAACTCAACTCGTTAATCTTAATACTATTATATATCATATTATATTTTAAACCATATTGGTAGAATGCCCTCAAGATATCGAGATAGTGTTGAAGCTCTTATGAATTCTTCGTGATAGAGGAATTTGAACCAGGACAACCGTTCCACAGCTTTCTCTCTCCTCTTTTCTCTCTAGCTTCTCTTCTGGAAAATCGCTGTCTCTCCGGCTGTTTGCTCGCCGGAGAGGGCTCTCCTTTCTTTTTCCTTTGCTCAGGTCAGCTCTTCATCCGTGTTTCTAGCTCCCCTCTTTTCTGGTTTGGTGGCGTGGTTCGGATCCTGGCTCTCGCAGTGTGGTTCGGCGGCGGAAGGCTCTCTGGCGGCGGCGCGTCAGCCACCTGGATCTCTGGGGACAAGATCTGGGTTTGTTTTGGCCTCCCTTGTTGTCGTCGCCGGTGATTCTCTTCTTATGCTCTCTGGAGGTCGGTGGTCTGTGTCTCCCGAGCGTCGGTGACTTGTGCGGTTTGGGGTGGTTCTCCGGTTGGTTTCCGCTCGCGGTGGCGGTATGCATGTTCCGTTGGGCTCGCCGTGCTTCTTTTCTGCTCGCTAGAGGACGGTGGCAGAGGGTGGTGGGGCTTTTGCGGCGGTGGCGGTGGACCGATAATAGTCCGGGAAGCTTCTTGTTCGCCTAGGCACTCCGGTGGACCGACAATGGTGACGGGAAGTGGCTCCTCTCCTCTCCCGGGTTTAGGCATCGCTTTCGTGCACCGTTCTTCCTCGGCGTCCGCTCTCCGGTCTTCTTGCTCCGGCCAAGCTAACCCGGCGTCTCGGTGGTTACGGTTTCTTCCTTCTTCTCGGTGGCTGCGATCCTCAGTCGTTCGAACTCTTCTCAGCTCTCTCGGATTTCATGGCGGCGGCGTCTTCTGCAACCTAGGGTTTGAGGTGTTTGGGCTTTTTGGGCTTTCCAGAAAATAGGGTTAGTTAGTAACGGGCCTATTAGGGGTTTAAGTTAGGGCCTGAGTCTGTATTTCTTTTTGTTTTAATTTTCTGCTTTTTATTTCTGTCTTGTAAAAAATCCAAAAACCCAAAAATATTTAAATATGAAAGCCTTTAAAAAAAAAAAAAAAAAAAGAATTCTTCGTGATATCTATATTAGTGTTTATAAGGATCGACGGGTCCTATAATTAAATTGTATAAACAATAGTAGTTGTGGGTTCTACGTGGTTAAATATGTTAGTTTTTGTAGGTTAAAATATGAAAATAAAGAGCTAAAAAATAAGAAAAGCGTCTAGAAGCAGAGAAGAAAAAAAGTCAGCATCGGGCCAAGTTTTGGTGATCTTCCTACCTTGCAATCATAATTATTCCCTTAAGCTTTTTCTTTTCTTTTCATTTGTAACGATAATGATTCCCTTAAGCTTAATCATTCACTTTAATTAATCTTTAAGAATATACTATTTGCGTTTATTTTACATCCCACCTTCTCCCACTTTCCTCTCCTCCTTTTGGTTGGCTGGTAAACAAAAGAAGTTTTTTAACAACTATTTTTTATTTAATCCATTTGAAGTTCTATATTTGTTATTTTCCAATCTAATGTTCGACTTTTTCTCTTCTTTTGATGCATGTCATATGCTCCTTGCATATATGTACATGTGTATGTTATAAGTATAACACGTAGGAGAGATTGGGACGATTTGGAATAGATTCATACAGATGTTCTGTCATTCAAAGATATATGTATGTGTAGATATGGACAAAATATATCAGATAACAGTTGACTGGTGATGGAAGTTTAAGTGGTACGGTAAAGAGTGTATTGGCTTGTAAGTTGTAACATTGGTAGAACCTGCCTCTGCCATAAGAGATTGGAAGAAGATATAGTGATTCAACAGTGATTGTACTACTTGTGATCTTTTGAATAGTATATTCGATGTCGGAAAAAAAAGAATAGTATATTCGATAAATATAATATATATACACTAGAGTTCTTAACTTCTTATAATAGTTTTAAGATTAAAAATAATAATTGAAAAAAGAGTTTTGTCATCCAAATGTAAGAGTTGGCAGCAGAAATTTGTTTTCTTTCACCCATTTTGTCAACTGGTGGATTATATTGATATTAACTAAAGATAAATACAAAAACCGACAAAGGTCGAAACTTTTTCGGAGATAAGGTTAGCGAGTACAAAGATGTAACACCCGTCTCCCGGCGAATCGGAGACGCGGCATTAGGACGCCCGTTGAACCGGATTCGGTCCAACCGGGACGCCAACTCAACTTGTCCAGGTCCCAGACGCCTCCTTCGTATTCAAATGCACCAATGCCGTCACACGACTGTATCGATCCCGCATCCGGACCTGCAAGAAAACGGGGACATGGAAAGGAAAGATGCCTGAGTAATTGTTTCAAACACAATTACCCAGTGAAGACGGATTTAAGGAATCCGCGATCCCAGCTCACACTACACAACTACGAAGCACAAGTCATAAGCTAATAACACCTTGCAATCAGGCCTGAAGGCTTTCACCACGCAAACTACATCCACTCGTGCTTTCACACTCATGGACCCCTTCTTTCGACCCGTAGGCCACACAATCCTTCTTTTCCTTCTGGGGGTTCGTCAGACCCCCGACGCCTTCTCAAGGGACACGCACCCCGTATGCATCCCGCCACACAACACCCTTTCGGGGCCCCTACCACAGTTCTATCATTCATATCCATCACATACAAACAACGTTTTCGAGCTCAGCGATAACCTAACAGTTCTACGTTCCGCAATCAAACACATAGTGCACATTACTAACCTAAGCTAACTAGGAAAGACGCGATTAACCGAGGACTATCGTCCGAAATTGAAATAGAGTAAGGGAGATAACCGACGATTTCCTCACCTTAGCCAAAGAAGAGGGCAAAACGGTAATTTAGAAGCCCTATTAGCCCGAACGGACATCAGATCTGAAAAGAGGATGAGAAATAGAGTGAGATAGTCTTTCGTTTCGTTCGAATCGCGTTTGGGATGGTCAAGTTATGGTCCACCGAAGTTTGGTTGACTGAAAGTCAACGGCCAGGTCAAAGTCAACCGGTTGACCCGGTCAACCCAGACCCAGACCCAAACCTAGACTGAACCAGGCCCAATCCATAACTGGCCCAAATCCTAAACCAGACCCTAACCAGCTAAACCAAGGATTGAATTGAAATTGAGATCAAACCGGAATCCTAATTGGACCAACTAAATCGGAATTAGAAAATTGAAATTGGAAGGATTAAACCGGAATCCTAATTGGACCAACTAAACCGAAATTAGGAAATTGAAATTGGAAGGATTAAACCGGAATCAAAATTGAACCGGACCACCCCAGCTAACCGGACCGGCGGTCAACGGTCGGCGACGGCGGCGGTCAACGGCGTCGAGGGCGGTGGACGGCGGCGGCGATCGGCAGCGGACGGCGGCGCTCCGACGGTTCTCCGGCGACGGCGGCGGCGGCGCGTGGGCTCCGGCGGCGGTGCGTGGGCTCCGGCGCGTGTCTCCTCCGGCGCGCGTGGATCTCACACGCCCGTGACTCCTCCGGCGAGTGGCGGCGCGTGCGGCGGCGCGTCGGGCTCGTCTCGGCGGCTACGGCTTCGTCTCGTCACGACGTTCACGGTGGTAGGCTCGGTTTCTCGGGATTTTGGGTATTTAGGAAGTTACGAAATAAAGAAAATGTTTTGGTGTTTTAAAAGCCCAGATCTGATTCCCTGATGTTACCTGGTGAGAGTGGGAGAGAGAAAAACGTGTTTGGAACTTCCTACTACTTCGAACGACTCACGACCTCGACAGAGCTTCGCCGAAAGAGAGAAAGATGAGTTTCTGGAGAAAAAGGAGGCATATTTATAGGGGAAGGCTCTGGGAAAACCTTAGGGTTTTTGGGAAAGACTAATGGGCTTTGGGCTTTCTCCTTCCTTTTAAAGAAATTTTTGGCGGGTTGGTATGGGTATGTTACAAAATAAACTCCCAGAAACAAGATCCTCACATCGAGGAGATAATACAACAACTTATAAACTTATGGCAATAGAAACCAATAAGTTTATAACAAACTCGTAAGACTGAAAAACGTCATGTTTTGGACAAAGACCGAGCAACCTTTAGTCGTGACCACCAGAGTCAAGGATCTCCTATAGGAGGTTAAATGAACATGCACAACAACTTGACAAACTTGAAAAGAAATCCTCTCCGTCGAAACAAGGCGCAAGAAAGAGTTCAAGATCAATAGTTTGGCATACCGTAGCTGAAACGACAAAAGGAAACAAGGACCAAACCAAAACACAAACATATCGGGATCGACAAAAATCAAGGAGAGCTAACCACTAGTTTCAAGGATGAAACGGAGGCAGAAGTAAACCCGGCCACTAGGGTCGAAGAAAGCTCGGCAAAGAAGTAAGGCCAAAGATCCCAAAACAATACACCATTGAGCCAAAAAAGACCAAACCTAGGAATAGAGCTGAAGAAAGAAAAGTAGAGCTGAAGCGACAACATCTATTACGCCCCGTCAAAAGAACTCCAAGGACTAGTTCACCAGGCGCTAGCGACTCAACAAATCCCAACTCTCTTTCCTAGAATCAAAACCGCAACCGAATCAGAACCGCATAAGATACTAGCCCAACTGCATCCCTGAGCTGAAAGCGAAAGCTGCGCAATTGGATTCATGCTCAAAACCAACACTACCAGAATGACTGAAGAAGCTCGAGACTGGAACCATGGAAACTCCACCACGCTATGAACCGAGACCAAACACAACCAGCAAAGACCAATAAACGACTCTAACAAACCATACGAGATAAAACAGGATTTCAGCTGAGCAGGACCAAGCAAACCTGATCTGAACCAAATCCAAAATAAACCAGAGCATAAACCCAAGGTGTTCAGATCTACACAAATTAAAACCGCCTCCCAACAACCGCTATACAGCAAAAGAATAAGCGGCGCAACGAAGCAAGCGAAACAGAGGTGAGCCACAAGTCACCGGAGAGCTCATACACTGCCACACCACCGACGATACCATCGCCAACCAAAAAGCTCCAATAAAGAGAGCAATAACACCAGCGATGTAGCTTTAAGAACAGGCGAGGATGAAGACTGAGAACCACCGACATGAAGCACCAATGATATATCATGGTTTTTACCGGTTTTATGCCATGATATAGTTGTGTTTTTAGTGTCTTTTGTGTTCTTTTAGAGTCTTTTACAGGTATAATCAGGTTTGGAGCTGAATTGGAGATAATGGAGCATTTTGGAGATTTTTGGAGTGTTTGGCCGAGAGATAGAGTTCACTGTCCGAAACAGAGAAAGGTGTCAATCGTTGCATGCCTAGCATCGATCGATGCACCAGCGAGATGGGCCAAAACTCGGCGGTTTATGAAGAGTCAAGAATTTGCACTTTGATCCAGAAGTTCCTGATATTTACAAAGAAGCCCCTGGCCGAGATTAGACCTATATTATTAAGTTTTTAGATACGTTTTACATTACGCTTTCATAATTAAGAGCAGAGGATTTTTAGAGCTTTTGGGGCTGATCTGAACCTTTACTTTATCTGTATTTGGAGAAGATTTCGAACCCCTTTTACTCTTATTCTTTTATGCAATTTATTCATCATATGATTATGTTTTCATTATCTATGTCTGAGTAGATTCCTTGTTAGGTTTAGGGTTTCTCACATAGGATTTCATGACTTGCTAGACTTGTTCAATTTCAGTTAAGGATTCAAACTATATCTGTTCTTCAATTTAATTGTGCTTAAAGCTAGTTCTAACATGATCAATTAGAATCTAGATCTTAGGTTGCTAAATACGTCACGGAAGTGGGGTTTAGGAATCTGAACTAATTAAATTGGGCAATTAAACTTTGCGCAAACGGAAGTTTGGTTTAGGATAATTGTGAACATATCAAACCTGGAATTAATGCTAGTTTAATCTGTTAGTTCTCGCAAACGAAAGTTTGGTTTGCTGCACTTAGACTTAGAGAATTATCGCAAAGGAATTTGGTTAATTCTATATCTGTGTTTTGAGTTCTAGAACTGTGCTTAATTAGATCTTTGCTGAATGAATTGTCTGCTTGTCTGATTTTCTGAGAACGCCCTAGACTTAGCGCTTTTAATTACTTGCTTTCACAACCGTTAATCTCTGCTACTGATTTACTTTCTTGCATTGCTTTTAATTCAATTACATTGCTTTCTTCCTAGTTAAATTCCTGTTCTTGAGCTATTGAACACCGGAGTCTCTGTGGATTTCGATACCCTATATACTACATTGATATTGATGTGCACTTGCAGTTTAGTATAGGGATTAAAACTATGAGCCTATCAACCAACCACCAGATCCGTCCAAACTCCGACTAAAAACCACTGCACCACCCACAGAAACTAAAGCTGCGAAAATAAAGAAAGAAGAGCAAAGGTTTAGATGGCGCCGGTGCTTTTGTAGCCACCACTCGCTGTCCACGCGCCGTTAAAAGAATATCGGGAAGATGAATAGTAGAAGGTGGCTGAGAGAGAGAGAAAAAGGGTTGACGTTACACTGAATCTGATACAACCCATTTTGTCAATTTCATATTGCCAAATTTGTACCGGTTGTTTATGCTACTATATTTGTATTGCTGTTTCCTTGCCAAAAAAAAAAAAAAAATTGTATTGCTGTTAATTGCGAGCATGAACCAATTGCTCGGTTTGTTTAGAATAGTGACATGATGACATGAAAGTGAAACGTTTTTTTTTTTTTTTTTGCTCAACATCAACTTTATCATTAACCAACATTATTAATACCAACTACATCAGCAATCTTTAACTAATTTGGCACTAGAGAATATAACTTAGGAGCATAGTTCATACTCGAAAGAGCTTCCTTTGCTATTCTGTCCGCCACCCTATTTCCTTCCCTTCCAATAAACCTCACTTAAGTCTCTTCAAAGGTTGCTAGGAGATTTTTAATATCCTGAACTTGAGGTCTTAAGCTTGCCGGTTCTTCCTCACCATTCAGCCATTGTACCAGATTTTTGGAATCAGACTCAAATATCACCTTTTTGTATCTAAATCTGGATAAAGATAGGACCGCCCACCTCATAGCTTCGATCTCAGCCTCCAGAGCCGTCTGCAACCTTGGTAGACTTCTCGTTCCCATCCATAGTACCTTACTCTCACTGTTTCGTATCACCCAGCCTAAACCAGACTGAGTACCATTCTCGCTCCACGCTCCATCAGTATTGCACTTAACCCAATCCAATTCCGGTGCCTGCCACCTATTAGTGAGAGTTCCTGTAGGTACTATCTTAGGTTCTTTCTGTTGATCCTTACCCACGTTTAACCACTCGTCCGCCTCATCCCAAGCCTTATTAACCAGCCCCAATGGATCAGAGTCTACACCTTTAAAGATAAACTCATTTCTGCTCTTCCATAGACCCCATACAATCCACGGTGTTACCCTTCCTGCCTTTGCTTGTCTAGGACATTCCTTTGCAACATTCATAATTCTGCAGAAATTTGTGTATAGAGAATCAGACCATATACCTTGGGGAGGGGCTGGAACTCGTGAAATTGCCCACACCAACCTGTCATACAGACACAAAAACAGCATATGATTCACTGTCTCATTCTTCCCAATACTTCTCGGGAATTCCTATCTCTTGAGAGGTGTCTATTGGCCAGGTTTGCTGCTACAGGTAAACAATTGCTAAGACCTTTCCACATAAAGTGCTGAACCCTTGGGCTAGCTTCCAGCTTCCATACTTATTGATATAGACTATCAAGACTCGGCTGGTCATAAGCAATGGGACCTTGTTTCCTTTCTTCTAACTTGTTCAAAGCCCAATAACCTGACTTAACAGAATAAACACCATTCCTTGCAAAGTCCCAGGAGAAACCATCTTGAGTAGCAGCTCCTCCAGGTCTGATTGCTTCTGTTTGACACCTCTCTTCGGTTGGGAACAAATCCTCAAGCATCTCCTTATTCCATTCCCTACCTGAGTCATCCAATAAGGCACTAACCGTCTCTATAGAGTTTATCATACTCTGACCGGGCTCCTGCAATCTACGGATCGCTTGAACTGGCCTCGCCGGTTTTTGACTGAGCCAATTATGGCTCCAGATTGATATTGATCTGTCGTTTCCCACTGTCCTTCTGCAACCGCTTCTAATCAATTCTTGAGCAGCATGAATACTTCTCCATGCATACGATGGCCGTGATCCTAAAGCTACAATAAGAGGGTCCGCCTTATGGAAATATCTTCCTCTAAAGACTCTGGCCAGGAGAGAGTTGGGCTGAGTAGTCATTCTCCACAACTGTTTCCCAAGTAGACTAAGATTAAACCTCTCTATGTCTTTAAAGCCTAGACCTCCTATTTCTTTTGGTTTAATCAAGGAATCCCATGTTTTCCAATGCATTCCTTTTGTTGGCTTATTACTTTTCCACCAAAAATTAGACATAATTGATGCAATCTGTTGACAAACCGTCTTAGGAAGTTGAAAGCAGCTCATCGTGTGTGTAGGCATGGCAAGTGCCACTGCTTTTAATAACACCTCTTTTCCGCCAGGAGATAGGAAATTTGTCTGCCATCCCGAGACTTTCTGATTTAAGTTATCCTTCAAGTACGCTAGAATCTCCACCTTAGATCCTCCAAAAGATTCAGGAAGGCCAAGGTATCTCCCTTCTCCTCCCTCCACCGAGATCCCTATCTTGATTTTGATCTCCTCACGTCTCTGTGTCGTGATCTTACTCCCAAAATACACACTAGACTTTTGGTAGTTCACTCTCTGACCTGAGGCCAGACTGTACTCCTCTATGATTCTCACCACCTCATCCAACTCTGAGTCTTCTTGCCGGCAGTAAAACATGCTGTCGTCCGCATAAAGTAAGTGGGAGACTGGTGCATTCCTTGCCACTTTCAAGCCTGATATCCTCCCCAAAGCTTCTGCATTCCGCAACATTCGTACCAGCATTTCAGTACATATCACAAAAAGATAGGGGGACAGGGGATCCCCCTGTCTTAAGCCTATGGTCGGTTTAATATTCCCATAGGGTGAACCGTTGATGAGGACCTGATAACTAACTGAACGCACACACCCCATCACAAGCCTGATCCAGTGCTCTGAGAATCCTAGAAACCTGAGAGCATCTTCCAGAAATGCCCACTCCACTCTATCGTAAGCTTTCGAGATGTCAGTCTTTATTGCTACATACTCTTCTGAGCTTCTTTTATTAGTCTTCAGCGCATGGAGCATCTCATGGGCCATCAAGATGTTATAAGTTATTAATCTTCCTTTTACAAAGGCTGCCTGTGTTTCAGAAATAATCATGGGGAGAAGGCTCTTCAACCTGGTTGCCATTATCTTAGCTATTACCTTATACGCAACATTGCAGAGGCTGATAGGTCTATACTCCGTAAGTCTCACTGATTTTTCTTTCTTAGGGATGAGACAGATATTTGTCTTGTTCAAGTCTGCTTCCATCTGTCCCGTCCTGAAAAAATCTTGGACCATCAATGTTAAACTGCTCCCAACACTATCCCAAAAATGCTGATAGAAATATCCAGTCATCCCATCAGGTCCCGGGCATTTCTGAGGATTCAGTTCAAAGACCGCTTTTCTTACTTCTTCGAGAGCCACAGGGGCAATCAGAAGATCATTCTGCCTCTGATCTAGCACTTCCTGCGGATATTGCATCTCCTGTAACTTATGGCCGATGTCTTCTGAGGCATATAACAACTTAAAATAACTTTCGGCAACCCTTCCCATATCATCCTCAGAATACCAAGCTCTTTCCCTATCATCAATCAGACTCAAAATTCTATTCTGAGCTCATCTGTTCTTTGTCGATGCGTGGAAATACTTAGTATTCCTATCCCCCGCTTTGACCCTTATTACACGGCTTTTATCTCTCCAGAACACTTCCTCGTTGTAGTATTCTCTTTGCAACTCCTTTCGCAGCCTGCTCCATTCTGTATGGTCAAAGGGGGACTTCTGAGTTAGAAGATCAATTTTCACTTGAAGTTCCTGGATTCTAATAGCCGAGTTGGGTCTAGAGCTTCTTCGCCATTGAGGCATTGTCTTTCTGCAGTTTGCTATCTTACTTACAAAGGAGGCCGCACTGATAATTGGTTCTGAACTCCAACACTCTTGAATCGTCTCCCTAAAATCTTCCCTTTGCATCCAGCGTTGATCGTATCTGAAGGTTGCCCACTTCTTCCTTCGATCCCCAGTAAGATTGTTGATAATTGGACTGTGATCTGAGCTAATTTTCCGCAGGTACATTGCCTGAGCTTGCGGGAAAAGATCCATCCAAGCCTTATTTGCCACGGTCCTATCTAGACGACATTGGACCAATTCTCTCTTCCTCATACCAAACCAGGAATATTGGTATCCTACATGTTGGATATCCCACATACCACATGAAAGAAGTGTCTGCCTGAAATCTAAACATGATCCCTCTTTCCTCCGGTTCCCTCCAATCTTCTCTGAAGGGTCTGTGAGCTCATTAAAATCTCCAGTCATCATCCAGGGAACTCTTCTTTTTAGGCCTATTCTTTGCACTCTTTCCCAAACTCTCCCCCCGCCTCCTTTACCGGATCTCCGTAAATGCAAGATAGGAAGAACTCCTTATCCTTCCACAAAACAGAACAGTCAATTACTCTACGATTAGAGAACAAAATCTTCACCGTGACTGACTGTTTCCAAAGCACTGCGAGCCCTCCACTTCTACCTAAAGGCTCCACAGTATGCACATCAAAGTAACCCATTTCTTCTACTATCTTCTCCATCCTATGCCTTATCATTTTGGTCTCGCTTAGGAATATTACCTCCGGGGAATACTGACCAAGTATTTCCCTCAGGTGTCGAACTGTCGGAGAATTCCCTAACCCCTGACAGTTCCAGCTCAAGATTCTCATGATTGGAATGAAGGGTTGGAATTATCCATCAACCCTTCTTCCAAAGTACATTCGTTGTCGTCTGATGAGTTTGAAACTCCACGATTTGACTGTTTTGATCCCTGCTGCGCAGAGAAACCTGAGCCAGAAGCTGTTACAGAAACAGAATGTCCAGAAATCTGGGCTGTCATAGAGACAGAATGATCTGATCCAGTGTGCTCTCTTGAAGCGTGTGATCCATGGGAGGATGCTTGTCTCCCCAGTCATTCAAACACCAAGGGTGAAGAATGTAACTCTTCCTCACTATCCATTTTCCTTTTCTTCTTCAGGCGCTCCCCACTCCCTCCTAATCTCTCGAAGACTGTAGGAGAGACTCGTGCTCCATCATCCCACCTTCGTGGATCCCTATGGCTTTGCCTTTCTCCACTCCCACTGAGTCTTCTTTTTTTGTTTGTAACCATTTTTGTGCCTTCTCCAGACTCAGGTCTTACTCCTTCTAGAGTATCTCCCCCAGTAGGACCTTTCTCCATCCAGACTTGCCTCGAGCGCGATCCCTGTCCACCTCCTTGCTTCACCGTCCATTGTAATCTGCACTTTACACTCTTTGCTTTGTGGGAGGGATCTGGCCTCGCCCTTTGTGAAGTCAGAGTTAAAGCTCTGCCTTGACTCTTATCCCCAACTCCGAATATTGTCTTTCCTTTACCCTTCCAACCTGACTGAGAACTTCTGTAGTGAGGCTCTGCTCCACCTCTCTGAGGCAGTGATTTCTCTTGTTGCAGCTGAAAAGGGCATTGGCTTTGATCGTGGGTGAGCCGTTTGCAGATGAAGCAAAATTTCAGCAATTTCTCGTATTCCAGCTCTGTTTGAACCATTTCCCCAGTCTTGAAGCGAGCAGTCTTTCTGAACTGAAGTGGCTCATCAGCCCTTATCCACACCTGAGCTCGTACGTATTCAAGTGAATCTGAATTCTTTGCATGAAGTTCTATAGCTGTAATCCTGCCCAGAGGTTCCACTAGACTCTCAACTGTCTTCTTCTTAATCAGATGAACTGGAATGCCTCGTATACGGATCCAGAAGAGAATTTTGTTCAGGAAGTCAGGCTCCTGGACTGGTTTCCATTGGTCCAAAGATACAATCCACCCATTCACAAACCACGGGCCTTTGAAGAGGACATGATGCAGGTCAGCTTCATTTTGAAAGATAAACTGCACTCGGTTCTCTCCGACTCCCCTGCCTCTAACTCTCTCCTCTAAACATTAGATCGGGGGTAATGCTTTCACCAACCCTCCAATCCTGTGCGCTGAAGGGTTAAGACACCTTATGATCACGCTCATGGAAATCTCCTCTATTAGGTCTTCATTTTACAGATCTGGGATATCAATCGGATCTCCTTCCTCCAATAGATCCCTTTCTCTTAGCTCATCCATCAGCGAGGGTTCCTTCTTCTTCCTTTGACGAGACATCGTTCGCTCCGAAACAGATCTGGCGAAAGCTTCAACCTTGCAGCCTCAGATAAGCTTAGACGTCTAGAAGAAAACTTCGAAGCTTGAAAAGGAACTAAAAAGCCACACAGACTTAATGATAGCGAACTCCACAGGAAGATTTTACTAGCTTTGATCTAGGAATTTCAGATTTGGAAGAACAACGATTTTCTTCGCGAGAAAACCCTAGAACCCTAGAAACGTTAGAGATACACAACTACTATAATATTTTGTTAATATTTATGTATAAGTTAGATTTTTTTTATTCTATATATGTAAAACAGTTGTTAGACAAGTAATAAATTTTGTATAAATAAGCTTATGGGCTAGTAAATAAAAGTTATAAAACTAACGAAAACTGGTATACGTATAAAGTTTTATAAAAAAAATCTATTAACTAATGACCTTTTATCACGGTGATAAATACTTATATTCTAAATTTTAAATGTTTATTCATTAGAAATAATATTTTCATTTTCGATCGGTGAACCCGAACAACTTTCCTCACCTTTCATTGCTTCACTTGGGTTGTTAATCCAAAAAAATGTTAATATATCTGAGAACTCTCAAAATTACATTTTAATGACAATGTTTAGGTAGTGTGGGATAAACGTGAAAATGCGAGACGTAAGGTAATACAGAATGTGACTCAAGGGTATTCTTTTTCAAAGACTGTTTATTGCAAAGCAAACAAAAGTTTCACCTTAACAACCTAGTCTTCTCCTAGCTTTTCGATCTAACAATGATCTCAAAGCCCTTCTAGATTCACCCTTAACACCAAGTATAATTCTCTCTTAAGAACTCTCTACTTTTGCTAAAAGCAATCTCTCTCTCTCTAAAGCGCACCAAGCACATATGCCCTAGATGATCTATTTATACTTATAGATCATCGTACAATTGCCTTATTTCCTTTGACATATTTCCTAAACTCTCTTAGGCATATTTCCATTTTTCTTCATCTCGCTAAAAGCATATTTTCCTAAAATCTTTTAGGTGCTCATTCTATGAGTATCTTCTCTGATCTTCATATCCAGCTCAGCTACTCATCTTTAGGTTTGTCCTTGTCAGCTTCTTGTCCCTAGTACTTCCATATTTCTTCGTTCCAGCTCACGTTTTCTTTCGTTGACTCAGTCACTGTTATACATGCTGGTTGACTCATCTGCTGTTGTAGCTCATGCCGTAGCTCAATGCTTCTTCAATCTCCCCCTTTTTAGCTTGTATGACTCTCAAGTACCTATACTTCAAAAATCTCATACACGCATATAGCCGAAGCATAAAACTACTGTTTCTCAAGCAATCACTTATTATAATCCAAAATATTACTCCTTAAGCAAAACATGAGTTCAACATTAAAAACAAACCAAGGAGTTTCATCATCCAAATTGAACCACAAAACAAACAGAAACTCCCCCACAAAGTAAACTCCCCCATAATCCTAATTCCCACATACTTAAGCATCACTCGAGGTCATCTCATCTGAGTCATCATCTCCTGTGCCATCAGGAGACTCCTCATCGTGATCAACCTCTTCAGTTTCTCCCCCTGCTTGAGAGCACACAATTTAAAAACTTATATCTAAGTAATTTTCATTGAGAAGGTAATCGAGAACTTACCTTGAATTCTGTCGCGTAGATGAAAGACTACATCACTCAGGTTCTGAAGCCCTTCAGCTATGTCCTGTAGAGCAGTTTGAACAGAGAGTTGATCTATTGAGGTTTTGATCGGCATTCTGACTGAACCAAGTTGCAAAATTTCCACAGATTCCTCTTCAGCTGATGCATAAGCCTGTGAGCGACCTACTGTACGAGATGTTGAGCCTATCTTGCGTTTACCAGATGCAACTTCCTGTCTCTTCTTCTCAGCCTCTTTCTTGAGAAAGGCTTCACCACTTCGAGGATCCTTCTTGTATAGCACAAGACCTACAAGTTCTTCTCCATCAAATGTGCGCGGTGGATGCTGAGATTCGAGAACTGCTGAGATGATTCTTGGGAAGATCAGCCAACGTCGATCATTCTGCGGATCAGTGGTAAAGCTCAACACTTGTTTGTACACAAGTTTCTCAAGGTCAATCCGGATGCCATGAGCTATCTTGTATATCAGCCTTGCTCTGTCTTCAGATATGTGGTTTTTATGGGTAGATGGGAACCAGTTTGTAGCAGCCAAGATAGTCAGTGCGGCGTACTTGGAAGGAAGATCAACAGCTTTCATTCCTGCCCATGTCTTCTTCTGGCCTTGAGTGAGATACTTAGCAATTGAATCAGCTGAAACTCCATCAATCTTTGCATCATTCTTGATTTCATCATTGCTCAAAGGTTCCATACCTAAACATGCATTGATCTGGGCTGGTGAGAACTCATACATCCGCTTCCGTAAGAAAACACGCACCCCATTTTCAGTACCATCAGCACTTGATTCCGGCAGATTAGTGTAGAATTCTTTCACAAGTTCAGGGATGAAACTGACTAACCCATCAACAGAATTTCTCAGCATTCCTATGTTTATCAGACCAAGATATCCCCACTTATCGGTTTCATCAAAATCTACTACCCGTTCAGCTAAGATTCCACGATCTTTGAATAGTGCATACCTTGCTTTCACTTCGCGAGATGGAAATATATTGGAGACAAAAGGTTTGACTCTGGTTTTGCCTGAACCAGCAGTTGTGGCAGATGTCCCAGCCTTGACAACATTTTTCTTCTTGAGCTTCGTCTGTACTGATTTCTGTGATTCAGTTCTTTCAACACGAGCCTTTTTGATATTTGGCATGGATCCTGTCTGCTTTCTAGCTTTCCTCTTCTTAGGTCTAGAAGGTTCTTCAGTTTGAGTGTTTGGCTCAACAGGTTCAGCATCACCGGTGGCTATACTTACAGGATTTGCCACAACCATAGCTAACTCACCTAGACCCTCGACTGCATCTTTCTCCTTTTCTCCTATTTCCTCCAGATTTCCTTGATCATCTGAGCGCACAGATTCAGCTTCCTTGTTACCCTCTTTTGGAGACTCTGTGATTTTGATTTCTTCGGTTTCAGGATCTGATGGAGGTTTTAAGGGCTGACCTTCTGGAACAGAGCCACGACCTGACTCAGCTTCGTCATCTCCTTTTTGCTGAGCCAGATCTTCATCAATCGGTTCTGTGACCGCAACTTCTTGAGCTGTTTCGAATGAGTTGGTGCTGGTCTGTTGGAGTTCACCCAGAATTTGATCCGAGATGAAGTTAGGGTTTCTGGGTGGCGGTACTTCCTCATCGGAGCTGGAATCATCTATTAGCTGTGGTGGTTTCTGTTCAGGTGGAGCTTGGGTTGAGCGTTGAGTCGAGCTAGCGCCCACTTTTCCTCTTCTGGTTGCATGCACCATGGCGAATTTTGACAGATTGAGCAGAGAAATTTTGGAATGAGGTAGAGCAAGCGAAGTTTCTTTGATCCTTTAAGAACGATTTAGATTTCCTTTTCCCTTTTCTTCTTTCCTTTTAAAATCTGATGCAGAATCTGTGTCAGAGATATTATTGCCCCTTTTGCATGCGATTTTATTGGGAGAAGATATTCCATATTTTTGAATTTTAAAATTCAAATATTTTGATTCTTCATAGTGCCCAAGATCTCGATTTTGTTTCCTGCAAACCGCTTTTGAACCGATTCAGACCGTATCTCCTTTTAACTGCATTATTTGCTAGTTCTCAATGTACATCATAATAATAGATCAACCACATTCAGAATTCTTGAACTTATGGGCATAAACTGTAAAGTGAATTGACTACATTTCTACTGATGCAAATTGGCTGTTTTATTTTTTAAGTAAAAATAATACCTTTTCTGAATTTTTATGATGATCTTGGATGTGTCCGGACTTGACACATCACATGACTCACTCATGATCCCTTGCTCGTATGATTCCTGCATCTGGCCATCATCCACCTAGTGGCTAGCTTTCACACTCTCACGCCTTTATCATATCTCAATATAGTTTTCAACCTTTATCCTTCGAGTGAGATTGCCATGATTCTTTCTTTTTTTTTTTTCTTTTTTTTTTTAAATTTAGTAGCTGAGTTTCTTCTTGGAGTTGATTCCATCACTTGACTTCTCAGGATACCAACTCCTATTTTTCTTTCTGGCCTTTTTGAACCTCACTCGAGAAACCTATACTAGTCATGAGATATGACGGCACAACAGGCAGCTCTTTTCCACTTGATTTCTTGACTCCAAATCAAATCAGAACTTGATGTACGTCATGAGTCAGTGCATGTGTCAGCCCTGTAGATTTTTACATCTCACACACCGATCAAATTTTTTAGAGTAATAAAACGATTAAAATCAAGAGGTTTTGTAAAGAAGTCAGCCAATTGCAAATCAGTAACTATGTATTCAACCACTACCTGTTTTTCCTCCACTAGCTCTCGAATGAAATGGTGTCTTATGTCAATATGCTTGGTTCGAGAATGTTGCACAGGATTCTTTGAGATGCTTATAGCACTCTTATTATCACAGTGCACGAGAAGTGGTCCTGAATCGATCCCATAGTCAGCTGATATTTGTTTCATCCAGAGAATTTGAGCACAGCAACTACCCATTGCAATATATTCTGCTTCTGCAGTAGATAGTGACACAGAATTCTGCTTCTTACTCATCCATGCAATTAGATTGTTTCCTAGGAAGAAACATCCTCCACTTGTGCTCTTCCTGTCGTCCAGACTCCCTGTCCAGTCAGCATCACAGTATCCAACTAGATGTTTATTGGACCCTTTAGAATACCAAACCCCTAGATTGATTGTTCCTTTGACATACTTGATGATTCGCTTGACTGCCTCAAGATGGGACTGCTTTGGTTTAGCTTGATATCTTGCACATATCCCTACGCTTAGACATAGATCTGGTCTACTGGCTGTAAGATACAGTAAACTTCCAATCATTCCTCGATACATATTTATATCCACGTCTGCTCCATCAGCGTCTCTTGATAGCTTGGTTGTAGTACTCATGGGTGTTCTAGCATCTTTACATTGGTCTAGCTTGAATCGACTCAATAGAGTTTTGGCATATGTGCTTTGAGATATGAATATACCATCACTGTTCTGGCTGACTTGCAAGCCCAGAAAATACTTCAATTCTCCTACCATACTCATTTCAAATTCTTGAGTCATGTCTTTTATAAAAATATCCACCAGCCTTTGAGATGTGCCTCCAAAGATTATGTCATCAACATAGATCTGAACTATGATAATCTCGTTTGTTTGTTCCAACACAATGAGAGTCTTGTCTACACTTCCTCTTGTATACTCCTTTTCTAGAAGAAAACTTGTGAGTCACTAGTACCAAGCCCTCAGAGCTTGTTTTAATCCATACAAGGCTTTCTTCAACTTGTACACATACTCAGGATTATGTGCATCCTCAAATCCTTTTGGTTGTTCTACATGAACTTCCTCTTGGAGGAAACCATTCAAGAAGGCACTCTTCACGTCCATTTGATATACAGTGAAGTTCATGATGCAAGCCATTCCAAGAAATAGTCTGATTGACTCAAGTCGTGCAACAGGAGCGAATGTTTCCTTGAAGTCGACTCCTTCTATCTGAGAGTATCCCTGAGCCACAAGCCGCGCCTTGTTTCGCACGACTATTCCATTCTCATCAATCTTGTTTTTAAACATCCACTTAGTTCCTACAACATTGACTCCATCAGGTCGTGGTACAAGTTCCCATAAGTCATTTCGTACAAACTGTTCTAGTTCTTGTCCCATGGCTTCAATCCAGAATTCGTCTTCCAAGGCTTGGATGTGTGTCGTGGGTTCTATAACTGAGACAAAGCTAGCGAATCGCACCATTTCTTTGAAATCCAGATGAACTTTTCTCGTTATTCGTTGATCATTCACATCTCCTAATACTTCCGAGATAGGGTGGTTTTCTGAGTTCTGCTAAGCTTGATCTTCACAGGAGACTTTGTTTCGTCAGTTTGGGTAGTCTCTGAGATTGTTTCTTCCTCTGCTCTCTCTTCATCCATGGACTTTTGATGCTCAGTCGGTTCTGATTCACAGTCTGATGAATCATCATGAATTTTCATTTGACATAGATCATCAAACACGACATTTACTGACTCAACAATTGTTTTTGATCTTGTGTTATATACTCTAAAAGCTGTGCTAGTTCCTGAGTATCCCAAGAGGATACCCTCATCACTCCTTGAATCAAACTTTCCAAGATGATCTTTGTCATTCAGTACATATCACTTTCCTCCAAAGATATGAAAGTAGCTCACATTGGGAGTCTTTCCTTTCCACATCTCGTATGGTGTCATGGTTGTTCCTCTTCTTACATACACTTTGTTTATCATGTAACATGCTGTATTGATAGCTTCTGCCCAAAAACTTAGTGGCACATCATTGCCGTGGATCATGGCTCTGGCCATCTCTTGCAGAGTTCTGTTCTTTCTTTCAACTACCCCATTCTGTTGTGGAGTTCTTGGTGCTGAGAACTGATGAGCTATACCATGATATTTGCAGAATACTTTCATGATTTCATTCTGAAATTCTCCTCCATGATCACTTCTGATCCTCTTAATCCGTCCTTGTTCATTGATCATCTGAAGTGCCCAGATTCTAAAGCTGTTTGTTGTATCTGATTTATCCCGAATGAACCTCACCTATGTATATCTGGTAAAGTCATCGACTAGAACAAATACATATCGTTTGCCTACTATGCTTTCAACTTGCATTGGTTCCATCAAATCCATGTGCACTAGATCTAACTTGCTCTTGGTCTGAATATCTGGCACTTTCTTATGTTGAACTTTGACCTGTTTGCCTTTGTTGCATGCTCCACACACCATCTTGCTCACCTCCTTGAGTTGGGGTATCCCTCGGACAATTTCATTCTTAACAAGATTAGTCAAGTTTCTCTCATTCATGTGTCCAAGTCGTTGGTGCCATAGATGAATGTCATTCTTGGCACTTAGACATCTCGCACTAAGACAGTTAGAGTTGTTTTCCCACATGTAACAGTTATTGCCTGATCTTTTTCCTTGTAGAATGATGTCTCCAGTGTCATTCATAGCTTTGCAATCATAGCTTGTGAAACACACCATCAATCCTTCGTCGCATAGTTGGCTCACACTGATCAAGTTTGACTTAAGACCCTTCACAAGAAAAACGTTCATTAGTTTAGGTAAATCTGAGTCAAGAGTTTTACCTTTGCCTTGTATCGCCCCTTGTCCTCCATCACCGAAGGTTACTTTGCCAGATTTGATTACTTTGATGTCTTTGAGATGACTCCTTGTCCCTGTCATGTGTCTGGAGCATCCACTGTCAAAATACCATTGATTTCCATCTTCGGATTTTTCAGTGACAAAGGCCATACTGCATCGTATCTGCTTTTCTGAGGTATCCCTTGTACTACTTCCTGTTTCATACAAGTCTGCCTTCTTCACCCAGATTTGATACCTGTTTTTGTTCCAGTTGAATCTTCCTAGTTTCTTGAGCTGGCGTATCCTTTGATGAAATCTGTAGCAGTATGCTTTGTAGTGCCCGTCCTTTCCACATTAGTAGCAGTTTCTTGCTGTTGAGTCATACACTGTTTGCGTTGGGATTGTCGAACTTGCTCGTACAAATGTGGTTTTTCCCAAACTGGATCCAGATCGTCCAGTATACCCAAATCCATACTTGGTGTATTTTGTTCTGCCATAACTCAGAATTTTATCCAGTTGTTTTGTACCTGCAAACATGTGTATCTTGCGATGTTGTTGATCTAGTTCCGCCTTCAGCTGATTAGTTGTTTCTTTCTCTTTCTTCAGCATCTGCTCCAATTCGTCTGATTTCTTAGCCAGTATCAATTTTTCTTTGATTAAATTGACACTTTCTTTACTGAGTTTTCGTTCAGTTTCCAGTTCTTCTTTGAGTGACTCAACTTGTGCCTCAAGCCGCTGCTTCTCTAGCCCAATTTGTATGAGAGTATCTCTTACCTCCTTGTAGCTACTGACCAGATCTATTTCTGTTTCTGAGTCTGAATCAGATTCATTGTCTTCAAGTTCAGCAATGCCTAGGAATGCTACAAAATTATTGACTTCTTCTTCGTCACTTTCCTCATTTGACTCATCATTGTTTACTCCTATCATAGATTTTTCTTGTCATCGTTTCTGATCATTGACACATTCCAAATGAGTGTGTCCAATTCCTTTGCAGCCAAAGCACTTCATCTCTTGTCTTCTGACAGTTGGACATTCACTTTTGAAGTGTCCAATACCCTTGCATTCATGACACTGCATTTCAGATTTCTTCATGGTTTTCTCTCCATCAGTCGATCTTTTAGTGTTTTTGTACGATCCTTGTCCTTGTTCTACTCTTCTCAGATCACGATCAAATCTTTGAACAATGAGGCTTACCGGATCTTCTCCCTCGTTTTCTTGGTTGGTTTTTGCTTGAGTGATGAGAGCAACACCTTTGGATTTCTTTGTACCATCCAGTTCTAACTCATGAACTTGCAACATACCCACTAGCTCATCAAAACTCATACTCTCAGTGTTAGCTGACACACTTAGAGCTGCTTTGTAGGGCATGTATTTGGCTGGCAGACATCTTAAGAATTTTTTAACAAGTTTCTTGTCTTTATATTTCTTACCAAGAAGTGATGCCTCCTGAGCTAGAGAACTAATTTTGGCGCTGAAATCTGATATTGTTTCATCATCTTCCATTTTTAGATCTTCAAATTTGGTAGCCAAAAGATCTTTTCTTGAGTTTTGCACTTTCTCCGTTCCTTCAAAGTGGATCTGAAGAATATCCCACGCTTCCTTAGCCAATTCGCATCCTTGTATTAGTTCGAACTGTTTCTTGGCAACTCCACAGTGAATTGCAGTAAGAGCTCTGAAGTTGAATTTTGACAATTTTAGTTCAACTTCCGTCCATTGTTCCTCTGGTTTGGGTACATCGACTCCTGCCTCATTCCTCATTGTTGGCGCTCTCCAGCCTGATTCAACGGCCTTCCATGCTAGCAGATCGATACCTTTGATTTGTGACCTTGTTCTTGCTTTCCAAAAGCCATAGTTTGTCGCATCTAGTATTACTCTCGAGCTATTGATTAGCTCATTGTAATTCTCCATTTTTCCGCAGAATCTCACCTGTATATATGAGCAACAAGTGTCCGCTCTGATACCAATTGAAAATGCGAGACGTAAGGTAATACAGAATGTGACTCAAGGGTATTCTTTTTCAAAGACTGTCTATTGCAAAGCAAACAAAAGTTTCACCTTAACAATCTAGTCTTCTCCTAGATTTTCGATCTAACAATGATCTCAAAGCCCTTCTAGATTCACCCTTAACACCAAGTATAATTCTCTCTTAAGAACTCTCTACTTTTGCTAAAAGCAATCTCTCTCAACAGCACAGATGCCCTAGATGATCTATTTATACTTATAGATCATCGTACAATTGCCTTATTTCTTTTGACATATTTCCTAAACTCTCTTAGGCATATTTCCATTTTTCTTCATCTCGCTAAAAGCATATTTTCCTAAAATCTTTTAGGTGCTCATTCTATGAGTATCTTCTCTGATCTTCATATCCAGCTCAGCTACTCATCTTTAGGTTTGTCCTTGTCAGCTTCTTGTCCCTAGTACTTCCATATTTCTTCGTTCCAGCTCACGTTTTCTTTCATTGACTCAGTCACTGTTGTACATGCTGGTTGACTCATCTGCTGTTGTAGCTCATGCCGTAGCCCAATGCTTCTTCAAAACGGATCAGACGGTGCAAAACGGTTTAAGTACAGTTTGTATGGAAGAAACGCATTATGTAAAACAAGTGCAGTTACTGCGAAACAAATGTGATTACTATGAAACAAGTGGTAAATAAAAATGTTTGAATAGTGAAAGAAAGTTACATGCGGTATAAAATAAATGTTTGAATGGTAAAAATGATAATATGGTACAAGAACATATTGAAGTAAATATTTGAAGAAATCTAATTAAAATAATTTATTAAAAATTTATATCAATTTTAGTTTAATTCGGTTCAGTTTCGGTTATTTTAGTTATTTCAGATTTTGCTGTAATAAAATAAACTTTCAGTTTTTAGAAAGAATTTTGAATAATTTTGGTTTATTTTAGAAAAATTGGTTAAGTTTGGTTAGTTTTAGATAAATTTGATTACTCCGAGAGAATTCGGTTTGGTTTGGTTCATTTATTTTTATGTTTTTAGTACAATTCGGTATATTCAGTTTAAACCCGATAGAAATTGATTTAAATTATAAAATTAAAACTACATAATGTAATGGAATATGATGTAAATGTATACTATAAACCGTATGGGACAATGTTTTAAAATGATTATTAAAAATATGATACAAATAAAATAAATATCTAATTATAATTATTTTTATAATATTTTTAGTGATTAAAATATTTTGTTTTGATTAGAGTTATATTATATAATAAAACAGTATATAATTAATTTCAAAAAAATTGAAACTTAAAATGTTATATATATACAAAATAAACATCCTCAACCACATCATATTTGAACCAAGTGTGGTTCATTGATATTTTAGAACAAATAAAAAATAACTTGAAGTGGCATGGGTAAAGCATTTGATGTTGTACATATTGATCTTATGTGACTTTTTTACTTGGTTCATCCTTTTAACTAAAGTTGTAGACAATATTATTAAAACATTTGAATTTGAATTTGAATAGATTAACCTTCAAATACCTTCTTGTGTGCCTATAAATACATTTGTAATCTAATGAGAAAATACACACTTCTTTGGTTACAAACTCTCTGTTTCTTAGTTCTAATTCTCTTATACACTCTCCTTTTCTTGTTCATCATGTTTTTCATAATCTAAAAAAGTATCAA
Source organism: Orychophragmus violaceus (assembly GCA_030180135.1). Lineage (NCBI taxonomy): Eukaryota > Viridiplantae > Streptophyta > Magnoliopsida > Brassicales > Brassicaceae > Orychophragmus > Orychophragmus violaceus. The sequence goes on along the minus strand of CM058230.1, from coordinate 28,455,182 downwards.
AACTTAGTTCATGATTCTATATTTCTAATATTCCATTCTCGGGTTTTCTCTATTCTTAACCTTTCACTCTCCGGTTCTCTTTTTAACTCTTTCATTCTCGGGTTTTTCATTCTCTATGGCTTCTAATGTTCTTAACTCAAGACCTATTTTTCTTCCAGTGATTCTCAAGGGTTCGAACTATTTGGTATGGTCAAGAACTATAAAAACTGCATTGTGTGGGCGTGGTCTTTAGAAACATGTTTTGAAAGACAAAACACCAAAGGAAGATGTTGAAGACAATGATGAGGATGAAGAAGACAAGTTGTTACAAGAATATCAAGCAGTTCTTGGCCTCATCCAAAACACCCATTCTTAAAGCGTACTCCTATTGTGAAACCTCTAAAACACTATCATAAACTCTCAAGAATGTGTATGACAATGTTTCTAACTTGACCCATGTTTTTGAAGTCAAGAAGGCTATCAATGGCCTAAGCCAAGCTGATATGGAGTTCACCAAGCACCTTGGGAAGTTTCAATCCTTGTAGTCTTAACTTGAGATGCTAAGGCCAAATACCATGTGATGCAATATCAAAAAGTGAATCAAAGTCTTCAATACATGAGTTTATTATGAGAATCTCAGCCTCATAATTTGATTAAAAAAGTCAAGGATTCTCATTCAATGCCAATAGCTAAATTGGTGGCAAGAAGACTAATATTTGATTTAGCTAATTTTCCTTTTTTGTATAAATGTAAATCATTTCTTTTAATGTATTTTATTGTAAAGGTCACCTTGTAAGAGCTATAAAAATCTCAATTGTTCTATTGTGAAAACATAGAATTTTTGGAAAATAAAAGAGATTTCTCTAAAGCTTAGGCTTTGTTTTGGATCTATGTCCTTTGTATGGATTCACTAAGGTCTAGATTTGTGATCTTATCACAAAGGCTTTCACACCTTTGAGTGGCGATCTTCAATCCATCATCAACTCCATCTAACCATCCATTGAAAAGCCTTGAGAGCGCCTTCGGCCAGCAAGCTTTTCCCATTCGACCACCGACCATCGTTCATCGACCATCGACCACGGATCAACCAGAGAGCGTCTCCGACCAGCTGGGCGACCCAAACAACTATCCAACTCCAGTCTTACATCACCATGGATCCTAAGGTGCTAAATTAGAGGTGAATTAGGTACGGAAAATGTTTTAGAGTCCTTGTTAAATAGTTTCAAATTCCCAATACCTTTTACTGGAATTCCATCACCATTAGATATAATCACATTTCCTATAGCAGGTTCTATATTACTAAGAAGATTAGGATTACTAAAATTATGATGAGAAGCACCCGAATCTATAACAAGAGACTACTAGGTTTATGAGAAAAGAAGGTAATATCGGATTCTTTTGAGTGAAAGCCTCCAAATCACTTTTCTTCACATACTACACAAAAGAATTCATGGACATTCCTCCTTTTGTTGATGAGGCAACTTGTCTAGGGTCAAATGTGGGTTCATGAGAGAGATTTTCTTGGCTCGTTGAACTTGTTTTGTTTGAGATGTGAATGAAGAATCCAACACTTATCCTTGGTATGTCCTTTCCCCTTGCAATGGTCGCAAACCCAAGGCTTCTTTTCTTCATTATTGTAAGTTCTCTTGCTAGCCATGAGACTCCTTTCCCACCTAAGAGTCTAATGGAGCCTTGTTTCTTCTGGATCCGAGAGCAAACCTCTTCAAGTCTTGGAAGCTTGTCTTCTCTCAGAATTTTTTTGATGAGGTCAGTATAGGCTGAGTTCAAGGTGATTAGAGTCCAAACACCTTGTCTTACTCACTCCTCTCATTTAGCACCTTAGGATCCATGGTGATGTAAGATTGGAGTTGGATAGTTGTTTGGGTCGCCCAGCTGGTCGGAGACGCTCTCTGGTTGATCCGTGGTCGATGGTCGATGAACGATGGTCGGTGGTCGAATGAGAAAATCTTGCTGGCCGAAGGCGGTCTCAAGGCATCTCAATGAATGGTTAGATGGAGTTGATGATGGATTGAAGATCGCCACTCAAAGGTGTGAAATCCTTTGTGATAAGATCACAAATCTAGACCTTAGTGAATCCACACAAAGGACATAGATCCAAAACAAAGCCTAAGCTTTATAGAATTTATTTTTATTTTCCAAAAATTCTATATTTTTACAATAGAACAATTGAGATTTTTATAGCTCTTACAAGGTGACCTTTACAATAAAATACATTAAAAGAAATGATTTACATTTATACAAAAAGAGGAAAATTAGCTAAATCAAATATTAGTCTTCTTGCCACCAATTTAGCTTTTGCCATTGAATGAGAATCCTTGACTTTTTTTATGAAATTATGAGGCTGAGATTCTCATAATAAACTCATGTATTGAAGACCTTGATTCACTTTTTGATATTGCATCACCTTGCATGGCTATAAATAGTAACAAGTATTTTTTTTTTTCCTTCATAGATGAAAAAATATAAGTATACTTAGGTAACTTTACTCCCTTTTAAGGACTGTCTGTTTCAAACATTTATTAACTTCCAAACTTATGTGACTAACCAATTCAATTCTAATATCAAATGGTTTAGATCAGATAATGCATGTGAATATATGATGAGGACATCAAGTCATCATCAACCAAGGAGCATGGAGCATACAACAGCGAAACAAGAACAACCCATGTCCAAGCTACTCAACTAGACCACTTGGAGCCGTTTAAGGAAAGAATTAGAAACAAGTATTTTGAATCATTGCAACATCAAAAATGGCGACCATGAGAGTTAACTAGACCACCAAAAGATTCAAAGGAAACATTCCATGTACCATCAAGCAAAGGAGCAACCGAGAACAATACACAACTTACCATATGTGGATTTGTTCACTTCAAGTCCAACAAGAAAGCCAGGACCTTCCACTCATCAAAGTTACTGTGTTTTGATATCAATCCCTAAAGAACACACAACCCTAAGATGCACCAAGCCCCATCAAAGCATCCAGAATCTCAACATGTCATATGATAGGGTCTAGTTTTAATCCTATTCTACTGCAAGTGCACATTTAAGTGATTGTAGTATATAGGGTATCGAATCCACAGAGACTCTGGTCTCGATAGATAAAGAACCGTAGGAATTTAAACTAAGAAGAAAGCAATTTGTATTAAACTAAATAGCAAAGCAAGAAAGTAAACAAGCAGCAGATTATCGGTGGTGAAAGCAGTTAATTAAAGGCGCTAAGTCTAGGGTGTTCTCAGGAAATCAGCCAAGCAGACAAATCAATCAGTCAGGATCTAATTAAGCACAGTTCTAGAACTCAAATCACGGATATAGAATTAACCAAATCTCTTTGCGAGAATTCTCTAAGTCTAAGTGCAGTAATCCAAATCTCTTTGCAATTACTAACAGATTAAACCAGCATTAATTTCAAGTTCGATATGTTCACAATTAAACTAAGCCAAATCTCTTTGCGAATAATTTAATTGCTCAACCTAAATAGTTCAGATTCTAAACCACACTCTCGTGTCGTATTTAGCAACCTAAGATCTAGATTCTAATTGATCAGGTTAGAACTAGCATTAAACTCAATTTAGATCGAAGAACATTCTATTCATGTGAATCCTTAACTGAATTAAACAAGTCTAGCAAGTCATCAAATCCTTATTGAGAAACCCTAAACCTAACTATGAATCTACTCAGACATAGAATATGAAAGCATAATCAATGAATTAATAGAAATCATAAAAGAGATTAAATAAATAAAGGGGTTCGAAATCTTCTCCAAAATAAAGTGAAGTACATGATCTCTAAAAACTCTCTGCTCTTAATTATGAAAGCGTATCTAAAATAAACACCAAAATTCTAATTATATAGGCATAATCTCGGCTGGGGCTTCTTTGTAAATACTGGAAACTTCTGGGCCAAAGTGCAAAATCTTGAATCTTCATTAAACCGCCAAATCGGCCCATCTCGCTAGTGTGTCGATCGACACCAAAGGTGTGTCGATCGATGCATGATCTCAAAATCGGACAGTGAGCTCAATCTCTCGGCCAAACACTCCAAAAATCCCAAAAATGCTCCAATATCTCCAATTCTGCTACAAACCTGATTATACCTGTGAAAGACTCTAAAAGAACACAAAAGAACACTAAAACACAATTATATCATGGCATAAAACCGGTAAAAACCATGATATATCAACTCCCCCACACTTAGCCTTTGCTTGCCCTCAAGCAAAACAGAGAACTAGAATGTAGTGAAGAGGTTTGAAAACTCTTCAGAAACTCTTTTCATCTTAGAAGCAACAATACCCAGATTCCCCTTAGTAAACCACATGAAAAAATCAACCTGCAGACATCAAGACCAACATATACTTCCCCCACACTTAGCAACTGTCCTAAGTAAACTCCACAATCACATTCACGTATTCAAATTCACCCTACTGACTTCTGCAAGTATTTAAGTGCGGTCTCACCTAAAGAGTATCGATCAAAGGCACTTGGACTCTTACCTTATCAGCTCTACACCACCATACTATCTTTCTCTAGTCCCTTTCTTCTCTTTTCCCTTCCTTAGCATTCTGATTTTTCCCCATTGGGTATCATTTTATTTTTTTTATCAGTGCTCTTCCCGTTAAGGGGTGTACCTTGGACACATTCCATGGATGCACAGGATATGAGAGTTGTAGCTACCATTCCCATGACCATTTCGGAGTTACTAACTCATCCTCAGTTTATTATCTTTTTTTTTTTATGGAAGGGGAGAAGGGAACTAAATAGGACAGGTTTACAGGCTGTGTCAGAACTAACAAGGGAATCCGACACAAAGTATACCAAGCCCTTAGGTGAGAAATCTAAGTCAGTATTAAGGTGAAGTCAGTAAAAGGATCCTCTGATACCTGAAGCGATGTGGGTGTTCTCAGTAGGTTGATCCATGTCTGGGTTTTCTAATAGTCAGAGATAATCTGCAGTTTCATCCCAATGGTTACTTAAGTTCCTGCAAGTGCTGCCAATCTTCTCAAAAAATCATTGTTTCCTACTTAAAAGTTTTGACTCAATAAAACAAATTTTTGAAAAATTTAACTGACTCTAAGAAAACAAAAGAAAGAAGTTAGTAGAACCTCCCCCACACTTAAGACACACTGTCCCCAGTAGTGTCAAGTGAAGGATTGGCAAAAATGAAAGAAAAAATTGTTTAAGGAATGGTTAAGTTCTGTCGGGTTTTACCTCTGTCGCTCAGGCATCGATCGTTGCACTAGGTGCATCGACCGTTGCTAGGCGATTTTTCGTGTATGATCGGTCGTTGCTCAGGACCGCAACGATCGCTACAATGCGATTTCGATCGTGTTGTGACGATCGACACAGTGATGTGTCGATCGACGCACTGCGTTTCATCCGAGACCTGCAAACAAAAACTCACCAAAACCAGAAACAAAACGTAAAATCTTACAAAAACACTAAAATTAAAATGCAAAAGCGAAAATAGTGGGTTGCCTCCCACTCTGCGCTTGTTTAACGTCAATAGCTTGACGCTTCAACTGATTTAGGTAGAGGGTGCATTATCCAGAGGCAGAATCTGACCTTCAGGAATCTCGGCCTTAGCCCAATAATGTTTCACCCTCTGACCATTCACAGTGAATTCAATACCGTCCTTGCCAGTTAGAACGACAGCTCCATACGGACGTACCTCTTTGATTGTGAAAGGACCAGACCACCTTGATTTCAGCTTACCGGGAAACAAATGCAAACGAGAGTTATACAAAAGTACCTGATCATTAGGCTCAAACTGTCTGGAGACAATCTTCTTGTCATGATATTGTTGGAATTGTGTCCAGTAATCTCGGTACTGTCTCTAGAAAGTAAGAGTATGTCAATGATCAGACATAAGTCATATAATACTGGGGGTCATGATGGCTTGCTAGAGTCCGCTCATGATCTATAAGTCTCGGACTTATCGCCTTTATTATATGATCCCATATGGGTCACACGCCTAAGCTAACAGGAAAATGTGTAGGAACGGTTTAGCAGAAGTACGGTAAAAGTGCTAGGCATTTACTGTACTTAGAGAGAATAAAACGGTTTAGGCACTGTGTGTCGATCGATACACAAGGTGTGTCGGTCGACACAGTGCGCGAATACCGTCGAGTTAATTGGTGTTTGGGCCAAATGGCCCAAACAAAACCGGACAAGTTTTATGAGATAAAACTCGAGTTCAGAACAATTAACCCTAGCCCCTCAGCCGAAAACTCTCTCTCTGCGCCGAGTTCCCCTGGTGGTCTAGCAGCCGTTTTCTGTGATCGCGTGTGTGAACCTCTGGAGGATTCATCTCTCGGTGTTTCTCTGATCTCAGACATACCATCTCTTTCCGCTGCAAACAGGTATAAGGTGAGATCATCAATTGTTTCTATTCGAGAAGAACCTAGATCAGCATGTTTAGGATGATATGAATCTAAGAATTGAATCAGGATCAACTAAACATTCCTTCAGTGGTATCAGAGACTATGGTTCTGGTTTTTCTTGTTTAGATTCATGTTTAGGATTGTTTTCTTGTTTAAAAGTGTTTTGAATCAACTACTGATAAGAGAAATCACTTAAGCAACAAGGAATTGAAACCTAAACACACATAAAATCGCAGAAACCAAGCTATATGATTTGGTACAATGCGATTTTCAAAAGGTCAGTATCGACTGCGATCGCATGGATCGATCGATACGATCGCATGGATCGGTCGATACAGTCTATCGGCTAACCCTGTTAACGCGTGAAAGCATCGATCGATGCAGGATCGATGCAGGTTCGATGTTGGTGCATCGACCGATGCGGTTGGTGCATCGATCGACACGGTTAGGGTTTTGGCTCGGTTCAGTGCATGCGTGAGAGCATCGATCGATACAGGATCGATGCACGATCGATGCAGGATCGATGCTGAGAGCATCGACCGATGTGGTTGATGGATCGATCGACACGGTTGGTTCATCGATCGACATGGTTGGTTTAAGGCTCGGTTTAATTTTGATTAAAATTAATTCGTCCTGGTTTAATAAACAGATTTAATAATTTTATTAAGTCTGGTTAAACCGGGACAAGAAATCCAATGTCGAAAGAATTATTGGATTTAGTGCCTAAACCAGGGTTTTCTAATTTGATTTGGTTGGACCAAATAAATTGAGAAAATCCGGTTTAGTAAATAACCGGTTGACAATTGTGGTCATCGTAGTAATTAAAATTTGGTTAGACCAATTTTAATGAACCAGACCGGTTATGTCATTTAATTGGACAATTGGGTCATGTCTTGGACATGGACCAATTCTTGGGCCTCGGGCCAAGAAGTTAAAACAATTGGGCCAATTATTTGAGTCTTTCTTCAGATTAATTTAAAATTTATTTTATAAAGAATATAAATCGATTTTAAATTATAGTTTCCGATATTTTGAAATTAGAAAGTTTCTTAATTTATAGAAGTTTCTAGATTTGCATGATTCGGATTTTAAGAAATTTCTAAAGTTAGAAAGTTTCCGTTTTTAGAAAGTTTCCAATTTTAGAAAGTTTCCAAAAATAGTAGGTTTCCAAAAATGGAAAGTTTCCCGAAATAGTAATCTTCTATTTTGGGAATGAATTTTTAAATAAACCTACGAACCTCAAATAATATCAAGCGTTGGATGTCTTGTCCATTCTATGTCAGCTGTCGAAGCCCATTCAATTGTATTCATGGCCTTACAGTGTGAGGGTGTCTGCTTTTGCGTGGATAAGACGGTTTGTGATTCATAAATGTCATTGGGAGTCCCAGACATTAATGATTACATGACTGTATAGTCTGGTTTTCTTGACTGGGCCATCGGGAGTCCCGGGCCTTGAGACATCAGAGTGGATTGGGCCTCGGGCCCAGATTCACAACCAAGAGTTATATCACGGATATAATTAGCCGATATAGGGCTTACCGATATAAGCTAAGGTTTGGTGACGGCCAGTGGCCCACTTTAATCTTAGTTATATGTGGATCTTGGAATCATTATATTCTATTGAGGGTAACTTATGTTATTGAATATAATGCGTGATTAATCATATTAAATTTAATACGAGATTAATCATATTGAACATTTTAACTAATAACCTTTTTATCTATATATTTCAGCTATGACTACTACAAGCACACAAAACACATTCTCGATCCGGTCTGTTCTCGAAAAGGAGAAGCTGACTGGAACGAACTTCCTGACGTGGTCAAGGAACTTGAGGCTAGTCCTCAAGCAGGAGAAGAAGGATTATGTCCTTCGTGATCCTCTCCCCGAGAGGCCTCCTGCCAATGCCGCCAGGACTCTGCATAATGCTTGGGAAAAGCATTCGTCAGATGAAAATGATGCCTATTGCCTGATGTTGGTGACAATGACTCCGGAGCTGCAAAAACAGTTCGAGAGTGTATTGTCACCCATCGAGATAATGGCAAGCCTGAAATCGCTTTTTCAGGAGCAGGCCAGGACTGAGAGGTTTCAAACAGTTAAGAACCTCTTGGACTGCAAGTTGGCTGCGAATGCGGCAGTGAGTCCTCATGTCTTGAAGATGATGGGTTATCTCGATCATCTTCAGAAACTCGACTGCCCAATCAGCCAGGAACTTGCCTGCGACATCATTCTGCAGTCATTACCTGCAAGCTATGATCAGTTCATTCTGAACTTTAACATGCATGGCTTGAGTAAGACATTGCCTGAGCTTCACGGAATGCTCAAGACTGCGGAGCCCAATTTGAGGAAAACCGCCAAGGACCCCAATGTGCTTATGGTGCAGAAGGGCAAGGGGTTTAAGAAATCCTCTGCTAAGGATAAAGGAAAGGCCAAGGCTGTCCAAGTCGCGGACAAGGACACGCCAAAGCCCAAGCCCAAGTCCAAGGCTGGGCCAACTGACATATGCAGGTTCTGTAAAGAACCAGGGCATTGGAGGAGAGAATGTAAGAAATTCCAGGAAGGTCTAAAGGAATTGAAGAAGAAGACTTTTGAGACTTCTTCAACAGGTATTTTTGTTATAGAAGTTAATACAACTACTTCTGATAATACCTCATGGGTTATGGATACTGGTTGTGGGGCTCATATTTGTACTAATATGCAGGCACTCAGCAACAGTAGAAGGCTGAAGCAAGGACAAGTGGAGCTACGAGTTGGGAATGGAGCGAAAGTTCCAGCACTAGCTGTAGGCACATACTTGTTGTCTTTACCTTCGGGATTGATTTTAGAACTCAATAATTGTTATTTTGTACCTGCTATAAGCAGAAATATTATTTCAATTTCTTTGTTGGATTTGGAAGGTTATGATTTTTCAGTTAAGAATAAATTATGTTCCTTCAATCGCAACAATTTGTTCTATGGTTCTGCCCCTCTTATGAATGGGCTTTACATACTCGATCAATCCGCGCCAATTTATAACATTAATACCAAACGGTTCAAACCTAATGAGGAGAACCGAACGTTTCTATGGCATTGTCGTTTAGGGCACATCAGCGAGAAACGCATCAAGAGGCTCCATTCGAATGGACTTCTTGGCTCATTTGACTTTGAGTCATGTGAGAAATGCGAATCCTGCATGATGGGCAAAATGACACGGGCCCCCTTTAATAAACCTAACGAGAGGGCCAGTGACTTATTGGGCCTGATACACACTGATGTGTGTGGCCCAATGTCCACAAATGCAAGAGGAAACTATCAGTACTTCATTACCTTTACTGATGATTTCAGTAGGTATGGATATGTTTATTTAATGAAACATAAGTCTGAATCTTTTGAGAAGTTCAGAGAATTCCAAAATGAAGTACAGAACCAACTTGGCAAAAGCATTAAGGCTCTTCGGTCCGACCGAGGAGGAGAATACTTAAGCCAAGAATTCAGTGATCATCTGAGAGAGTGTGGGATTGTATCCCAACTCACTCCTCCTGGAACACCTCAATGGAATGGTGTGTCTGAAAGGAGAAATCGGACCTTATTGGATATGGTTCGATCTATGATGAGTCACACAGACCTTCCAATATCCCTTTGGGGATATGCTCTGCTAACAGCAGTGTTCACTCTAAATAGAGCGCCATCGAAAGCAGTAGCAAAGACACCATATGAATTATGGACTGGAGAAGCTCCAGTGCTGTCTTATCTCAGAATTTGGGGTTGTGAAGCCTATGTCAAGAGATTGATCTCAGACAAGCTTACACCAAAATCTGACAAATGCTACTTCATTGGTTATCCACGGGAAACCAAGGCTTATTACTTCTATCTACGTTCCGAGAACAAGATCTTTGTTGCCCGGGATTGTAATTTTCTTGAGAGGGAGTTTCTCTCTAAGAAAGACAGTGGGAGTAAGGTACTGCTTGAAGAAATTCAAGATGAACAGAATACTGCTCAACCTAATGAGAAAGAGCAGCAGGAGGACCTACAAGAAATTGTAGAGCCTGAACCTGTAGTACCTGAAGTTCGAAGATCCGGGAGAATCCGTCACGAACCCGAGAGATATCAAGGATTCCTCGTGACTGACTGTCATGATCTTCTGATCATTGATGGTGATGAACCATCGAACTTCAATCAAGCCATGATGGGCCCAGATTCCTCTAAGTGGCGCAAGGCCACTGATTCCGAAATGGACTCCATGTCGGTCAACCAAGTGTTTTCGTTGGTTGACTTACCCGCTGGTGTAAAAGCCATCGAGTGCAAATGGATCTTCAAGAAGAAGATTGACGTGGATGGAAATGTCCAGATTTATAAAGCCAGGTTGGTGGCAAAAGGTTTCAGACAAGTTCACGGTGTGGATTACGATGAAACCTATTCACCAGTGGCTATGATGAAATCTATTCGGATTCTACTAGCAACTGCAGCTTTTCATGATTATGAAATTTGGCAGATGGACGTGAAAACCGCCTTCCTGAATGGTATTCTGGAAGAGGATGTGTATATGACACAACCTGACGGTTACATAGATCCAAAGAATGCTGGAAAAGTATGCAAGCTTCATAAATCCATTTATGGATTGAAGCAAGCATCGAGGAGCTGGAATCTTCGTTTTGATGAAGCGATCAAGCAATTTGACTTCATCAGAAACGAAGAAGAACAATGCGTGTATAAGAAATCTAGTGGGAGCAAGATTGTATTTCTTATTCTGTATGTCGATGACATACTGCTTCTCGGAAACGACGTTCCAATGCTGAAGTCCGTAAAGGACTGGCTTGGAAGTTGTTTTTCCATGAAAGACATGGGTGAAGCCGCATACGTTCTTGGAATCAGGATCTACCGGGATAGATCTAGAAGGCTGATAGGCTTGTGTCAAGATTCATACATTGACAAAGTCCTACAAAGATTCAGCATGAAGGATTCCAAGAAGGGCTTCACGCCGATGGTACATGGCACAACGCTAAGCAAGAAGCAGAGCCCTACGACGGCTGCTGAGCTTGAGCGCATGAAGAATATTCCTTATGCATCTGCAATAGGATCTGTCATGTATGCCATGATCTGTACTCGTCCTGATGTTTCTTATGCATTGAGCATGACGAGTAGATACCAGTCAAATCCAGGTGAAAACCATTGGATTGCCGTAAAGAATATCTTGAAGTATCTAAGACATACTAAGGATAAGTTCTTAGTGTACGGTGGAAGTGATGTGCTTAAAGTCAGTGGATTCACGGACGCAAGTTTCCAGACAGACCAAGATGATTTCCGGTCACAGTCCGGTTATATCTTTTGTCTGAATGGCGGTGCAATCAGTTGGAGAAGCTCCAAGCAAGACACCGTTGCAGATTCCACTACAGAAGCTGAATATATCGCCGCCTCAGAAGCTGCGAAGGAAGCTGTTTGGATACGAAAGTTCATTATTGAACTAGGTGTGATACCAGATGCGGCTGAGCCTCTGGCACTGTTTTGTGACAACAATGGTGCTATAGCTCAGGCAAAGGAACCAAGATCACACCAGAAATCCAAGCATGTTCTAAGAAGATTTCACTTGATACGTGACATCATTAATAGAAAGGAAGTCAAGATCAGCCGAGTTCAGACAGATGATAACGTCGCTGATCCGTTGACAAAGCCACTCCCAAGGCCTAAGCTCGAGTTTCTGACTGAAGCTGTAGGCATTAGAGACATAGAAATGTAATCTAAATTTGAGTGGGAGTTTGAGGGCTTTTATTTAGTTATTTGATATGTTCTTGTAAAACATTCTTATGTTTAATGAAATTATTATTTCAAGATTATTTTAACTGTGATGAAATAATCGTTCCAAAGTGATATGAACCATTTTATAGGTCATCGAAGTAAATGACTTGATCTTGAGTCATCGAAGTCATTTAGCTTGATCATGAGACCCTATATTTGATAGATGTTTTATATCATCCCGTCCCTAGTCGAAGGTTGTTGAAATTGGAACACCAACAACCGTGTGAGACTGGATTGGTACGTGACTTATGACAAAGTCTCAGTGTGTCATAGATGCGCGGCATCAAAGTCAGTACATAGGTGTATGTTTGGGAACATACGACCGGACAAGACCCGCTTATAAGAACTCTTCAGGATATTTATATATGTGTCATAAGAGATTCTTACTACGACTATAGAGTATAGTCCTAAGACCTGAGTTCGCATGCATGTGACTGCACATGGACTGATGCACTTTGATCATTGTCTAACGCTATCGTTCTGCGATAGTTATAAGGACCTTGTTTGGGTACATTATGAAATGAGTAGTTTACAGTGATGGAACAAGACGGAATTTGTCCCTCCAATATAAATGGAGTGAATATCTCTAGGCCAATCGGAGATTTGAATACTGGAAAATGCATGGCCATGCTCAAACGGACTGTCCCGAGTCGTTTGGATTGTCAGTATCAAATCAGAGTCCGATGAACAAGATTAGGCTTTATAAGGATGACACCAATCTTGCCTTATGACTAATCGAGATATTGTGACAAAAGGATTATGAATACAGAGATTCCAGTACAAGTGGGAGATTGTTGGAATTGTGTCCAGTAATCTCGGTACTGTCTCTAGAAAGTAAGAGTATGTCAATGATCAGACATAAGTCATATAATACTGGGGGTCATGATGGCTTGCTAGAGTCCGCTCATGATCTATAAGTCTCGGACTTATTGCCTTTATTATATGATCCCATATGGGTCACACGCCTAAGCTAACAGGAAAATGTGTAGGAACGGTTTAGCAGAAGTACGGTAAAAGTGCTAGGCATTTACTGTACTTAGAGAGAATAAAACGGTTTAGGCACTGTGTGTCGATCGATACACAAGGTGTGTCGGTCGACACAGTGCGCGAATACCGTCGAGTTAATTGGTGTTTGGGCCAAATGGCCCAAACAAAACCGGACAAGTTTTGTGAGATAAAACTCGAGTTCAGAACAATTAACCCTAGCCCCTCAGCCGAAAACTCTCTCTCTGCGCCGAGTTCCCCTGGTGGTCTAGCAGCCGTTTTCTGTGATCGCGTGTGTGAACCTTTGGAGGATTCATCTCTCGGTGTTTCTCTGATCTCAGACATACCATCTCTTTCCGCTGCAAACAGGTATAAGGTGAGATCATCAATTGTTTCTATTCGAGAAGAACCTAGATCAGCATGTTTAGGATGATATGAATCTAAGAATTGAATCAGGATCAACTAAACATTCCTTCAGATATGCCTTAGTCCTCTCCTTGTACAGTTTTGAGTTCTCATAAGCAAAATGTCTAATCTCATCCAACTCATTAAGCTGCACTAATCTCCTCTCTGCAGCAGATTTAAGATCAAAGTTCATCTGTTTTACAGCCCATGTTGCTTTGTGCTCAAGCTCTACTGGCAGATGACATGCTTTTCCACATAGCAGATGGAATTGAGTGGTCCCAAGTGGTGTCTTGAATGCTGTCCTGTAAGCCCATAATGCATCATCCAACTTTGCTGTCCAATCTTTCCTTGTCCTTCCAACTGTCTTCTCAAGGATCTCCTTAATCTGTCTGTTAGAAACCTCGACTTGTCCACTAGTCTGAGGGTGATAAGGAGTAGCGACTCGGTGATGAACTCCATGCTTCTTCAGCAGCTTCTCGAAGACCTTATTGATAAAATGAGATCCTCCATCACTAATCACTATACGAGGCACTCCAAATCTGGGGAATATGATGGTCTTAAACAGTTTAATGACCACTGAAGAATCATTGGTTGGACTAGCTATTGTTTCTACCCACTTAGACACATAGTCCACAGCAACCAAGAAGAACTTATTCCCATAGGAAGAGGGAAAAGGACCAATGAAATCTATGCCCCAGCAATCGAAAACCTCAACTTCCAGAATGAAGTTCTGAGGCATCTCATGCTTCTTACTGATTTTCCCTCTCCTTTGACAGGCATCACATTGAGAGATGAAAGAATGAGTGTCTCTAAACATTGTAGGCCACCAAAAACCTGCTTGCAGAACCTTAGACACAGTCTTGAATGTAGCAAAATGTCCAGCATAATCTGATCCATGACAGTGGAAGAGGATGTATGGAACTTCTGATTCAGCAACGCATCTCCTGTAAAGACCATCTGAACAGTGCTTATAGAGATAAGGCTCATCCCAGTATTATCTTCTAAGCTCCCTAGAGAACTTTTTCTTTGCATAACCCTTTAAATCATCCGGTTCAGTCTCAGCAGCAAGGTAATTAGCTATATCTGCATACCAGGGTCGATCAGTGGTTGCTACAGCAGCAATTTCGAAGTCATAATTCCCAATTCTGATAGGTAAGGATTCTCGGTTCGTATCAGGTATGCATCGACCGTTGCGTGTGCATGTGTCGATCGTTGCTTCCCCGATACTTGTATCGACCGTTGCCAATGTGGCATCGATCAACACAGTGTGATTGTCCCGACAGTTCTGCAACTCTCTGCCCAAATCCGTCTGAAAAATTGCACCAATCATATTGACGTTTTCCTCAGGAAAATAGTCATTGATGGGCACGTCTTCTTCAACCAACATCCTTGAAAGATGATCAGCAACTCCATTCTCAACACCCTTCTTGTCCCTCACTTCAATGTCAAACTCCTGAAGCAACATAATCCATCTAAACAATCTTGGCTTAGCATCCTTCTTCTGCATCAGATACTTCAGGGCTGAATGATCAGTGTGTACAATCACCTTGGAGCCAACAAGATAGGGGCGGAATTTCTCAAATGCAAAGACAACAGCCAACAGCTCTTTCTCCGTGGTTGCATAGTTTCTCTGCGCATCATCTAGTGTCCTACTAGCATAATAGATAGCATGAAGCTTTCTGTCCTTCTTTTGTCCCAGAACAGCTCCTACAGCAAAGTCACTTGCATCACACATAACATCAAAAGGTAGATCCCAATCTGGTGGCTGAACAATTGGAGCACTCACTAATGCTTGCTTGATTTGTTCAAATGCAGTCTGACAGTCTGCATTGAACTCAAATTTGGTATCCTTACACAGCAAAGCAGTTAGTGGCCTAGCAATCTTACTGAAGTCTTTGATGAAACGTCTATAGAAGCCAGCATGTCCAAGAAAGCTTCTTATAGACTTAACAGAATCAGGCGCCTGAAGGTTGGTCATTACCTCAATCTTAGCGCGGTCCACTTCGATCCCTGCTTCAGATACTTTATGTCCAAGAACAATACCATCTCTGACCATGAAGTGGCATTTTCCCCAGTTAAGGACCAAGTGCTTCTCTTCGCATCTAGTCAGCACCTTGCACAGATTATCTAAGCAATCATTATAAGATGATCCATAGACTGAGAAGTCATCCATGAATACCTCCATAAAGTCCTCAATCATATCAGTGAATATGGACATCATACATCTCTGGAAGGTTGCAGGAGCATTACAGAGTCCAAAAGGCATCCTACGGTAAGCAAATGTGCCATATGGACAAGTGAGAGTGGTCTTTCCCTGATCTTCTGGGTGGATAGGAATCTGAAAGAAACCTGAGTATCCATCGAGGAAGCAATATTAAGGATGATTAGCTAACCTCTCCAGCATCTGATCAATGAAAGGCAAGGGAAAGTGATCCTTTCTGGTTGCAGCATTAAGCTTCCTGTAATCTATGCATATCCTGTGTCCCGTTACAGTCCTAGTGGGGATCAACTCATTCTTTTCATTCTTCACAACTGTAACTCCACCCTTCTTAGGCACTACATGGACTGGACTTACCCAATCACTGTCTGAAATAGGATAGATGATCCCAGCATCCAGGAGTTTCATAATCTCCTTCTTAACTACTTCCTGTAGATTAGGATTAAGCCTTCTCTGATGCTCAACAGATGTCTTAGACTCATCCTCAAGATGTATCCGGTGCATGCACAGCTCTGGTGAGATACCTGAAATGTCATCAAGAGAATAGCCAAGAGCTTTGCGATGTTTGCGCAGCTTGCTTAGCAGTAAAGTGAGCTCTGCGTTGTTCAAACTAGCATTAACAATCACTGGATAAGTTGAATTTGGTCCAAGAAACGCGTACCTTAGCCCGGATGGAAGTTGTTTCTGCTCTATTTTTGGAGCTTTTTCCTCGGCCCAGTCTCTGTTGACTTGCAACGACCAATGCTTGGTTTGTGTCGATCGTTGCATCATCGCGTCAGACACTTCCACCTTCATCGCCACTTCAACCGAATCTATTAGTCTTGCATAGCACATTGCTGGCTCGTCCTGCAGGTACTCCAGCTCCAATATAGAGCTCAGTAAAGCTCTTTCTAGTGGATCTTCAGCATGTGACTTGTGAAAGTATTCTGTAGCCAAATCACCTAGTGTGTCAACATAGAAGGTCTGTCCGTCGATGGTTGGTCTCTTTGCCAGCTTGTCCATATCAAAACTCATCTTCAGATCACCCACATTTAGAATTATCCTACCTCCTTGACAGTCAATCATCGCACCAGCTGTAGCTAAGAAAGGCCTGCCTAAAATTAGTGGATCCTTTGGTTCCTCTCCATATTGCAGAACCACAAGTCAGTAGGAATCACACATTGGCCAATCATTATGGGCACATCCTCCAATAATCCTTCGGGAATCCTGATTGTTCTATCTGCCAAAACCAGTGATATCCTAGTGGGTATAAAGTCAGTCATCCCGAGCCTCTTAGCAACTGAGAAAGGCATAAGATTCACACTGGAACCAAGATCACATAGAGACCTTTCGAATCTCTCCCGGTAGATAACACAATCTAGTACAAAGCTTCCTGGATCTTTTAACTTCTCATGAATTCTGCCCTGAATCACTGCACTACACACCTCATTGATCATCATTACACTCTCCTCGCCAGACCACTTCCCAGCAATCATATCCTTAAGACATCTTCTCATCACATGAGAGGTTTCCATGGAGTCAATCAAAGGCACTTCAACTTTCACATTTTCAATGAACTCTTTACATTTGGCATACTGGCTATCGTTTTTAGCTTTTCTGGGGTTCTTGGGATATGTCACCTTAGGTTTGTAAACCCTCTCGGTCGACTGTTTCGGTTTCTCAGGTTTTGAACTCTCTGCAGTCGCCTTGCATCGACCGTCACTGGAGTTGTGTCGATCGTTGCTGGGTGACTTCGCTACGACAGTTTCTTTGTTATCGCTTTGCATCGACCGTTGCTTGGTGGCGTCGATCGATGCATTGCGAATGTCACGGATCCCATCTTCCAATTCTTCAATTTCCACGAGTTCCTCAACACTTAACTGCCTTTTCTGGCCAGGTAACAACTCCTTACCACTTCTCAATGTCACTGCATTGCATTGGTACTTGGGATTAGCATCAGTTCGCACTGGGAGATATCCATCTTCCCTCTGAGCATATCCAGCAGTTCTTGCTACCTTAGCATCAAGCTCCTTCATATGTGCTCTCAGGTATTCAAATTTCCCATTCAGCTCCTCATAGACTGTATCTATCTTCTTGTCGAAGTCTGCAGCACTCTTAGTCTGACTCTCCAGCAGCTGTTTCATCATTGCCTCCATCTTACTTCCATGAGCAGTGGCTGTAGGAGGAGTCTGATAAGATGATGATCCATAGGTTCTCTGAGTACCTTGTCCAAAAGGCTTCTGAAAGCCACTAGCCTGTCCAAAAGAGTTCTGATTGCCTGTGAAGGCACTCTGCTGTCCTCCATTGAAGAATCTGTTTCCCTGTTGATTACCAAATCTATTACCTTGGAAACCAGATCCTCCAATGTAATTCACATCTTCTTCCTGAGTGTTCTCCTCAGTCTGAATTACCTCAACATCTTGGACAAAGTGGACAACATTCTTACCAGCTAGGAGATTGCAAATTGTGTCCAGCTTAGATCTAAATTCAGCCATCTCTGAATTCTCTACACTTCCACCAGATTTCTTCCTCCTCTCATCCATAGTCTTGCAACTGTTGCTGCTCACTAGGTTCTCAATCAACTGCTTAGCTTGTGCAGGAGTCCTGGTGTTGAATTTTGCATTACTGGAGTTATCCAGCGCAGACTGATATGGAAGATCTATGCCTCTGAAGAAGATACCTAGCAATGTGACCTCAGTGAATCCATGGTGTGGGCAGTCACGCTGGTACTTCCTGAATCTCATCCAAGCAGTCTTAAGAGGCTCAGTAGGACCTTGGGTAAATGTCAGAATGTCCTGTCTGGACTGATCGGAACGCGCATCATCATATAAGTGACGCAGGAACTCACTCTTCAGGGCTGCCCAAGTATCAAACTGCCCAGAATGCAGTTGCTTCAGCCATGCAGCAGCGTCTCCAGCGAGACTGTATGGAAAGAGCTTAAGGAACATATAATCCTGGCAGACCCCATCATACTTCATGCCATTGATTAGGTCCTCAAACTGATCAATGTGATCCATAGGCTGCTCTGTGGGATGACCATGGAAGGCATTCTGTCTCATCAGCGAGTAGTAGATGGTTTTGATCTCAAAATCATTCCTCTCAAAACCAGGCATCACAAGAGCTGGCCGGTTTGCATGAAACTCATCCGGTCTGTTGTAGTCAGCTAAAGTCCTCTCATGGACAACCATCTCTCTACCTTGGGCCTGTCTTTGGCCTTGGTTCTGCTCCTGTTGCGGTTGCTCAGGAGGATCAGGGATTACATTCCCTTCAGCGTCAACCCGTTGCCCAGCAGCATTGTACGGGTTGTTGTCTCGGTCCCTCAGGGTACCTTGAGCATCAGGCATAATGATTAACTTCTGTACCACCATCCTTGCTCTTCTTTCTCTTCTGTTAGTCCTCTCTAGACGTCCAAGTTCTTCAAGTCCGAGATTAACGAGGTTCAGGTTCTGATTACTTCGAGTTTCACGCGTCTGCATAAACTGTCTGTAATCGTCAAGCAACGATCGATGCTATCAGTGCAACGATCGATACAATCTCAGAATCGCCTAGTGACGATCGACACAAAGGTGCAACGATCGACGCAAAGCGAAATTCGTACCTGCGACAGAGAGAAAACAGAGAGAAATCAGTAACTTAAAAATAAAAACCAAATAAAACGAAACAAAAATAAAAATCCTAGTAAAAACCCTAAGTTCGATCCTATCGAAGACTCTAAGAGTCCCCGGCAACGGCGCCAAAAACTTGATAGGGTCTAAGTTTTAATCCTATTCTACTGCAAGTGCACAGTTAAGTGATTGTAGTATATAGGGTATCGAATCCACATAGACTCTGGTCTCGATAGATAAAGAACCGTAGGAATTTAAACTAAGAAGAAAGCAATTTGTATTAAACTAAATAGCAAAGCAAGAAAGTAAACAAGCAGCATATTATCGGTGGTGAAAGCAGTTAATTAAAGGCGCTAAGTCTAGGATGTTATCAGGAAATCAGACAAGCAGACAAATCAATCAGTCAGGATCTAATTAAGCACAGTTCTAGAACTCAAATCATGGATATAGAATTAACCAAATCTCTTTGCGAGAATTCTCTAAGTCTAAGTGCAGTAATCCAAATCTCTTTGCAATTACTAACAGATTAAACCAGCATTAATTTCAAGTTCGATATGTTCACAATTAAACTAAGCCAAATCTCTTTGCGAATAATTTAATTGCTCAACCTAAATAGTTCAGATTCTAAACCACACTCTCGTGTCGTATTTAGCAACCTAAGATCTAGATTCTAATTGATCAGGTTAGAACTAGCATTAAACTCAATTTAGATCGAAGAACATTCTATTCATGTGAATCCTTAACTGAATTAAACAAGTCTAGCAAGTCATCAAATCCTTAATGAGAAACCATAAACCTAACTATGAATCTACTCAGACATAGAATATGAAAGCATAATCAATGAATTAATAGAAATCATAAAAGAGATTAAATAAATAAAGGGGTTCGAAATCTTCTCCAAAATAAAGTAAGGTACAGGATCAGATCAGCCCCAATAGCTCTAAAAACTCTCTGCTCTTAATTATGAAAGCGTATCTAAAATAAACACCAAAATCCTAATTATATAGGCATAATCTCGGCTAGGGCTTCTTTGTAAATACTGGAAACTTCTGGGCCAAAGTGCAAAATCTTGAATCTTCATTAAACCGCCAAATCGGCCCATCTCGCTAGTGTGTCGATCGACACCAAAGGTGTGTCGATCGATGCATGATCTCAAAATCGGACAGTGAGCTCAATCTCTCGGCCAAACACTCCAAAAATTCCAAAAATGCTCCAATATCTCCAATTCTGCTCCAAACCTGATTATACCTGTGAAAGACTTTAAAAGAACACAAAAGAACACTAAAACACAATTATATCATGGCATAAAACCGGTAAAAACCATGATATATCATCATACTTGCCATATTTGGAGCCAAAAGAGATCAAATCCCAACAGCTCTTTTTCCTGAAGTTTGACCACGAATTAAAGCTCTCTCACATCATCCAGAATGTACCTAGACACTCTACATTCATGCCAAAGTTTTCAATACTCAAGAAGATTCATCTTTCTATTTCTGGTCAAATTTTCTAATAAGTCCCAACGGCCATATACCTTATATTTTGTGATTCTTTTCTTATATTAGACTTTTCTGACCGTTTTGTATGAGTCTATAAAAGCTCAACTTCGAATTCATTGTAAATCACCTTTTCAACCATTTTAAAGTTAATAGAAATTTTGTTTTTCTTCCAAAGTTTGTGTTCTTTGTGAAGTCTTCCTTCTTGATAGGGTCTAAGTTTTAATCCTATTCTACTGCAAGTGCACAGTTAAGTGATTGTAGTATATAGGGTATCGAATCCACAGAGACTCTGGTCTCGATAGAATAAAAACCGTAGAGATTATTACTAAGAAGAAAGCAGATTTTATTAAACTAAAAACCAAAACAAGAAAGTAAATCAGTAGCAGATTGGTGGTGAAAGCAGTTAACTAAAAGCGCTAAGTCTAGGGAATTCTCAGGAAATCAGACAAGCAGACAAGTTAATCAGTCAAGATCTAATTAAACACAGTTCTAGAACTCAAATCACGGAATTAGAATTAACCTAATCTCTTTGCGAAAATCCTCTAAGTCTAAGTGCAGTAGTCCAAATCTCTTTGCAATTACTAACAGATTAAACCAGCATTAATTTCAAGTTCGATATGTTCACAATTAAACTAAGCCAAATCTCTTTGCGAATAATTTAATTGCTCAACCTAAATAGTTCAGATTCTAAACCGCACTCTCGTGTCATATTTAGCAACCTAAGATCTAGATTCTAATTGATCAGGTTAGAACTAGCATTAAGCACAATTTAGATCGAAGAACATTCTATTCATGTGAATCCTTAACTGAATTTAACAAGTCTAGCAAGTCATGAAATCCTTAATGAGAAACCCTAAACCTAACTATGAATCTACTCAGACATGATTAATGAAACAGAAATCATAGAAATAATAGATTGCATATAAGAAATTAAATAGATAAAGGGGTTCGAAATCTTCTCCAAAATAGATGAAGTACATGATTAGATCAGCCCCAAAAGCTCTAAAAATCTCTTAGCTCTAAGTATGAAAGCGTATCTAAAATAAACACCAAAATCCTAAATATATAGGCATAATCTCGGCTGGGGCTTTTTCGTAAATACTGGAAACTTCTGGGCCAAAGTGCAAAGTCTTGATAACTTCATTAAACCGCCGCGTTTGGCCCATCTCGCTAGAGTGTCGATCGACACCAAAGGTGTGTCGATCGATGCATGATAACCAAATCGGGCAGTGAGTTTAAACTCTCGGCCAAAACACTCCAAAAGTCCCAAAATGCTCCAATATCTCCAATTCCGCTCCAAACCTGATTAAACCTGTAAAAGACTCTAAAAGAACACAAAAGACACTAAAAACACAACTATATCATGGCATAAAACCGGTAAAAACCATGAATACCTCCATAAAGTCCTCAATCATATCAGTGAATATGGACATCATGCATCTCTGGAAGGTTGCAGGAGCATTACAGAGTCCAAAAGGCATCCTACGGTAAGCAAATGTGCCATATGGACAAGTGAGAGTGGTCTTTCCCTGATCTTCTGGGTGGATAGGAATCTGAAAGAAACCTGAGTATCCATCGAGGAAGCAATATTAAGGATGATTAGCTAACCTCTCCAGCATCTGATCAATGAAAGGCAAGGGAAAGTGATCCTTTCTGGTTGCAGCATTAAGCTTCCTGTAATCTATGCACATCCTGTGTCCCGTTACAGTCCTAGTTAGGATCAACTCATTCTTTTCATTCTTCACAACTGTAACTCCGCCCTTCTTAGGCACTACATGGACTGGACTTACCCAATCACTGTCTGAAATAGGATAGATGATCCCAGCATCAAGGAGTTTCATAATCTCCTTCTTAACTACTTCTTGCAGATTAGGATTAAGCCTCCTCTGATGCTCAACAGATGTCTTAGACTCATCCTCAAGATGTATCCGATGCATGCACAGCTCTGGTGAGATACCTGAAATGTCATCAAGAGAATAGCCAAGAGCTTTGCGATGCTTGCGCAGCTTGCTTAGCAGTAAAGTGAGCTCTGCGTTGTTCAAACTAGCACTAACAATCACTGGATAAGTTGAATTTGGTCCAAGAAACGCGTACCTTAGCCCGGATGGAAGTTGTTTCAGCTCTATT
Source organism: Orychophragmus violaceus (assembly GCA_030180135.1). Lineage (NCBI taxonomy): Eukaryota > Viridiplantae > Streptophyta > Magnoliopsida > Brassicales > Brassicaceae > Orychophragmus > Orychophragmus violaceus. The sequence goes on along the minus strand of CM058230.1, from coordinate 28,432,217 downwards.
TTCGGAGCTTTTTCCTCGGCCCAGTCTCTGTCGACTTGCAACGACCGATGCTTGGTTTGTGTCGATCGTTGCATCGTCGCGTCAGACACTTCCACCTTCATCGCCACTTCAACCGAATCCATCAGTCTTGCATAGCACATTTCTGGCTCGTCCTGCAGGTATTCCAGCTCCAATATAGAGCTCAGTAAAGCTCTTTCTAGTGGATCTTCAGTATGTGACTTGTGAAAGTATTATGTAGCCAAATTACCTAGTGTGTCAACATAGAAGGTCTGTCCGTCGATGGTTGGTCTCTTTGCCATCTTGTCCATATCAAAACTCATCTTCAGATCACCCACATTCAGAACTATCCTACCTCCTTGACAGTCAATCATCGCACCAGCTGTAGCTAAGAAAGGCCTGCCTAAAATCAGTGGATCCTTTGGTTCCTCTCCATACTGCAGAACCACAAAGTCAGTGGGAATCACGCATTGGCCAATCATTATGGGCACATCCTCCAACAATCCTTCGGGAATCCGGATTGTTCTATCTGCCAAAACCAGCGATATCCTAGTGGGTATAAAGTCGGTCATCCCGAGCCTCTTAGCAACTGAGAAAGGCATAAGATTCACACTGGAACCAAGATCACATAGAGACCTTTCGAATCTCTCCCTGTAGATAGCACAATCTAGTACAAAGCTTCCTGGATCTTTTAACTTCTCAGGAATTCTGCCCTGAATCACTGCACTACATACCTCATTAATCATCATTACACTCTCCTCGTCAGACCACTTCCCATCAATCATATCCTTGAGACATCTTCTCATCACAGGAGAGGTTTCCATGGAATCAATCAAAGGCACTTCAACTTTCACCTTTTTGATGAACTCTTTACATTTGGCATACTGCCTATCGTTTTTAGCCTTTCTGGGATTCTTGGGATAAGGTACCTTAGGCTTGTAAACCCTCTCGGTCGACTGTTTCGGTTTCTCTGGTTTTGAGCTCTCTGCAGTCGCCTTGCATCGATCGTCACTGGCATTGTGTCGATCGTTGCTGGGTGAATTTGTGACAACAGTTTCTTCGTTATCGCCTTGCATCGACCGTTGCTTGGTTGCGTCGATCGATGCATTGCGAATGTCACGGATCCCATCTTCCAATTCTTCAATTTCCACGAGCTCTTCAACACTTAACTGCCTTTTCTGGCCAGGTAACAGTTCCTTACCACTTCTCAATGTCACCGCATTGCATTGGTACTTGGGATTAGCATCAGTTCGCTCTGGGAGATATCCATCTTCCCTCTGAGCATATCCAGCAGTGCTTGCGACCTTAGCATCAAGCTCCTTCATATGTGCGCTCAGGTATCCAATTTTTCCATTCAGTTCCTCATAGACTGTATCTATCTTCTTGTCGAAGTCTGCAGCACTCTTAATCTGATTCTCCAGCAGTTCTTTCATCATCGCCTCCATCTTACTCCCATGAGCAGTGGCTGCAGGAGGAGTCTGATAAGATGAAGATCCATAGGTTCTCTGAGTACCTTGTCCAAAAGGCTTCTGAAAACCACTAGTCTGTCCAAAACCAGCTGAGTTCTGATTTCCGGCAAAGGCACTCTTCTGTCCTCCATTGAAGAATATGTTTCCCTGCTGATTACCAAATCTGTTACCTTGGAAACCAGATCCTCCAATGTAATTCACATCTTCTTCCTGAGTGTCCTCCTCTGTCTGAATTACTTCTACATCTTGTGCAAAGTAGACAACCTTCTTACCAGCCAGGAGATTACAAATTGTGTCCTGCTTAGATCTAAATTCAGCCATCTCTGAATTCTCTACACTTCCACCAGATTTCTTCCTCCTATCATCCATAGTCTTGCAACTGTTGCTGCTCACTAAGTTCTCAATCAACTGCTTAGCTTGTGCAGGAGTTCTGGTGTTGAAGTTTGCATTACTGGAGTTATCCAGCGCAGACTGATATGGCAGATCTATGCCTCTGAAGAAGATACCTAGCAATGTGACCTCAGTGAATCCATGGTGTGGGCAGTCACGCTGGTACTTCCTAAATCTCATCCAAGCAGTCTTAAGTGGCTCAGTAGGACCTTGGGTAAATGTCAGAATATCATGTCTGGACTGATCGGAACGCGCATCATCATAGAAGTGATGCAGAAACTCACTCTTCAGGGCTGCCCAAGTAGTATACTTACCAGGTGCCAGTTGCTTCAACCATGCAGCAGCGTCTCCAGCGAGACTGTATGGAAAGAGTTTAAGGAACAGATAATCCTGGCAGACTCCATCATACTTCATGCCATTGATTAGGTCCTCAAATGTATCAATGTGATCCATTGGCTGCTCCGTAGGATGGCCATGGAAGGCATTCTGTCTCATCAGCGAGTAGTAGATGGTCTTGATCTCAAAATCATCCCGCTCAAAACCAGGAAGTATTAGAGCTGACCGGTTTGCATGAAACTCATCCGGTCTGTTGTAGTCAGCTAAAGTCCTCTCATGGACAACCATCTGTCTACCTTGGTTCTGTCCTTGCGCATGCGGCTGTGGTTGTGGTTCAGGTTTCTCAACCTCGGGGATCACACGTCCCTCAGCATCAATCCTCTTTCCAGCAGCATTGTAAGGATCGTTTTGCTGATCCCTCAGGGTACCTTGAGCATCAGGCATAATGATTAACTTCTGTACCACCATCCTTGCTCTTCTTTCTCTTCTGTTAGTCCTCTCTAGACGTCCAAGTTCTTCAAGTCCGAGATTAACGAGGTTCAGGTTCTGATTACTTCGAGTTTCACGCGTCTGCATAAACTGTCTGTAATCGTCAAGCAACGATCGATGCTATCAGTGCAACGATCGATACAATCTCAGAATCGCCTAGTGACGATCGACACAAAGGTGCAACGATCGACGCAAAGCGAAATTCGTACCTGCGACAGAGAGAAAACAGAGAGAAATCAGTAACTTAAAAATAAAAACCAAATAAAACGAAACAAAAATAAAAATCCTAGTAAAAACCCTAAGTTCGATCCTATCGAAGACTCTAAGAGTCCCCGGCAACGGCGCCAAAAACTTGATAGGGTCTAAGTTTTAATCCTATTCTACTGCAAGTGCACAGTTAAGTGATTGTAGTATATAGGGTATCGAATCCACAGAGACTCTGGTCTCGATAGAATAAGAACCGTAGAGATTATTACTAAGAAGAAAGCAGATTTTATTAAACTAAAAACCAAAACAAGAAAGTAAATCAGTAGCAGATTGTTGTGAAAGCAATTAACTAAAAGCGCTAAGTCTAGGGAATTCTCAGGAAATCAGACAAGCAGACAAGTTAATCAGTCAGGATCTAATTAAACACAGTTCTAGAACTCAAATCACGGAATTAGAATTAACCAAATCTCTTTGCGAAAATCCTCTAAGTCTAAGTGCAGTAATCCAAATCTCTTTGCAATTACTAACAGATTAAACCAGCATTAATTTCAAGTTCGATATGTTCACAATTAAACTAAGCCAAATCTCTTTGCGAATAATTTAATTGCTCAACCTAAATAGTTCAGATTCTAAACCACACTCTCGTGTCGTATTTAGCAACCTAAGATCTAGATTCTAATTGATCAGGTTAGAACTAGCATTAAGCACAATTTAGATCGAAGAACATTCTATTCATGTGAATCCTTAACTGAATTTAACAAGTCTAGCAAGTCATGAAATCCTTAATGAGAAACCCTAAACCTAACTATGAATCTACTCAGACATGATTAATGAAACAGAAATCATAGAAATAATAGATTGCATATAAGAAATTAAATAGATAAAGGGGTTCGAAATCTTCTCCAAAATAGATGAAGTACAGGATTAGATCAGCCCCAAAAGCTCTAAAAATCTCTTAGCTCTAAGTATGAAAGCGTATCTAAAATAAACACCAAAATCCTAAATATATAGGCATAATCTCGGCTGGGGCTTTTTCGTAAATACTGGAAACTTCTGGGCCAAAGTGCAAAGTCTTGATAACTTCATTAAACCGCCGCGTTTGGCCCATCTCGCTAGTGTGTCGATCGACACCAAAGGTGTGTCGATCGATGCATGATAACCAAATCGGCCAGTGAGTTTAAACTCTCGGCCAAAACACTCCAAAAGTCCCAAAATGCTCCAATATCTCCAATTCCGCTCCAAACCTGATTAAACCTGTAAAAGACTCTAAAAGAACACAAAAGACACTAAAAACACAACTATATCATGGCATAAAACCGTTAAAAACCATGATATATCACTTCTCTGAATATTGTGAGTGATTCACCTTATTCTTAGGAGTTTCAGATCAATCTATTTGAGTGATTCAGATAGATTTTTCTTAGGTTGAGAGAGTTTATTAAACCCACTGGTTGAGAGAGTCAATCACAAGTTCCACCACCACCACCTCTACCTTCAATCCATCTTCCAGAAGCTTGGCTTAGGAATCATCTGATCTTCAAGTGATCTTAGCATTGGAGTGATTCCATGGCTGCATCATCTGGTATCAGAGCTTCAAAAGCTCCTACCCCTCAGGTTGTATCAATCCAACCTTTATCTCTTTTAGTTTTTGTTGTTTCATTTGATTCAAATCGAACCCATAAAAATTTGATTCTGTTTTGTTTCAGCTCAATCTGTTTTTGCATTCATATTTCTGTCATTTATATATATCCACCCTGATTATTCACTAGTTTCATTGCATCCATAAAAAAAAAAAAGTGTTTCACTGCATCATAGTTTATGTTCTTAGTTTATCTTCTGTTTTAAATCTAAAGCCCATAAATAGTTATGTTAGCATTATTTCTTTTAGTATTCTCTGTTTTCATTGATATCTTGCATTCATAACCCAAAATCCAAAAGTATTACATCATTTTTCTAGTTCTGTTCATTTCGAGTTCATCAAATTTGTTTAAACCCAGGAAAAAAACAAAGAAAAGAAGTTTCTGATTTTGATTTGTTTTTCCCATTTAAAAACCAAAAGAAAAGTTTATTTACTTATTTAGAATAGTGCCTTTCGAATTTTAAAAAGAAAAGACAAAAAATCATAATCTAGCAAGTTTAAAAATCTGTTTAGCTCAGAGGATCAAAAAAGGAAAGTGTGATTGTGTTTAACAATTCTCTTGAATTTTCAAATTCTTTGTTGTTATTCTCACTGAGACTCCATTGATACACATTTAAACTTGTCCAAAGGTACAAACAATGGAGGAAGAAGACCGATATGAAGATGAATGGGAGCAAGAAGAACAAACTATATGGGTAGAAGATAATGACTATGTATATAAACCAGAATATGAAGACATTGATCCAGAACTACCTGACTATCTAAGAGGGATAACCATAAGAGCCAAGACATGTCTGAATCATCACCTACCTCAACTTTAACAGTTTTCAGGAAGTAAAAGAAATCCAGAGATTTACCTAGAGTGGAAGAGAGACATGGATGAGTGGTTTTGGTACCACAATATTCCAAATGGTAAAAGGCTTTCCCATGACCTAAATCTACTCTCTAGATAGGCATATGAATGGTGGAGCAAGAAGAAAGACAACAAAGGAGATGTCAAAAACCAGCCATCACCACTTGGGAACAATTGAAGTTTCTCATGAGCAAGAAGTATGTTCTAAGAGACCTTTTACAAGGAATCGAAGAACAATACACTATAAGGATCCCAAGCCACGTGCAACCATCAAGATACATGTCAGAACAGAAGAAAAACGTCCCAAAGGTTGAAGAAATCAAATACAATCATGCCCAACTCCATTGTGTGAACCACAAAGCTTACAAGAGAAATGGTTGAGGATAAAAGAGATGCTGCAACTAAAGGAAAAAAAAAACAGAGCTGAAACAGATTCATAGAGCTCCTTCTATGGACATAGGAGAGCCACAAGTTGCAACCAAAGGAACCAAACCCAATTCCAACACCTTACCTAAGATGCTAACCATGCTAACACAAGGTAAGTCTTCCGACTTTGTGAATTTCAAAGAACCTACATGTTATAGGTGCCATAAGAAAGAGCATTTTTCTGTCCGAGTAGGAAATTGGTTAGAGAAACTTTACTAGGAGCTAAAACAAAAGTAAATAGAGAAAGTTATAATTTATCTCATTCTGATTCTCTAATTTCCAGATCAAGATTTATTATGCACTTGTCTTTGCCAAAGAGTTTTGATCCAAGAATAATACAAGAAGAAAGACCCATAAGCAGATGTGAAGAAAGGCTTATTCAAAAGGAGATTGAGGATAAAAAAGAAAAGCAATCTAAGGCATTGTCCCTAAAAGCAGAGCAAGATGAAAAGCAAGAGGTAAATGTTCTTGTTACACACAATTCAACAGCTCAGAATCTTAAGCACACTGGTGGAATCCATGGAGAAGTTCTAGTCATCTATGATAGCAATTGTGGAGTTCAAGAAATCAAAGTGCAGAACATGTTGCAATTAGCTAACAAACTCCTTGTAAGTTTGAATTTTTCAGTGCCTAGCTATATAATGTCAAAGCCATATATGATGCACTTTCTCTTAAGAGTTGTTTCAGGCACAAGTCACAGAAAGTAGAACAATCAAATAGCCAATAACATAAGAGGCATCAAGGAGAAGTCCCCAGATCAATCATCAATTCACTCCACCAAGCTGAATGCTAATAACACTAAGTGTGTTCCTCAGATAAGTCATTCTTTCTCTAAGTTTGTTTCTACAGATTTACATGTTGAATTGAAGATGTTATTAGGCCTGAAAGAATGTGATAGCTTCACAGCTACAACTCATAACCTGAGACTGCAATTAGTAAGAGGAGTAGATATAACTAGGAAAAAAGGATTGAAAAGTTTATATTCTTGTAGAGAACCCATGATACACTTGTTTCTTGTATATAGAGTTGAGATCAGTGCAGGTACTAAGGATATCAACCGTGAAGAAGCACCATCAGAAGATAAGAACAAGAAGGCATCACCATAAAATGAGAACAAGACCATAGCCACCAAAGGAGATAATGGTGCAACTACTTGTCAATTGTAACACAACCAGAGAAGAGGAGTGATACTGAATTATCTCCTCCAAGGAGACCCACCAGATATCCTATACATCACCCAAGCACAACCATATCAAGGTAAGGCCCTAAACTCCCAAAAGAGAATGAAAGCCAACTTGCTTTCTCTTGGTGCAGATTATCTAGTTTCGAGGTCGAAACCTTTTCAAGAGGGAGAGTATGATGAGGACATCAAGTCATCATCAACCAAGGAGCATGGAGCAGACAACAACGAAACAAGAACAACCTATGTCCAAGCTACACTCCAGGCTACTCAACTAGACCAGTTGGAGCCATTTAAGGAAAGAACCAGAAACAAGCATTTTGAATCATTGCAACATCAACAATGGCGACCAGGAGAGCTAACTAGACCACCATGAGCTTCAAAGGACAACGTTACATGTACCAGCAAGCAAATGATCAACCGAGACCAATATGTCCACAACTTACCATATGAGGATTTGTTCACTTCAAGTCCATCAAGAAAGCCAGGACCTTCCACTCATCAAAGCTACTGTATTTTGATATCAATCCCTGAATAACACACAACCCTAAGATGCACCAAGCCCCACGAGATCATCTAGAATATCAACAAGTCATACTTGCCTTATTTGGAACCAAAGGAGATCAAATCACAACAGATCTTTTTCCTGAATTTTGGCCACAAATGGAAGCTCTCTCACATCATCCAGAATGTACCTAGACACTCTACATTCATGCCAAAACTTTCAAGACTCAAGAAGATTCATTTTTCCATTTATGGCCAAATTTTCCAATAAATCCCAACAGCCATATTCCTTATATTTTGTGATTTTTTCTTGTATTGGACCTTTCTGACCGTTTTGTGTGAGCCTATAAAATCTCAGCTTCGAATTCGTTGTAAATCACCTTTTCAACCATTTTAAAGTTAATACAAATATTATATTTTTCCAAAGTTTGTGTTCTTTGTGAAGTCTTTCTTCTCTGAATATTGTGAGTGATTCACCCTGTTATTAGAAGTTTCAGATCAATATGTTTGAGTGATTCAGATAGCTTGTTCTTAGGTTGAGAGAGCCAATCAAACCCACTGGTTGAGAGAGTCAATCAAAAGTTCCACCACCACATCTATCTTCAATCCATCTTCCGCAAGCTTGGCTTAGGAATCATCTGATCAGCAAGTGATGCAGACCTAGAATCACTCCAACGCTATTCACTTGATGATCGGAGGATTCCTAATCCAAACTTGCGGAAGATGGATTGAAGGTAGAGCTGGTGGTGAAACTTGTGATTGATTCTCTCAACCAGTGGGTTTGATTGACTCTCTCAACCAAAGAACAAGCTATCTGAATCACTCAAATAGATAGATCTGAAACTCCTAAGAACAAGGTGAATCACTCACAATATTCAGAGAAGAAATACTTCACAAAGAACACAAACTTTGGAAGAAAAACAGAATATTTCTATTAACTTTAAAATGGTTGAAAATGTGATTTACAATGAATTCAAATATGAGTTTTTATAGGCTCATACAAAACGGCCAGAAAGGTCAAATACAAGAAAAGAATCACAAAATATAGGAATACAGCCGTTGGGATTTATTGGATAAATTTTCCAGAAATGGTAAGATGAATCTTCTTGAGTCTTGAAAGATTTGACATGAATGTAGAGTGTCTAGGTACATTCTGGATGATGTGAGAGAGCTTCCATTCGTGGCCAAACTTCAGGAAAAAGATATGTTGGGATTTGATCTCCTTTGGTTCCAAATAAGGCAAGTATGACTTGTTGATATTCTGGATGATCTCGTGGGGCTTGGTGCATCTTAGGGTTGTGTGTTCTTCAGGGATTGATATCAAAACACAGTAGCTTTGATGAGTGGAAGGTCCTGGCTTTCTTGATGGACTTAAAGTGAACAAATCCTCATATCGTAAGTTGTGGACATATTGGTCTCGGTTGATCATTTGCTTGCTGGTACATGTAACATTGTCCTTTGAAGCTCATGGTGGTCTAGTTAACTCTCCTGGTCGCCATTTTTGATGTTGCAATGATTCAAAATGCTTGTTTCTGGTTCTTTCCTTAAATGGCTCCAACTGGTCTAGTTGAGTAGCTTGGAGTGTAGCTTGGACATGGGATGTTCTTGTTTCGTTGTTGTCTACTCCATGCTCCTTGGTTTATGATGACTTGATGTCCTCATTAATATACAATTCATAGATTCAAGGATGACTTAGCTAAGTATGACATCATACACCAAACAAGTTGTCCTTAGACACCACAACAAAATAGAGTGGCTGAAAGGAAGAATAAGTATCTCATGGAAGTAGCAAAATCAATAATGTTTCACACCAATGTACCAAAGAGGTTTTGGGGAGATGCAGTCTTGACCTTATGCTACCTAATCAACCGCATACCAACCAAAGTCCTAAAAGACTCTTCTCCTTTTGAGGTACTTAACAAAGTTAAGCCTTCTATTCATCACTCATGTGTGTTTGAATGTGTTTGCTTTGTATTGGTTAAATATGGATAAAGAAACAAGGTAGAGGGCAAGAGCACCCAATGTATGTTCCTTGGATACTCAACAACTCAAAAGGGGTACAAGTGTTATGATCCTATCAACAGCCGCACATTTTTGTCTCGCGATGTCAAGTTCCTTGAAGGACAAGTATACTATGACAAGAAGGATTGGGAAAGCTTGAAGGATCTCTTTAGCTCACCATCTGATCTTGCCACTAGCCTACGGTTCCTTCTTGGTCATCTTGGAAACCAGGAAACTCCAAAGCAAAGAAATGATGAAGGCAACTCACCCAACAACCATATTAGTGTTGAGAAATCAGTAGCAACCGAGCCAGAAGGCTGTATTCATACTCATGAGGAAGAAGCAGAACTATCTCAACCCCAAAACCAATATGACTTGGATATGAGAGAAGACGAGTATATCCATCATGAATAAGTAGAAGCGGTTGTTGAAGAGATTTCTCAGTCACTAAAAAGGAGTACCAGGATCAGAAAACCATCTGATTGGGTAAACAATAGAGTGTACGACAACCACCAAGCCGTGACTCATGCAATTCAAGCAGTTTTTTCAATTGTCCTTTTGCCTCATGATCATCAAGCATTCCTTGACAAGGTTGGGCTGGACTAGATACCTCTAAACTATGAAGACGCCAAGAAAAAATAAGGAATGGAGAAATTCAATTAGTAACGAAGTAGGAGATATGGAACGCAACCAAACTTGGTATGGGACTGATCTTCCTAAAGGAAAAAGGGCAGTGAGATCCAAGTGGGTCTTCACCATTAAGTACAAAAGCAATGGAGATATTGAACGACACAAGGCTCACTTGGTAGTTAGAGGCTTCACTCAGACTTATGGAGATGATTATATGGACACATTTGCTCCTGTAGCTAAGCTACCCACAAGAAGGGTTATACTCTCATTGGATACTAACCTATCTTGGGAATTGCGTTGTGGCTGATGGATGTTAACAATTATTTCTACAAGGAGAACTTGATGATAAAGTGTATATGACTCCTTTACCTGGTCTTGAAGACATCATTGCTCCATGGAAGATACTAAGGCTTAAGAAAATAATTTATGGTCTAAAGCAGTTACCAAGAGCTTGGTACCACAAGCTGAGCACAACACTCAAAGATCACAACTTTAAGAAGTCAGAATCAGACCACACTTTGTTCACCTTACAAAGCTCTCAACATGTTGTTGTTATCCTGATCTATGTAGATGATCTCATCATTTCAGGGGACAAGAAATAAGGTATCTAGTAGACCAAGTCTTTTCTTAAATCTGTATTTGATATTAAATGCCTTAGTGAGCTTAAGTACTTTCTAGGAATTAAAGTGTGCCGTTCACAAGAGGATATATTTCTCTCCCAAAGGAAGTACACTCTTGATCTTTTGAGTGAGACATGAAAACTTGGAGAAAACCAGCTAATACTCCACTTGAAGATGGCTATAAGGTCAATCAAAAGGGGGAGAAAGAAGACGAGCCATTTGAAAACATTGGTCAATACCGCCGACTTATAAGTAAGCTAATCTACTTAACCATCATTAGACCTGATATTTTCTTTGTTGTGAACCAGGTCAGTCAAAGCTAGCCTGAGCCAAAGCATTGTGATGGACAAGAATGATAACAATGAGATAGTGGGATATTTTGATGCAAATTGGGCTGGAGATATGATTGATAGGAAGTCTACAATTGGTTATTGCACATTCACTGGAGGGAACTTAGTTACTTCGAAGACAAAGAATCAGAAGGTGGTGTCATGTTCAAGTGCAGAAATAGAATACCGAGCCATGAGGAAGCCCAATGAGCTAAATTGGCTCAAAGCTCAAAGATCTAAGCATTGAGTCTTCTAGTCTTATCACCATGCATTGTGACAACCAAGCTGTCATTCATATTGCATCCAAATCGGTCTTCCATGAAAGAACCAAACATATTGAGGTAGACTGCCACAAGGTCCGAGAGAAGATTGAAGAAGGAGTCACCCTTCCATGCTACACCAGAAGTGAAGATCAATTGGATGACATCTTCACCAAGGCTGCAAGTCTCAAAGTTTACAATCACATACATAACAAACTTGAACTTGTAGATCTTTCACACTCTTGATCTCATGTCCTCTAGTCCATGGACATCACACTCTTTTTTCCTTAAAATAGTTTTCTATCAAATGGTTTTTCTAAGTTAAGGTTTTTAATGAGGTGATGTTTCATGGGTTTCCAAGCTTAACCTTATATGTCTTCATGGCTAAGCTTGAGGGGAAGTATTGATAATTTTGGTGATATTGATCATATTGATGCAACACAAGTCAAAAATCATCTAGAAGCTTTTAATCACAGATAAACAGTACCCAAAAACAAGATTGGTCAAAAGATTCTATGTGATCTTCCCTACATGGTTCATCTTTTTGACTAAAAGTGTAGATAATATTATTGGGGTATTTGAATTTGAATTGATTAGCCTCCACATATCTTCTTGTATGCCTATAAAACACTTGTAATCTAATGAGAAAACATATACTTCTTTGGTTACAAATTTTCTATTTTTAGTTCTATTTTTAATATATTTTCTTTTTCTTGTTCGTCATGTTATTCATAATCTAACAATTAAGTTATTAATTGAATGGAGACATATTTACAAGTTTTTACTTCCCGCAGTTAAAACCTAAAACATTTTTCTTCGGGAAAATGTCAAATAATACACAAACTCTTTGAATTTAGCTAAAAAATACTTCAACTCCATGCTTCGCCAAACAATACCTAATTTTTTGTTGGACTTTTAAATAATACACAAATTAATGGTTGACTTGGCCAAAATGACACACCGTTATCTGATTTAACAGACTAATTAGATGGCGTTTATGCACCGTTTACTGTGCCGTTAATTCTAATCAAATAATACACGAACTCTTTGAATCTGGCCAAAAAATACCCCAACTTCATGTCTGGCCAAACAATACTTAATCTTTTGTTGGATTTTTAAACAATACACAAACTAATGATTGACTTGGCTAAAATGACACATTGTTATCTGATTTAACAATGTTTACGCACCGTTTACTGTGCCGTTAATTATAAACGACGTCGTTTTGTCATTAATTTGTTTAATAAAAAAAATTAAAAATTAGTCACAGACAAGGCTCGAACTCGGGTTTGGTAAGCCATGAGAAAATGTTCTGTTGCCACTGTGCCAAAATAATTTCATCGAGATACATAAGAAAATAATTGTACTTATAACAACATAATCACTTTAATCACCCACAAATTTAGCAATCGCCATTAGAGTAACCCAATGCAAGACTCTCAGAAACATTAAGGCAAGGAACATAATATTCAGATTCTGTATTACAATATTCCAACTCTTTCCACAAACTACGTCCAACAGAGATCTCCCTAATATCCAACAAATTTGAAACAAGAGTCTCATGTAATCTCATATAGTTATGATGATATACATGACCTCTCGACGAAGTGGAGATTGAGATCATCCACTAGAAGGATCTAGCTAGAGCAAGAACCACAATAATAACCAAACTGATCTTAAGAAACATGAGTATCAATCTCTGTCGTTATAAGAAAAGCGATCACGTCGTTATAAGTACAATTATTTTCCTATGTATCTCGATGAAATTACTTTGGCATAGTGGCGACAAAACATTCTCTCATGGCTTACCAAACCCTAGTTCGAGCCTTGTCTGTGACTAATTTTTAATTTTTTTTTATTAAATAAATTAATGACAAAACGACGTCGTTTATAATTAACAGTAGAGTAAACGGTGCATAAACGCCATCTAGTTAGTCCGTTAAATCAGATAACGGTATGTCATTTTAGCCAAGTCAACCATTAGTTTGTGTATTGTTTAAAAGTCCAACAAAAGATTAGGTATTCTCTCGCCATGCATGGAGTTGGGGTATTTTTTTGGTCAGATTCAAAGAGTTCGTGTTTTATTTATATATAATTAACGGCACAATAAACGGTGCGTAAACGCCTTCTAATTAGTCTGTTAAATCAGATAACGGTGTGTCATTTTGACCGAATCAACCATTAGTTTGTGTATTATTTAAAAATCCAACAAAAGATTATATATTATTTGGTGAGGCATGAAATTGAGGTATTCTTTGGCTATATTCAAAGAATTTGTATATTATTTGACATTGAGAGAGTTCGTATATTATTTGACGGTATTCTTTCGCAACGCTCAAATGTAAAATTCTTGTTTTGTATCTAAGATTCAATAAAACTGATATATATATTAAAAGGCGAACTAGTTAAAGATCACCACGACGCCAAGTAACTAAAAGTGGTCTAAATTGGAGGCTTGGACCATCTACGAAAGTGGCACCCTTTACTTTAAAATAACTTATGATCGTAACGTTCTTACTTCAATAGAAAAGTTGTCAAGACATCGAAGCAGAAAATATTTATGCGATTCTGAAAATCATGACAATGATTTGAGAAAAGAACACGCAACTCTTTTTCAAAGTCATCTCTACAAAAATGTCTATTTGGCACATGATGTACCTTTCGACATTTAATGGGTGAGATTCTACCTGAATCCTAAGACGAGATGATTATTCTCATCTGGAAGCAAGAGAGATGATATTACAGTCATACCCTAACAAAATATAGTTGAGAATCATTTCATGTTCGTTACTGAGAGATCTTTTAAGCCTAGGAGATTGACACAAGAATCATGAACTTATACTCAAACAAATCAATGAAGTTATTATAGTTGTTATCATAACAAAGGCATTTGCTAAATATATGCCTTGGGTTGGCTTGGGTTAATTGACTTCACCAAACAAATCAGAAATGTTCTTCTATTGCTCCTCGTAGGTGATAATAACCTATTCTCATACTATCACTTTCTTCTCCCTATATATATAAAATATATAATATCTTCAGGAATGTAATCTTCTTCCCTCTACTACATCTCAATTCATGAATCGCTGCTGCTGCTGCTGCTGTAATCTTCTGAGTCTCTGTCGTAATTGTTTGCTGCTGCATTATTAACAGGTACATCATCATCATCATCTTCAGAGCTCTCACTCATTTCTGCCAGGCCTTCTTCTCTTTCGACCCGCTCAACCCCGACACCAACTTCATCTTCATCCTCCATTGCTTCATTTGGGTTACTATTCCAATCTAATCCCCACCTATTTCTCTGACTGTAATCCACAAACTGACCACCATCATCATCATCCTCTGATTCAACTCCTACACTGTTGTCACTTTCATCATCCACTTGCATTGGCATCATCACTCTGTTAGGTGTTTCACCGGCCCAGTCCCCGTCCATCTCTCTAGGAGTTTCACCTGCCCAATCTTCATCAATGTCTCTGAATGTTTGCTCCTCTTCTTCTTCTTCCTCATCTTCATCTCCAACTTCTTCGCTTTTAGGCCTAACAATGTCAGACATTCTGCTGACTAAGCGGTAATTGTCCTCATCGTTCCTCTCTGGTCTTTTTCTAACCGTCCTCTTCCCTCTTCCAGGGACTTGATGGTTCAACCCAACGCTCGTTATGTTCCTATCGACCGCAACATTGCTCCTACCAGCCACAAATCTGTTGGGACCCCCTTGCACTTTCTTCCTCTTTACCTTTCTGTTTGATACAGAACCAAATCTTACTCGTCGTTTATTACTTCTTTTGCCCGAGTTTGGAACAACCTCATCTTGGACTTCTTGCTCTTTGGGTCCCTTGCCTTTGAAAAGAGAGTTTCCAGGGAAAAGGCTCTGCATAAAGTAAGTCACATATTATAGGAACCGTAAAAATAACTTCCAAATGAGTAACAGAGAGACAATCAGTATGAAAACTTACAATCTGCTCGTTCTCATCTTCTGGGATTGGCTCAGGTTTCTCTGGCTTCACATAAATAATGGATGCATCAAGGTCTGAAAGTCTCAAAGCAACCGCTGATACTGTCTTTGGTATCCATGGAAAAACGTCCACTGATCCTGAATCATCGGCATCAGCACCTCCCAAGAGCTCCTTTGCCGATACAAAATTGGATGACAAATATTCTTTCTTGATTGCACTCTCTAAGGAAGTCAAGACCTGTCAAAAACAGAAAGAAAGATCGCGAGTTTTAAAACAAGAGACGTAATTTCCAATTTGTATTTAATTTAGAGAAAGAAAAACCAGATGATGGTACCTGCAAAAGCTCTTCAGGGGATGATGAAGCATTCAACTTAAACCCCCAAAATTTTCTTTTGTCCTCTGTCCAAAATGATTCAAGAGCTTCATCTGGAACAGATGCCTGTCAATAAAAGAAGTTGTGAAGTTTTCAAAAGCTAGTACCAAAGAACTGACTGTAGAATAAACGTTGACAGTGTTCAATCATGCATTACCTCAAGAAGAACAAGTAGTGCTTTGAGCAACCTGACTCCAAAAGGAAGAGGAGATGCAGTCAAACCTGAATCTAATATCTTTCTCTCTGAACTATCAACTATGTCTGATCCCTGCTGACAAGAAGTGCAGTGTGTATACTCAGCTGAATAAGAAGTAACACACACTTCACATGTTGCTAACAATTCACATCTCTTCTTCCCGTATTCCCTAGCACAAGAAGGTAGTGAGCTGTACGTCTCGGTCCACATCCATCTCTGGAAATCATGGAACCGTTTTGATAATTTCTCCTTCTCTGTGTCGTTTCTCCCTAGCTCAACTCTAATAGAAGTTGAGGTTCCCATTAAATCAGAATTTGACCCCGATATAGCACTGGGTGGGCTCACAGAATCTGCAGGAGAATGACTCACAACAATCTTTTCCTTTAAGAAAGGGTTTCTATATAGCTGTACATTCTTACAAGCATTCTCTTTGAATGATCCCTCGATCTTCTGCAACATTATGCGTAAATGGGATTCTCTAATCCCACGCATATCCAGTGATGCAACTAGAGTGTCAAAAGCCTGCGCAGAACAAATTCACACAAAGGCATGGTTAAAATCTCTATACAAGTAAAGAAAGGGCATCAAAAACCTAATAGCTACAAATTGTTTAACTGCTAAGGTTGTGTTATTACTTCTTCTGAATCAATTAGGC
This sequence comes from Orychophragmus violaceus, assembly GCA_030180135.1. Classification (NCBI taxonomy): domain Eukaryota; kingdom Viridiplantae; phylum Streptophyta; class Magnoliopsida; order Brassicales; family Brassicaceae; genus Orychophragmus; species Orychophragmus violaceus. The sequence continues at coordinate 28,415,707 of CM058230.1, read as the reverse complement.
GCCACTTGCCATCATGGAGCTCAACAAATAAAAGCCCCGAGCAAGGATCAGTTTTAGATGCTGATGCAGCAAAATGCCAGTAACGATTGTGGCGCCGATCTTGTCCAAGAGGCAAAGATCGGTATGGATACACCTCTTCTGCTTTGTGGCCTATATATGATTTTAATTGAGAGCGTGATCTCTTCGAAGAACAATTTTCTTGACTTATATTGGCCTCTTGGTTAATAAAGGCTCTCTCAGTAGAGAATTTATGAAGATCATTTGAAACAACTTCCAGAGGCTTCGTTTCATCTATAAGTTGAGAAGGGTCTCTGCCAAAACTATCCATCTCAAGGGTAGAGCTCTGGATGATTTGTAGACCCATCGTTGATTCAGTTTTGCTGCTTGACAAGTTTTGAAAATCAAGCTTAAGTACATCTCTCAAGCAGCTGTTATCTAATTGTGCTTCTGCCCACATTTGCTTTTTAAGAGAATTTGCTGCTTCCATACGATCCTGCGAATAAATTTCAATCAGAACACAAACAACATACTCAAAAAGTCAAGTTCTTCTCTATCCAAGTGGAAAGTTGATAAAATAAAAACAAGACTTAACCTCAAGACCAGCTCTGATGGAATTTCCTTCATTGGCAATGCCTACTAAAGCAACAAGGGCATAAAGGCGTTCTTCCACAGTTAGATGACAGTAATCCCCTTCTGTAAGGCCTTGAATCCATGATTGGCCCTGGTTGCTATCTTCAACTACAGCATTATTATTATCCACGCAAACCGCTGAATCTTTATGCTGGCATTGTGGAACAATGCTCTTAATACTGCTTGGCGGAGGAAAAGAAAAGTCCTTCTCAACCTCACTCTTTACGTCTGCTTTAACATCACATAACATAGTATCTCCTTCCTTTTCAGACAAACCATTCGCTTCACCTAGATTGGAACTTTTTGGGGCACTTGCAAGAGTGGCTAAACCATCAACCTCAGGATCCTCATCAATATCACATTCAAAGTCTTCATCCCTTTCAAGATCATTCACATCTTCTGGACTTGTAAATCCATTTTCAAATGCCCTTATCTTTTTCCTAGCATCTGCGAGTATTGCGTCTCCATCCGCGGGATCCTTCACATAAGGAGCTCGTACACAGTAAGTCGAAGGGGCTATTCTTTCGAAGAGCTTCACATCTCTTGTCAATGCAACAGAGATAGAAGCCTCTGGCGTCTTGCTTGTTGTCAGGTCCCGAAGTCCAGATTTCTTCGAGTGGAAATCATAAAAACAAAGTAAATATAACATTTGAATTACGGTTAAATCCGCAGAACATAAATAGATTATAGATATACCTGAATCTTGTCGGCAAGTTCTAATACTGTCAGTCCCTTGCTTCCCTCAAGAGAGAGAACGTGAAAGGCTGCAAATTTGACAGTTCCAGGTGTCAACCGATGCCTTGACTTACGCGGAGCCATTAACCCTTTCTCCAGCATTGATGCAAAAGCACTTTCAGCTGCTGAACCACTGCGAATAGTAGAAATGATATCTTCATAACCTTTAGCCTGCATACACAATCAAACCAAAATAATGTTTTCATATATAGTACATCATAAGCAAACATTCGTTGGGATTTAGAGGGCACACAAACGCGAATAAGTACCTCATCCTTATCAGCAGAATGGGTAAATCTGGAATTGTTTTTCTTCAGCCTAGGCCCCAAACCAGCAGAGAGTGCCAATTGTCGCAGTATTTCAGGCCATGTTAGTGGGTTCAAATGATTTTTCCAACTACGAATGTCAAAGCCCCATGCATAAGCCTGAAGAAGAAACATTAGGAAAGATGAAGCCCAACTGAACCAACCCAAAAAGAGAAAAAGTATATACGCATATAGAGGCAGAGAAAGTTACCCCTTCAACTATCTGCGGATGTCCACCCTCAGGATTGGCTGTAGTATATTGGTTATTTCCAATTCCAAAAGGTGTTCTAGCAACATCTTCAATATCTCGTATAATTGATCGAAGAAGAGTAACATGGATCTCCCCCAGCAACCTTGAGTCCTACAATAGGATATATATGTACATATCAAATACAGAGAAAGAACAATGGAATGAAAGAAACAGCTATAGAACACGAGAGAACAAGGAAAACTACAAAAGCAAGACTTACATAATCATGAAAAGCCTGAATAAACTCATCCAGGGTAAAAGGCCATAGGTCAAGAACATCAGAAAATGATGTTAGGAATCTCCAAACCTGAAAAGCAACCACAATATTAGAAATTTGACGTGCAGAAGGGTATCCAACTGATTCCTGATTCAGAGTTATTCCGATGGTACTATTTGAAATGAGAGGCAGCATACGCGGAGAGTAAAGATCAATAGAGCATACCATCAGAAGGTTTCCAACATTTTCGTCAGAATCCTTCCATGGAGAAATCATAAACGGCATTTTCAGTTGCAAAGTCTTTGGTGGAAATGTGCTCAGAGAATCTGAAAAGTTAGATAGCTACGATGAATTACAAGATCTAGAAAGAAGCGTTGTGATTGTCAGATCCAGTACTCGCTAAATCGATTTTATGGTTTGGCAGAGAGACCATACCTCTATACACTTCAAGGTTTTGCAATGTCTCATGATCAAGCTGTAACACCGAGGGCAATCCTTTGCTAGTAGCAGCCAAATCCATTAGTTCTAGCTGCTCATCTTCAATTAGATCCATCGACTCCTTAGCAATTCTGCGTGCAGTTGCCTTCTCAATGGCAATCTTGCGTCTAATAGCGTCCTTCTCCCGACGAATCTCATCTTTTTGCTTCTGTTTCTCCGCCTTAAACATTCCAACAGAACGATAAGTCTCAAATTTTGATATTTTGCCACCTCAGCAGGATTTGTAAAGTGCTAAAGAATAAAAACTGGGTATGGTATGGCTTTCAAAACTTACTCGTTCATTTTCTCTCTGTAAGAACTTTTCTCTTCTTTCCATTTCACGTCGCTGTTCACGCTGTAACCTCTCCTCTTCTTTTATTCTTTCACGCATCAACCTCTCCTCCTCTTTACGCCTCTCACGCTCATGCCTTTCAATCTCTTTTCTCATTCGTTCTTCATTCTGAGGGCATAAGCATCAATGTGTTACAGGGATATGAATAAAAGACAATAAGACCTTTTCAGTAAGCAGTAAGAAGGATGAGAAATGAAGAGAATACCTTTTTCCTCTGAATTTCTAGCTTCTCAAGATCTTTTTGTCCACGATTCTCTCGGGTTTCATTCCCTCTTCCAAGTCTACCATCATTAATCTGTGAGAGTAAACAGAGAAAATAAACAATAAGAATACACCTAGTCAACAAAAAGGAATGAAATAAAAGTTGGCACAGGAAGCTACCTTTACCTTCCTATGCACATCATTACTCTTACGCACTCCGTCAGACAACAAATATGGATCTTCTGTCCGGAGGACTGATGCGTCTCTCTCCCGTAGGAAACTATCACCATGAGCTGATGGAACAATGGGGCTATGCATGTCTTGTTGAGATGTAGAGCAGTTACGAGATGCATTTCCATGAGTACCGTAGGACCTTGGTAAAGGCCCATTCCCGTGCATAAACGATGAACTCTTAGTATGTGCGATTTCATAGTCCATACCACGTGCATGACTTTCAGAGTATCGTCCATACATCTCAGGTGTAAAGGAAGATGGGTCATCCAGAGATTGTTGTTCATGGAAAGAACGGGCAGCATCTTGAGGCTAATCAACAAAAAGAAATGAGGTCAGAAAAGTAGAACACAGACAATAATATGAAAATGTGATTACATGAACGCACAAGAAAGAGAACATAAACAACAAAGCAAAAACTATTCTTTCTAAAATTAGCCAGAGCGCACTAGCCGCCATAAGACCTCATACGTTCGCCTTTATGCAATGAGAAGTCTTTGAAATACTCCTACCATAAAATAATATACATCAGCTTCTGTAAACTCTTCAACTGGTCTAGTTGAGATGGTGCTACTTTGATATATCATGTAAGAGATTTCAACTACTAGAAAGAACGAGAGAAAGATAATCCTCCAGAGCTGGGAAAGTAATTTATAAGAATTTTCAAAGGGGCATGAATCAATAGCTAAGTTGCATATAAAGTATAAAATTTCATTGTAACCAGGCAGCATTTTTATCCTCTGATATACTTTCATGCTGTCACCATCTACAGAGACAGATATCTAGGTGAACGTTATAACTCAGAACAAATAAATTAAACAGAGCCTATATGTTTGGTCAGAAAACTAACTCTTCGAGGTCGGACATCATGTGGCTCATACATTTTGCTCTCATATGGATGATCTTGGTGGTTCTGCATTGCTACAACAGTTTGTCCACGACAAAAAAGGAAAGAAAGTTAGAGGCAAAAAAAAAAAACAGAGACCCAATTTCAGAAACTTTCGAGATCAACTGTCCAAAAACAAGAGCGAAACAAATGATTGGCAAATAGAGAGTAATGTACCTATAGGTGTTCCAAATGCACCGGGAGGCAACGGATCAAACTCCATTCCAAGAATCGGTCCATCATCTCTCAGTGGCTCCCCTAACTGAGCCTCAATGCAAACAATAGCTCTACGAACCATCATAGACAAGCGTGGCTCGTACCCAACCTTCCCCATTGTCTCGTATTCACCCAATTCAGCTCGAGAGCTACTACTACCACTAGCAAAATTCCTCCTTGACTCGGAATAAGGGCTGCAACCTGAGCCAGAAGCTGAACCAGATCTGGAATCCAGTTCAGGAACCGATCCAGCAGCCGGTAACTCGTTAACCGACGACAAAGCAGCAGCAACAGAAGCAGAAGTCGGTTGGACCGCCGGTGGTTTAGCCGGTTTCTTGACCTGGCCATCCTTCTTGTCCTTTAATCTCCTGTGGCAAAACCACATCTGTAACTGTCGATCTGTCAAATCCAATTTCTCAGACAACTCAGCCCTTGTCGCCTCCGACGGATACGTTTCCTCTGCTCAAAAATCAAAACAAACAAAAATCAAATTCAACACATCAAATCAAACGAAGATGAATCAAATTACAGAAAGCTGAGAGAGAAACCTGCATAAACTTTCTCGAGGGTTTCGAGCTGAAAAGGAGTTTTCATCTGACGCTTAGGCTTGGCGGAGAGAAGGTCTTTGGAATTGGAATTGGAATGATCAATCTTCTTATTCTTCTTCTTGTTACCATCACCAACGCTCCTGATCTGATCTTCTCCATCAGAACCCATCTCCATGAAAAGAATGAACAACGGAGAGAGAACCCAGAAACGGCCGCAACAACAATCAGAAGAGAAGAGAGGAAGAACACAAAAACACAAACATAAAAAACAAAAACGAAAACTAGGGCTTTCTCTACTCCAAACAAATAACCCTGATCCCTTTTTCGATTACAACTACTAACCCAATAATTATCGTCGAAAAACGTAAAAATAAAAGTAGAATATATATTAGAATGAACAATAATAATAGTAAAATTGATAAAAACCAAAAAGGAAAAACAATAGGGCTCGTACCACTCATCTCAATTTCAACCTCCATCTTATTTTTGTTCTAATTTAAATCTTTGTTTCTTATAAAAAAACGTTTTTTAAAATAAAAGGAAAAAAGGTCGAAACTTGATGGATGATTCTACAGCGAATCGCGTGCCTATGTGTTTATGAAGCTTTTTTATGATGCAATCTTCCCTCACAATTTCGGCTTTTTCCTTGTGTCTTTTTTTTTTTAATCAATTTATATAATTTATTATTTTTAGTAACTAATTAATACAAGAGACTCTTCAAGGCTTTACGAGCCTCTGTTTGTTTTGTCTTTTTGTTTCAGATCCGCGCGCAGGTTGCAAGATTTTCCTCTCCGGTTTCTTGTCGACCACTTAGCGTAGATAATAAACATCCTGACGTTTGTTGTTTTGGTGTTTACACTGCCTGTCGTCATTAAACCGGTTCAATTTACCATGTCATTTTTAACCGGTTCAATTTACACTTTCCTAGAATCGGTTCAGTTCCGTTTCTTTGACTTTTATGGTTTCAGTCAATTCACAGAGAAATCGAGTGAACCGTGTAAGTTTACGATTCGACTCGCTAGAGAAGACAAGACGAAAACTTTTACCTGATCTGCCGGCGCCGGAAAAACTGCTGTTGTGCCTGAAACAATCTGGACGTCGGAGCTCCGGTAACAGAGAAATGGGGATGATTGTGCATTTGGCTGCTCTATTTCTCCTCTTAATCGTTTCACCACTCTTAGTTTTTTCCTATGAAACCCAGCAGATCGGTTTAAATCAGCACTTGTTCAATGATCCAGACGCAGCTAAGCTCAGAATATCACAATTAGGTAAATACAAATATCTCTCTTCTTCTTCTTCTTCGTGATGGTTTATTTATTCCGACAGTTTATTTTTCGCTTTTCTGCTAATTGTATTATTTTGCTTGCTGGGAATCGACTGGCTCTGATCATGTAGAAGCTGTTCTTGAGACGATCACACAGAAGGTGGATGCTAAGACCCTTTACTTGAAAGAGCGTGAGAAGTTGATCCAAGATGCTGAAAGTCAGATCCATGATTTGCAGTCTGCTTCATACAGTTTCGAGGTTGATTTGGTTCTCAAATTTTAAATCGATTTAGCTAAAAAGACATTAGAGAGTTCTTCTAATGATAAGGGAAATGTGATAAGACATTCATTAGATCGTCAGAAAACTTACCCCCCGGGTGTATAGTTATCAGTTTATAAACCCTTAGAATCATATCCAGGGTTTTATTATGCTGATGCCCTTGATATAGGGTCTTTGTTGAGATTTATACTGTGCAAACACTTTATCATGATAATCGCATTGCTGACACTTTCTACTTGATCGCAGAGCGGCTTACCTTTGGTCCAAAAAAGGATAAGCGAGTTGGAAGAAGAGGTCTGTTCAGTTACTCTTCTTTAAAGTAGTTCTCGCAAAGGGTTTTTTCCCAAAGTGGAGCTACTTTTGCTTCAACTCCACTAATCTAAAGAACAGGTTTGGCATTGCTAGGTTAAACTCCTATGGGCTGCCTTAAGAACAATCAACTTCGAGCTTCACGTTTTAGAGGATAAGGCAAGAGATGCTGAGGGTAAAGTTAAAGCTACTGCTTTCAAAGTTGAACAGGTGTTTATTTGCTTGTGTTTTACTTTTACCCATTCCATTAGATTACTATCTTAAAGCATATATTTATAGCTTATATAGAGAAAGTATAAATTGGCATATAACTTGTGGCTGTTAGGTATTTTAAGCATCACAGAACCTATGTAACTTAACTTGCCACTTCCGTCTGCCTTTGCGTTTAACTTAACTTGCCACTTCCGTCTAACTTAATCTATTGCCTCTCCTTTTTCTTGTGGTATCAAATGGAATCTTTTTATTCTAACATGGTTTGTACGTAAGTGAGTTTTCAGATTGTTTCTGTCACCAAATGTTTCTTGAACTTATGGTTTTGACATACTTTTCTTATCATTTTAGATGACTGAAGCTATTACAGAGCAGTGGATTCAGGTTCAGCATCTTGAGCAGGTCTTTAAGTTTTGCTTTTAAGTTTATCGTTTAATGCAGTTGAATATTGTGAGTTGTGATTAAGTAGTGTCTAGATTCACGTCGCTGATGTTGGGTTTCTTGTTTGTTCCTATTGAATCTTGAAGATGAGAGAATTCAATAACCGAAGGCATCAGACACCTTGCAGATGCACTCTCTTGAAGGTAAAAATCCAAATGAAGTGCTCAGACTTACAGTGATATGAAATTTGAGGAACATAAGCTTAAACCGTCGTTTAATCATCTCATAAGTCTCTCATTTCTCCTATGTGTATCTGTATTTAGCTCATGAGTGACATCCGAGGAAAACATCTTCCCAAAGTTCATGAAGCATTTGACACTCTCTGGGATGCAACGAAGGCTTCTGTCTTTGTGCAATCGTACCTCACACAAGCCATGTCTCAGTTAAAGAGCCTCTGGGCAGTTGTTACCAAGTACCACCACCAGGTTTTGTTTCAAAATCTTTACATTTAATCCTATCCATGCTTGATTTAGATTGAATGATTATGTGTAACAACACTTTTATTTGTTTCTTTAAAGTTGCAAGGCTTCATCAAGCATGAGATGGAAAGAAACGAGTTCACGGCTGCTCTTGCAAACAGTGAAGTGGTGTTTTTTATGGTATGTGGGGCTGTTGGATGTTTTTAGTATCTGGTAAATGTGTTAAGTCCATGTTTGATTCGCCTGATCCTTAAACTAATCGGTAAAACGAAATCTCCAGGCATCTGCATTGATTACCTTCCCCGTGTTTGGAGCATGGATCTTATTACTTTCTGCCTAGTTTGGTTTCTAGAAAACATGATCAACTGATGCATCAGCCATGTTCACATATTGGTTTTGCTTTTTTTTCTTATGGCTCAAAACATTGTCTAGTTTTAAGCAATGAGATCCCTCCGAACCATTGCCTCTGTGAGCAAACCGATAACCAGTTGAGAGTTCCATAGATCTTCCTCTAATTACAGACTCCGCTGATTCCTAAATAAACAGAGTAACAGTTTTTTTTTTGGTCAAACACAGAACAACAGTTTCAGAACATTTTTTACACAACAAATCAGCCACAAGAATCACTTATGACTGAAACTGAAATGTATCTATATTTCTAGACAAGATTCAATTCAATACTCGAACAGCGATCAGAAGAAGTTACTCAACTATTTTATCTTCTTGGATGTTTTTGTTTTTCGATAAAGTACTTCCAGTTAAAATGCGAAAACTTTCAAGGTTATGATCATATTGTTTGAGAAAGTTGATGAAGATAATAAGGAGAACTCTACAATCAAGTAGAAATCTAGGAGAAACAATAAAAAAAATTATAGGTGGTTTTCTATAGATTTATAAGATTTTGGTGAATTTCACTGCAGATCAATCAGCTACGAGAGTGATGGTTGATATATGATGGTCTAAGTTTTGGTTTGGTTTTGCACATATTAGCGGATAAAACAATGTGTATTAAATAAAAAATAAAAGAAAATATTAACTAGATCTTGAATCGCGAACACGAGTTTTTATTTCTTTACAAATTTAAATTTTTATTTATTTTGTTATTAGTAATTTAAATTTTTAATTATGCAATATAATTTTGTTTATAATTGTTTAACCCGCATTATAAAAGTGAGTTAATAATTTATGTTTTCTAAAATGAATTATGTGTTTTTTGAGAGAAGGTATATCGTAAAGATAAAGAGATTAAAATAATGATTTTGCATTATAAGTTTTAATCCGAGTTATATCGTAAGATCGTGGTTTGAAAATAAATTTTACAATTTTTATGAAAACAACCATTATAAAAATTATGTGATAAAAATTTAATATTTATTGCATTTATCTAAACTGTGTTTTTTATAAATAATGTATATATTTTTTATTATGTTTTAATATTTTAATAATTAAATATTTATGAAAGTAGAAACAAAATAATATGTTTGTATTTTTCATTTATTTAATATTTAACGTTTATATAATTGAAATTGGTTAATTCATCTTTTAATTTTTTTTCAGTGAGCAAGTTCGATATTAATATTTTATAATCGAAATTGATTAATCTATTTTTAACATGTGTTGTAGTAGTATATATAATTTGCAAATTTGGTAGAACAACTATTTAAAAACTACATTAAACATGAACCATAATTTGACGCATCATATATTTAAATAATATAATATTAAATAATTTTATTTTTTATTAAAGTAAAATATATCAATTGAAATGAGTTAATATATATAATTTAAACTCGTGTAAAGTTATTTTCTAGAAAATTCATAATCAAAATTTCCTAATTTATTTTCAATATGTTCTTATAGTGGTTTAAATATTTTGTTATTTGATGGAACAACCCGCTAAAAAGTGCAATCGTAAAAACATCAATCGTAATATGACTTATCATATATTTGAACAATATAAAGCATTGACTAATTTTATTATTTTATCAAAATAAAAACAAATGTGATTCAATAATTCTTTTTCTTAAGAAATAAAAAAAACTTTTAATATTTTTGTTATAATTTATAAATAAATATTTATATTTGAAACAAAAAAATAAATAAGATACTAAAATATATTATAAACATATTTGGAATAAAATCATTAAAATAGTTAATTATCAATTATTTAATTATATTTTAATTGATTTAATAATTTCACGATTAAATATATATATATGTTTTATATTAATTAATTATAAACGTGAGAGTTATTATGTTTAGGTTGTTTGGATAAATATTTAATAATTGTCTTGTTTGAAAACATGGATAGTAAAAAAATGTTATATTCTATATTTGCTCTAATTGAAATTTAATTAAATCATTATTGTGTGATTGCATAACCTCTAATATAACACATGAAAGAAGTTTAATTCTATACTAGATTTTGATCCAGGCTAAAGAAGCGTGAGTTTTTGTTTTTGTTTTTTAAATATACTTTATTTTAAATTAATATTATTTTTATAAATTAAGTTTGTTAACTATTTAGTCCAATCTATATTAAGTAAAAATATTGTGATATAGTGCTAAATGTGAGAAGAAATTTTGATAATTTTTGTTTTTGTTTTATATTGTTAACTTATATTTTAGTAGTTGTGGCTTATTGTTATTTTTAGTACATGTTTAGCATACCTTATTGGTGTAAAACTGCATGTATATTTTATTTGATATTTTTATTTAAGTTAATTTTAATTTAGTTTAACATGTGATTTTACTACTAAAAGTTATCAAAATCAATATTTTTTGTATATAATGCAATCTTAGTAATATATAAGTTGTTAGATTCGATATGCTAAATTTTCGATTTATTTATATATAAAATTGTTTGTTTTAAATAATATAGTTTTAGCGCGAAATTATAAATTTATAAATAATTATAATATTTTATAAAATTTAAAATATATCAATTAAAATTTATTAATATATATTTTAACCCCTATTCCAATAGACACCTTTTTTTTAATAGTATAGACAACTGAATTGGTTAATCTATTTTTCATTCGGTTTTATAATGGTCCATATATAATTTTTTATGTTTTTATATAAAACTGTAATTTAATAATTCAAAAAATAAATACGAATTTAATAATTATTTTTCTTAATAAAATTGAAAATTTTAAAAATATTTTTGTAAAATTTTGTTAGGATATAAAAATATATATTTATATTTCAAACAAAAAGAAGATATTAAAAGATATTATGAATATGTTTTTAATAAAATCATGAATTAAGAAATATTTAGATTAAAATTTAATTAAAATTATTTTATAATAAATTTTAATAATAATTATTTTTAAGACGAAAAAAATAAAAATATTTTACAAGACTTTGTTATAATATATATAATTATATTTAAAACAAAATGATATTATGAATATATTTCAGAATAAAATCATAAATTAGAGAATATTTAGTGTGGTTCACATATAAACTAATTTTACTAAATCCAAATAAATATATACTGATTATTTTAATATATACATATAAATGAGAAGTAATTTTTGGCCAAATATGTGTTGTCAACGCGTGAGGCCTCTAGAGGAGGATAATGTTGACGTTGAATGGTGACATGACAAAATAAAAAAATAACTTAAAGGGTTCGAAGTTAAAATTATTTACGGGAATGTAATCACGTCGATTTTTATTCATTTAATTAATTCATTTTCCTAAAAAGCACAGTATCTTTCTGAATATTTTATTAGTTCGACTTTGATAAAATATACTATGGCATATATCAATCTTTCGAGAGAAGTTTGTTAGTCTCCAATAAAATCCTATATAAGGTGAACTTGGTGGCCTAGAAACATAATCGTTTGCATCTTACATATTTCAAGAAGTTTTTTCTCTATTTTCTCATTGGCTATGACAGTCTTCTTCCGGACCATTAAAAGTTTAATCAAATTATCCATTATCATTTCTATTACTTTCTTCTTCTTTTCTATTTTAAATTGATTTCTATGATTCTGGTTTTTTAATTCTGTTTTATTTGTTTGGTCGCATGAAAGAAAAAGCTCAGTTATCACAAAGCTAAGGTTTAATGATGTGAGGTGAGGTGAACTAATAAACGGTTGAGATTTTCTATAAAAAGGAGTGTGAATTTATAGTTGAGATCTAAAAGTCCGACTGAAGGTTGTTGCCAAGACGTTGTTAGTTCACATCACATGTCTCGGTTGTCCTAATGAGCCTATAGTCCGAATAAGTATTGTCTATTACTATAGACATGGGTTTGGTGGTAAACAATGGATTTGGTAAATACTCTTTCGAGTACTGAATAAGGTTTAGTATCGATAGTCCCGATAAAGTCAGATAACTATCACTTTTGCCAATACGTCCGATTTTCCGATTAGTCCCGATAGTCCAAATAAAGTTTTGCAGATTTGTTTCATACCAACTTGAAAAAAATAGGTAATTATTTCTTATTAATAAGTTATAATAAAAAAATCTGCGGCGGTTAAGTCCCAAACATATTTACTAAACCAAGAATTGTCTTTTTTAATCTTACACCATTTACTCATAACTTTTAGAAACTATAAAGGTTCTTTCCCTAGACGATTCATATTCTACTGTTTACCAAAAGAACTTTCTTTCTAGATTTTGTTCTAAAAAAATAGCAAAAATCAACCATGTCTCTTCAGGTTATCCGAAGAGTTTCTAAGATCAACAACAATTTCCTATTTCTTTGGATATAAAAGTTTTCCTCCTACGTGTATGGATGTGTGTTTATTCCGTTGGAGATCCTAAAATGTCTTTCCATTTTCGTTTGTTATCTTTTTTATTCTTGCATGTTTTATTGAGCGAGTCATTTTTGGGATTTAGGGTATCAAGATAGACGCGATCGTTCATGCTTCTGATGTTGAAAAAATTTGTTGGTCAACTTGGTTTGAGGATCGTTGGTTTAACCTTACAAATGCTCAAGTAGTTCTTTCACCACAGTATATTTCCTTGACTCCTCACAACTTCAAGTTGGTTTTCAAATCAGATACATATTTCTGTATGACTTATCATAGTATTCCCGATGTGTTATTGTTTACACATCGATTCTGGATATCTTAGATCGGAGGGTTTATGATCTGTATCATAAAAGTTACTCAAAACAAATATTTGTTTTGTGCTTAGAATTATAATAATCATGTTATTTACATGTGTTGTCTAATTGATATTTTTCACTTTATAGATGTCCTTGGTGTTGTAACCCAACTTGGAAATCTCCAAGACTATTGGGCAGGCCATTCCAGTTTACCATTCGTGACATAAAGTGAGTTGATCTTAATTCTATATTATTTTTTGCCAACACTGAATTGCATTTCATATAGTCTGGCCCGCGAAGACCCAATTACAGACAGCCCGTTAAGAGAGTGGACCCAAATGACAGCAAATACAACATGGCATCGAAGCCCATATAAAGACAAAACCAATGACACGTGGCACGTGCTGGTTACTACCGGCATGCAACTTCCGGAGACGCCGAGGAAACGACGCCAGAGGCGCCAAGCCTCAAATCGCTAGCTTTCTTACAAAATCCATCCGTCGATCTAATCGCCACCGAGAATAAGCCGAAACCTAGCTCCACAAGAAACCGCAGACGACTTGAGAGCTCCCACGCCGGCCAGATTAACAAACTGGCCATAGCCCGCTGGAAGAGCTCGTCCTCAACGAGCCAGCGGAAACGAGGAGAAATTACTCCATAAGCGCCATATTGCCGACGAAACCTGCAAACAAAGCTTCATCTAAAACAGAAACCAGGCAAAAGAGATCGGAAAACAACGAAAAACGAAACAGGTGGACCATATGTCCCGATTTATGTTCTCGTCCAGAAGAACTAGAAACCCCATTCACTCTGTTGTCAAAAAAAAAAAAAAAAAAAAAACTAGAAACCCCAATCCAGCGAGACGCCGGAAAAGAAAAAACTGAAACCAGTCAGAGATATAGACATCCGAACAGCCCGAGAGAGAAACAAAAGCGAAACTAAGAAACCAGAGCAGATCGGAACAGCAAAACTGTATTAACAACAAAAGTAGCCCGACTGCCGGCGACGCTGACGGCCGGAAACGAGAGAGACGACGATAGAGAGAGAAAGAGTTAGAAAGATAAAGATCTTCTATTGAGCTCAATCGTAATTCTATATTAAGACAAGTTTTTTTTGTTGTTTGTCTCTAATAATATTTAGCACTTTCTTTTCTTATCTAGCCTCCGGAGTCTTCAGTGTTTTATTAATTGGGAAAGATGGTGAGGAATTAATAAAGGTTTTAGAATGATGCGGATAGACATGTTTTTGTGATTCTTCGATGCTTCTTCATAAAACGAGAATTGGGTATGCATTGAAATTTTGTGTGTAATTAGATCAAAATTATTGTATTGTTTAGTAAATGTTTAGGTTAAGTATTGATTCGTATAGAAATATCTCCATTGTATTCAATGTTTATGAAGTTTGTTCTTGGTTGTATTAATTTAGGTTTTAGTTGGCTTAAAGGAGAAGAAGAGATTTCAACGATTGTTTATGATCAAACTGAGAATTCCGACTTTGTTAACTTCCTCAACAGGTTGTGTTCATAAAACATTGAATTTAATTATTTTCTTGATTTTATTTACTGAGGACTAATACATGTATTCCTGTTTTTGTAGTTTTCCGAATTTCGTTCCTGAGAAATATCCAGAAGAAAATCTTATGTCGCATTTCATCTTATAAATAATTAATATAAATTAGTATACCTTTTTAAACTTTTATATTTTTTTGGGTTATAGGATCGGGTGATCCTTTTTTATGTTTTTCTAAACCTATATGTATGTAATGTTTACAATTTTTTGTTCAGTATCAGAATCCCTTAAATAGATAAAAATATTTAGATATCATAGAGAAATCTTGGAAAATTCAATTTGATAAAGGTTAAAAAAACACATTTAAAAAAAATGTATATGAGAAAATGGATTTTATTTGAATCATAAATAATTATTTTTTGTAAATCTAAATAGATTTGACATTTTTAATGACAATTTTAGAATAATTAAACAGTTCAACGAATAGTAAACACTTCAACAAAATCTTAACAATTACAAATTATTATATATATTATTTTATTAGGCTGTCAACTTAATATCTTAACAATTAAAGTTGGTTTACATTGTTGGAAGTTAATGTATAGACATATTGAATGCATATATACCTTAAATATTTTTGAAAAGTAAATATACTATAAAGATCAATTTTATAAAATTATGTTGATTTTTCGTATATTTTCATAATTAATATAAATTTATTTCCATACTTCGATTTTTACTCATTTCATTATTTCACCTTCCTAAAACATATCACAGTATCATAACCAATATCTTTATAGTTTGGTTTAAAAAAATACTATTTGGCATATACCAATCTTCCAACAGAAGATTTTGTTAATTTATTTTAACCCTAAATTATAATATCCTTATAAATACACACTCTACCACGTTAAAAACACATATATCGAGATATTTACTTATATTCTACTATCGAAAATAACATGGTTTTAGTTTTGTATTGTGGTATGTGTGTTTGTAGATTTGTTTGAGTTTATTCCAAACGAGAAGGTAATGATTTCTTATATTAATGTGGTTGAAATAAGATATGATTTTGCGTTTTAAAAGGCAAACTATTTTTAATAGTTTGATTCTCCCAACTACCAACACGTTATGTCACTTTCGAAAATTCTGGCATGGAATCTCCTTAATGTAATAATTAAGGATTTTATTATTTGGAATATACATTATTTTCATGTTAATTCTAACATTACGTCCATATGTGCATATTTTATTAAATTTATAAACACCGAAAACGAAGTTAAGTCATGGAGAATATTGCTTTCGGTGAAACAATCTACAAACACATTTAGGAATTAAGTTTGTGTAGAAGCGAGATATTCGGGAATGGAAAATCCTTAATGTAAGTAGTCATATTTGTATTATCCTAATAAAATCTTTATTTTACGAAATAATTCTAACATTATGTGCTTATTGTGAGATCGGAGATTCACACCAAGTATTTGTAATCGTGGATTTGGACTTTTGGATATAAAGGTGATATAGATTTCCTATGAATCAAAGATTTTATTGAGATTGATCGTCGAGATAGAACAAACACAATCGAATAGAGAGTACAAAGTATGATAATCGAGCTATCTAGTCGAAGTGTTCTTGATTATGGTTGGAATGTCTTGAATGAATCGCCATTTCTTCTTTAAATAGTCCTCGACTTTGTTCTCTTGTTCCGATCTTTCGGCCTCACCGTGATAACGATCTCCGAGATTCGCGGGAATCAGTTGAACCGACGAAGACCAGGTCGTTCTATCTTTACGTTGTCTCCTATCGAGCCCGAGCTCGATTACTTCTTTTCGGTTGTCATTTGGGCCTTGCCCAGATCATGGTCGCATGGGCCCATAATGGACGACAGTCGAGCTCTTCGTCTTGATTATGGGCCGGGCTAATAATTATAGGCCCTAGTTTTGTTTGTTAATGGGGCGGATTTCCTAGAGGGAAATCCAGCACCAACAATAGCCCCCCAACCCATTAATTTCGATGAGTCGAGGTTAACGGGCGGTAGGCGTTCTTGGGAAGACACGCGCGAGCCTCGGGTGTTAACAACCCTAATAATTATCTTGGCTTTATTCGCAGATCCTGTCATGATCGAACGGCTGAAACCGAGCGCGTGGATCGAACTGACCTATTTGTAGCGCGTTTGCTGCCTCAACTAGTATTTTCTAGAGAATAATTTGATCTACCGTCGATCTAGTCAAACCGTCAATGGCTGAGATCTCCTGAATCCAATAAATTTTATCGGCCTCGATCCATGCGGATGTGACTTAATCATCATCCGCTTACTCCTGGCCATAGATCTCGTATTAACGGTTGAGATTGTAAGAAATCGAAAGATCCTAACTGTCTCGATTTTTTTTTGTAATCATTACAAATTTTGAATCGAGCGGTTGAGATTGTGGGATACGAAAGATCCCACGGATCTCGAGGGAGGAGGAGTACGAGTTGGCTTAAAATGGGAAGTTACCTAGCACGATTCCCACTACTGCTCGTACTACAAATCGTCAAGGTAACTTCTTCTTCCTCATTTTAGCATCTCTGCTTCTCGCTCTTGTTTCTTTTACTGTTATTCCGAAATTCTTCTCTCGTTAGATTTTCTATTCCGGTTCTTTTTTTTAACAAAGAAATTTCCGATACATCGACCATTATGGCTCGGAAAGATGCGGTCAGAGCGAGTACAAGCGCGGCGGCGGGATCATTCGGTCCGCATCCGCCGTCCGGCTATACCGTGGACCATATACAGCGGTTGCGGTCGAAGTGCCAGATCCCGCCGGAGGTGGAGATAGTTATTCCGTTTCCGGCGATGTCGCCGGAAACTGCTGTAGAGGGCTATTGCTGCGCCTCTTACACCTACTTTGATAAATGCGGATTGTTTTTTCAATCCCCCGCATTATCTCGTGGGTTCTGGCTCAGCTTCAGCTGTCTTTTCATCAGATGACCCCGAATTTTGCCCGGTATGTTATCGGACTCGGGGTCAGAGCCGTCGAGGAGGGCATTGACTTCGGGGCCGAGGAACAGATGAGGGTTTGTTTGGTAAAACATAACACTCGTTTCCCCGTGACTTACTACCTCTATCCTCGTCATGGGAAGATCCTCGAGGAGATCCCGACGAGAGATGCGTGGAAGAATAAATACTTCTTTTTTAGGATCAACCATCATTCGATCGAGGACTTCGATTATTCGGTTATCCCGACAAGATTGGCAGCTAGTGTTGGTTAGCCTTTAAGGTTTATCAGTTTTCCTGACTGCTTCGATGTTCTTCATCGATATTGAGCCATTTGCTGATACTCTTTTTTTTTCTTTGTAGAAGCTCCTGAATCGTTACCTCTGAACCCGATCACATCGAGTTTGATAGATCGTCTCCGGAGAGGAGATATCCGCTGGTCTAGCTTTACAGACCAGCAAATTCGAGCTGCCTTAGGTCCCGCAGCCCGACGGCCTCCTTCATACCAACCTCGACTTTCGCAAAACGAGTCTCCCTCCCCTCCTCAGCCTGCTTCAGCCCGAGTTATTCAGGCTCCGCTTCAGATCGCCGAGCGGACTGGAGAAAGTAAGTATTTTGGTTGGTTCGTGCGAAGGTTTTCGTGCCATATATCTCTTTTTTTAATATATCGAGCTGACTCGAGTTCGTTTTGTTTGCATATCGACCCATCTTGGACGACAGTTCTACCGCCAGTACTCCTCCCTACGAAAATATGTCGCGAAGATCGAGCAGCCGTCGGAACGGGAAGGATCCCGTCGACCTGGCGAGGAAAATGAAGGCCAGCGACTTGGGCAACGCCCTTCTTTTCGCAATGGGCGAAGCTCCTCCTCCCCGTCCTTCGATCGCTCCTTCTCACCCCGTTCAAATCTCTCTTCCTCTGGCTATGGGATCCAGAGAAGCGACCATGGAGGCGGAGGTTTTGCCTCCCTCTTTGACCATGCAGGAACTAGCCCAGGTCCCGTCTGAAGGGCCAGCTTTACGCGACTCTCGATCGAATGGCTCGAGGGGGTCGAATGGTCGGAGTCGGGGTGGCCCTCCTCTTCCGGCAGCGAAGCGTCAAAGGACCGACGCGGAGGTGAGCTCGAGAAGGTCGAGCCAAAACGTGGAGGCGAGGCCTGCCTCTTCCGAGTCCTACGGATCTTTCAACTGGCGCTTTAGGCATCAGAAGGAATGTCTGATTGCGGATGACCCAAAAGGGGTGGCCTACCTGCTGAGGCATTTTAAGCCCACAGGCGTTCAGCTCCCGACTGTCGGGGATATGGCCCTCGACGATTCTTACACCGAGATGATGGCGGCCGCCGGGAAGGTAATAGTTTATTTCCTTCGCTTTCTTGATTCGTTTCATGCTTAGCATTTATTTATTTTTGTGTAGGCCTTGGACGTTGCGAACAGGTTCGAGCCTCTAAAGAGGGATTGGATGAATGACTCGGCTTGGTTTGCCTTAGGGAATTTTTCCCAATTGGTTGTATCCGAACTCGAGCTAATGCCTCAGAAATTGCTCGAGGTATAGCTCTTTCAAGGTGTATAGTTCGAATTTTTACGTTGAATTGAAATGAAATACTTTTAAGTATTGTGGTGAATCGAAGTAGACTTACATAGATTCATTTTGAGTACTTGCAGCTGTCGTTCAATCTGTCTTGACGTAGATTCGACCTCGTTGCTTTTCTTAAGGGGAGGAGGGTAGCCCCCCAATTCTTCTACTTTGTAAAAGGTTGGAAGAATTTTAAGTGTTTGAAGGACCATTTCAGATCGTTCTGGTTTGACGGGACCATTTCAGGTCGCTTATTTTGGGATGATCATTTCAGTTCGTTCGATTTGAAGGGACCGTTTCAGGTCGCTTATTTTGGGACGACCATTTCAGTTCGTTCGATTTGAAGGGACCGTTTCAGGTCGCTTATTTTGGTACAACCATTTCAGTTCGTTCGATTTGAATGGACCGTTTCAAGTCGTTTATTTTGGGACGACCATTTCAGTTCGTTCGATTTGAAGGGACCGTTTCAGGTCGTTTGGTTTCAGAGGGATAATTTCATATCGCTTGATTTTTGAAGAGATAATTTCATATCATTTTTTTTGAAAAGATAATTTCATATCGCTTTAATTAGAAGGGACCATTTCAGGTCGCTTAGAAGGGATAATTTCATATCGCTTGATTTTTGGAGAGATAGTTTCATATCACTTTGTAGAATGCAAAGGCGAAGTATTTCGCGACGACTCTAACTTTTGCAACGGAAAGAGACATTGATCGAGAGACTTATTTTGATTTCACAAAGATAAGCTAGTATGACTTCCTTTGAAGTTCTCGAGCTCGGTAAGAGCTTTGTGTTGGGGGGCGGCTGCGCTCGAGATCGAGCTTCCTACGTACCCTTTTAAGGGGATCAAGCCATTTCGTAGTTCGATTATGGTGCGTACTCTCAGTGAAAGTACTTTTTGAGGTTGATGATGTTCCAGGGTCGTAGTTCAGGTTTCTGGGTTTCCACCGACTTAAGTCGGTAGACCCCGTCCTTCACAACATCGGTGACTTGGTAAGGACCTTCCCACTTTGATCCTAACTTTCCAGCGTGTTCTTCCTTTTTATGGTTGAACACTTTCCGTAAGACGAGCTCTCCTACTTGAAACCTTCGAGTTTTAATTCTAGAATCATAGTAGCGAGTTGTGGCTTGTTGATAATTCTAGATTCAAGCTAGTGCGAGATTCCTCCTTTCGTCGACGAGATCGAGCTCGTCCGTTATCATCTTGTTGTTAAGCTCCTCTTGTCGTGGGCATTCTTCTTTGCGGATGCTTGACATGAGGATTTCGGCTGGTACTACCGCCTCGATTCCATAAGCTAGCGAGAAGGGAGTCTCGCTGGTGGATTTGCGGGGGGTAGTCCGGTAAGCCCAGAGTACGGCTGGGAGCTCGTCCCTCCAGCTTGTTTTGCACTCATTGAGACTTTTCTTAAGGCTGTTCATGATCAATTTTTTAGCTGCTTCCGCCACTCTGTTTCCTTGAGGATAACGAGGCGTTGAGTAAGTCAGCTTTATGTTCCAGGTTCTTCAGAACTCTTTGAACGTGTTTGATATGAACTGAGATCCGTTATCGGTGACGATCTCGTGGGGTAGTCCATGTCGGCACACGATGTTTCGCCAGACGAATTCCTTAACGTGAACGTCCTTAATCTTTTGGTACGATTCTGCTTCGATCCATTTGGTGAAGTAATCTGTCATTACCAATAGGTGCGTAGCTTTCTTTTTGCTGGATGCGACTAGAGGTCCCACGATATCCATTCCCCATCGCATGAATGGGTATGGCGAGGAGATTGAGGAGAGTTTCTCCGATGGTTGGTGGATAATCGGGGCATGCTTTTGGCATTTGTCGCATTTACTGGAATAAGATTCGCATTCGGCGGCCATTGTTGGCCAGAAATAGTCTTGCCTTTTGATTCATATGGCCAGAATCCATCATGGGCCTGAGTGATCACGGCCCGGGCTTGCTTCTTATTGAGGCATTTCAGGTAAGGTCCAGAGAGACTTCTCTTAAAACGCTCTCCTTGCGTGACGCAATACCTTGCGCTCTGTGTTTTGAGTTTTCATGCTTCCCATTTATCGTCAGGGACTTCGGCGTTTGTTATGTATTGAATGATCGGAGTTCTCCAATCTTTTCCATCGTCGGGCTCGGGTCCCTGACTAGTGGATGCAGTTTGGACTGGTCCATCAGGAATGTTCGCAACGTACACGGAATTTCTTGGGTCGAGATCATCATTGATCTCGATGATGTTGCGACTATTATCCTCGTGTAGTTCCTGGTGTTCGACGTCGTCCTTTTTGGTAGGCTCGTCCTCTTTCAAGGATAGAGCTTTTAAGGCCATGTCGATACTTGGTTTTTCGATCCCCTCGACTGGTATGATCCTTTTGAGGCTAGGATCTGATGTTGATGCCAACGCGGCCAGGGCATCGGCTGCGGTGTTTTCCCCTCGCGGGATCCGTGTTAGATCAAAGAATTCGATCTGGTCGGCGAGGGTATGGACTACCCGCAGGTATGCTTCCATTCATTCATCTTTGGCCTCGTAGTCGCCATGGTATTGGCTCGTGACCAGTTGGGAATCACTGAAAGCTTCTACTTCCCGGGCTCCTATCGCTATTGCTAGTCTGAGCCCGGCTATTAACGCTTAGTATTCTGCTTCGTTATTTGATGCGGCGAAGCCCAGTCTGAATGATTGTTCTAACACTTCTCCTGTGGGGAGACCAGTTTTACTCCAACCCCGGATCCTTTCCTCGAGGAAGCTCCATCGACGTGGAGTTTCCATCTCTTGGCAGAAGCAGGGTCGAGTTCGATGGTTGGAGGGAGTTCAATTATGAAGTCAGCCAGTACTTGCGCTTTTAAGCACGTCCGAGCCTTGAACTCGATGTCATACTCACTAAGTTCGATAGCCCATTTGACTAGTCGACCTGACTGGCTTGGACTGTGAAGGATGGTTCTCAGTGGTTGAGAAGTCATCACTATGATTGAGTGCGATTGGAAGTATGGTCGGAGTTTCCGAGACGATGTCACCAATGCTAAAGCAAGTTTTTCCATGGCGGGGTATCTGGTTTCAGCATCGATTAAGGTCTTACTGATGTAATACACCGGCCATTGTTTGCTTTGTTCTTCGCGAACCAGGACTCCACTTACTGCTGCCGTAGAGACATCTAGGTAGAGGTAGAGGGATTCCCCTTCTACTGGTTTTGCCAGTATAGGTGGTTCGCTTAGATAAGACTTGAGCTGGGCGAACACTTCTTCGCACTTTTCGTCCAGAGGAACTTCTTGTTCGCTTTGAGCAAGTGATAGAAGTGCACACGTTTATCCGTCGACCTCGGGATGAAGCGGTTCAAAGCAGCTATTTTTCCAGTTAGACGATGTACTTCTCGCGTTGTTTTGGGAGATTTCATCTCCATAAATGTCGCGATCTGTTTAGGATTCGCTTCGATCCCTCTTTCGGTTACTAAGTAACCGAGGAATTCTCCTGATGGGACCCCGAATGTGCACTTCACTGGGTTGAGTTTCATCCCGTATTTATTGAGAATGATGAAGCATTCTCTTAGTTGGGGGATATGATCCTCGTACCTAGAAGATTTGACCAGCATATCGTCGATGTAGACTTCCATGGTTTTGCCCAGGAGTCCTGAGAACATCTTGTTGACGAGGCGTTGGTAAGTTGCTCCTGCATTTTTTAGCCCGAAAGGCATGACTTTGTAGCAGTACGTGCCTCGATCAGTTATGAACGAAGTCTTTTCTTGGTCCTCGGGGTTCATTAGTATTTGGTTGTACCCCGAGAAGGCATCCATGAAGGACAATAGTTGATGTCCGGCGGTGGATTTGACCAATCGGTTGATGTGTGGGAGTGGGAAGCTGTCTTTTGGATATGCTTTGTTGAGGTCTGTGAAGTCTACGCAGACTCTCCACTTCCCATTCTTTTTCTTGACCACTACGGGGTTCGCAAGCCAGTCGGGGTATTTTACCTCTCTGATCGACCCGATTTTCAGTAATCGATCGACCTCGTCGTTGACGGCTTGAGCTCGTTCCGGGCCAAGTTTTCGACGCTTTTATCTTACCGGTTTATGAGTTGGGTCGACATTAAGCTCGTGGCTGGTTACATCGATGTTGATCTCTTTCATGTCTGTTGAGGACCAGGCAAAGGAATCGACATTCTGTTTAAGAAAAAAGATTAGTTCATTTTTAACTGGCTCCGATAGGTCCATTCCGATGCCGACAAGTCTTTCGGGATGAGCGTCGTCTATACAAACTTGAGTTGTGAGGTCCTTTGGAGGTCCTTTTTGGCTCGGGTCGTTCGACCTTTTGGTTTGCATGGTGGCGAGCTCTTCCTCTTTCTATAATTGCTACGCGTGAGACTTCTCAATCTGCTTGTACTCGTTCATATAGCAATTGCGGGAAGTCGTTTGGCTTCCGTAAACGGTTTTTACCCCTTTTGGAGTTGGAAATTTTACGCATTGATGGTAGGTCGATGGTACAGCTTTCATGTCGTATATCCAAGGTCGACCTAAAATTGCGTTGTAGGGAGCTGGTCGAGCTACTACGACGAACTCTGTCATCCTTCGAACTCCTCCAGCTACTACTGAGGCGAAGACAGAGCCCATTGAATATGTTGTTTCGCCAGCAAACCCTACTAATGGTGTTTGTTCCTCGACGATCTCAGAGTCGTTGAACTCCATCTTTTTGAATGCGTCGTAAAAGAGGACATCTACCGAACTTCCTGTGTCGATCATTATCCTCGAGACATTTCCAACTACTAGACAAACGAGGAGTGCATCATCATGTGGTTTGTCAATATTGTTTGTCTCGCTCTCGTGGAAAGTGATCTCGTGGTCTGGACCTAACATTGGGATTTTCTCCCTTTTGTCGGTCTCGGCTCTTCTTTGAAGACCTTTGATTGAATTGACCGAGTCTCGGCATAGTTTGGAGCCACCGAAGATGAAGTCAACTCGTTTAGGGGTATGGCCCGTACACCCCCCCCCCCCCCCGCAGAGACGAGTAAGATTGATTCGTGAGCGTAAACTCTTAATAGGAGCTGGAGGTTGGGATAGCGCCGAGCCTCCAGGGGTGCCACATAATCTGAGTTCACCGAGAATGACTTCGACTCGCTTTCGCGACCCTTGAGGGAGGGCTTCGGGAGATTCCGACTCCTTAGACCGTTCTCGTTAATTCTGAGAAGGCTTTTTGGTGTTCGATTCTTTGGTATGTTTACTTTCCTTTTTGTCAGATGGAGTTTCCTCCTCGACTTCTGATTCTTGTTTGTTTTCGAACTCTCATTTTTGAGCCTCGGCTTTAGCTCGAGTATAGCACTCTTCGGCCGAGTGTCCTTTTTGTTGTGAAAGTCACCGAATTTATCCTTGTCGAACTCGAATTTCTTCGAGCTCTTCGGGCTCTCGACTGCATTAACGTTTCCAGATTTACGGGAATCCTTTTTTTGAGTTCGAGTTATGTGAGCTCGACGAGTTCTTTTCTTTTCAGTGCTTTTCTCTGAGGGCCGTGGTTTCGTCCTCGAGGCGAGCAAAGGCCGGTGCGCAATGAAGGGCGTCATCGAGTGTTTGAGGTTCGCGGACTGTTATTTCCTCGCGGAATCTGGTCGAATACCACAGTCCACGTCTCAGTGCTTCTATAGCTACTTCGTCTCGTGGGTTCGCGATTTTGGATTTTAATTCCTTAAATCGGTCAATGTACGAGCGAAGTGTCTCGTCGGATTTTTGAGAGATGCCAAATAAAGCTGCCTCAGTAGTCTTTTCCTCGATAAAGACGGAGTATTGTTTGAGGAAAGCCGTCATGAACTGGGTGAAATTATCGATGGATTTCTCTTCCAGTCTGGCGAACCATTCTAGGGCGGAGCCTGATAGGTTTTCGGCAAAGAGCCTGCAAAAAGCCGGCTCTCTTTCCTCGTCGGCGAGGTATACCCTTGCCATTGCTAGTCGGAATGCCCTGATATGGGCTTTCGGATCTGATTTTCCGGAAAATTCTGGAAATTTCATTTTCTTGATTTCCCGGATTCTTGCGAAGGCGGTCCGGTCTGCGCATGGTGTTTGTCGCGTTTCTTCGATCACTCGATCGATGTCGGGTGCCGCGCTCGTTGCCATGTGAACTTTCGAGCTTAGACTGACGAATTGGGCTTTAGCCTGCTCTATGTATTGTCTTAGCATATCATGTTCGTCGCCTGCTATAGGCGTGAACTGTGCTTGTGCCCCGAGAAAATAACCAATGGAGTTGATTACGTTGTGAGTAAACGAGGAAAGGCGAGATTTACTCTATTATTTAAAATTAAATTATTGAATATTTCGAACAAATCCTGAAATTCGACTTACTTCCTCCTTTCTTAAATGAAATGGAATCTGCGAGAGATGATTGATGTTGGTCTTTTTCAAATATGGAATTGTCACCCTATTCTGATATACGAAGTCCTACAACTCATAGCCTATCTTACCAATAAGAAAGAAAGGGCTTGGTTCTCCTCCGGCACAGGAAAGTAGGTTCGTGGCTCTCCGTCTCTAGATTCTATATTCCAGATGCGACTGCTGTTACAGCGAATCCCTCTCTTTCCGTTTTCGTTGATGACTTGACTAACATCGTTTACGGCATGGACTACCAGGGTATCTAATCCCGTTCGCTCCCCATGTGGGAGAAAACATAGCATGTCGCAACAAAAGCTTGATTCGAGGCGTCAGCAAAACACCGCCGTCTGTTCCCTTCAGTCCTTTCTTCCTCCACTGGGAATATTCGACGTTTGTTCCGGAAAAACCAGGTCGAGAAGATCGATTGCTGGAATCGGTCTTGTCTGGTCGATCTGTGGCGTTTGGAACTGTATCGTATTCGATCCGTTAAGATGTCCCGAGCTCGAGGCGAGCGAAAGCAGAGCCTCCTAGTTTCCTCGACCGGATATTGGAGTTACTCGGGAAAGGTGGTGGCCCGGGTAATGGTCGGTTTCCCGATCCGGTCGGATCTGTGACCATAGAACTCGAACCGAATGGAGTCGGTGTCGCAATAGGGGTCGTTATAGGGTGGAAGCCGCTATTTGACGTGCTAGCGAAATTTCCCGACGTTCCCGGGGGTGTTACCACCTGGGAGAAGTCCAAGCGTGTTCGCGGTGGAGGACTTATGGGGGGTCGCGGATCGCGCATTGATCTACTTCCCTGGTTTTTGCTAGCGAGCTGTTCAAGACGGGCGTTAATGCGCCATTCCTGTTCATCGAGTTGCGCGGCCAGAGAACGATTTGCGATATCTTGGGCCCGTGCATTTGCCTCGTTGCTTCTCGTTCAGTTTACCAAGAGGTTCAACATTGAACGGATTTCAGCGAGGTCGTCCGGGCTTTGTCGCTGTTGAGCAGAAGGCAGTGGCGAGTTAGGCCTGAGCGTTCCAGATCCGCCTCCTGGAGCAGGGGCGGAAGTTGAATCGTTTCTCATCCATACCCAGTTCCTGCTCGGATCTTTAGTTTCTGACAAAACATTTGTCGGAGTCTGGCTCGTCGCGATCGTTTGAGCGACTGAGCTGGCTGGTGCCGAAGTCGTGGAGACTGAGGCAGAGCTCGTCAACACGCCATCGGTCTTACCCATGGTTCTTACCCCTGTGGTGTTCTGAGGAACGTCGTCGACCGTTTGAGGGTGGTCGACTGGTGGAGTGGCGCTGGGTGAGCCATATTGGTCGGGATTCATCTCGATCTATCGGATCTAGGATCTGATTCTTAAGACAAGAAAAACTATAGATAATCCCCACAGTCGGCACCAAATGTGAGATCGGATATTCACACCAAGGATTTGTAATCATGGATTTGGACTTTTGGATATAAAGGTGATATAGATTTCCTATGAATCAAAGACTTTATTGAGATTGATCGTCGAGATAGAACAAACACAATCGAATAGAGAGTATAAAGTATGATAATCGAGCTATCTAGTCGAAGTGTTCTTGATTAGGGTTGGAATGTCTTGAATGAAGCCACTTCTTCTTTAAATAGTCCTCGACTTTGTTCTCTTGTTCCGATCTTTCGGCCTCGCCGTGATAAAGATCTCCGAGATTCGCGGGAATCGGTTGAACCGACGAAAACCGGGTCGTTCTATCTTTAAGTTGTCTCCTATCGAGCTCGAGCTCGATTACTTCTCGTTTCGGTTGTCATTTGGGCCTTGCCCAGATCATGGTCGCATGGGCCCAGAATGGACGACAGTCGAGCTCTTCGTCTTGATTATGGGTCGGGCTAATAATTATAGGCCCTTGTTTTGTTTGTTAATGGGCCGGATTTCCTAGAGGGAAATCCAGCACCAACACTTATGTGCATATTTTTTTAAAAAATTGTAGACACCAAAAACGAAGTTGTCACATGGAGTGTATTGCTTTCGATCATACAATCTGCCCGATCCTATAAGAGATACGGTTGAGTGCAAGATAAAGAAAAATGAAGAGAATGAACACAAGCGCAAAAGAGAAGAATAAGCAGATGAATTTTATATTGTTTTTATCATTATCAATACTTTCATTGCTTTCTGTTTTTTATTAATAAATTTTTGTATTGCATTCTTACGCTAAATAAAATGGGTAGATCAAGATATGAAGCGCATATATTATATTGTGTTTTGATTTTGATTTAAAATAGAGATTTACGGTTATCGATATATTTATCATTTATAATTTTAAAGTTTTTAGCTATGTAAAAATTAATAGAAATAGATGATCCTTTAGTTGATATGATGTATTTCTTATCATCATTTAGGAAAAGATAATAATGACCAAAATGCTTTACATATAGCATGTTTATTCAATCCATATAATGTTACACTAAGGATATTGAAGACGGTTTTTTCAAGGCCGTTTGTTTTAAAGAAGTGTCTTTTAAGTTTAAAGGTCTCTTGAATTTCCTATATTCATCAAAAAAACTCATTTCTCTTCTCTAAAAGAAACCTAAACCGTTTTAAAAATTTCTGAATCTAACAAAAAAATCTATGGAGCGAATCAATCTTCTTTCAGAGGTTAACCGATCAACAGATGATTGGCATTTTAAGGTTAAAATGCTAAGGGCATATGAGTATTACGTTCATGGTCAAGGGTTCTACCGGAATTTTGTTCTCGCTGATGAAATGGTAAGTGAAAACAGAAGATTTGTTTTCTATACATTATAAGTAGTGGACATTAAGTTCTTATATCTATATATTTAAATATATATATAAACTAATGTCAATCATTGTTGATGTAGGGTACAAAGATGGAAGTTGTTATAGCCCCCAAAATATACTTCCGTCTATAAGGGGATAGAGGGAGAAGAAAGGAAGTGGATTGACATAAAATATGTCAAGGTTGCCTATGATTCTTCCAGATTTCGGGCAATAAAGTCTAAATACATTCTCTGTATAACTTCAGGATCTAGCATCCGGAAAATTGGTGCCACTAATGATATGCATTTTTTTATTTCTTAAATATCAAAGAAGTCCAAGATTACTCAGCTCTGACTAATGTTGATGTTGGTATGGATGTCAAATGTTTTTTGGTACATAGTATTTTTTGATTATTTACTATTTTAACATATTTATGCATTTTGCAGATGTAATGAGTCTGATGATCACTTCAGGACCCATGTATGTAGAAGTTGATAACCCATCATCAAAAATAATATTTCATATCAGATACTCCCAGTAATATCAATTATTAAGTTGTAGAGTAGTTGTTCTCTGTATAATCTGCAAATAATAGTTTTTAATTTAGTTTGGCTTACATTTTGTAAGGATAACCAGCTAAGATGTATAGTTTTAGGTACTCAAGCCCATGATTTTACAAATCGATAAGCTGCTTCTAAACGTGAATATGTTATCTGTGATTTAAAATTTTGGAAAATAAACCGTTTTGGAGGTAAGTTCTCATCGTTTTAAATGTATCATATTTCTCTTACTAGAAGCTTTAGAAGTTTACTAATTATAAGTTTGTTTTTAGGTGATACTTCAGATGTTGAAATAGAGACGCAAGATGGAATGTCTGATATTTTAATCAACCCTCATTTACTTGAAGTTGAAGACATATGGATGAGTTAGAGCCCACTGAAGCTTTCCTTGCAACACAGAGAGATGTCCGTGGAAGATAGTTACCAAATCGTATTTGTATAATTAATTTTTAAAATAATTTAGCATAAAAGTTCATTTCGTTTTGATGTTTATAAACATTACTATATTTTTATTATTCCTTTTAGTTATATATATTTTTTCGCAAAAGTCTAACCAACACTTTTTTAGGGTTATGTCGACTTTGAAGTATCTATACTATTAAATGAGAAGTACAAAATATAAAATGCCTATAATTTTCAATCTATCTACAACTTTTGCCACTGGTTTCTTTTGTTTGTTTTTTCATTAAGGGTAAAGCAATCTAATAAAAATAATTGCAAGCGACTAAACGAGTCGGGTCTGTCCTTATTAACCAAATAAAATTATTGAAAGTAAAAAACCAAAAAAATAAATGGTTTACTAAATGAGAATAATTGCATTGAGTATTAATAAATTTGTTCTTTATTGTGTAATATTTAAAATATACTTGGCTAAAAGGACAAAAGATCTTTCAACGATCATGTATGACTGGTTTGAGAATTCTGATTGGGTTGAATTCGTCAACAGATTATGTTCATATTCTTTGTTCACTTCATGTATTTGTTATGTTTATGTATACCTTGAAGACAATCGGCTATCATCAATCATTTACTAATTCTCTTATTTCCAATTCTTGGTTAACTTAAACTTTATCTTTCTTTTTTGTTTGGATAACGTGATCGTTAAAATTTGAACATATAATTGGTTCTTTGATAATTGGTTGCATATTTAACTTTTGTTTTTAAAGAAACTTATAAAAATCATCAACAATAATGATTACCATAAATCATCACACATAACATTACATAACTAAAATATTTTGTTTAGATTGTATTCACAAATATAAAACTTTTCGAAAATCCTATTAAAAGTTGAATGTTGAAACTAATGAACACAACTCCCTTTTTAGGGGGTATTTTTTTGTTTAAATGATAATTTGATATTGAATTTTATGTTTGAGATATTATTTTCTATAATTTAATAATTCTATTCGTGTTGTGCATAAATAACATGCATGCCCATTACATATATGTGGAATAATTAGTTCAAACATATGATACCGAAATCGTTAATTTGGGGTGTGATATCATGCAAAATAAATATATCACCATGAAAAATAAACTTTGGTTGGTTGATGTTCGTGAGTCAGTAATAATTTTATAAAGCATATAATAATCGAGATAAAATTGATTAGTTTTGTGTTTATGATTTTACATTAGTCAATTCATTAAAGTAACGATAAAATAAACAATTATATAAAAATAATTGAAAAATATAAAAATGTAATGTTAATAAACACACAAAATATATTTAACGCTATGTAATCGAAAATAAACTATAAAACTAACAAAACGACCTCGAACAAAAAAACCAGAAAAACAAAGAAAATATACAAAAATAAAAAATCTAAATAATACCCCGGACTCAGCACGGATCCAAATCTAGTTATTTATGAAAACATCATTAAAAACGCCCACTATTATTATCTTAAATATTATTTACCAACACTACAAGAAACAATTCATGTTCCATGTTTGGAAAAAAACTAGTTAAACTCAAATTTATGGAAACAACAAAATGGAAAATGATATGACAATGAAAAAATCTAAGAGATTTTACGCATTTAAGATAATGTTTTAATAGAAAATATACAAAATTGAACTTTACATTTCCGGCAAATATAAAATTTATCATAAATAAACACATATTATAATAAATAACTTTTCCATTTGTCTAAGACATAAAATATCATTTAATTTTTTGGTTATTAAAGATTTTCAAGACGTTGCTTTTTGTGTTTTGTCTTTCACTTTTTGATATTAAAATAAAGTTAAATTGTTACATATAAATGTGACAAACAATTATAGCGATCAAAAATCCAAACAATTATATTTTCACTCATGAATCTCTCTTTCTACGATTTACATCTTCTGGATTTTCAACTTCCTCTATATTTTATTATCACTTGATTTGAAAACACAGGTCATAATGACTCAATTCTTAGCCACCACTTCTGATGTTTTAGGTTTAATTTTGCACACGGATTAAAAATATTAAATCATGGTGTCGGTTGAAGATAGATTTAGTATCTATCATGATTAACAAAAACAAAAAACAACCAACAATAAAACCAACTCCAAAATACAAATGGTCTTAATATATATGTATATATATATATATTTAAATTAAAAAATAGTATAATGTATTCATAGATTTTGTAATCTACAATAATGATTATTTGAAAACTCATATATGCTACAATCACTTATATATAAAATCATAAGTGTTTAAATTTTTTATATTTGTATATTGGGAATTAAAACGGTTGCTCCGCTATTAATGATTTCCAAATTTAACATTTTCTCTTCTCTTTATATGTATAGATGCATTTTAGGCTCTTTGGACTAATTCCAAATCATATCCCTTCTTAAACATCTATCATATTCGCATACCTTAAAAAATGGAAGTTTTTTTCATTGTTATCGCAAGTTGATAACTCAACAGCCAACTGACGTTCGTGTGAAAACTGTAAGAAAATGGTTCACAAATTCTTCTCTGCATGGCGAAACATGGCATGTGATCTTATGTGATGAACTAGTAAGATTTGTATCATAATTTCAATCTCTTTGTTGTTTCAAAATAGTAACAAGAAAGTAACGAGCTAACTTCTCATATGTAGGGTTTTCAGATCCAATCAGACATCTCATGCATATTGTTTGGAACCCTAGACTTGTGGCATCTTCAAGTTGGCAACTGAAAATATATAGAAAATTTCGAAGTGATTCAAATGTACAGTAAAAGTGATATTAGAAACATTATCAGTAGGGATAAGAGCTTCATGAGCGAGAACACGCTCATTACAAATTGCGAAACAATAAGTGTGAATCCTTTTTATCATTTTGTTGGCATGTGGAGTACTAGGGATTTCTTACATCCTCCAGCATACACCATTGGTAATATGATTTCATATGGATCTTCAGATTTCGTATATTATTTAACTATTTTCGCGACTAAAAATTTATTTCTTTTGGTTTCATTGTATTTTTTTAGATTTGATTGGAGTAATTTGTCATGTTGGGGAAATGCAAAGTACATGGCATAGCCGAAACAATCACGACAAAACAATTGACTTCCATATCAGAGAGATAGAGTAAGTTGAAAATGTTTTTTATAGTATGTTTTAGTATAAGTATTTATATGTATAAATTCTTGTTGAAATACTTATATTACAATCGTATTTTTCTATAGTGAAACGTCAATAAAATGCATAGCTAGAGGAAAATTGGCAGTCCAGTTTCATGAATACTGAATACTAGTATTTAATTGATGACTATGAAACCGTTGCCGTTCTTAGGTTTTGGCGTGTAAACTATAGTGAGAGTATGTAAAGCTTGGTTTTTAGTAAATTTAAAAATTTACTTCTAGTTTTGTTATTGATTTGCAATGTACTAAATTTACTAATTTTAATTATTGTTTATGAATTTAGGTGCTCCATATGTCCATGATTTTGAGGTGATTTCACAACTTGAATTTGATCCAGATATTGAAGATATAAAAGATTATAAGCAGTGATATATTAGCAAAATATTTATGTTATTTTTTATTTTACTGTTGCTATTTACTAAATTCTGAAATATTTATTTTGGTTGTATGGCTCCCTTCACCAAAGCAATTGTATCACATTTTAGACGATGGATATGCTTCTGATGTATTTCGTTTGGAACCTAGAATTGACATATGTATATATATATGTTAGAAGTAGATGAAAGTTTTTTGTTTACGGATGTTTCATGGGTTGTTACTTTTTATTTTTACTTATTTATTTATTATAATCATTCTCTTGATATGTATAGATCTTATAAAAACAACTAACCACCAAGCAAAAAATGTGGATTGCAATACTATTTATTAAATGAAAAAAACTAAATAATTAAATTTATCATCTAAGATAATCTAATTAAATTTTGGAAATAGATAAAAGTGTTTATTTGTAAAAATCTTCGATAACAATATATGATCACAAGATCTAAATACAATTTACGAAGATTACACGATATATACTAAATCTAAGAACCGTGGGCAGTTAACATAAAGAAAATATACAAAATGAAAATCATAACTATTTCCCACACGCATACTATATTCGAAGTCTTCTTCCTATCATAGTTGACGTAAAAATCTATCGTAGTTACTCCGTGAATAGGTGTTTTCTAATGAAGTTGTTATTTTCCATATTCTAAGTTTTTGCTTTCTTTGATACCAAGTTATTTAGTTCTAGGTTAAAGTCTAACATTGATATTTTTTCATCGTTGTGCTCATATATTTACGGTATGGTTTATCGAACTTAGCTATAAAGATTTTGATGATGCGACTTATTAAATATATCTCTAACACCAAATGAATAGAGTATTTTCTGTTACAGTCATTTTTTCTTTTTATACATCAAGATTAGCAATGAAGCATAAGAAGCCATTACTGTTTGGGTTGGAGAAAGAATATATTCCTCCTCCACCCACATTACGGAAACGTAAGTTTATTAAATTGTGAATCTTTATAACTATAAATTCGATTTTTTTCTTTGATAACCTCTAAATATTGTTTAATCTCCTATATTACTTAGCTGGAAGGCAAATAAAAAAAAACTAATAACAAAGTTGGAAGTCATTCAAGTAGTTGTGTGACTATTTCACAAAATAGGGTTCTATTCATGAATGTTACAAACACTCTACCACTACCTCCATTACGAATATAAGTTAAGTACATTATTGTTCTTTAGGGTTTATATGTACTTATATTTTACTTTGTCACATTTTCTTTACTTTTAAGTGGAAGGCCAGTCCAAAAAAACTCCATTTATGGATGTCACAAATGTATTGAGTCATATGATCTCTAGGATGAACATTATAAAACAGAAGCGATTTGGTCGTGTTTTCTCTCAGGATTCAGGTTCGTTTAGATATTTATAAAAGATAAATTTGCATACATCATATATTTTATTTTGTGCTTACAAAATGTATACATTTAATTTCCACTTTGTTATCTACAGATTCAAACACAATACATAATACAATGGTACATTCTACACAAAGTTCCGTAAATACTCGAACTCCAAATCCCGTCCGGAAAACACAGAAAAAACCTCAAAAGGGGCTTCGTTGGCGTTTTAAAAGTGTATTATTTAAATCTAGATTATTTCAAACATATTTAACACTATATTAGTTTCAACATTAAACAGTAGAATATGTTGTTTTATTGAAATTTCTATACGATTTATTGATATAATCAATGTTAATTTTATAAAACTCAATGTTGAAGCTAATTTTCTACAAATACCCTGATCTCATTTGTACATGAAGATGATTTCGTTGCATTTGTAGCAACCGGTTCAGAACACAAAGAAGAATCAGACAATGTAATAATTATGAATATATCGAATTAGTTTACAAGTTGTTCAATTTAATTTGTAATCAGTTATGTATACTCTTTATATGTATAGATTTGAACGATCAGTTTGATGACAATACCACGACTTCCAATTATGATTAAAATGTTGAAAATTATCACAAAGCAGATCATATCCTACATGAAAGAAAAATGAGTGAAATTAATAAAAAGGCTTTCGAAAGGTTTAATAAGATGCATCTGGCATCCGGGAGTGTGAAGCCCGAAATTGTGGAAAATAGTATTATTTTAATTGATTTAAGTTATTTATTAACAATAATCTGCCATCTAACTATAGCTTGACTAAGTTTTGTAAATATATCACATTAGGATACAAGGACCATGAAGATCCTTCATATACATCTACCCATTGCGGGGCTTATATGTGGTTTGATGAGCGTATAAACGCAAGAGGATCGAAAGCGCGACCGGTTTTCTCAATGTGTTGTAAACTTTAAAAAGTTAAGATTTCTTTTCTTAAAACACTTATGTCTACATTGCTTGCATTGTTATATAATGGTTATGATGATAGCAAGAATTTTCGGAAGATTATTAGAGCTTATAATATGATGTTTTCATTCACGTCGCTTGGCGGGAAAGTGAATCACAAATTGAACAATGGGAAAGGACCTTATACGTTTCAGTTACAAGGTGAAAACTACCATAACATATGAGATATGTTACCAAATTATGATCAAGATCCAGCTTTTTCGCAACTCTATATTCACAATTGCCATAATGAGACCAATAATCGGATAAAGGCTTATGGGTAACATATTAACTTATTTTTACATGTATTTTTATTTTGTTTTTATGTATACATTTTGTTTAAATTTTTCAGGAGGACTGAGTCAGTTGAAAAAATTAGACAAAATAGTGGATTTGATCAAAAAAATGTTGGATAAACATAATCCTCACATTGGAGATTTTAGATCAGCAAGAGATCGAATGGACTTGAAAAAGAATATGGAAAGTATAAAACATAGAATTCCAAGCAGAAGAGATAGAAATGGTAGGACCCATAATCTACCTACGACAAACGAGGTGGCTGGATTAATACCGGGGGATTTTCAAATGGACATGGAACCGCGCGATGTTATTACTTAAAGTAAATCAGGCAAAATACAGAGATAAGTGAATTACATCATGCATATTTGTCATTGCAATATCTTTTGTTATTTCTATACGGAGAAGACGGTTTTAGGTTAGTAATGTGCCTCAATGGTTGAACTATTATATGATTGTCATGGTTGATTCTTTACTTTAGTACTTTAATTGTTAAAAATAATTTCAGGTTAGGCATAGATATTGGCTTTGTTTACACAAATGAAAGAACGAGAACAAAGATCACCATGCGAGAATTTTTTGCATTTAGAGTTTTGGAAAGGCGTAATGAATCTCCTACTATTCTCATGTCTAGAAAATTATTTCAGCAATTTTTGGTTGATGTTTACACCAAGGTATATGATGCAAAATTATTTTGATGCAATGGCTATATGCAAGTATTTTGGTTTTCCAGATCTTTTCATAACGATTACAAGCAACCCATAGTGGCCTGAAATTACAAGATTCCTTGAGAAGAATGGTTTAAAACTAGAAGATAAACTTGAAGTATGTTGCAGAGTATTCAAATTGAAACTTGACAGTTTAGTTGAAGATTTGAAAAAGAATAAGATGTTTGGGAGCGTTAATTCAGGTAAAAAAAATTATTTCAATATGGATTTATTAATATTATTTTTGTTAGTATATTTGTATTTTACGAACATAATTTAGAACTATTTTAAATTATTAATCAGAAAGTTTATATATATATATGCAACAATGTACACAATAGAGTGACAAAAGAAAGGTCTTCCACAAGTTCATCTGATTGTTTTTTTACATCCCGATTGTAAGCTACCAACGGGTGATGATATAAATAAGTTCATCAGTGCGGAAATTCCTGATGAAGAGGATGATCCTGGTTTATATGAGGTTGTTGCGTATATGAAGATGCATGATCCATGTGGTCCTCACAATAAAGATAGTCCATGCATGCAAGATGGGAAGTGAACAAAGTTCTTTCTAAAACCTTTTAGTGATACAACTCATGTTGATGTAGCGGAGTTTCCTATTTACAGACGTAGAGAGGACAATACGAGGTTTGTAACAAAAAGAGGGTTTAATATTCACAATTCGTATGTGAACCTTACAACAAGACCTATCCAAACGTTACCGATCTCATATCAACGTTGAATGGTGTTGCCAAACCCGAGCTGTCAAATACCTCTTCAAATATATTCACAAGGGTCCTGACTATGTAAGAACATCTTTAGGAAATGAAGCTGGTGATGCTAACGTTGCTGATAAGGATCAACTCAAATATGAAATTAAAGAGTATAACAGTTGTCAGTATGTGAACCATATAAAATTATTGTTGGTTGTTTTAATAATGTGATTGTGTCATATATTCTGCATCTTATACATAATTTCGGTTGAAAATAATTTCATAATATCCATGTATATATTTTCCTACGAGGCTACATGGAGAATTCTTGCGTTCAATACTAATTTATGAACTACTGCAGTAGAGAAACTTTCGTTTCACTTCGAAGGTGAACAACCATTGCTCTACGAGGAATATAACGATATGGATGATGTTTTAACCGACCATCGGTTGGTAGATCTAAGTTTCTGGCTTTCATGGACTATTACAAAAAGAATCCCAATGTGAAGAAGATGACTTATGCAGATTTTCCAACCGAACATGTTTGGGTTGTAAAGACTAGAGAATGGAAAGTTCGGTAAAAAGGTTTTGCAATTGGAAGGCTAACCTACATCCCCCGAGTAAAAGAAGATGCATATTATTTGAGGGTTTTGATTAACATCATACAAGGTCCATCATGTTATGATGATATCAAGAAGGTTAATGGTGTTGTTTATCCTGAGTACAAATTGGTTTGTGAAGCGTTGGGTTTGCTTGATGATGATATTGTATATGTTGAATCTATAAAAGAAGCATCTCAATGGGGTAGCGGTACATATGTGTGAGAATCGTTTGTTCTGATTCTTCTAAATAACATTGTTCAAATCCACCAGAACTCTGGAATAAAACATGGGAATACTTATCAGACGACATACTAATCAAGCAAAGAGCCATAAGAAAAGATCCATGTAAGTAAGACCATATTAAGGAACATTGTCAAAAATAGTTTTGTTTATATAACTTTAATTAATGACTTATACTTTTATTTCGTATATTGCAGATTATACCATGACCGAACAACAAATAAAAAATTATGCATTAGTGGAAATAGAAATTCTTATGCGTAGAAGTGAGAGTTCACTATCTCAAGTTAAGGATATGCCAAAACCCGATATGAGCGCAGTGGCTCAGGATAAGAACACGTTGATAACAGAAGAGTTATCATACAATCGTGATGAGCTGAAATCTTACTTAAATAGAGATCTGCCTAAACTTACTGAAGAACAAAGAGGTGTTTATAACGAGATTATGACCGCAGTTGACAATGAAACTAGTAATATGTTTTTCGTTTATGGATTCGGAGGAACATGGAAAACTTTTATGTGGAGTGTTCTTCGAGCGACTATTCGATCTAAGGGTGATATATTATTAAATGTTGTATCCAGTGGTATTGCTGCTTTGTTACTAAAAGGTGGTAGAACGGCTCATTCTAAATTTGGGATCCCTATTCAAGTAAATGAAGGGACAATGTGTTCTACTCTAAAACCTGGAACAAATCAAACAGAGTTAGTCAAGTTATATAAACTTATTATATGGGACGAAGCACCAATGATGAGTAAACACTGTTTTGAGACTCTGGATCGGAGCATGCACGATATTTTGGGAAAAGATGTTCCATTTGGAGGTAAACCTATTGTTTTTGGTGGTGATTTTAGACAGATTTTACCAGTAATAATTGATGGTGGAAGAGAGTAGACTGTTATGGTTGCTCTGAATTCGTCGGTACTGTAGAACAAATGCAAAGGTATGAAGCTCACTAAAAACATGCGGCTTCTCGATGATGGTCTGAGTATTGATCAAGCTCGTTCTCTAAGGGAGTTCTCCAACTGGATTTTGGATATAGGAGACGGAAAGATCAACGGTGGTGATGATGAAGATTTAGAGATAGATATTTTATAAGATTTTCTCATATCTGATTCTGCAGAACCTATCAAAGCAATTGTTAAAGAAGTATATGGCGATTATCATGTGGTTCAGTCCGACCCAAAGTTTTTTCAAGGAAGAGCTATTTTGAATCCAACCAACCAAGATGTTGATAATGTGAATGACTATATTCTTGAATCATTACAAGGTATTCTGTTTATTTTTATATATGATAATATTTTATCCAATCTATACATATTTATCTTTTGAAATTTTATTATTGTAATATATGAACATTGAAATCTATGTTTGTTTGATAACATGTGAAGAAAAGTCTTACCTCAGTTTTGACACCATTGATACTTCCGATAAAGGAAAAAACGATGATATGGTATACTCCCAGGAATTTCTGAACAACATCAAGCTATATGGACTGCTGAACAATGATTTGAAATTAAAGGTTGGTGCTCCTATTATGTTACTTAGGAACATTGATCAGAGGATGGTTTATGCAATGGCACTAGGTTACAAGTTACTTAGTTGGGAAATCAAATTATGGAGGCTAGAATAATAATTGGATCTAGGGTTGGTCGTAAAGTTGCATTCCATAAGATGTTTGGCATGCCGCCTGAGGCAAAAATTTCTTTCAGAATGCGGCGTGGGCATTTTCCCGTGGCTCTTGCCTTTGCAATGACTATAAACAAAAGTCAAGGACAAATACTAGAGAAAGTTGGTTTGTATCTTCCAAGACTTGTTTTCACTCATGGACAGTTGTATGTTACCTTTTCAATAGTAACTTCCAGAACTGGTCTAAAGATACTGATCACAGATAAAGAAGGAACACCATTGAAGAGAACAAAGAATGTTGTTTTCAAAGAAGTGTTCAATAACCTT
Source organism: Orychophragmus violaceus (assembly GCA_030180135.1). Taxonomy (NCBI): domain Eukaryota; kingdom Viridiplantae; phylum Streptophyta; class Magnoliopsida; order Brassicales; family Brassicaceae; genus Orychophragmus; species Orychophragmus violaceus. The sequence continues at coordinate 28,376,127 of CM058230.1, read as the reverse complement.
AAGTAGATTTTTTTAGATTGAAGACTAATGTTTTATACTGGGATATTCGAGAAAATTATTATAGTTTGTTTCATTTTTAGGAAATTGTTTTGCTGATTTATTATAGAATTTTATTCATTTCAAATATGCATAAAATTCGGATGTGTATAAATTATGTAAATTATGCATCCAAATATAATTACATCCACATGCGCATATAAAACGTAAATTAAACCTGTATCTTTTTGTGCACATCAGCAAAGTGAATTAAACATATATCACGTACTGTCCAGCCATTAACCAACAAATACACATAAACTAACTAACAACAGAATAATGCCCGCAGCGATAAGAGTAATATTTTATTATAAGTTTTAAACACATAAGTATTCAAAAAAAGAATTGTTATGGAATATCTTTGTTTAGTACGGAATACAATCGCGGTTTACAAAATACAAAAATCTTTATGACTTGAAATATGGAAGTAGTTACCAAATGTAAATAACAATATAATAGAATTATACTATATAAAAGGAAACTAATGAGATATTCTAGCCATTAATATAGTATATATTATACTAACTTACTCCTTCTAATTTATATAACTATAGTATTGATATAATTAATATGGCTAGTTAAAAGCAAAAAAAAAAAAAATTGTGTCTATGAAACCCTAATATCATAGTACTATATATTTTGATATCGTCTTATGAACAGTTTCATTGCTATTTCGTGTTGTTAATGGAAGTTATAGGTATTTTGGAAAATCTTTAGCATCTTAGGTTTTTTCATATTCTATACATTTCGATTTTGGTGTACATTGTTTGACTGTTTTTATTAACAGATCTAAATTTGTATCAGGTAATTTCGGACGTTTAATTGATCTTATGTAAATTTTCCTATTGTTCTTCCTTCTCCACAAATTGTTTTCAACGATGATATCGGTTTGGAATATCAACAAAAATAAATATATTTCGAGCATGGATGAAATGCAATCAAGTTTATCTTCAAGAAAGACGTCTTCTATATTCAGAAATAACAACAAAATTGATTTGGGATCAAAAACAAGTATGAATGGAAACCCCGCATACAAGGTAAACCGCGTTTATGTGGTTTACCAGTATATGCAGAAGAAATTGGAGAACTATATTACTTACACCGTCTATTGAATGTAATAAGGGGATCATGTGGTTATTTGGATCTAAGAACGATTAATGATGTTTTTTATGACACATTCTGAGATGCATGGTTTGCCTTTTAAGATATTAAAATTCCCTAATTTATGTTCATTTATTTTAATCAGGTATTTAGGTGCTTAATTCTAATAATTGTTGTGTTTCTTTTCAATAATATTCTATTTTAAAGTTTCTCAATTTTATTATTATTTTTTATTTTTTACATTTTATAAAATCACGCTTTAATTTTAATTTATACAGTTTCTAATATTTATACATGTTTTTTTTTTTAAATTAAGTGAAACAATCCTTGACAAAATCATTTATCTCGCACAAATCATTCATTTGTTTACAGGATTAAGTTATCCAATATTACTCATTGAATTATCTTTTCGGTGAGATGTATTATTCAAACAATGGCATTTTTATATTGATATTCAGATAAACGTGAAAAAATGACTACCCCGTATCATAAGCAAGGCCCATCTTACGCAAGCCCACTTGACATATTGTGTATATGACATGTTTTAAGATATTGGAGATTGTATGTTTTTATATATTCCCATAATTTATGTTATTAGGGTTTCATGTTCCTTTTTTTTCTTTTTTGCAGATTGTTTCAATGTGTTCTTCTAGGTTCATTGATGTGTCTACCATGAATTCGAATATCAATGAGTGGAGTATTCATGTTAAAATATTGAGGAGATATGTTATCAAGCGGGAGTTAAACGAACAATCGGTCTAATATTGTTGAATGAGCAGGTTTTTCGTATTATTTTACTAATTTTTCTATTTATATAGTTCATTTGATTTCGTTGTTCTAAAGTGAAAAGGCAATATTACAGGGAAGTAAGATACATGACACTATAGATTGCCATGTTCTTATTGATCAATTATTGGATATCTTGGTTGAAGGGGTTTCTATAATTCTTTCTGATTTTGATATAATTCATGCCGGTGGAAGTTTTAAACTAACATCCCACCGATTCGAAATAAAGTGAAAGTGGACAACATATGTTGAGATAATTACTACAATAAGCACTAGCAGTTTCTTTGATTTTGTTGATTTTCGTTCTATAAAATATGGGTGTCACGATGGTATCCATTCTGTAGGTATGGTGGATATGTATATTGGTCATTTGTTTTTCTTTTTGGTCGAGCAAACTTATTTATTTCTCGTGTGTGTATTTGTACAGATTTAATTGGGTGAGTGGATGATTTGCTTGGTTGGTCTCGCGATCCCATAACTTTTAATCTTGTGGATGCTATGTTAGTGTTTATTTGTTCTAATATCAAAGATATTTGTATAAATATTCGTATTATAAGGTTGTAATTAAATTTACCTAATAGGAAGTATTGGTTGCTTTGTGAGTTCGGTGGCGACAAGGATAAAGAGTTTCAAAAATCTATGGAGGATAAAGATGACTACGTTATGGTGTGCATCTTGTGTGAGATCTGGGATTCACACTAAGAATTTGTATTCGTGGATTTGGACTTTAGGATATAGAAATGGTATAGTTTCCTATGAATCAAAGACTTTATTGAGATTGATCGTCGAGATAGAACAAACACAGTTGAAAAGAGAGTACAAAGATTTAAGATCGAGCTATCTAGTCGAAGTGTTCTAAGTTAGGGTTGGAATGTCTTGAATGAATCGCCACTTCTTCTTTAAATAGTCTCGACTTTGATCTTCTTGTTCCGATATTTCGGCCTCACCTTCATAACGATCTCCAAGATTCTCGTGGATCAGTTGAACTGACGAAGACCGAGTTTCTCTATCTCCACATCGTCCCATGTCGAGCTCGAGCTCGATCGCCTCTCACTTCGGCATCGCTTGGGCCTTGTCAATGTGTCATTCGTTTGGGCCCAACAAATGAACCGGCTCGTCTCTTTGTCTTTGATTCTGGAACGGGCTCATAAATATGGGCCTTTGTCTTATTTGTTAATGGGCCGGATTTCCTAGAGGGAAATCCAGTACCAACAATAGCCCCCCAGCCCATTAATTTTGACAAGTCGAGGTTAATGGGCGGTGGATGTTCTTGGGAAGACGTGCGCGTGTCTCGGGTGGCGAAAACCTAATGATTACTTTCGCCCTATCTGTAGATCTTGCTTTGATCTAACGGCCAAGGATGAGCGCGTGGGACGAGCCGAACTGCTTTTTAGCGCGTCAGCAGTCGTGGCGTGTATTTGTTTGAGAATTTCATCTCCTACAGTGGATCTGGTCGATCATCAACGGCTAAGATTCGAGGGTCGCGAAGGGTCTTTTCAGGCTCGTTCTTTTGCTGATGTGACCTAATTATCGCGCATTCGTAACCGTTGATCTTAAATCAACGGTTAGAGTAAAAGGAAAGTGAGGAGTCCAAATCACCTCGATTTTCTCGTAATTATTACGAGTTCGGGATCGTGCGGTTGAGATTTTGCACGATTCCCACTATAATTTTCTCGTATTTGCCGAGGGTGATTTCTTCTCTTCCCACTTTCGCTTCTTCTTCTTCTTTTGCTCTGGTTTCTCTTCTGTCATCGGAAAAATTCCTCTCCTAAGCAAAAAACTCTAGCTTTTTTTTTACATCGTTCTCTATGGCTCTAAGAGATGCGACGGGTGCTAGTACAAGCACGGCGGCGGGTTCGTTTGGACCACATCCGCCGTCTTCCCTAACCGCAAATCATATCAAACGGTTGCGGAGGACTTGCCGGATTCCACCGGAGGTGTAAATAGTGATTCCTTCACCGGCGATGTCACCGAAAACTGCGGTGGAGGGTTACTGATGTGCCTTGTACACTTATTTCGAGAAGTGCGGGCTTTTCTTCCCCATTCCTCGCTTGATTTCTTTGGTTCTAGCCCAGCTTCAATTGGCATTCCATCAGATGACGCCGAATTTTGTCTGGCATGTCATCGGGCTTGGAGTCAGAGCCGCAGAAGCGGGAATAGAGTTTGGACCCGAGGAACTTATGCGGGTCTGCTCCGTGAAGAACAATACTCGCTTTTCGGGGACGTACTATCTCTCGCCTCGCTTCGGGCGGATCCTCGACGATGTTCCGACGAAGGATGTATGGAAAGATCGATACTTCTTTTTTAGAGTAACTCATCACTCGGTCGGGGATTTCGACTACTCGGTCATCCCGTCTCGGTGGACGTCCAGCGTTGGTAAGAGCCAAGTTTTTATGCTTGATTCTTGTTGGCTGTCGGGCTATCCCTTATTATATAATTTTTTTTATTAACAGAGGCTCCAGAATCGCTCGCTATGAACCCGATTACGGAGGCTCTGATAACCCAGCTGAGAGAGGGTGATGTTAATTGGGGCAATTTTACGGTATAACGCGTACAAGCTGCTCTACGGATCGACCCTGGGCGGGCTCCGCTGGATCATCCACAGGTTCGTCTAAACCTGCCACGTCCTCCCGTTCCTTCTCAGGCTCCTCGGGCTCCAGTTATTCAGCCTCCGCTTCGTATTTCCGAGCGGACGGGAGAAAGTAAGTCGTCTGGTCGCGAAATCTGGTTTTTGCTATCGCAATCCGTCTGACTTGCTTGCTCTCTTTTTTTTTATTTTGTAGCTCGACCTCCCAGATGGTGGCCCGACTGCTTGCACGCCTCCTCGCGAGAGAATGTCTCGTAGGGTGAGCAGTCGCATGAACGGGAAAGATCCGGTCAATCTGGTTGATAGGATAGAAGCGCCTGGTTTGAGTAACGCTATCCTCTTTGCCCTTGGTCAGGCCCCTCCTCCTCCTCCGGCTTATCCCCCTCCTCCTGCTCAGACCTCGCTCCTTCCGGTGACGGGCCCGGAGGGAACGGTTGTGGGGGTCGTCGACGCGACTCTCCCCTTGGCCGAACAAGAGGTGGTTTTATCTCTGTCTAGAGGTGCCGCTCTCTGCGACTCTCAACCGGATTTGTCCGGGGAGGAAGATCGTCGGAGTCGAGGGGGCTCTCTTCCCCCTTCGCCGAAGCGTCGTAAAGTAGACGCGAGAAGGAGTCCGGAAGGGTCGGACCGACAAGAGTGCTCGATTGTGGACGATCCAGAAGGTGTGGTTCGTCTGCTGAGGCGCGTTAGGCCTGTCGGTTCCCAGCTCCCGGTTACCGGGGAAACGGTCCTCGGTAGTGCGTATTCCGAGATGATGGCGGTTATCGGGAAGGTTAGACGTTTTTGCTTTTGTCTTCTTTTCTCTTTAATTTTTCTTTTTCTTTTTTGCTAAACCGACGCTTTTCGCAGGCTGTAAAGGCTGTGAATACGTATGCGGTCCGGTCTGAGAACGAGGTGTTGGATGCTCAGACCTACGAGCTCGAGTCTGCTCGGGAGGCTGCTACCCAAATGAACGCCGAGCTCCTGGAAGCTTTAGCTAGGGAGGAGCGACTGAAGAAAAGGGTCGCGGACCATGCCGCTGCGGAGGCCAGGATTGCGCACCTCGAGAGGAGGGAGGAGGAGTTGTCTTGTCAGCTTAGCACCGCCGAGACTCGAATTCGGACTGTGGAAGAATCGAGCCGGTTCGAGCTTCGTAAGGCTCGAAAAGAACTCAGTGGCCAGTATTTGATGATTCTGGCTGGGATCAAGGAGAGAGCCGAGAAGAGGAAGATCCAGACTAGTGCCGAGATCCGTCTCCAAGAAACTTTGGCCAACATCGAGCTCATCGCTGAGATCGCGGCTGGAGAGGTGGATATGACCCAAGAGGTGCTTAAGCTGGCTGAGAAAAAGCGACTTGCCACAGAGGAGATGGAGGCCGCGGCAGTCTCTGATTTTAGCATTGGCAAGCTTGCCTTGCCGACAATGTCGGAGGACTCCGTGACCATGGCGGGTTCTCCGCCTGTTCCTCCGACTGAGACCAAACCGAGAGTGATTGACGAGGTCGACTCTCGGCCGAGAGGAGAGGTGGGTGACGAGGCGGAGGGCCAGGTCGGAGACTCCTCCTTTGCTGCGTTTTAACTAAAAATTGTTGTTGTTGTTGCCCGAGAGGGCTTTTAATTTCTTTTTCAAACTTTTGTTGCCCAAGGGGGGTCCCTTTTTGTGTCTTTGGTGTTTCCCTTAGTGGGCTTTTGTGACATTGAGGACGCTAAATCCTCGTTTTGTTTATGAGTTGCCTTCAAATCTTGCATGCCTTAGCATAGATTTTACTGTTTAACGCTTTAGTATAGAAACGGTTGTTACGGTAGCTCGATCCTCTCCAGAGAGATCGAGCAGGTAACTTGTCTCGAATTGCCTTAGGGAGTTCCTTGCAAACTTTTAAGTCAATTGCATTTGAGCTCGAGCTCTTTGCCAAGAATAGTTCGTTGTACGATTCTTTCGTAATGTAAAATTCGAGCTTATCGCTGAATTTCGAAAAAGAAACGTTAAGTATATAGGAACGAATTGAAGTAAACTTACAAAGGTCTGATTTGGAGTGTGTGCAGAGGTCGTTTGCATGAATAATTGTCTCGACCTCGTTGCTTTTTGCTTGTAGGGGGGATAGCCCCCCTCAATTATTTTAATCCGTATAAGGTTTAGAAAAATTATAGGTTTTGGAAGGATCATTCTGGATCTCTTTCTTTGGGACGATCATTTCAGTTCGTTTGATTTGGGAGGACCATTTTAGATCGCTTGTTTTTGGGACGATCATTTCAGCTCGTTCGGTTTGGAAGGACCATTTTTAGGTCGCTTGTTTTCGGGACGATCATTTCAGCTCGTTCGGTTTGGAAGGACCGTTTTAGGTCGCTTATTTTGGGGACGATCATTTCAGCTCGTTCGGTTTGGAGGGACCATTTTTAGGTCGCTTGTCTGGAGGGATAATTTCATATCGTTTGTATTTGGAAGAGATAATTTCATATCACTTTAGCTTTTGAAGAGATAATTTCATATCACTTTAGCTTTTGAAGAGATAATTTCATATCTTTCGATATTTGGAAAGATAATTTCATATCACTTGATTTTAGGGGAGGCCATTTCAGGTCACTCGGGAAGGATAAATCAATATCGTTCTTTTTTTAAGAGATAATTTCATATCACTTTAGCTTTCGAAGAGTAATTTCATATCACTTTGTAGAATGTAATGGCGAAGTGTTTCGTAACGACTCTAACTTTTATGACAGAAAGAGACATTGATCGAAAGACTTATTTTGATTTGACTACGTTAGAAGTTGTTGAGCTCGGTAAGAGCTTTGTGTTTGGGGGTGGCTGCGCTCGAGGTCGAGCTGCCTACGTACCCTTTTAAGGGGATCAAGCCATTTCGTAGTTCGATTATGTTTGTGTACTTTTAGTGAAAGTACTTTTTGAGGTTGATGATGTTCGAAGGTCGTAGTTCAGGCTTCTGGGTTTCTACCGATTTGAGTTGGTAGACCCCGTCCTTCACAACATCAGTGACCTGGTAAGGACCTTCCCACTTTGCTCCTAACTTTCCAGCGTGTTCTTCCTTTTTATGGTCGAACACTTTCCGTAAGATGAGCTCGCCTACTTGAAACCTTCGAGTTTTGATCTTGGAATCGTAGTAGCGAGCCGCAGCTTGTTGGTAGTTCTGGATTCGAGCTAGTGCGAGGTTCCTCCTTTCGTCGACGAGATCGACCTCGTCCGTTATCATCATGTTGTTAAGTTCCTCTTGTCGTGGGCATTCTTCTTTGCGGATGCTTGACACGAGGATTTCGGCTGGTACTACCGCCTCGATCCCGTAAGCCAGCGAAAAGGGAGTTTCGCCGGTGGATTTGCGAGGAGTAGTCCGGTGAGTCCAGAGTACAGCTGGGAGCTCATCGCTCCAGCTCGTTTTTCACTCATTGAGTCTTTTCTTAAGGTTGTTCATGATTGCCTTGTTAGCTGCTTCCGCCAGCCCATTCCCTTGGGGATAGAGTGGCGTTGAGTAAGTCAGCTTTATGTTCCACGTTCTGCAGAACTCCTTAAAGGCGTTTGATATGAACTGGGGACCGTTATCGGTGACGATCTCGTGGGGTAGTCCGTGTCAGCAAACGATGTTTCGCCAGACGAACTCCTTAACGTGGACGTCTTTGATCTTTTGGTATGACTCCGCTTCGATCCACTTAGTGAAGTAATCTGTCATTACCAATAGGTGTGTAGCTTTCTTTTTACCGGATGGGACTAAAGGTCCCACGATGTCCATTCCCCATCGCATGAATGGGTATGGTGATGAGATAGAGGAGAGTTTCTCCGATGCTTGATGGATAATCGGGGCATGCTTTTGGCATTTGTCACATTTGCTGGAAAAAGATTCGCATTCGGTGGCCATTGTTGGCCAGAAATAGCCTTGCCTTTTGATTCGCACAGCCAGGGCTCGTCCTCCGGAGTGGCTTCCGCAGGGCCTGCGTGATCACGGCTAGAGCTTGCTTTTTATCGAGGCATTTGAGGTAAGGTCCAGAGATACTTCTCTTGAAAAGCTCTCCTTGTGTGACGCAGTACCTTGCACTTTGTGTCTTGAGTTTCCGTGCCTCCCATTTGTCGTCGGGAACTTCGCCATTTGTAATGTATCGAATGATCGGAGTTCTCCAATCTTCGTCATTGCTAGGCTCGGGTTCTTGACTAGTGGATGCGGTTTGGATTGGTCTGTCGGGGACGTTCGCGACGTACACAGCATTTCTCGGATCGAGACCATCGTCAATCTCGATGATGTCGCGACTGTTTTCCTTGGGACGTTTCTTGTGTTCGACATCGTCCTTTATGGCAGGTTCGTCCTCTTTCAAGGACAGAGCTTTTAGGGCTATGTCGATGCTTGGTTTTTCGATACCTTCGACTGATATGATCCTTTTGAGGTTATGATCTGATGTCGACGTTAGAGCGGCAAGGACATCGGCTGCGTTGTTTTCCCCTCGCGGGATCCGCGTTAGATTAAAGAAATCGATCTGTTCGGCGAGTGTGTGGACTACGTCTGAAAGACTGTTCCAATACTTTGCCAGTGGGGGAGACCAGCTTTACTCCGACTCCGGATCCTTGCCTCGAGGAAGCTCCATCGACGTAGAGTTTCCATTTCTTGGCGGAGGTCGGGTCGAGTTCTATGGTCGGGAGGAGCTCGATTATGAAATCTGTCAGCACTTGCGCTTTTAGACACGTCCGAGCTTTATATTCTATGTCATACTCGTTGAGTTCGATAGCCCATTTGACCAGTCGACCAGACTGGCTTGGACTGTGAAGGATGGTTCTCAGTGGCTGAGAGGTCATTACTATAATTGAGTGCGATTGAAAGTATGGTCGAAGTTTCCGAGCCGATGTGACCAGCGCTAAATCGAGTTTTTCCATGGCAGGGTACCTGGTTTCAGCATCGATTAAGGTATTACTGATGTAGTACACCGGCCGTTGCTCGTTTTGTTCTTCGCGAACCAGGACTCCACCTACTGCTGCCGTGGAGACAGCTAGGTAGAGGTAGAGGGGCTCCCCTTCTACTGGTTTCGCCAGTATAGGTGATTCGCTTAGGTAAGACTTGAGTTGGGTGAATGCTTCCTCGCATTTTTCGTCCCAGAGGAACTTCTTGTTTGCTTTGAGCAGGTGATAGAAGGGTAGACATTTATCAGTCGACCTTGAGATGAAGCGGTTCAAAGCAGCTATTTTGCCAGTCAGGCGCTGGACTTCTCGCGTTGTTCTGGGAGATTTCATCTCTATAAATGTTGCGATCTGTTTGGGGTTCACTTCGATCCCTCTTTCGGTCACTAGGTAACCAAGGAATTCTCCCGAGGGGACCCCGAAGGTGCACTTTGCTGGGTTGAGTTTCATCCCGTATTTATTGAGAATGATAAAACGTTCTTTTAGCTGTGGGATATGGTCTTCGTACTTTGGAAGATTTGACCAGCATATCGTCGATGTAGACTTCCATGGTTTTACCCAGGAGTCCTGAAAACATCTTGTTGACGAGGCGTTGGTAAGTTTCTCCTGCATTTTTCAACCCGAAGGGCATGACTTTATAGCAGTACGTTCCTCGATCAGTTATGAACGAAGTCTTTTCTTGGTCCTCGGGGTTCATTAGTATTTGTTGTACCCCGAGAAAGCATCCATGAAGGATAGCAGCTGGTGTCCGGCGGTAGCTTCGACCAGTCGGTCGATGTGTGGGAGTGGGAAGCTGTCCTTCGGACATGCTTTGTTAAGATCTGTAAAATCTACACAGACTCTCCACTTCCCGTTCTTTTTTCTTGACCACTACGGGGTTCGCGAGCCAGTCGGGGTACTTGACCTCTCTGATCGATCTGATTTTTAATAACCGATCGACCTCGTCGTTGACGGCTCGAGCTCGTTTCGGGCCTAGTTTCCGACGCTTTTGTCTTACCGGTTTGTAGGTTGGGTCGACATTCAGCTCGTGGCTGGTTATGTCGATGTTGATCCCTTTCATGTCTGCTGAAGACCATGCAAAGGAGTCGACATTCTATTTAAGGAAAGAGACCAATTCGTTTTTGACTGGTTCTAACAGGTCAATTCCAATGCCAACAAGTCTTTCGGGGTGAGCATCGTCTATGCAAACTTGGGTCGTGAGGTCCTTTGGGGGTCCTATTTGACTCGGGTCGTTTGACCTTTTGGTCTGCATGGTGGCGAGCTCCTCTTCTTTCTGTAATTGCTACGCGCGGGATTTTTCAATCTGCTTGTACCCGTTCATATAGCAATGACGGGAAATCTTTTGACTTCCGTAAATGGTTTTTACTCCTTTGGGATTTGGAAATTTTACGCATTTATGGTAGGTCGACGGTACAGCTTTCATGTCGTATATCCACGGTCGACCTAGAATTGCGTTGTAGAGAGCTGGCCGGTCTACTACGATGAACTATGTCATCCTTCGAACTCCTCCAGCTATTACTGGGGCGAATACATAGCCCATTGAGTATGTTGTTTCGCCAGCGAACCCTACTAGTGGTGTCTTTTCTTCGACGATTTCGGAATCGTTGAAATCCATCTTTCTGAACGCATCATAAAAGAGGACATCCACCGAACTCCCTGTGTCGATCATTATCCTTGAAAGTTCGACATCTCCCACTACTAGACAAACGGGGAGAGCGTCGTCGTGTGGTTTGTCGAAATTACTTGTCTCACTCTCATGGAAAGTGATTTCGTGGTCTGGACCAAGTCTTCTTTGGAGAGCCTTGATTGAATTTACCGAGTCTCAACATAGCTTGGAGCCGCCGAAGATGAAGTTGACTCGTTTAGGGGGTATGTCCCGTACACCCCCCCCCCCCCCCCCCCCGCAGAGGCAAGGGAGATTGATCCGAGAACGTAAGCTCTTGACGGGAGCCGGAGGTGGAGATAACGCCGAACCTCCCGGGGTGCCGTTCAATCTGAGCTCGCCGAGAATAAACTCGACTCGCTTTCATGACCCCTGAGGGAGTGTTTCGGGAGATTCCGGCTCCTTTGACCGTTCTCGTTTATTCTGAGAAGGCCTTTTGGTGTTCGACTCTTTGGTCTGTTTACTTTCCTTTTTGTCAGATGGAGTTTCCTCTTCGACTTCTTACTCTTGTTTGCTCTCGGACTCTCGCTTTTGAGCCTCAGCTTTAGCTCGAGTATAGCAATCTTCAGTCGAGTGTCCTCTTTTGTTGTGAAAATCACAGAATTTTTCCTTGTCGAACTCGAATTTCTTCGAGCTCTTCGGGCTCTCGACCACGTTGACGTTTCCTGATTTACGGGAGTCCTTTTTTGAGTTCGAGTTTGATATATCATGGTTTTTACTAGTTTTAGGCCATGATATAGATGTGTTTTAGTGTCTTTTGTCTTTGTTTAGAGTCTTTTACAGGTATAATCAGGTTGGGAGCTAAATTGGAGATTATGGAGCATTTTGGAGATTTTTGGAGTGATTGGCCGAGAGATAGAGTTCACTGTCCGAAACAGAGAAAGGTGTCGATCGTTGCACTCTAGCAACGATCGTTGCACCAGCGAGATGGGCCAAAAACTCGGCGGTTTAGAAGAATCAAGATATTGCACTTTGATCCAGAAGTTCCTGATATTTACAAAGAAGCCCCTGGCCGAGATTATGCCTATATAATAGAGTTTTTAGAGTTTTTATTAAAGAGGCTTTTATACTTTTTACCATAGACTTTCATAATTAAGAGCAGAGGATTTTTAGAGCTTTTGGGGCTGATCTGAACCTGATTCATCATCTGTATTTGGAGAAGATTTCGAACCCCTTTTACTCTTATTCTTTTATGCAATTTACTTATCATATGATCATGTTTTCATTATCTATGTCTGAGTAGATTTCTAGTTAGACTTAGGGTTTCTCACATAGGATTTCATGACTTGCTAGACTTGTTCAATTTCAGTTAAGGATTCAAACTATATCTGTTCTTCAATTTAATTGTGCTTAAAGCTAGTTCTAACCTGATCAATTAGAATCTAGATCTTAGGTTGCTAAATACGTCACGGAAGTGGGGTTTAGGAATCTGAACTAATTAAATTGGGCAATTAAACTTTGCGCAAACGAAAGTTTGGTTTAGGATAATTGTGAACATATCAAACTTGGACTTATTGCTAGTTTAATCTGTTAGTTCTCGCATAACGGAAGTTTGGTTTGCTGCACTTAGACTTAGAGAATTATCGCAAAGGAATTTGGTTAATTCTATATCTGTGTTTTGAGTTCTAGAACTGTGCTTAATTAGATCCTTGCTGAATGAACTGTCTGCTAGTCTGATTTCCTGAGAATACCCTAGGTTTGACGCTTTTAATTACTTGCTTTCACAACCAATAATCTCTGCTACTGATTTACTTTCTTGCACTGCTTTCAATACAATCACATTGCTTATTTCTAGTATTCATTCCCTACAGTTTGATTCTCTTGAGACCAAGTGTCCCTGTGGATTCGATAACCCTATATACTACTTTGACATTGCTGTACACTTGCAGTTTAGTATAGGGATTAATTCTTGACCTATCAAGTTTTTGGCGCCGTTGCCGGGGACTCTTTGAGTCTTCGATAGGACCGAACTTAGGGTTTTACTAGAAATTTTTCGTTTTTTGTTTTTGTTTTTCGTTTTTTATTATTTTTACTGACTTTTCTCTGTTTCTCTCTGTCGCAGGTACGAATTTCGCCTTGCATCGATCGTTGCACCCTTTGCATCGATCGTCACTGAGCGATTTGAGATTGAATCGATCGTTGCACTGATAGCATCGATCGTTGCTGGACGATTACAGACAGTTTATGCCAACGCAGAACACTCGAAGTAATCCGAACTCGAGCTTAGTTAATCTCAACCTAGAAGAACTTGGACGTCTAGAGAGGACTATCAGAAGAGAAAAGAGAGAGAGAATGGTACAAGAACGCTTGATCTTGATACCAGATGCTGAAGGTACCCTGAGGGATCCAGAGAACAATCCTTACAATGCTGCTGGGCAAAGGATTGATGCTGAGGGACGAGTGATCCCTGATGAAGTTGAGCCACAAGGTAGAGAGATGGTAGTTCATGAAAGGACATTAGCTGATTACAATAGACCTGATGAGTTTCATGCAAACCGAGCAGCTCTAGTGCTTCCTGCCTTCGAGAGGAATGATTTTGAGGTAAAAACTATCTACTACCAACTGATGAGACAAATTGCTTTCCATGGTCTTCAATCAGAGCAGCCTATGGATCACATTGACAAGTTTGAGGACATAGTCACTGGCATGAAATATGAAGGAGTATGCCCGGACTATCTGTTCCTTAAGCTATTTCCGCACAGTCTTGCTGGAGACGCTAGTGCATGGCTGAGACAACTGGCACCTGGTCAGTATACTACTTGGACAGCCTTAAAGAGTGAGTTCCTGCGTCACTTCTACGACGCTGCGCGCTCAGATCAGTCCAGACAGGACATACTTACTTTTTCCCAAGGAGCTGTGGAGCCTTTGACAACCGCATGGATGAGATTTAAGCAGTATCAGCGTGATTGTCCACACCATGGATTCACAGAAGTACAGCTGATAGGTATTTTCTTCAGAGGCATAGATCTCCCTTATCAGACTGCTCTGGATAATTCCAGTGATGCTAATTTCAGCACCAGAACTCCTACACAAGCTAAAAGGTTGATAGAGAACCTAATTGGCAGCAATAGTTGCAAAACAATGGATGAAAGGAGGAAGAGATCTGGTGGAACCGTAGAGAATTCTTATATAGCTAACATAAGATCCAGACTGGACACAGTTTTCAATCTCCTGACAAATAAGAAAGCTGTCCACTTTGCCCAAGATGTGGAGGTGATTCAAACTGAGGTGGACACTCAGGAAGAAGAAGTGAATTTCATAGGAGGTTCCGGTTTCCAAGGTAATAGATTCAACAATCAACAGGGGAACAGATTCTCAAATGGAGGACAATCTGGTGGTTTTCAAAAGACCTATGGACAGGGTAATCAGAGAACCTATGGATCTACATCTTATCAGACTCTTCCTGCACCTACAGCCCATGAGAGCAAAATGGAAGCTATGATGGAACAACTGATGGAGAGTCAAACCAAGCTTTCTGTAGACAACAACAAGAAGCTGGACGCTGTCTATCAGGACCTCAATGGGAAGTTTGAGACATTGAGCACTCACATGAAGCAGTTGGACACTCAGGTGAATCAGATGTCCAGCTCACTGAAAGGAAAAGGAGTTGCAGACACTCATATTAAGGCCTGTTCTGTACTGATTAATGATGGATCTTATCTAGGGGAGAAATTTGAGCTAAGTACAGCTGAGTTGGTGACTGAGGAAGAATTTTCGGATTTCTGTGAAAAACTCTCGGGTGGAAGTTGTGATGATCGCGATGCAACGATCGATACACATCTGGCATCGATCGATGCAGGTCGTGAACAAGCAGAAAATCCGTGGGATGAAAATGAGATTGATGCAGAACTAGCCCGCCTATTCCCTGATACATCTGAAATCACTCCAGAGGATGTTTATGCACGAGCTATTTGGCACAGTCCCAAGGTGTCTGAAGTGATTAAACAAGAGATTGAAGAGCTGAAAAGGTTAGAAAAGAGTGGTGAAGACTTGGAAGAAATTCCATCATATGATGATCCACCTTATCATCCATGTGTTCAGAAATATTTGAACAAGATGTTGCCATTAGATGAAGAGCTGAGAGAATGGGTGATAGTAGTTCCTCAGCATATCAGTGATGTTCTGTTAACTAAGGTCCCAAAGAAACTGCCTGATCCTGGAGTCTTTGTACTTGATTGTTCTATCTTTGAAGATAGTTTTAGGCGTTCTCTGTGTGATTTAGGAGCTGCTGGGAGCATAATGTCTTACTCAGTGGCAGAGAAGCTGGGTATGTTGGATTTTGCTCCTACTAGGACACGTTTTATCCTAGCTGATCAGTCCATGCGAGTTCCTGAAGGACTCCTTATTGATATTCCGGTAAGAGTTGGAAACTACTTAGTTCCAACGGACTTCCTTGTGCTGAAATACGCCTGCGATCCGGATGAAGCTTTATTGCTTGGAAGACCATTCTTGGCTACAGCAGGAGCTGTGATTGATGTTAGACAGAGTCTAATAGACCTCCACCTGGGAGATGAGACACTGCGATATGAGATGGAGAAGCTGCGGAAGCCACTGATAGATGGACAGACTTTCAAGATCTTGGAAGCGGATGATGAGCAGCTGAATGAGACTGTGATAATAGATCCTGGAGCGCATTTTACTCCATCTTTTCTTGGACTGAAGCATTCTGCAACAGCCTATTCTCCACCATGGATGAGGAGACTTGAACAGAGACAGAAAAAGTCTCTGTCAGGATCTTCCGGAACTTGAAAAACCTTGCGCGTCCGGTCAAGCTATTGACCTTAAACAAGCGCTGGGTGGGAGGCAACCCACCATTAGGTACTGGTGTTTTTCTTTTTAATTTTTGGTGTTTTTGTTAGGATTTTACGTTTGTTTTTGTTTCTGGTGCAGTCATGTTTGCAGGTCTCGGATTAAATCGCAGTGCAGCGATCGATGCATTTCTGCAACGATCGTCACAACACGAAAGGAATCGCATTGCAGCGATCGTTGCGGTCCTGAGCAACGATCGACCATACACGAAAAATCGCCAAGTAACGGTCGATGCACATAGTGCAACGGTCGTTGCTCGTGCGACAGAGGTAACCCGACAGACATAAACTCACCTTTTCAATTTATTTTATTTTCTTTTTACCGATCCTTCGCTGGACACTACTGGGGACAGTGTGTCTTAAGTGTGGGGGAGGTGCTACTGACGTTTATCTTTCTGTTTTCTTAAGAGTCAGTCTGTTTTTCAAAATTTTTGTTTTATTGAGTCAAAATTGTTTAAGTAAGAAACTATGATTTTCGGAGGAGATTTACAAAACTTGCAGGAACTTAAGTAACCATTGGGATGAAGTTGCAGGATCTATCTCTGACTATTAGAAAACCCCATCACAGATCAACCTACTGGGAACACCCACATCACTTCAGGTATCAGAGGATCTTTTACTGACTTCACCCCTAATACTGACTTAGATTTTCTCACCTAAGGGCTTGGTATACTTTATGTCGGATTCCATGTTAGTTCTGACACAGCCTGTCAACCTGTCCTATTTAGTTCCCTTCTCCCCTTCTATAAAGTAAAAAAAAAAAAATAATAATAAACTGAGGATGAGTTAGTAACTCCGAAGTGGTCATGGGAATAGTAGCAAACACTATTATTTCTCATGTGATCCATGGAATGTGTCCAAAGTACACCCCATAACGGGAAGAACACTGATAAAAAAAATAAAATGATACCCAGTGGGGAAAAATCAGTTGTTAAAGAAGGGAAAGAGAAGAAAGGGACTAGAGAAAGATAGTATGGTGGTCTAGAGCTGATTAGGTAAGAATCCATGTGCCTTTAGATCGATACTCCTTAGGTGAGACCGCACTTAAATACTTGCAGAAGTCAGTAGGGAGAATTTGAATGCTTGAATGTGATTGTGGAGTTTACCTAGGACAGTTGCTAAGTGTGGGGGAAGTACATGTTGGTCTTGATATCCTGTGATTGATTCTTTCAGTGGTTTACTAAGGGGAATCTGAGTATTGTAGCTTCTAAGATGAAATGAGTTTCTGAAGAGTTTTCAAACCTCTTCACCATGTTTAGTTCTATGTTTTGCTTGAGGGCAAGCAAAGGCTAAGTGTGGGGGAGTTGATATATCATGGTTTTTACTAGTTTTAGGCCATGATATAGATGTGTTTTAGTGTCTTTTGTCTTTGTTTAGAGTCTTTTACAGGTATAATCAGGTTGGGAGCTAAATTGGAGATTATGGAGCATTTTGGAGATTTTTGGAGTGATTGGCCGAGAGATAGAGTTCACTGTCCGAGACAGAGAAAGGTGTCGATCGTTGCACTCTAGCAACGATCGTTGCACCAGCGAGATGGGCCAAAAACTCGGCGGTTTAGAAGAATCAAGATATTGCACTTTGATCCAGAAGTTCCTGATATTTACAAAGAAGCCCCTGGCCGAGATTATGCCTATATAATAGAGTTTTTAGAGTTTTTATTAAAGAGGCTTATATACTTTTTACCATAGACTTTCATAATTAAGAGCAGAGGATTTTTAGAGCTTTTGGGGCTGATCTGAACCTGATTCATCATCTGTATTTGGAGAAGATTTCGAACCCCTTTTACTCTTATTCTTTTATGCAATTTACTTATCATATGATCATGTTTTCATTATCTATGTCTGAGTAGATTCCTAGTTAGACTTAGGGTTTCTCACATAGGATTTCATGACTTGCTAGACTTGTTCAAATTCAGTTAAGGATTCAAACTATATCTGTTCTTCAATTTAATTGTGCTTAAAGCTAGTTCTAACCTGATCAATTAGAATCTAGATCTTAGGTTGCTAAATACGTCACGGAAGTGGGGTTTAGGAATCTGAACTAATTAAATTGGGCAATTAAACTTTGCGCAAACGAAAGTTTGGTTTAGGATAATTGTGAACATATCAAACTTGGACTTATTACTAGTTTAATCTGTTAGTTCTCGCATAACGGAAGTTTGGTTTGCTGCACTTAGACTTAGAGAATTATCGCAAAGGAATTTGGTTAATTCTATATCTGTGTTTTGAGTTCTAGAACTGTGCTTAATTAGATCCTTGCTGAATGAACTGTCTGCTAGTCTGATTTCCTGAGAATACCCTAGGTTTGACGCTTTTAATTACTTGCTTTCACAACCAATAATCTCTGCTACTGATTTACTTTCTTGCACTGCTTTCAATACAATCACATTGCTTATTTCTAGTATCATTCCCTACAGTTTGATTCTCTTGAGACCAAGTGTCCCTGTGGATTCGATAACCCTATATACTACTTTGACATTGCTGTGCACTTGCAGTTTAGTATAGGGATTAATTCTTGACCTATCAAGTTTTTAGGTGCTACTGACGTTTATCTTTCTGTTTTCTTAAGAGTCAGTCTGTTTTTCAAAATTTTTGTTTTATTGAGTCAAAATTGTTTAAGTAAGAAACTATGATTTTCGGAGGAGATTTACAAAACTTGCAGGAACTTAAGTAACCATTGGGATGAAGTTGCAGGATCTATCTCTGACTATTAGAAAACTCCATCACAGATCAACCTACTGGGAACACCCACATCACTTCAGGTATCAGAGGATCTTTTACTGACTTCACCCCTAATACTGACTTAGATTTTCTCACCTAAGGGCTTGGTATACTTTATGTCGGATTCCCTGTTAGTTCTGACACAGCCTGTCAACCTGTCCTATTTAGTTCCCTTCTCCCCTTCTATAAAGTAAAAAAAAAATAATAATAATAAACTGAGGATGAGTTAGTAACTCCGAAGTGGTCATGGGAATAGTAGCAAACACTATTTTCTCTCATGTGATCCATGGAATGTGTCCAAAGTACACCCCATAACGGGAAGAACACTGATAAAAAAAAAAAATGATACCCAGTGGGGAAAAATCAGTTGTTAAAGAAGGGAAAGAGAAGAAAGGGACTAGAGAAAGATAGTATGGTGGTCTAGAGCTGGCTAGGTAAGAATCCATGTGCCTTTAGATCGATACTCCTTAGGTGAGACCGCACTTAAATACTTGCAGAAGTCAGTAGGGAGAATTTGAATGCTTGAATGTGATTGTGGAGTTTACCTAGGACAGTTGCTAAGTGTGGGGGAAGTACATGTTGGTCTTGATATCCTGTGATTGATTCTTTCAGTGGTTTACTAAGGGGAATCTGAGTATTGTAGCTTCTAAGATGAAATGAGTTTCTGAAGAGTTTTCAAACCTCTTCACCATGTTTTAGTTCTATGTTTTGCTTGAGGGCAAGCAAAGGCTAAGTGTGGGGGAGTTGATATATCATGGTTTTTACTAGTTTTAGGCCATGATATAGATGTGTTTTAGTGTCTTTTGTCTTTGTTTAGAGTCTTTTACAGGTATAATCAGGTTGGGAGCTAAATTGGAGATTATGGAGCATTTTGGAGATTTTTGGAGTGATTGGCCGAGAGATAGAGTTCACTGTCCGAAACAGAGAAAGGTGTCGATCGTTGCACTCTAGCAACGATCGTTGCACCAGCGAGATGGGCCAAAAACTCGGCGGTTTAGAAGAATCAAGATATTGCACTTTGATCCAGAAGTTCCTGATATTTACAAAGAAGCCCCTGGCCGAGATTATGCCTATATAATAGAGTTTTTAGAGTTTTTATTAAAGAGGCTTTTATACTTTTTACCATAGACTTTCATAATTAAGAGCAGAGGATTTTTAGAGCTTTTGGGGCTGATCTGAACCTGATTCATCATCTGTATTTGGAGAAGATTTCGAACCCCTTTTACTCTTATTCTTTTATGCAATTTACTTATCATATGATCATGTTTTCATTATCTATGTCTGAGTAGATTTCTAGTTAGACTTAGGGTTTCTCACATAGGATTTCATGACTTGCTAGACTTGTTCAATTTCAGTTAAGGATTCAAACTATATCTGTTCTTCAATTTAATTGTGCTTAAAGCTAGTTCTAACCTGATCAATTAGAATCTAGATCTTAGGTTGCTAAATACGTCACGGAAGTGGGGTTTAGGAATCTGAACTAATTAAATTGGGCAATTAAACTTTGCGCAAACGAAAGTTTGGTTTAGGATAATTGTGAACATATCAAACTTGGACTTATTGCTAGTTTAATCTGTTAGTTCTCGCATAACGGAAGTTTGGTTTGCTGCACTTAGACTTAGAGAATTATCGCAAAGGAATTTGGTTAATTCTATATCTGTGTTTTGAGTTCTAGAACTGTGCTTAATTAGATCCTTGCTGAATGAATTGTCTGCTAGTCTGATTTCCTGAGAATACCCTAGGTTTGACGCTTTTAATTACTTGCTTTCACAACCAATAATCTCTGCTACTGATTTACTTTCTTGCACTGCTTTCAATACAATCACATTGCTTATTTCTAGTATTCATTCCCTACAGTTTGATTCTCTTGAGACCAAGTGTCCCTGTGGATTCGATAACCCTATATACTACTTTGACATTGCTGTACACTTGCAGTTTAGTATAGGGATTAATTCTTGACCTATCAGAGTTCTGCGATCCCGACGGGTTCTTTCTTTTCGATGCTTTTCTCTGAGGGTCGTGGTTTCGTCCTCGAGGCGAGCGAAGGCCGATGCGCGATGAAGGGCGTCATCGAGTGTTTGTGGTTCGCGGACCGTTATTTCCTCGCGGAATTTGGTCGAGAACCATAGTCCGTGTCTCAATGCTTTTATAGCTACTTCGTCTCGCGGGTTTGCGATTTTGGATTTTATTTCTTTAAATCGGTCGATGTACGAGCGAAGTGGCTCGTCGGGTTTCAGGGAGACGCTAAATAGAGCTGCCTCAGTAGTCTTTTCTTCGATAAAGACGGAATATTGTTTGAGGAAAGCCGTCATGAACTGGGTGAAGTTGTCTATTGACCTTTCTTCTAGTCCGGCAAACCATTCTAGGGCGGAGCCCGATAGGTTTTCGGCGAAGAGCCTGCAGAAGGCCGGCTCTCTTTCCTCATCGGTAAGGTATACCCTTGCCATTGCTAGTCGGAATGCCCTGATATGGGCTTTCGGGTCCGATTTCCCAGAGAATTCCGGAAATTTGGTTTTCTTTATTTCCCGGATGCGTGCAAAGTCAATCCGGTCTGTGAACGGCGTTTGTCGCGTTTCTACGATCACTCGATCGATGTCGGGCGCCGCACTTGTTGCCATGTGAACTTTGGAGCTCAGACTGACGAATTGAGCCTTAGCTTGTTCAATATACTGTCTAAGCATGTCGTGTTCATCGCTTGTCGTTGGCGCGAACTGGGCTTGTGCTTGATTGGACGTTTGTCCAGGGAAAACGGGGCCGAGAAGATCGATTGCTGGAAACGATCCCGTCTGGTCGACCTGTGGCGTTCGGAACTGTACCGTATTTGATCAGTTAGGATGTCCCGAGCTCGGGCGAAAGCAGAGCCTCCTAGTTGCCTCGGCCGAATATTTGAACTATTTGGGAAAGGTGGTGGCCCGGGTAATGGTCGGTTTCCCGATCCGGTTGGGTCTGTGACCATTGAATTCGAACCGAATGGAGTCAGAGTCGTGATAGGCGTCATTATAGGGCGGAAGCCGCTACCTGACGTATTGGCTAAATTTCTCGACGCTCCCGGGGGAGTTACTACCTGGGAGAAGTCCAAGCGTGTACACGGTGGAGGACTTATGGGGGTTCGTGGATCATGTGTTGACCTACCCCCTAGTTTTGGCTGGCGAGCTCTTCGAGACGGGCGTTAATGCGCATTTTCTGTTCATCGAGCTGCGCGGCCAGAGAGCGGTTCGCGATCTCTTGGGCCCGTGCACTTGCCTCGTTGTTTCTCGTTCGGTTTACCAGCAGGCTTAACATCGAACGGATTTCAGCGAGATCATGTGGGCCTTGTCGCTGTGGAGCAGAAGGCAGTGGCGAATTAGGTCTGGTTGTTCCAGATCCACCTCCTGAAGCAGGGGCGGAAATGGAATCATTCATCATCCACACCCAGTTTCTGCTCGGATCATTAGTTCCTGACAAAACATTTTTCGGAGTCTGGCTCGTCGCGACTGTTTGAGCGACTGGGCCGGTTGGTGCCGAAGTCGTGGAGACTGAGGCAGAGCTCGTCAACACGCCGTCGGTCTGACCCATGATTCTTACCCCGGTGGTGTTCTGAGGAACGTTGTCAACCGTTTGAGGGTGGTCGACTGGTGGTGTGGCGCTGGGAGAGCCAGAGTGGTCGGGATTCATCTCGATCTATCGGATCTAGGATCTGATTCTTAAGACAGGAAAAACTATAGATAGTCCCCACAGTCGGCGCCAAATGTGAGATCTGGGATTCACACTAAGAATTTGTATTCGTGGATTTGGACTTTAGGATATAGAAATGGTATAGTTTCCTATGAATCAAAGACTTTATTGAGATTGATCGTCGAGATAGAACAAACACAGTCGAAAAGAGAGTACAAAGATTTAAGATCGAGCTATCTAGTCGAAGTGTTCTAAGTTAGGGTTGGAATGTCTTGAATGAATCGCCACTTCTTCTTTAAATAGTCTCGACTTTGATCTTCTTGTTCCGATATTTCGGCCTCGCCTTCATAACGATCTCCGAGATTCTCGTGGATCAGTTGAACTGACGAAGACCGAGTTGCTCTATCTCCACATTGTCCCTTGTCGAGCTCGATCGCCTCTCACTTCGGCATCGCTTAGGCCTTGTCAAGGTGTCATTCGTTTGGGCCCACCAAATGAATCGGCTCGTCTCTTTGTCTTTGATTCTGGAACGGGCTCATAAATATGGGCATTTGTCTTATTTGTTAATGGGCCGGATTTCCTAGAGGGAAATCCAGTACCAACATCTTGCGGTTTTCTATGCTTATTTTTCGAAACGGTCGATGTGGGTGAATATGTTTATTTACGTTTTGTATCGGTTGTTTTAGTGTCGATTATTCACCGATTTTAAAAACAAAATGTTGATAAGTGATTGGATTGCAACATCTGCTGGTTATTGTGTTTAGGTGATTATGAACGGTTCTCTTCCTCAAATTGCAAAGTTTATAAAAAAATTCTACCATAGCAGTTAACGTGCTAAAATGTTATATTCATGCTCATTGTTTGATTACATGTGTTTTGTACTAAGTTGTCCTAAATGTTATCAATATGGTTATTTCTAACTATTATTTACATACAATAATATATTTTCATATGTTTATATAATTATTATTTTATGCATCCGAATGTAACAATTCTGATGTACATATAAAACGATGAATTAAATATTATACATATCGAGACTAGAAAAAAACTATAATGATATATTATTTTGCCACTAACAAAAAAAAACATAAATTAACTAACAAACGAAATAATGTCTAAGCATTCGTGCGGATTGATCACCTAGTAATATATATATAGATATATAAAAAAGTCAAAAACACTACACTTGGATAATATCTTTTGAAAACAGAATTAATTAGATAAATTTAATTATTGTAGCATGGAGTCTGCATTTTACAATATTTTAATTTGTAATACATAATAACCTCTATAAATTGATATTCCATAAAACTAATAGATTTTTTAGTTTTAGATTAAGTTTTTAAGTAAATTAGTTTTTATAAATTATTTTTTAAATTAATAAAGTATCAAGATTCTAATATTATTAATTTATAGAAAGTGTACTGTATATGTAGTAAAAAGGTAAGTAAAATAGGGTGGTTGACCAAAAAAAAAAAGTAAAATAGGGTGTTTGTTGCATGGTCCTACACGGCTCGACTACTCCCACCACTCGACCTCTTTTCTCTGTCCCATTCCGTTAGTCACGCCAAAATAATCTCCGCCTTAACATTTTTTAGTAATTAATTGATTAATTGCATTAAACCTTCTTTTGATATATATTTTTTTTCCTTTTCGCACCTAATTGTTTTCTGGTTTATTGCAGATCTTCTTCTGGTTTTATTTATTTTTTATTTTTTAAAAAGGTTAAAGATTACGAGCACTTTATTCTTCTCGTTTATATTCCTTTTAGCTTTTCTGAATGGTTGATATGCCGACTCTAAAATTGAGAAATTTCTACTCTCTTAAATATATTATACTCATCTCTACAAATTAGTCAATGTTTGAAAATTAATCCCTCCTTATTTGAAAAAACTGATTTTTTAATCTTTTAATTGTTTTTTAAAAAAATTGATGTTTTAGACTTTAATTAATAAATTATTAAATTTTATTTAAAAGTTTAAATATAATTAAATATATAAAGATATGGGTGGTGAAATATTTAGTGGGAAAAAAATATTTAGTGGGAAACAAAAACAAAGCAAAACTAAACAACAAAAAATGTTTATTGTTTTTAAAAATATGTGAAAACCTCAAAACATCAATATATTAAATATAGAGGGAGTTTTTAATAACTTTTCTATTTTTCTCATTTTATGTTGACAATTTTTTTTTTTTGTTTAATACAAATTCCTTGTGTTCCCTATCCTCTATCTAATTTCAGTGTTAGATTACAGATAATGATGTATAAAAAAATTGAAATTTTGTGCACTTTTTTAAGTTGCATTTCTTATAAGTGTATCTATCTATGATGGAAAGATAGAAATGGAGAAATGTAGAGCCGCGACAATGAGTGACACACAATAGTCAATAGAGACTAGAGAGTATAGTGGCTTAGTGTCGCATGATATGTGTGTATTGGTGTCTCCATAGTGATCAGTGGGATGCCCCCAAATGCCACTCACTCTTCCCCAATCCTCGCATTATTACTCGGTTTCTCACTCGTTGCTTTTTTGTTTCTTTTTCTTTTATTATTGTTTCTTTCTCCTTTTTTGATAAAGTGATATCATCACAAAAATAAACAAAGTTTTGTTTTGTTTGATATATAAAAAACTATTTGCAAGGTAGAAATATTTTGATGAAAACCCTAAATTCATTATTTTGATGCTTCTTTTGTCCTAATTATTGGGTTAAAATTTGTTTTCACTGGATAGAAATATTTAAGGCAGTAAAAACTTGGAACTTTGGAATATATTATAGAAAATCAAACTTTAATATATATATATATATATATATATATATATATTAATATTAAGATGCATTTTGTTTACTATGCATACATAAGGATTATATGATAAACTATAAACATATATACAATTAAAATCTACTATTAAAATCATAGGCATCTGCATTTAAAATTGCAAAATAATATATTGTTTCTAACCGTAATATTATATTCGCAATATCGGCCCCCTCCCACGCAAGTGTAAACCATCTAAACCGTCGTTTGCAACTCACAACTGCCTTTGAACGATAGAAATGCTCAAATGCATAATGTAAAGATTGCAGTATTTTTTTTTTTTTGATGAAATGTAAATATATTATCCCAGAAAAGGGGAAGGTTATTTACAAAAGTTTTCAGTCACAGCTAACCCTCCAAAAAAAAGTAAAAAAGGGTTAGATGATTTCCATTACATCATTAGCTACAACAAAATGGAACTAAGAATATGTGAACCAACGGCCAAGAAGGCCATGAAACTGCTTTCGAACCTGCTCCGCCAACAGTTTGTCTCCCAAGCAACGATCAATCTTTTTGAACACAACATTCTCGATAGAGGGATTCCCCAAATGGACCCTGACATTTCTTTCTCTCCATAGATAATAGATGGTAGCTTGGGCAGCCAGCTTCCTCAAAACATTTAATCCGCGTACATTGGAGCATAACATCCAAGAGATGAAATTGTTCCAATCAACGAAAGTAAAGCCTGGGAGGCCAAGCTTCTTCATCACCTTGGACCAAACAGTCGTAGAAAAGGGGCAGTGAAGAAACAGATGGTCCCTTGTCTCTGCTTCTGCATTACACAGCACACATACAGCCTCGATATTCAATCCCCATTCCACCAGTTTACTACGCAATAGTAGTCTATCCAAGTTCGTTACCCAAAAGTTGAAGGCATGCCTAGGGATATGGCCTTTAAACCAAACAGCTTGCACCCAAATCTTCTTGTTCTCTTTAGTCCTAAGGTATTCCCAAGTGAGTTTTGAAGAGAAAATACCTGAAGATTGCAGTCCCGGCGCATCCCAATAGAATTGATCAGGGCCAGAGCTGAGAGATGGAGGGGTAATGTCAGTTAACAGAATGTGCAGCCTCTCCGCATCATCCGATCTCGCAGGCCTTAGATTCCAGCCAGAGGCGTTACTGGCTTCATAGACAAGAGCATGTCTCTGGACTCCAATGTGCCTCAGACCTCCATCTCCAAAGATGTTAATCAAAGGGCCCATTGGCGTCCAGTTATCAGACCAGAAACTTGCTTGTCTTCCATCGCTTATTTTGCAGGAAACGAATTTCCTTGCTAAAGGTTTAAGAGAGATAAGTTGCTTCCATATCCAAGAGTCTTGTTGCGAGATTTCACAGTCCCAATAGCTACTTCTAGCTAGATGATGGTGCTTAACCCAAGCCACCCATAGTGAGCCGCTAGAAGAAAAGAGGAGCCAAACCAACTTCAGAGATAGAACCTTGTTCCACAGCCTCAAGTCCCTCAAGCCTAGACCGCCTTCGTCTTTAGGGAGGCAGAGGGTTTTCCATGCAACTTTAATCCCTGTGGCTTTCAGAATATCTCCATTCCACAAGAATCTGCTACACATTTGATCGATCTTTTTTATACATCCGGATGGGAGAATAAACGCTGTCATCCAGAAATTTAGGGTGCTGCTTATAACCGAAATTAATAGCTGCAGCCTGCCGGAGAAGGATAACAGCTTTGTCTCCCAGCCTGTGAACTTCTTTTCTAGAGTATCAAGCAAAGGAGAATAGTCTCTGATCTGAAGTTTACGGTGCAATAGTGGTAAGCCCAGATATCGCATTGGGAAGGAGCCTTTATTAAAGCCAAGCTCATTTAGAGCATTCGTTTCTTCACTTGTCAATCCCGCAGAGAACAGAGAAGTCTTATCCCTATTCATGACCAGTCCCGAGATACCATGAAAAGCCTCCAAGACAGATATAATTCCTTCAATCGATTCTTCCTTACCATCATAGAAAACCATCAAATCATCCGCGAAGGCAAGGTGGGAGATTTGTAGAGCCGATGCTTTGGGATGATAACCAATAAGACCCTCGGAGAACTTCCTATCCAGACTGCTTGCTAGAAGTTCCATTGCCAAAACAAAGAGGTAGGGAGAGATAGGGTCTCCCTGCCTTAATCCCTTTCTACCCTTAAAGAAGCCGCAGTTCTCTCCATTCACACAGATAGAGTAGCTTGGGGTCGTAATACACTGAGAGATCCATCCAATGAAGATTTCAGGAAATCCTGCTGCATCCAAAGCTTTAATAACAAATTCCCAATTGAGAGAGTCGAAAGCCTTACGAAGGTCCACCTTTAAAACTCCTCTAGGGGTAATGCTGCTCTGATTAAACCCTTGAACAAATTCTGTGGCTAGAAGAATATTTTCAACCATCAGTCTGTTTTTGACAAAAGCAGATTGGGTGTTCTGGACCAGCTCGGACACTGCCTTCTGCAGTCTTTTGGCCAAAATTCTGGATATCACTTTGTAAAAAACATTACAAAGCGATATAGGTCTAAAATCCGAGATTCTCTCTGCGTTTATTTTCTTTGGAATCAGGGCAATAACCATAGCGTTCCATTGGGTAAGAAGTTTACCCGAAGAGAAGAACTCTAGGACTGCTTTGGTGAAGTCATAGCCCAAAATGTCCCAAGATTGCTGAAAAAATTCTGCTGTAAACCCGTCAGGTCCTGGCGTTTTATTCTTGGGCAGATTGAAAAGGACATCTTTAATTTCTGAGGCCATTACAGGAGCTTGAAGGAAGTCTTTAAGGTTTGAGCTGCAACAATTTCTAGTGAGATTTGAGATGCCCGCAAGCTCCTCAGTAGAAAGTCTAGCTGGCTCAACACTAAGCAGACCCGAATAGTAGGTGAGACATATGTTCTGAATCCCATCTTTAGTGTCAACCTTCTCACCATCATCAGTTATCAAATAGTGGATGAAGTTTTTCGCCTTCCTTCCAGCAATTTTCCTGAAGAAGAAAGCTGTGCAAAGATCACCTTCTTTCATCCACGTGACTCTTGATCTCTGCATAAGAAAGGATTCCTCAGCTGCAGCTAGCTCAGACCAAAGCTTATAAGCCTTCTTCTCGTTATGAGCAGTTTCTCTGGTTGGGTTTGTAAGGAGTTCAGCTTGTTTAGACTTCAACTCCTCAAGCGATTGCTGAACTCGTTTCTCTAAACCAGAGTAGTTGTCCTTGTAGAGCTTTTTCAAGGGCTTCTTTAATGCTTTTAACTTCTTGGCAAAACAATACATCTCTGAACCATTGAAGTGAAGACCATTCCAAACCTCAACAAGGAGAGGTAAAAAACCAGGATTGTTTGCCAGATAATTAGCAAACATGAAGGATCTTCTAGGAGGAGTCTCCGGGTTCCCCAGGTGAATGCAGCTGGGAGAATGGTCTGAAAATTCTGGGTCTCCAAAGTGAGCATAAGAGAGTGGAAAGCGAAGTTTCCAAATGTCATTAACTATTACTTTGTCCAGCTTCCGAGTAAGCGGGTAGTCTTCATTCTTATTCCACCAAGTGTGGTAGTGTCCTTTGAATGTAAGGTCTGTGAGCTCAGCTTGAATGAGACAATCACGAAACTCCCTCATCGACCCTGGTATTCTAGTTGAAACAGAGGAAGAATCCTGAGGGTCCAAGGCTTGGTTAAAGTCTCCCAAAACTGCCCAAGGTTTATCTGCCAGGATTGGGTTACTAGCCATGGAAGTAATCTCCTGCCATAGTTCTCTACTGTCTTCCCTTGTATTCAAAGCATAAACAAAGGAGAAAACCATCTCATCTTCATCCTTAGGAGTCTTGACCAAACAAGTGACACACTGAGCAGATTTAGCCAAGATTGTGACTGCAACTCTCGGATCCCAAATGATCAGAATTCTGCCCCTATCGGAGTGTTCATAGTTCACCTCATAGTTCCATTCCGGGAAGGTTTTTGTCATAAACTTACTAATATTATGAGACTTTACTTTGGTCTCTATTAGGCTCCTAAAAAAGGCTTTATTATGCTTGAGCCAACGCCTGAAATTCCTTCTTCTAACCGCTTTGTTAAATCCACGGACATTCCAACAAAAAGTGTCAAAAAATTCTTCCATATATGAAAAATTAATGGATTTTGGGGCCTTGGCCCCGAAGCAGCTTCTTCTGCCTACTTGACAAGTGTTTGATGAATCCATCCTCTGGATCCTGAGCTAAATCTGGGTCTGAGTCCTCATAGTCTTCCTCATCCACGTTTTCTACTTGAGTTACTTGATTTGCAGACTTAGTCTGGTCCTTGGATGACGATCCAAACGCCCCTTCCTGTCCAAGTAAGCCCTCCTGTCCAGGAGTTTTCCAGACCTGATCAACAGGTTTCTGACCAACAACCTTTTTGCCTTTGTCAACCTGGATCTTCTGAACATATTTTTGAGCTGGTGGGAATTTATTCTGAGGCTTCTTACTGACTCGTGGGCAGTCCGCAGAACCATGAAGCTTCGAAGAGCATAGGTCACATGTGACTGGAGCCGAGGGGCAGCATTTCAAGCTGTGTCCTACCTGATCACAATTCGGACATATAGGAGGAAGCCACGGGCTTGAGACTTGCACTCTCTGGATGTGACCTGATTCAAACTGGGCATTTACAAATTCTGGTACTCTCTTCCTGGGATCGATCAGGGTGTAAACCCTTGCCACCTCCAGGTCTGTGAGATTAGCAGTTGACGGATGTAAGTCCACTGGGTGACCTATCAGACTTACAATTCGTTCCAGACCTCCATCATTGAAGAATTGGTAAGGTACTCCTCTTAACTCTAACCAAACTGGAATGGAAGTGAGCTCTGGCTTTTCCGGAGTAAGGCCAGGCTCCCAGTTGGCAACAAACATGGTTTCTCCATCTATGTGCCACATTCTTTGATTCAGAACTTTGGTTCTTGTTGCCTGAGACGGGATGCGAATAAGATAAGCCTTCTCACTGAGTCTAGAAACAGTTATGTCCCTAAATCTAGGACTCCAAATCCCGTTCACAACTGCTGACACCGCTCCTCTAGATGGGGCATCACAGTAGAACTGTCCAATGATGAATGGTTCCCATTGCTTCTTGTTCTCCTCAATGACTTTGTTGGGGATTTTGACACACCTTTCCCCTGAATCCAAAGTGAAACCCTCATCTCTCTTGCACAGTCTCCTTGATGAGGTTTTCAAGAGATCCGTCCAGAGTGGTTTATTAGACTGACCCGGACCTTCTTTCGTACTGACTTTAGTCGGGGATTTTGGGTCAGGCACAGCCGGACCAGTTTCAGAAGCAATCAAAGATTCTGCAGGGGGCGTGGTTCTGGGAGAGTCTCCAGCAACTCTGCCAAGTTCAGTTCCAGTTTCCTTGCCTAGATTTACTAGATTCGAACTCATCGGAGGCAGATCTGGCTCCGACATGTTCACCGGTTGAGTCTTGGTTGTCGTCAGGATTTCTTCCACGGATTTCTTCTGGGTCGAAGCAATCTCCGCTGATGGGGAGACTGGCTCGGAACCGGCAGCCGCTTGGTCAGAGGCGACTGGGTTTACTGACGAAGAGGCATCCTTAGGAAGGTCCAAGGAAGCAGATTTCGACTGAGATCTAGTTTGAGTAGAGAAAGGGGTTTTCGCAGAGGGCGATTTTTTCTTCTTCCCCATAGTGAGGAGAGCTTCGGTCGTCGCCGCCGAGATCGACGGTGACTGGGATCTTAAGCGAAAGGGGTTTTTCTCGAACTTTATCTCTCTAGGTTTCTCTCTCTAGGTTCTCTCTCTCCTTCGTCCCTGAGATTTTTTATCCCTAAGATTGCAGTATTGGTTTTTCTTAACTACATATCAATAACAAATTCATATTGTTTCTTCAGATGTAAATGTTAATCAGACCAAACCATTAATTATTCTTATAGTAGAAAGCAAGAATGATTATGACTACGTGATGGTAAAATTACTGGTGCATTTCAAATCAGCTTTACATAAGTATGGTTTTGTCTGACAGTGAAATAATAATCATATAGTATAATTTTGGGTTTGCTTGAAGATCGGGAAAGTTGAGACCTTTAGAAGACATAACTATAAAGTGATTTTTGCATAAGAAAGCATCTCGAGGTTGTCTAATGATCAACACGACACTATTATGTCAATTATTTTAGAAGGCTGAATTAGAGAGAAACTGTTTATAAACAACACAAAATTATCCAGCTTTTCAATGTTTATTCGAAATATTGACAAAAACTAAACAATGTTGTTAGACTATTTTCAATAGGACTGCATTTTCAATTCCAAAATAGAGTAAAAATGAGATTATTTCAAATATAGAGTAATATTCCATTTTTAAATCATCACTCCATTTTTACTCTAAAATAAAATAGGGTTGAAGTAGAACTTAACTCCATTTTGGAGTGATTACAATTTAAAAAAAAAAAATGGAATAATACATTGGAGATGCCCTTACGAATATAACCATGTCCTGGACTAGTGCACAAAGAATTTGGGATATGATAATAATTTAGACATGAGCTTACATCTTATGCCAGTAAATTTGCTATAATGATAGTTGTAATATAGTTTTTTACTAATTATAAAATTCTGAGTCTGATGTATGATTCATCATATAAATGGTTGTAATTAGCTGATAAACTTTGAACTTTATTTCGTGTTAGCTTTATAACAATTTTTAATTGTCTGTTGAGGTACAATTAAAAAAAAAGTATGAACAACATGTGTTTAAAATCAATTTGCAATGAGTTGATTGACTCATCTCTTTTATATGTTAATGAAAATCTCAGTTTATTTTTAAGGTTCCTAGCAAATAATATTAGAGATGAAGTGAAAACGAAAAAATCATAAAAGAGAATTAAAAGAAAATATATGATTTAACTAGTAACTACCATTGTTCGGATATATGTTTGGGTTTTGACCGGGTTTTCAGATATCAGATTTTTTTTTTTGCATTTAGAATTTGAGTTCTATTTATGTATTTATTTTCATGTCAAATTCAGATCGGATTTGATATCGTTTTTTCAAGTATAGCAGTTAGGGATATGTTTGTGTATTTCCCTGGGTTTAGTTTGGTTCATTATCTTCTAATGCGGATTGGTTCTTCGGATTTAGATATCTTGCCACATTTGGAGTACTAAGTTCTGATGAAGTGAGGTCGTGCGCGTGAGTACACGCGACCGGTCTTAAATTCTCTCTAAATCTAAGGTCGCGTCGTTCGTTGTTGTCGCTCAGGAGGCCTCTCCGTCGTACGGTGATCTTCGCCGGTGATGTGAGGGGTCTCCCATGCTCGTGTAAAGCTCGCATCTGAAGCTGGGATCGGCGAAGGCGACTCAGAAGATGTCTCGCCTCTTCTGGACTACGACTGCGCGAGGTGAGGAAAACTTCCCGGAGGAGCGAGCGACGGTGTTCCTAGATCTAATCGACGGGCCTCTGTAAGACGCCGGATTATTGTTGCTCGGGGACGGCGACAAGGCAAGAAAAGCGCGGAGGAGGGAGAGGCGATTTCGGATGTGTGCAATCGCAAGCTCCGGTACTTTGTAAGTCGCCGGATTATTGCCGTTTGTTTGCGGCGAGGCAAGGAAAGCGCGGAGGCGGAAAGCTCCGGGAAGGCTAGGAGGGTGTGCGCGGTTTGTTGGGGAGGTTGCGTGGAGGTGCTTCGTGAGATCTCTGCGTATAGGGAGAGGTTTGTCGGCGGGAAGTGTGGTGTCCTTGCCGCCGCGCTTTCTCCGTTTTATCTCCTTGACCGGAGTTCGGAGAGGTTTCGAGGCGGACTAAGGGATAGAGATTTCGACTAGTTTGGAGCTTTTCCACGAGGAAGACTCGGGTCTCCAAGATCCACCGGATTAGTCCGTGGGAATTTGAGTGGAGGAGTTAGGGGAAGTCGGGAGTCGGTGCGAGGGTTGGTCCTCCGGGTTCCGGAGAGGTGGTTGACGTCGGTCGCCGCGAGTCGCTCCGGTCTCACAGCCGCCGGCGACGTCTGGCGAATCTGCAAAAACGTACCTAAATTAATATAACCCTAATCGGGAGTTTTGGGCTGGTTTGAGATTTTCCCTGGTTCAATTGGTGTGGTTTTTTTACTTCTGAGTAGGTCTGGTCTGTAACCGGTTATCCCGAATTCAATTTCGGTTTGATATTAATTAATATAATAATATTAAAAAAAAAAAAAAAACTTTCAACTAATACTACCAATCCAAAAACTAATATGAGAGGACCTGAGTTTTGGTTATAACTCCTCAGCTACTAAGAAACAATGTCATGATGACATGGATTGAAGAAACATAAAAAAATACGAGCCATGTTTTCATCTCAGCGAAATTAGTCGATAATATGTTTTCTGCTGAAGTTAAAAAAGAAAAAGAGAGTGGTTAATTACCTTTTCTTGTAAACTAATCGTATAGGCAAGAAAGCTGAGCTACCTATTTGAAAAATCATCTCATCCAACTGGACCCACAATCAACAATTATCACCTATCCAGTCTCCATTTGTACCTAAGAGCATGTCCATTAAAGTTTCTTACGGTGGAGTTTTTAAAAAAAATTATTAAAATATTGTGGGTTCCACATGAATAGTTAAGAACCGGATTCTAAAAATCCTTATTTAAAAACCGGTTCTTACACTGTTCATGACACGTGGCAGCTTGTCATTCGTCTATTCATGAATGAGGATGCTCTAACGACTTCAAATTAAAAAAGTCCACAATTTCTAAAGAAAACAAAAACCCAAAGAACTTATTTCTATATAAGCACACAATAAATCGACAATATCACATTGTCTCTTCTCTTCTCACTGTCACACTACACAACACATCATGGCTTTCTCCACCAGAAGCTCCATCTTCTTCTTCTTCACAACAATTGTTCTTCTCTCCACTCAAACCAATGCAAGAGACAGCTACTTCTTTGGCAAATTCCACCGTGAATCCCCCAAAGACAATGTCCTCCCTCTCGAGACCACCGAGAAAACCACAGTAGAAGAATCCTTCCCCAACAAGAAAGACCAAGAACAAGATCCTACCTTTCTCCCCGAGTCCGACAACGGTTATGGCTTGTATGGCCACGAGACCACCTACAACAACAACAAAGAAGAGTTCAACAACAACAACAAGTACGATGAGAAATTCAACGGTGATACTTTCTCCACTCCAAGCTTGAGCGAGACCGAAGAGTCTTACAACAACTACGACGAGAAGTACCCGAAGAAGACCGAGAGCTACGACAACAACCGTTACAACAACGAAGAGTTCAACAACAAGTACGATGAAAATGTCAAGGAGGAGTCTTTTCCGGAGAACAATGAAGACAAGAGAAGCTTCTACAACTCCAACGCTTACGGGACGGAGTTAGAACGTGAAACGCCGTACAAAGGATACAGCCACAATTTGGAGAGACAAGGTATGAGTGACACAAGATTCATGGAGAAAGGTAACTATTACTACGACCTTTACAACGATAGAAACCATGGCCATTTCTACCGGAAATCTCACCAGAAAAGCCCTGCCGGTTATTATTCTTCTCCGGCGACTGAGAATAACTACGACCAGTCGTATTCATACGGGAACAACAACTACAACAGCGAGGATGAGAAGAGTTTCAAGGATCAGTACAATTCCAAGTGGGAGAAGAACACGATGAACGAACAGCTAGAAGATCAGTTCAAGCCTTGATGAAGATTTGTTAATTTGATTTCCTCTCGAGATCACTACACTCTTATAAGTATTTTCTTTTATTTCAACTAAGTTATTTTACTTATGGTTGATTAGTCAAACTAAATCGCTGTTATCATTACCACAAATTAAAACTGAAAAAAAGAAATGGGTTTTTTGTGTGTTTTTAGTTGAAATGGGGTTTGCTTTGATGTGGGTTTTTGAACTTTGATGTTTGTGTTTGCATATAATATTCGGAGAAACGAAAGTTAATTAGTCTATGCTGTTGCTTTGTGTTACTTTCTAATGTTAAGTATATAAGTAAGGGACCCTTAAATTATTCACTCTTTGGTTATTTTGTTTAAGACGATTTTAGTTTAGTGACTTAGATCCATGATTAAAATGGGACCAAACGTGAATACTTTTAATGATTTATAATGGGGACATGAAGATGCCCATTTCCCCTTTGCGTGAGTGCAATAGAGACACTAATAATTACTTGCACACCCAATCCAATACTTTTTACTTTGATGGATCTAAAAATATACAGTATTACCATGGATGAGCTGGCTTACTGGTAACTCTTTGATTACCAAAAACGTAGGAATCCTATATATAGCCGACTCGATTCATGTTGGGAATAGTCTCTTTTGGATCCTTATTGAAGACTCCATAAAAAAAAAAAATTACACGATTTAGATCCATCCTACGGGTCTAAGGGAATCCAAAAGGATTTGAATTACATGATGGGTTCATCCTAGAAGTATATACGAGCCATAACTTTTTAATCATTCAAAAAGATATATTGGTCTAAAATCAAAATATTGTAGATGCCACATAAATTGATTGTGTTTGTGGAATTTTCTTTGGTCCAGTGGTTAATCAATGATTTATTAATGTTTCTTAAGTCTTACACTAAAACATATGATTTTTATAAATAGTACACAAACAATCAAACACAGAAAAACGCCGGCCAGAGTATCAAAACGCCAAATATTGTTTTCTTTCTGTTAGGTTTTGAACCTAATGAGCTTTTTGTTGCCACTAATCGTGTTTCTGGTCTTCGAAGCATACATGTAGGAGTGAAAGGTTTTGTTTATATAATAAAAATCGTTAATAATCCATAAATATACGAATACGATAGTATATGTTAATGGTGATATATGGCTAGAAAAAGACCAACAGAAACGGCGTGACAAGTAAAAGACAAAGGACACTTCAAAGTTCAAAGGCACTCCTTACCAATGACTGAGAATCCACATCTTGACCAGGAAAAGAAGACTCCCAGTTCCGTTAATCACGGCCAACTTAAAGGACAAAGTTAGTTTCCCTTTTTCCCTTTTCTGGATTTATTTATTTATTTATTATAAACTTTATGAATATATTAGTTGATCTTTTTACCGCCATATCTAGATAAATATGTATCTTAGATTATAAATCTTTTTTTTTTTTTGTCGTCACGATTTCATTTCATGGATTCGTTATCCAAGTACAAACGGATCCGAGAGATACAAAGAGCATATTGGGCGAAAACAGCAAGGCCCGTACTAACAAAAGACAAAGTTGCCAACAAGGCCACGTGGCCAAATCCGAAGCAGCTCCGTCAAGACCACGCGTCCACCCAAAAGACACCACCGCCATGCAGAGTCGGTGAACGGAGAGGAAGGACACCGCCACCAAACTTCGCCGGACCAAATCTTTGTTGACAACGAGGAGCCGTTTGCCGATCTCACCAACACTCGCACCACCTAAAGACGCCATCTGCAGCCACCGCAAGAGAATAAACACAGCTTCCAAGCTTCGCCGGTTTCTACAAATCCAAGGAGGCGCCGCCGCGGAGAAGCCCAAACAAGGGGCTTGTCCAAATCCCACCATAAGCTCGTCCTCTACGAGCAGTGGACGGTGACGATATTAATCCGAGAGGTTCGGAGAAGCAGAGCAAAACCAAGAAAAAAACCAGAGCGTGATGACGAAGATACACCGGCGAGGGAGAGATCGCAAATCCGACAAAAGTCAGAAGAGAAAAGCGGACATAAGTCCAAAACGATAGGATCCGACATGAAATCGGAAGACAAACGGAACGAAATCCGATATAAACAACCGGAGATTCCGGCGAAACAAGACCGTAAACGCCGGGAAAAAGATAGATCCTTCTGAAAAATATAGAATCGGGAAGAAGGAAATATCAGAAAAAAACCCGAAGGGTTTGAGAGAAGAACCTCTCTCTAAAGAGGAGAGAGAAACCCCGACGGCCTCTCCTTTTTTCTCTTAGATTATAAATCAGATACTAGTGTATCGCATATAATAAACTGTTTGTTTTTTTTTATGAATAATATCTGTGTCTATAACTATTTTTATTTTTGGTTAATTGGAGATGACCTAATAGAGTGCTTTCATTGGATTTTTTTAAAACACAGAGAACACATTATAGATCACACTAAGGAATCTCTCAAGAAAAAAACACATTTCTTATCACTTGAACAAATTACAACGAATCTTGTTCGATCAGTTTTACTTGACTTCACACCATTGAATTAAGACTGACCAATTCCTAAAGCTACCCAATTCTTTACCAAACAATAATAGTTGCTTATTTCTCAATCACTCACCAAGTTTACCAATGTCGCACACACATTTTGTGTTACACGATTCTAGCTCTCTTAACACATAAGCGGCCAACCCTAATATTCGAGTTTCCATTATGCAGTTTCCATATCTTTACTTTCCTAAAATACGGATTGCTGACTTGTCATCCACGTCATGTCTTATGCGTCACTTAGATCAATTCTCGTGTTGCTCAGACTCATCAGCTAACTTTAATCCTTTATTTTTGAGGCTCAAATCTCTGTTTAGATGAAAATTCGCGGTTCTCATTTTTCGGAAAGAGTGATATGTTTTACATATAGAGGTTTTAAAACTATGAATCTAATAGATGTAAAAAAAGCTATGAATCTAATAGGAAAACAATTTTGTATGAATTTGTAGCTTTTTGTTGGGCATTGATAGAAGATTAGGGGCAAATTTCATATATATATATATATATATATATATATATATATATATATATATATATATATATGGATTTGTAGCTCTTTTGTTGGGCATTGACGGAAGACTAGGGGAAAATTTCATATATATATATATATATATATTCGAAAAATACATATATTAGTAGTTTTCGGTGTAGACATTAAAAACCACAAGAGGAAGCAATGCTAAAAAAATACATATATTTTGTTTCATCAATAAAGATTCACAGCGAGAAAAAGTTTTCAGTGGAGAATTAGAAACGGATAAGAAAATAAATTGATCTTTTATTATCCTAAATATTATCCTAATATTGGTGAAGAAAAAATACCTTTGATTTGTGTTAATTTCGTCTTGATTCAATATTGGAGAATGAAAAATAAATAAGTTAAAAGATGTTAGAAATGTATTAATTTCAAAGTCGAATCAAGCAACCTTTTTCTTTTTCTCTCTCACACATATCATTCAGAGAGAAGATGGTCATGTTCGTTTGGCGATCGCAACGATTGCAACTGCGATTAATAAATTGCAGGATGGTGTTCGTTTTACAATTGCACGACTAATAGCGCGACTGGTCGCAATGTTGTTCGTTTTGCAGTCGCGCGACTAATCGCTGCGACTGATAGCAAGGTTGTTCGTTTTATAATCGCGCGATTAATTTTATTTTATATTTCAATTTATTTTAATTTATTCTAATTTTTATTTTATTTATTTTTTAAAAATTAACCTGATTTAATTTATTTTAGTTTATTGAAATTTTATATAATTAACTAATTTTAATTATATTTTAATATAATAATTTTATTTTATTTTATTTTATTTTATTTTCAATTTCCATTTAATTTTTATTATATATATATATATATATTAATATATTAATATATTAATATTTTTCCTTTTTAATTAATTTCATTTTATTTAATTTCAAATTTTATTTTATTTTCATTTATTTAAAATTATATAGTAATATTCATTTTATTTATATTTATTTTCATTTATTTTTATTATATATTAGTATTAATATTTTATTTTATTTTATTTTCGTTTATATATATTTATTATTTTAATTTATAATTTTATTTAATTTTAATTTTATTATATTTCCCTTTACATATATTATTATTTAATTTAATTTAATTTTAATTTATTTTTAATTTATGTTATGTTATTTTATTTAGTTCAAATTTTAAATTTATTTTTATTAAAATTAATTATTTTTAGTTTATTATAATCGCAAGGTTGTTCATTTGGTAATCACGCGATCAATCGCAGCGACTAATCGCACAAGTTAAATCGCATCGCTAAAAATATGTAGCGATCAAAAATCCGATCGCAGGCGACCTGCGACTATCGCAGGATGCTGCGATTGGTAAACGAACAACAACTGATCGCAGTCGCAGTCTCAAGCCTCCTGCGACTGCCAAACGAACAACACCGATGTGGAGAGGGGGGAGATGATTTCCAGTGTACCAAAATATTTTTGTGTTTCCCTTATATTTATATCTTCTCTTTGTTGAATTCGATGTTCGATTTCTTCTTTCCTATTCGGTTTAGTTTGTTCTCTGCTAATAAAGTTCGGGTGATTTCGTCCAATTCTTGTTTAAGACATCACTCAAATTCAAATATCTCTTCTATGTGGTAGTTGTCTTCCGGAAGCCGACTGTGTTCTCCTTTGCTTTATTCAATTTCTCAGCAGCTGATGGAATAATATCTTCATGTTCCACTTGCTCTTTGAGGATGAGCTTCGCTGGTGGAGAAGGGCCATATCAATTGTTGAGTCTGGAGAGAGGATCACCGGAGGAGTATTTACGAGTTGAGATATTGGGATGTTCAAGTTCGACGGCGCTTTCCTCCCACGACTGCTGAAGTTGCATGCCGACAACTGTAAACAAGGGACATATATTCTTCTTTATGTATGTGTCAATTGATGACACGTGTTATTATTTCAACATTTTTTTGCAGGTAAAACTTTTATTATTAAACCAAAAAATACAAATTCATTACAAAATTTCGGAAACGAATTATTACACAAGCAAATATATACCTCATATGCTGACGGTGGTTAAAACAAAACAAGTGAAATATCAATGCTTTTTAATTGAAGACTTACTTGCAAACGGATTATTAATCCATTACATTCCTCGTAAGAAACTGATTTCCTTATGCGAAAATTGTGCTTGGTGGACCTAGACGAGGGGATAACTCCTTCATACCTTTCGTCTCAATGCTCAAGGCTTGTGGGATGTTGGAACTTGATAGTACAAGTAACAGTTTTACCTGAGCAGGGTGTAGACACAAGAAATGGATTCAATGTAAGTTGGACCGAAGCTTCGGTAACAAGGAATGGTCTTCGACATTCCCGAGAACTAACTAAAAATTCTTGGAAAAGAGAGGATCCGATCATCGCCTGGTCTTATTGAGTTTGATGTCTTCCCAAGAACAGTACATAGGATCTTTCAGGTTCGATAAGAGAATGCTCAGTTCTCGCGTCTGTCAAAAGTGCGGTGGTTAAAGCCTGGTCGACGAATGGTAGAAATCATATATCTACGGTATCCGACCGTATTCGGGATTGTCGTGAGGAGCTAAGCATCTGGAATAGAAACAATGATTCAAACTGTAAAATCAGAATTAGAAGAATTCAATATGATTACAATTGGGAGTTTTCTAGAATCAATCCTTGTTCGGGAAGGATGCAAGAGCTGAAAATACTGCTTGTTCAAGCATATAAGGATGAATACAGCTTTGGAAGAAAAAATGTCATGCTAAATGGCAAGTGGGTGGGGATCATAACACAAAGATTTTCCATGCATGGGTTAAAGCAGAGAGGGTAAATAATGGTCTTGAGAAGCTACAAGATAATAATGGAATGATCCACCGTTCTAATGCAACCAAAGGTGAGGTTGCTGCGGATTGCTTCTGTAATTTGTTCAAGACATCCCAACCCCAAGATGTGGGTAATCTCTTCGATGGTTTTGAACCTAGGGTCACTCAGATGATGAATGTAGAGTTGATCAAGAAAGTGACTAAACAAGAAATCAAAAATGCGGTATTCTGATTAAACCGGGAAGTACACCGGGTGCAGATGGGATGTCTAGGCTATTTTTCCAAAGATACTGGGATGTTATTGGGCCAAGAGTTGTCTTGGAAGTTCAATATTTTTTCAGTACAAGGACATTTCCAAGAGAATGGAACTTTACGGTCCCGAAGATTTCTCGTGCAACGCTTATGTCGGATTTGAGACCGATAAGCTTGTGCTCTGTGTTATACAAAATTGTTTCGAAAATCATTGTCTCGAGGGTGAAACCCTTCTTGGCTGATCTTGTATCACCTAACCAGTCTGACTTCGTGGCTGAGAGGTTGATTTCTGATAACATTTTGATTGCACATGAAGTGGTGAATGCATTTAAGACGCATTGAAGAGATATTGGGATGTTCAAGTTCGACGGCGCTTTCCTCCCACGACTGCCGAAGTTGCATGTCGGCAACCGTAAACAAAGGACACATGTTCTTCTTTATGTATGTGTCGATTGATGACACGTGTTATTATCTCTACACTTTTTTCCGACCAAAAGGTACAAAGTCATTACAAAAATTTCGGAAACAAATTATTACATAAGCAGATATATATACCATATGCTGAAGATAGTTAAAAAAAACAAGTGAAATATCAAATCTTTTAATCGAAGACTTACTCGCAAACGGATTATTAATCCATTACATTCCTTGCAAGAAACTAATATCCTTATGCGAAATTTGTGTTTGGTCTTCTTTTTCTCATAGACACTTATATTTGCACATCGTACTACAAAACCCATTGACTCCAATGAAAATTCTGAATAATAGACAAAGTGATACCAATCATTCTGAACCGATGTCATTTGAGATATTTTTAACTTTAATGTTTTATGCGATTAATGTAAAAAGACCATAACTCGGATAATGTTTCATTAAACCAATACCTCCTTAGTGATGCTTTGATGTAACAAAAGATATTTTGCTGGTATGTAATCTTGGTATCTCCACTCATTTTTAACACCATCGGCCATGACTTTTTGAAGCCCACAAAGAAGTCTCCACATTATGATATTGTCTCTTTACCGGCCACACCAATCGGTATTTTAGGAATTGTCTCAACATGATAAAATTGAACCATTATTTATCTATCTCAAACCATGATCGAACCTTTACATACACTGCCACATAGCAATTAACCAACGAATCCTCCATCAATGGTAGAAAAATGGAAATTCAATTAAAATCCATCTTTCTCCAATCGGTGGAGAAAAGAAAAAAACCGGACATCAGATTTGCAGAACATGAAAATTCCAAACATTGTATTAACTAGAAGGAAGCCACTGATAACTATTAGGATAAGTCATCGATTATTATCGAGTGGAAGACACCTCTTTGTGCGAGAGGAAAAACCCAAGACGTCATCATCAAAGAAAGCAAAGACTATCACCCATATGAACAACAAGAGATAGAGATCGTACACAATCGTAAACCAAATCCGAGAATATAGAAGTCGTCTACCCTTAGATCGGATTCTCCGTAGACACCATATGAATGAAAACGAGCAGTCGTGCAAAGAAAACTCTACATTCATGGAATCATTTTTCCCAATTGCAATTTTTGTCGCCGGATTTGATTTCAGTATTCCGAAAGATTTTGTTGAAGTTTTATTGAAAATATAAATTGCAAAGAAAATAAACTAATTAGAAGTACGGATGACACCTGAGTCGACGCCGGCCGACGAAGATCGTGAAGAAGACGAAAGTTGCATATCGGTTATAAGAAAATCACCTTAGAGCATCTCCAATCATATTTCAAATTTGGTGTCAATTTGCATTTTAAATAAAATCTACTACAATCCAAATATAGAATCATCTATTTTCCAATTCCATTTTGCAATTGAATTTTTTATTTATAAAATAATCTTTCAAATTTTAAATATTTTTACTTTAAGATATAAATAACTATTTTGATGATGATTTTTTTTATTGATAATTATAAATACTAAAATACATAATCTCTGAAACAAAAATGCAAATAATATTTTATTTAAATAGAAAACATAATAAAACATATCAAATTTAAAAGAAGAAGAATAAAATATTTAAAATATTCCATTTTAAATGAAATATAAAATAATACATTCCAATTGCATTTTGCATTTTCAATTGCAAAATGGTATAATGCTATTTTTGATTTCAAATATAAAACCAAATATTTTTAAATTCCATTTTGCAATTGAATTTTTTTTATTTGTAAAGTAGTCCTTCAATGTTTAAATATTTTTACTTTAAGATATAAATAATTTATTTTGATAATAATGTCTTTTTATTGATAATTATGAATACTAACACACTCTAATATCTAAAATATCTAAAATAAAATAAAAATAATATTTTATTTTAATAGAAAACATATCAAATTTAAAAATATTTAAAATACTAAAAATAAAAATAATAAATTAAATTTAGTACAACAACGATTAAGATATTCAAATAAGGATGATTATATTAAAATATAATTTTTAATATTTTTATGTAATGTAATGTATTTTTCTTTATATTATAATAGTTAGATTTAAATAATATAATAATTTATAAAAGTTGTGAAAGAAATTAAACGAATGGATCAATTTGTATTTTTAAATAACAATAAAATAGAAAAAGAAAAATATACTTATAATATTCTATTTCAGATGGAATATAAAATAATATATTGGAGAGAATTCCAATTGCATATTACATTTTTTTCTATTTTGGAATGAAAAAGATAACTAAACATTGTAGATGCTCATAGACAAGAACCACATATATTTATCTCAACACTTAGACCACCTCCAATGTAAAATTCTATGTTTTTCTCTAAAATAGAATTGAGTTTCTCTTCAATGTATCATTTTATTTTCATTCTAAAAGTAGAATATTCTAAGTATTTTCTATTTTTATTTTACTACTAATATCTTTTAACTATAAATTTTATAATTTAATCCTATTTAGTTTATCTTTTGCAAAACTTTCAACAGGTTATAATATTATTTAGATAATATATAAGAAAACAACATTATATTATATAAGATAATAAAACATATAGATTTTAGTTTAAATATCATCATTATTGTATTTTTCTACAAATGATTAACTAACTAAATTTTAAATTATACAAAAAATTAAAATTTTATTCTAAATAGAGTTTAAAAGCTAAATGATTTTTAATAAATAAAATAAACTTTAAACATAAATTATTATT
The DNA here is from genome assembly GCA_030180135.1 of Orychophragmus violaceus. Classification (NCBI taxonomy): domain Eukaryota; kingdom Viridiplantae; phylum Streptophyta; class Magnoliopsida; order Brassicales; family Brassicaceae; genus Orychophragmus; species Orychophragmus violaceus. Next base: position 28,332,202 of record CM058230.1, on the reverse strand, counting down.
ATAATTATTTATTTTAGATATAAATAAAAGATTTAAAAGTTAAAAGACCAACATTTAATAAAAAAGTTTAATACTAAAATAGAGTGAAAATATGTTTCTTCAAAATATAGCGTGAGAAATATGTTTACACTATTTTAAATTGAGAAATAGAGAGGGGTTGGAGCAAAATTTACTCTAAATATAGTTTAGAGTAAGAAATAGAGTGGGATTAGAGATACTCTTATTGAGTTCTTAGCTTTAAATGGTAAACACAGTCAAGACAAATTAGTCCATGAATAGTGCATACCGTTTTTATTTATCATTCATAATTTTTAGTCATCAGCGGTTTAAAAAATTTAAGAAATTCATTGTGTACCAAGTTTGATCCATTTTTATGAATAAAAAAAATATTGGTTCACAGAAAAACAAAATGGTTTAATCTGTATATAGTTTAGTCTGCTGTGATTATTGTTACCATTAAAAATCTTTCTCGACAATTGCGGTTTATGATTTTAAATGATGAGATGGGACTCTAGAACCACCTCGAAATTGGCTGCTTCGATCCACATATCGACTTTTGCTTCGATCTTTGATCGACTATGGCTTCTGATCTCAGATCAGATCATGACGAACATGGAATTAGACAAAGAAGTTTGGAGATCCCTACAGGAATTACGAATTGGGGAAGATCGATCTATCTGGGAGGTTCACGCTGAAGCCCAGGATCAATTCACTAAAGACCATCGCTTATGTTTGGTTGTTAAACCCTTGAATATGAAGTTCCAACCATCGGCTGGAATTAAAAACGCCATGCCAAGAGCTTGGAATATGGTCGGAAAGGTAGACGAACAAGTCAATGACGATGGAACAGTTCACTTCTACTTTCGATATGAACACCAGCTTCTAATGGTTCTTGAGAATGCTCCCTACAAGTTTCGTGGCTGGCTTTTAGCAATCGATCGTTGGACTCATCAGTCTTATCCAACCTATCTGAAAAAGATCCCCTTTTGGATACATATCAACAAATTACCTAACAAGTATCGTCAGAGAAACATCATTGAAAGCATCGGAGCTCAACTGGGACAAGTTTATAAGGATGAAATCCAAATTCTTGAACCCACTCCTACGAAACCTGCTCAGGTATGGGTGAAGGTGGATTTTGATATTGATAATCAAATCTCTCTGGTGAGAAATGTTATATTTATGAGAGGTGAACCCCCAATAGAGCTTGAGTTTCGATACGGTGGGTTGCAAAAGTTATGTACTACTTGCAGAAGTCTCAGACATGATGCTGCAGATTGCAACATACAACTCACACAAGGACAAGTTGATGCTCAGATGTTATTGATTTGTGGAAATACTAATGAAGAAAGGGGTGAACATATTCGAGAGGAGGCAGCTCAAGTACTCCGGTCACTTATTCATCCTAGTGGGCCAGGTGAATCATCGACAACACAACAATTATTTAGCCATGACATCCAAATGGCTCAAGTAGCATCACAGATAAAAGATCTGATGACACACGATACTCCCATGAGAAATGAACCTGAAGGATAGCACACTTTAAGGAGATCTAAAAGACATAAGACGGAGACATCAGTCACAGAACCACATGACCCTACAACATCAAGCACTGAAAGGGCGAAAGGGCTGGAGAAGTCCCCTTTGCCCACATCACAATGAAGCTACTGCATTGGAACTGTCAGGGTTTGAGAAACCCCCTGACAGTTCCGCATCTCCGGGAGATAAAAAGACGATTATCTCCTGATGTAATGTTTCTCATGGAAACGAAAAATGGTGTAGAATATGTACATCATCTCAGCAATAGTCTAGGATATCACAATCACTGGTGTATACCTGCCCGCGGAACCAGTGGAGGAATGTCCATTTTCTGGCAGCAAGATGTTAATCTTCATGTCAGCAGGTCATCTCTATTTTACAGATGTTTATATTACTAATGGCAGAAATAGTTTCTGTATAAGTTATATCTATGGACCACCAATATGGAGATTGAGGCAAGATTTCTGGAGATGGATGCAAAGAGAAGACCAAATTACAAGATAGCAAACAACATCAAGATTAGTAATGGGAGATTTTAACGAGATATCCTCCAATGAAGAAAAGGAAGGGGGTCCTCAGAGAGCAGAGTCAAGTTTTGATTTGTTTAGACAGATGATCTGTGCTAATGGGTTACAAGAACTCAGAACTGTGGGAGGATATTATACTTGGACTGGCATCCGACATCATCACTCCATTAAGACAAAGATTGATAAGGCCTTTGCAAATACTCGATTGATGGAAGCTTATCCCAGAGCATTTGATCAATTGTTTCGATGGAAAGGGTCAGATCACAGGCCTTTAATCCTATATCTGGAAGGACAACCTTGGCAAAATAACAAGCTCTTCCGATATGACAATAGATGGAAGCACAATTCGGAGATCAAAACACTGATCCAAGAAACGTGGAATTCTAAATGTTGTCATCTACATCCTTTAAGATTTGAAACATCAATGGTGAGGTGCAGAGCTGCTCTCTCTCAATGGAAGAAACACCATAATCAAAATGCGCAAAAATAGATTTTACAGCTCCAACATCAACTACATGCTGAGTATGAATCTCCTACGCTAAATCTAGCACAATTAAATAACCTCAGATCTCAATTAACTACTGCTTACAGGAGAGAGGAAGAATACTGGAAGGAACGCAGTGGAATACAATGGCTAGCTTTGGGAGATCGAAATACGCATTTATTTCATGAAATGGTGAAGTAAAGAAGGAGTACAAATCGAATTGTTTCACTGGAGGATGACATTGGTGAAATTATAACAGATCAATCTCATCTCCAACAGATTGCCAAAGACTACTTTCAACAGCTATTCTCATCCAGAGGACCGACTATTCATCCTGACATCTTAGCAGGTATTCCATGTAAAGTTACTCTTGACATAAACTCATACCTCACTAAACCACTAGATTATGATGAAGTTAGAGTAGATCTTTTTAACATTCAGCCCTCTAAAGCACCTGGGCCTAATGGAATGAATGCATGGTTCTTTCAACACCACTGGGAAGCTATAAAAGACTCAGTATTTCATTATGTTAACTACTTTTTTCAAGAAGGCAAGCTTCCCTATGATATTAACCACACCCACATATGTTTGGTGCCTAAAACAACCTCCCCAACAAAGTTTAAAGACTATAGACCTATTAGCTTGGCGAATGTCTCCTACAAAATAATCTCTAAGGTTATTGCTATTAGGCTAAAACCCTGGATTCACTCTCTATTATCACCGTTTCAATCTGCTTTTATACCAGGGAGGAATATAACTGACAATCTCCTTATAGGCCAGGAGATGTTCCACTCGCTGCAGACTCGAAAGCTTAGACAAGATTACATGGTGATCAAATTAGATATCTCTAAAGATTGTGATCATGTGGAATGGACTTACATTGATGTAGTGATGAAGCAGTTGGGCTTTAATTAAACATGGAGAAAGTGGATATCTGGTTGCATTACAACAACAACTTATTCTGCCCTTTTAAATGGTACTCCTAGCCAAAAGATATACCCCCAACGAGGCATACGTCAAGATGATCCACTATCACCTTATATCTATTTACTCTGTACAAAAGGCTTGTCTTGTTTATTACCAATGTATGCACGCAAACATCATTTCACAGGATACAAACCAGCTAGAGCAAGTCCTGTAATTACTCACCTTTTTTACGCAGATGACTCACTCATCTTCACTCGAGATACAAGGCAAGATGCATAAATGCTTCAAACCATTCTCAAGCTCTATGAGGAAGCATAAGGCCAACAAGTTAATTATACAAAATCATATATCCTCTTTAGAAAGGTACGCCATCAGAAACGATATCCACTATTGCAAACATATTAGGGATATCTCAGACAACAAGCTTTGGAAAATATTTGGGACTGCCTGAAACCAAAGGAAAAAAATAGAACGGATACCTTTGCTTATCTTCACCAAAGAATTAAACACAAATTGACTAGTTGGTATACCAAGTTTTTATCACCAGCTGGGAAAGAGATTCTCCTTAGATCTGTTATAACATCAATTCCCAGTTATGCTATGAGTTCCTTCCTCTTGCCAAAAAAGCTTATTAATCAAATTATGGCAGATGTTAGACAATTCTGGTGGTCGAATAGTCTAGATAAGAACTCAATCCCTTGGATAGCTTGGAATAAAATTGTAGATTCTAAGAATTTAGGAGGGCTAGGACTAAGAGACTTTCATGATTTTAATTTATCCTTACTGGCAAAACAGGGTTGGAGATTAATGCAATCCCCTAATAGTCTTCTAGCTCAGGTTTATAGAGCAAAATATTATCCTGACAAGTCTTTCCTTCAGGCTTTAATAACTAAACACTCTAGCTATGTCTGGAAAAACATTATCAGTGCTAAAGAAATTCTCCACATGGGTATCAATTGGGCAGTGGGAAATGGGAATCACATTAATGTCTGGAAAGATCCCTGGTTCCCTTTGAATCCTCCTAAACCACCTAAACCGAGAACTCCAGGATGCCAAATTAAACTTAAAGTTGCTGACCTGTTTATTTCAGGTACCACCCACTGGGATTATCACAAACTGCAGGCGAACTTTAGTCAAGAGGATGTTCAGGAAATCCTCAAGATCCAGCCTTCTACAACAGGAGTAAGTGATACTCTTACTTGGATCCATTCAAAGGCAGGCTATTATACAGTAAAATCTGGATATCATATCCAAAGAGACATCACCAAAGCCTCAACTAATATTCGATCAGATGCCATCCCTGTTAATCGAATACCTATCTTTAGAGACATATGGAAAATGCAAGCACCACGCAAAATAAAAACCTTCTGGTGGAAATTTTCTCATAATGGTTTACCAATGGCTTATCAGGTTAAGAGACGTGGACTACTAGTGGATCCTACATGCTACATCTGTGGAGAAAATGAAGAAACCGTGAACCATACACTGTTTCAATGTAGGGTGGCCAGAGATATTTGGAGTCTAGCCTCAGGACATCTATTACAAGGTAATGCTCTTAACTTGCAAACCTTGACTGAAAATCTAAAAACTGTCCTGAATCACCAGACTTTGAAAAAAAGGTTACTATTCTATTTTGCCTTTCATTGGTTGGAATATCTGGAAAACAAGCGAGAGAGTATCATTCATATTATCAACAAATTTTATGAAAAGATGCATTAGTGGAAACAAGCTACTACAGAAAATGATCTAGCAAACTCTGCATCTTCAATACTTTCTCCTCAGAACAAAATCACAAAAAGAGATGAAGCATTTCATAATCAAACGAAATATCTATGTTTTGCGGATGCCTCATAGATCCCTGATGATAACTGTGCAGGAGTTGCTTGGACTTTGTACACTCCGCAAGATAGTTGCCTACTTCAAGGATCGGCTGCAATTCCGCAGACTCATTCAGTAATTGAGGCCGAGGCATAAGCCTTAAAACATGCAATGCAAGAGATTAGTAAATGGAGGTCCCCTGAGGTAACGTTCATGGGCGATTCTAGTACTCTGTATTCAGGACATTTATTAACGAAGAATCTAACAAAAGATGGTATACCTCACAATCTCTATATAGTGATTCAAGACCTATGCAGCATGTGTCGAAAAAAGACGTTCGTTTTTCAACATGTACCAAGAGGAGTGGTATCCTATGAGGACAAAGACGCTAAACGTGCTCGACTGTAACACCACTTATCATATAAAATGTCATGCTTTATACCTTTAAATCTTGTAACATATGTAACTCTGTAAACTCTTGCAATAATATCACAAATGGTTGACTAACAAAAAATGATGTAATGTATTTTTTTTTTTTTTTTTGGGGGTCAAAAAATGATGTAATGTACTAATTTCAGGAATTGCACTTAAAAAATCGGGATTTGACGCGTGTCACTTATCCACAAGCAATAGTTTCATCAAGCTTCCTGAAAGTGAAGCTACACTCGATTCCGCCCTTGCGCAAAACCCTACGCAAAAGCCCTAAAACTCTCTCCAAGGAAACCGAAAAAGCCTAATCAAACGATCGTAAACGCTCAATGTCCGCCGCCAGATCCGTCTTCCGCTCCGCCGCAAGCCGAGCATCCGCCGCCGCGTCTAGATTCTCGATCGGACCCAAGCCTATGCCGGCATCTTCTCGGTCTGCGTTTCGGATGCCTAAACAGAGCCCTCTTTCAAACCGCATTTTCAGGTAAATTTTCCTAGTCCATTCTGAAACACTGATTTGGCCGATTTGCCTCATTCCGAATTTTTGTTTTTGGAAATGAAAGATCTCCGGTAGAACTGAGCTGTTGCGTGGATACGATGCTCCCTTACCACACGGCCACTGCTTCCGCTTTGCTCAATTCGATGCTCTCGGCTTCACGCCGTGGTTGGATCGTTGAAGGTACCACACTCTGTTCGATTTCAAAGAAATAGGGGTGTTTCATTGATGATACCTAGTTTGATATGTTTGTACTGTCTAGCTTTTTCGAGGTAATGTTTTTGTGGTTAGTGAATTTCTTTTGCATAATAGTGCTAATGATCCAGCTTCCAACTTTCCATCATATGCTTTTGAATCCTCCCATATTATACTTTTCGTGGATGGATAAAACGAGGTCCTGATGGTTGGTTTGGGCTAGGTTTAGAGTTGTTATAGTTTTAGAGAGAAGGTTATTGGTCGTTAACTATATTGTCTATGAAATGCGGCTCTTTATATTCATGGATTCTGATAATTATAAACATCTCTAGGACCTTCTTTGAGTTATCTTTGTGTGCGCACTGTTGATGGGTTGCTAGCTTTATAACGGCTTTCCGTATCTCTGGATTTCTCGAAGTGTTAACCTTCTTAGGTATATTCCCTTAGGATCTTGGTGTTTTTATGATCAGAAGTCAGTTTTTACACATCTTTTTGGCATCCAATGTTTCTCTAGAATTTTCGAATAGTTAGATAGTCGAGGATAACATAGTCCTCTTTTTCATATCTTTACACAGTGTATCCAATTTCTTGCATACATTGAGAACAAATCATTTTTTTTTTCCTTTGTAGGTCTAGACGAGACTAGATGAAGATCTATCAACAAAACTTATGTGAGTCAATTTATACTCTAGTCTTAGAGTTAGGTGTTTTACTTGCTCTGTCATCATGGTTATAGATAACGGAACCTTAGGCAGTTCTTTTCCTAGAAAACATGAGTCATTTGTGGTTGATTCTGTGTGAATATGATAGTAACAAACTGCAAATGGCTGCATATGCGTGAAATATTGACATGCTATATTTTCTCTGAGATTCGAAGACTTGTCATCAGTATAAGAACCACACTGATACAATTGTATTCACTCAGATTGCAATGATGATGTATGATGAATTACTGGGGAGAGGTCAGCGATGCATGCAGTCTAAGACAAGGTGGTGCTGATATGAAACTTTATTCTTGGTTTTCGTGAACCTGATCTTAGGAAGTGTATAGCATGAAACCTTAGAAGTGATAATAACCGAGTCGCTTCCCTTAGGTCATAAGATTTAGCCTTTTGTTTTTAAACCTTAAACGAAAGTTTCTAATGGAGTGCATGTATCGTTTGTTTCTGGTGTTTTGTAGATGGATGACTCTCCTTCTCACCATTGCAGTAAGCAGGAAGATATGTGTTAAGAGTTCTAAGACCACTTGTGTTGATTCTTAAACCATAAGAGGTGTTTCTGCAAATGTTTTTTGCTATTTTACTTTATAAATATCCAAAGTGAATTGTTGAATATGTTTTTTTGCTATTTTACTTTACATCATTAGAATGTAAACCACTAAACTGTTGTCTTTCATCAAAAATATGTTCCTCTCTACACAAACATATATTAATATATATAGTAAATTCAACAATATGAATATACAATGATACATTTACATCAACATATAAATAAATCTTTTCACAACCGAAAAACACCTGATAAAGATTACCTCAAAGCTAATCACAAACTGAAACCTGCAAAAATCCAACAAGACGCACGAACTTGTCTTCTCTCAGACAAGCGAATCTTCGGAGACGACAGTGAGCAGAGAATATTTAGCTTTGATTGAGATCTTGCCTGCTTCAACACAAAGCTTGGCCCCAGTCACAACCCAATATCCAGGTGGTACTTCCGGACCTCTCATCACCTCCTTCATGTCAACAAGACTCAGCAGCTTGGGTTTCACAGGCGGCGATGGCCCTTTAGGATAAACCGCCGAGTTTATATCGATCTTAGACACTGGCTTCGTTGTTGTCGGGTTTGTACTCAAACCCGCGCTTAGTCTTGTACTAATCATCGAGAAAACACCAGATTTGCGTGAGTTGGATGAGAGATTATCCCAGCCAGATCTACGTGTAACAGCAGAATCAACGAGTGAGAAACCGAGTCTCAGAAAAAGAACTTTCCTCATCCCGATTCCTTTGACTTCTAACCAGGCTTTGGTTACAATAGAGGCTGCGTCATTAGACCGTGCTCCGTTGTACTGAACCGGGAAGGTGCATACGTGTGAGAAGATTCCCCATTTCACAGCTTCATAATATCCTTTTTGGGGTGGTTCATCGATGGGTTCATAGGTGTCGTCATGTGAGAGGTGGAGACTTGGAGGACATGTAGAGAGGTGCTGCAAGTGGATTGCTAGATGATCTCCTTTCTTCCCCTCCAGGAATAAACGTAGTCCGGTTACTGGTCGCTCACCCGAATCAACCTATCAAAAACAATTTTCTTGAGATTGAAAGTTTAAATTTAGTAAAGGTTTATTTTATCTACAGGAATGCGAAAGAAACATTTACATTCGATGTGTTGACATATAGTTTTGGACCCATCAAAGAGAACTGAAGGGAGGGTGAACTTTGTTTTCTGCGGCGTAGTCCAAGAGGGAGATCTCCGTACACCGGAGCCCATTGGCGTGGAAGTTGAAACTCAAGAAACTGATGCAACTCTTCTATCGGTGGCTTATCTACAACATTTTATACACACTTGTTACCTGAACGAACAGTTGAGTAGCTAAGATACAATAGCAAAAAACACACAACAATGCTCACATCGGAGGTATAAGTTGACTGCATGACTAAGAAATCCTGTTCCTGGGAGACCGCTCAAGAGTGAAGTTATCGGAACAAAGCACATCGATATGGCGTTGGGTGATTGTGATATCGTTGAGAGCCATCGATCATGACTTTGTCCCATATCATTACCTCCTCTTCTGATACAAATGCTCACCAGATCCTGGGGGATGCAAAGTATAAGCCAAAAACAAATCCAAGTGATATCGTTGCATTAATGGGGAGAAGAAGCGGACCTCTTTATTGGAGCGCAAGATAACAGGACGACTAACCGAGGAACCAAACGGCCCATTCAACCCCCATTGGTTAGGACTCTCAGCAGCAGGAGAGATAGGTTCAACTGAAAATCTATTGTCAGCAAATTGCTTCAACACTTTCTGTACCTCATCAGGCTCGTGATTCGAATTACGCAGCTGCTTCATGTGAATAACATGTTTGCCTCCCATAGTCACTCCACAAACAATATGAGTACCATATTTTTCAATGAACCTATAAAAAAACAAACCAACAAAAATCAACCTTACCCGTTTACAGAATTGCTGCAGTTAAGTCATTCATACATACCCAGCAAGTGCAGCAGAGTCCCAAGAAGAAGGGACCTCACGCTTGACTTCATCACGTAGAGTTAATTGCGACCTAACGAGCGCTACAGTGTACAAGCTAATAAACCAACCATCATAAGCTAACGTCTTCACTGCGCTCGCATCTTTTTGCCAACCTTCTCTTAATTCGAACATGCTATTGAACATCCCCGATGGGATCTTCCCCGACAGAGACATATCCTGATTGAATTTCTCCGACATCTAATAAAAAAAACCAATAAAGTTATTGATTGGTACTTGAAATGAAAACTTGTGAAAGAAGGAAATAAAAACCTGGTTAAAAGAGAGTATGTCGGAACGGAAACGAGTGCGTTCGCCTTTATCGCACTTAATCGAGCTCGAGACGTTATTGACGACGATCCCGCCTGGGAAAATAAGGTCTCGGTTTCGGGTCGGGTCAATTTCGACCAACCTTGAGCCGTCGGGTGTAGATTTACAATAGGAGAGACGAACATCGGAGGAGAGATCGTAACCTAATCCGATCACGGATACTGCTTTCTCGGCGGCGGATTGAGCGTCGAGGCGGGAGGTATTGAAAGCCATCGATTTTTCAATCGATTGGATTGTAGAGAAGAGGATGAAACAAGAAGGGAAGAGGAAGAAGAAAGTTCAAAAGATTGTGGCCAGTGAAGACGACGACGAAGGGGACTATTAGAAGTGGTCAACGGGTTTAAGCTCTTTTACTTTTAGAATATTAGGGAAACGTTTAGTCAACACGCCATTACTTTGACTTAGCTGCTAAAAGTTTGAATCTTGGCTTTAAAAAAAAATCAAGTGTGAAAACGGAATTAACTTTACTTTGATTTTCCCCCCTATTTTCCAAGGCAGATGATATTTGACTAAATCAGTAAATCTGTTTTATAAATTTTTATAACCCAACGAAATTGATTGTTATTATCAGCCTGATAACTCATGAGAAATTGCACCTAGAAGGAACCAATAATAGGGAAATTAGTTTTGGGGGAAATAGCACTATTTGGCCAAGACAAAATAAAACAAAATGTCTTATTAACTCTTATATGGGCCCTACACTTCTTCTTCACCACTCTTCTCTCTCATTTTCTCTTCCACCTCTGCGCTTCTTATCCCTCTCTTTCACCTCTGCACTTTCCCTTCCTCCATTAAAAGCTTGAATTTTCTTCTTCACCCACAAATTAAATTTCTGGTTTTTTTTCTTCACCCACAGTTTTTTATTTTTCTTTGGATTTAGGGTTTAAGCTCTTTGGGTTAGGGTTTAAGGTTTAGGGTTTAGTTTTTTATTTTTTAAGATTTACATATTAGGTTTAGGGATTAGGGTTTATGGTATAGGGTTTAATCTCTTTGGGTTTAGGGTTTAGGGATTAGGGTTTAAGCTCTTTGGGTTAGGGTTTAGGGTTTAGGGATTAGGGTTTAGTTTTTTATTTTTTAAGATTTACATATTGGGTTTAGGGATTAGGGTTTATGATATAGGGTTTAATCTCTTTGGGTTTAGGGTTTAGGGATTAGGGTTTAAGCTCTTTGGGTTAGGGTTTAGGGTTTATGGATTAGGGTTTAGGGTTTTATTTTTTAAGATTTACATATTGGGTTTAGGGATTAGGGTTTAGTTTTAATTTTAATATTTTAAGTTCAAATTATTGTTTAGGGTTTAGGGTTTAGAATTTAGGGTTTAGAGATTAAGATTTAGGTTTTTGTATTTTTTAAAATAATTTTTTTTAAGTTTTATCTAAAATAAAATATTTTTTTTTTCTTTTATTTTCGTTTTTTATTTATTTATTTTTAAAATATTTATAAATTTTTAATTATTTTAATATTAGATTGTGTGGAATTATTTGATTAGTTAAAAAAGTGGAGGTGAACAACCCAAGTATTACTCATTAATTAATCTTGAAAATATTGGAGCTATATTAATGGTGGTAGCCGAGTCCTCATCATTCTCTTTCTTTCTTTTTGTTAAAAGTTCATTTTATATGAGTAGGGGCAATACAGGAAATATTGTATAATGTCCAACTTTGAAAACTAATTTCCTAACTAACATTCCTTCCTGATTCATTTCCATATTTATAAACCCCCACACCTAACTAACCCATAACTCATTAGTTAGTTATACTAATGTGTTTACTTTTTTCAACCTTATTTTAGTGTGGCAGTTGATATTTTCAAAGTTTCAAATTCCTAAATTTATATTGCAAGTGTACATATTGTAATTGGTATATATGGGTCAAATTAACTAACACTCAATATTATTACGATAGACTTTCGACAATAAAATCGGTTTGTTATCAGATGGGAAAAATGCCATGTCTAGATAATTTCTCAAAAAACCAAATATTACAGACCAGTTATCAGTTATGATCGAAATAAAAACATGTACTTGAAAATCACATAGATAAAATAAACCAATTTTCGTTGCGAAATTTACCAAGTTTAAAACCTAAAAATCTAAATTCCTTTGCGTTTTGTAAAGAGTAAGTAAATTAGTATTAAGCTCAAGTTTGATTGATTCATAATTATCTAATCCAAATTTCTTTGCAGTTATCTAATTTGTTCACCAAAAGTGCTGTCAGATTATAATTACATTTTCAAATCAACTTAACAACCTGTGATCTAGATTTTAGGTGATTAATCTAGAACTAGCCATAAGAACAACTCATGTGAAGAGCTAATCAAGTTATGAATCATAACAAGACGACTTAATCTAATATTCCATGAAATCCCTAACTATATTCCCTAAAACTAATTAGAGATACACTCAGACATATCGAAATCTTCTCTCAAAGTAGTATTGAGTATCAGATCAGCCCCAAGCTCCAATCTCTCTCTAAAAAACTCGAAGTATGAAAGTATAATTGAGATAAAACTCTAAAAACCTAATTCAAACATTAATACATGTTTTGAGTCACTTCTATAAATATCAAAACTTCTAGACCACTTTGTGATCATCAAAAGTCTTTGTAATTCGGCTTGGTTTTGTGATTGGGGTCCTTTGTCGACCAATGCAAGGGCTGCATCGATCGATGCTCAGTTCAAGGGTTGACAGTGACTTTGATCATCTCGGCTTCAATCTCCGAAATGTCTCATATAGCTCCAAAATCTACAAAATATCTCCAAATGTGTGAAAACCTGTAAAGGACTCAAAAAACTCAAAAGACACATAAAATGACTTGCTTATATACATATATCATGGCTTAAAACCCATAAAAACCATGATATATCAACTCCCCCAGACTTAGCGTTTGCTTGCCCTCAAGTAAATATAAAACCAAAATCTGAAAAAGAAGTTTGAAAACATAGAAACTCATTTCGTCGTCGGAGCACCACACTCACACTCTCCTTAATAAATGATAGGTCAAAGTTTTATCCCTATTCTACTGCAAGTGCACAGTGATGCGAATTTAGTACTTAGGGGTATCGAATCCACAAGGACTCACGACTCACACGATAGATTGTATGTTCTCAAGTTAAGCTATATCAATCAGAAGAAAATAGTAAATGAAAGCAAGTAAACGAGGAAGTGTTTTCAATAGGAGAAAGACGTCAGACTTAGGAAGTTCTCGGGAATTGTGCAATGTCAGATACTTAACTAACCGGATTCAGATTAAACACATGTTCAAGAACTAGAAACACAATGCTAAACAATCCAACTCTCGCTGAGATTTTTTCTATATCTAGCAACCTAGGGATCCAAATCTCTTTGTAATCCTAGAGTTCTAAACAAGCATTAAGAACATGTTCTATCGGTTCACAATTCTCCTAAACCAAATCTCTTTGTATCTAGTCAAATTGCTTACACTAAGTTTATTCATATTATAACTCACACTCTCGTGCTAAGTTAATTATCTCAGATCTAAACCCAAGGTGATCAGTCTAGAATTCAGTATTAAGCGCAACTTAGGTGATGAACGAACATATTGTGAATCCTAATAAACCAGTTATCTAAACATGCATAAAACCCTTATGAGAATTCCTAAATCTAACTAGGTTACTACTCAGACATATTATCAGATAAACAACACATCATGAATAGAAAACCAAAAGACTGAATAGATAAGATAAAGTGGTTCGAAATCCTTCTCTCAAAGGTTACAAGTAGCAAGAATCAGCCCCTTAGCAAAATCTCTCAATCTCCAAAAGCAAGAACAAAGTAAGAATAAGATCCCCTGAATAATGAGTCTGAAAAACCTAATTAAAACTCCTAAAATCGTTTTGGGGCTAGATTAGAAATAGGAGAAACTTTGGGGTCTTTTTGCAATTCTTCAAAACTTGTCTCAACTCGGCGTATAGCTTCTCTCGCGCTTAGTGTCGACCGACACCAAAGTCAGTGTCGGTCGACATCCAGTCGTGGCTGAGACACCAACTTTAGCTCGTTGCACAAATTTCCAGAAACGTCCTATAATCCCACTCTTTTCTCCAAATGCAAGACTACCTGTAGAAGACTCAATAGACTCGAAAAACCAGGTTAAAGACTCAATATACACAACTATTTCATGGTTTAAAACCTAGAAAACCATGATATATCAACTCCCCCACACTTAGATCTTGCTTGCCCTCAAGCAAGTAAAAGAGCTAAAGTATAAGAAAGAGGTTTGAAAACTTAGAAAATCATTTCGTCCTAGGAACTTTCGCATTCACATTCTCTTAGTAAACTACTGAAAACTTTCCTGCAGATGTCAAGACCACAATATACTTCCCCCCACACTTAGCAACTGTCCCAAGTAAACTCCACAATCAAGTTAGGATATTCAAGTTCACCACACTAACCTCTGTATACAATTAGGTGCGGTCTTACAGAGGGAGTTTTGATCAGAGAACACATGGACTCAACTCAGTCAGTACTGAACACCAAACTGTCGGTTTCTAGTTCTTTTCTTTTCGATTTCTCCCTTAGCAACTGATTTTCCCCACTGGGTATCATTTTATTTGTTCTATCAGTGCTCTTTCATTTTTATTCGGGGTGTAACTTTGGATCTTTCCATGGATACACAGAAGGCAATAAAGGTCTCTGCCACTCCTGTGACCACTTCGAAGATATTAGCTTATCCTCGGTTTTAATCTCTTTTTTTTTTGTTTTACTTTCAAGGGAGGGGAAAATCAGGAACCATACTCAAACAGGATCACAGGCTGTGTCAAGTACATCAGAGGAATCCGATCCAGAGATCTCAAGCCCCTAAGTAAGAAATCAAGTCAAGTTTAGAGGTGAAGTTAGTGATGGATCCTCTGAATACCTGGTTAGATATGAGTGTCCTTGGTAAGTTGATCCGTTTGGGGTTTTCTAATAGTCATAGAATTACTGCAAGTCTGTCCAATGGTTACTTAGTTCCTGTTCCAGCGAAAAATTTCCTCGAAAAATCATAGTTTCATACACATTTTGACTCAATAAAACAATTTTGAAAACAACTGAAAACAAGGGAATGACTCTAAGAAAACAAAACACAATGTCAGTAGCCACCTCCCCCACACTTAGATTGCACTGTCCCCAGTGCAATCGTAGTATGAGATCGGGAGAAATAGGTATAAGTAACCGAGAACTTGGGAAACAGAAATATTACCTGTTATTGCAGTCGATGTCGACCGACACACAGACTACGTCAGGCGACATTAGACTTTGGCCAACATCGATTTACTCGTAATCGAGCGTGGTCAATTTCCATCCGTGTTTCGAGTTTGGTGTCAACCGACATCAATGGTGATGTCGACCGACACTGATATCTGCAGACCTGTCCTACGGCCCTAACATACAAGAACCAGAAAAATCAAAAGACTCAAGGACAAAGACTCAAAATAAAAGAAAACTAACCTACAATGGGTTGCCTCCCACTCAGCGCTTGTTTTAAGTCGTTAGCTTGACTTTGATGGGAGATTAGACTCCTGATGCTTTCGACAGAGGCTTTGAGTGCCTCTGCGAAAGTCTCCTCATCCAAGGTGGAGAGTAAGCAGTGTCAGCGTGATATCGTCCAAGGAACGAAGGAACGCGATGGTTTCCTGCATTCTCAGCAATGAAGTCTGTAGAACGGGGTTGGGAAGATGCAAACCTTTGCTTTGGCGAACCATCTGATGTTTGGAGCTTTCTGCTTAGAAGCAGTTGCAAACTTTGAAGATGTTAGAGCGGAATCTTGAGAAACCACCATCTTCTTCTCTCCAGGATCAGAAACTGAAGCCTCTCTAGGCTGAGCTTCTTGCTCCATCACAATGCTAAAGGTCTGACCGTCAATCTTGGACCTTCCCAACATATCCATCTTGAAGTGTAAGGACTCATCTCCCAGGTGGAGATCGATCAGACCGTGCTGCACATCAATCCTCGCTCCAGCGGTAGCTAAGAAGGGTCTTCCTAGTATCAGAGGATCAACTGGTTCGCTATCATACTTCAGCACCACAAAGTTATGTGGAATCAAATGGTCTCCAACTCTGATCGGGATGTCCTCTAGGACTCCTTCAGGAACCCTCTTTGAATGATCAGCTAGGATTAAAGAGATCCTAGTCTGCTTGAAGTCCATCAACCCCAACCTCTCAGCCACAGAGTATGGCATGAGATTAACAGCAGCTCCCAAATCACATAAGGAATGCTTGAAGCTATGCTTGAAGACTGAGAAATCTAACACGAAGACACCAGGTTCATCTAACATCTCTGGAATCTTATTACGCAGCACATCACTGATTTGCTTAGGGAGCACCACTACCCAATCTCTTAAGTCCACATCCATATGTACCATCTTTTCCAAGTATCTCTGTATACAAGGATGATAGGGCAGAGTATCAGCTTGTGGATCATCTTTCAACTTCGTATCCATCATTTTCAGGTCTCTGGCTTCATCAAGCTCTTGTTTAGACTTCACAAACACCTTAGGAAAAGGTACATGATGTTTGTAGGTTGCTTCTTCAGCAATACCATAAGCTGTTGGTGGAATTGGCCTCTCACGCCCTTGATGTCGACCGACGTTAAACTGATGTCGGTCGACATTCGCTGATTCACCTTCGATGTCGGCTCCAAAATCAGTCACGGTCGATTTCCGTTCGTCATGAGAACTCGAAATTTCCGTTGAACATGGATGTCGACCGACGTCAATGGCAGTGTCGGTCGACCTTGGGGGTACAGTCTCGGGTTTTTGGCCATCTTCCACTATCTCAGCAGTCTTAACCTCAAATTCTTCCCCTTGATCTATCCCATCCTCAACCTGGATTGTCCAAGCGTTGATGTGGGTATTCTGAACACCTTTTCCCTTAACTGAGCTTGAAATCTGATTCACTTGTGTGTCCAGTTGCTTCATGTGAGTATTCAAGGATTCAAACTTCCCATTCAGATCTTCATACACAACATCAAGCTTCTTGTTGAAGTCCACAGTGGTCTTTGTCTGACCTTCCAGAAGCTGCTCCATCATAGCTTCCAGCTTACTCTCACAAGCATTAGTAGCAGGAGGTGTCTTACAGAAAGATGATCCATAGGTCCTCTGATAAAGGTTGTTCTGCTGAAAAGGCTTTTGGTAACCAACATTTTGACCATATCCAGAAGAGTTCTGATTGCTTGTGAAAGCACTCTTCTGTCCACCATTAAAGAACTTGCTGTTCTGCTGATTTCCAAACCTGTTTCCTTGAAATCCAAAACTACTAATGTAGTTCACGTCTTCCTCTATGCAGCCTTCTTTAGGTTCAAACTCCTCAACCTCTTGAGCAAAGTGGACAGCCTTCCTTCCAGTCAACAAGCTGAGAACAGAATCCAACTTGTTCTTCATCTCAACTATCTGCAAATGATCAACCTTTCCTCCATGGGTTGCTCATGTGGGAGACCATGAAAAGGATGCTACCTCAGAAGTGCATAATAGACTGTCTTGACCTCAAAGTCATTCCTCTCAAAAGGAGGAGGTACAATAGAAGACCTGTTGTTGTAGAACTCGTCAGATCTATTGTAGTTAGCAAGAGTCCTCTCAGCAGCAGGAGGATTAGGTTGCTGTCAATTAGCTCCGACATTGACCATCTGCCCCTCACCTTGAGGCTGTTCAGGTTCAGGGATCACCCATCCTTGGGCATCAATCATTTGCCCCTGATCATTGTATGGGTTGTTTTGTGTCTCTCAGAACTCCCTCAGCATCTGGTCTCAAAATCAAACGATTGTTCATCATTCTTGTTCTCACACCCTTTCTGTTCGTTCTCTCTAGTTTAGCAAGCTCCTCAAGTCTGAAGTTCAAAAGTTCTTCGCTCTGGTTGCTTCGGGTATGTCGACTTGGCATACACTGATTTCAAGTCTGAAACTGTGAGTGGTGTCGGGCGACACTAAGGAGGTGTCGGTCGACACTAAGAGCTTCTGTCGATTTCCTGCAGCAACAAAACAAGCCAAACCGAGAAAAATTAGTAACTAAGAAATAAAAACGACTTAGACTAAACTTTAAAACAAAATCTATCGGCGAACTCAGTTGAGTCCCCGGCAACGGCGCCAAAAACTTGATAGGTCGAAGTTTTATCCCTATTCTACTGCAAGTGCACAGTGATGCGAATGTAGTACTTATGGGTATCGAATCCACAAGGACTCACGACTCACATGATAGATTGTATATTCTCAAGTTAAGCTAAATCAAATAGAAGAAAACAGTAAACGAAAGCAAGTAAACAAGGAAGTGTTTTCAATAGGAGAAAGGCGTCAGACTAAGGAAGTTCTCGGGAATTGTGCAATGTCAGATACTTAACAAGATTCAGATTAAACACATGTTCAAGAACTAGAAACACAATGCTAAACAATCCAACTCTCGCTGAGATTGTTTCTATATCTAGCAACATAGCAATCCAAATCTCTTTGTAATCCTAGAGTTCTAAACAAGTATTAAGAACATGTTCTATCGGTTCACAATTCTCCTAAACCAAATCTCTTTATATCTAGTCAAATTTCTCACACTAAGTTTATTCAGATTATAACTCACACTCTCGTGCTAAGTTAATTATCTCAGATCTAAACCCAAGGTGATCAGTCAAGAATTCAGTATTAAGCGCAACTTAGGTGATGAACGAACAGATTGTGAATCCTAATAAACCAGTTATCTAAACATGCATAAAACCCTTATGAGAATTCCTAAATCTAACTAGGTTACTACTCACACATATTATCAGATAAACAACACATCATGAATAGAAAACCAAAAGACTGAATATATAAGATAAAGGGGTTCAAAATCCTTCTCTCAAAGGTTACAAGTAGCAAGAATCAGCCTGTGATACCCCGTATCCAAAAATATGGTCAACGGGCAGAAGAAAAGTCAGCAGGGGCAAAATTGTAATTTTGCCAAACCTAGGGGCAAGATGGTAATTTTGCCAAAGTTCGAGACGGAAGACGGGCCAAATGTTCTCTTTTTAAACCATAAAGAACATTTACAAGATCAGAATTCGAAGAAACGGAGCATAAATGCATTTTTCGGAGTGTCGGGTGAAACCCGAGCAAAACCGGGAAAACTTCAGAAATTCATAACCGGAGCTAGGAAACTCCAAATGAGGTGATTCAAGTTGCTAAATTCATCTAAATCAGGGAGAATCAGATTTTGGAGGTTTGGGGATTTATAAGAATCATCTGGTATTTTCTAAAACAATTATCGCGAAACCATGGAAACCGATAAGAAATTGCAAAAGGGATTGAGAAGTGGTTTGGGCCGGTTTTGGACTTGATTTTGTGGATAAGAAGAGGCTCCAGAGACAGGTGTCTCACCACCAGGTCGCCAGCCTCACCCCTTGAGGTGTCAATACCTTATGTGAAGCATATGTTTTTGTTCAATGTACCAAAAACCCTTCACCAAATTCATTTCACTCTTCCCACTCTCTCTCTAGCCTCACCCACGACCAGATGCTCTCCCTTCTCTCTAGATTCATCCAGAAAACCCAGAAAATTCATATGAATCTTCATAGAACCTCAAGAACATTCAAAGTGTTCTTGAGTGTTCATAAGACCTCCAAACACTAAAAACACCATATCTCTCTCAATATAAACCCTAATCCACTTCTGCAAAGCCCAGTGGACTCCTCTCTCCCTCCTCTACAACCGCCATCCAGCCAGCCATGACCTCCGTCGCCGGAGCTTGCCGGAAACTGGCCGTAAAGTTGCTGCGGTTGGAGTTTTGGTGTATCTCTCTCATCCTTCATCCGATCTGGACGTTTTGAAGCTGTGGATGCATAGATCTCCTCTTTCCGATCAGTTTGATATGTAGATCGCCACCTGAGTCTCCGGAAAAAGGGGTGAACCGGCCGGTCAACGCCGGACCACCGCCGGTCAACGCCGGAGAAGTCGCCGGAATCCTTCTTCCGCCGTCTCTCTCTTCCGCCGGTTCACTGGTGTTGGTTTAGCATTGTTTTGGTTCAAGGTTGAAGATGGTTCGGTTTGATTTGAGTCGGTTTAGGTAACCCGGTCAACGGTTGACTCAAAACCGGTTTAACCTAACCGGTTCAATTTAAGACGGTTCAGTCGGTTTGGTTTGATTGCATCGGTTCAGATTGGTCAACCGGTTCAAGATTGGTCAAAGTCAAAGTCAACTGTCAACGGTCAAAGTCAACGGTCAACCGGAGGTCAAAGTCAACGCCGTGGTCAACGCCGGTCAATGCATTGACTCCGGCCGGTTTTGTGTTTGCGGTTCATGTACGGGTGTTTGGGAAGCTTCGGAGTTCGTGTTCGTGTATTCAGAGAGGTTCGGGGTCTCGGGAATCCGTATCCGCATCCGTGCCGTTCGTTCTGTCAAATCACTGTGAGTCGGCTCAAACACCGTAGATGCATATAGAACGTGAAATGGGAAAACCGTAGAGATAGGAATGCATACCCGTTTATATTAAATTAAATTGAATTGATTGATTGACTGAATTAACGGTAAACCGGCTAGGGTTAAAGAAGCATGTTAGACTTAAAACGGATTAAACCTGATTGTGTGCCGCTAGGTTGGTAGTAGCGTTGCGTGATGCATTCATATAGTCGTTGCATGACTAGGGCCGTATATGCATATATATATATATATAAGTAAACAACGATATTAAATGAACTTATATACGGGAATTAAGACGAGTTAAAATACGGAAGTTAAACCCGAACGAACGTATAGTATATGAATGGTATCGGGGTTCCCGAAGTTTAATGAATTAAGTAATGAATGATGAGACGTCGGGGGGTCTAGTAAGCTACTAGCTCTAAACCGACGGATCGAGGAGTTGTTAAAAGATGATTAGGATTGATTCAGAAATGAGAAGTGTTGTGATTGGTGAACCGTCTACGGGTTAGCAAGCGGCTAACCCAAGGTAGCGGGCGTGAATTGGTTAAAAGACGTTAGAAACCCTAATAGGCCTGTTTGTGTGATTGTGAGTCTACTTCGGTGTTGGGCCGAGTAGACTGGTGATTGCGTGATTGTGTTTGCTGTGTGGTTGTGGTTAACTTTCTGTGCAGGCCTTTAGATCGTCTCGGTGTTGGGCCGAGCGATCCTTGTTGTAACTTAACTTGGTCACGGACCGGTTAAGTTGTGGTGCTGACTCGGTACGGTGCCGAGTCAGAGCGGTGGTGTGTGTGAGTAGACTTGCGGGATGCGGGGTTGAGTTGTTGTTGTTGTTAATTGTGAATGATTGCTAGAGTCCAAGCGAGTCTGCGTGTTTACATTTCTGCACTAGGACTCTAGGGTGCGTTAGATCCCGCAAGTCTAGGTGTTTGATTACGTTCTGGTACTTCCATCCCGATTGGATCCTCGGGAATTGAGAACCTAGTCAGTTAATGCTGGCAGGTGCGAACCTATGGAGTGACGTCTGTAGGGTGCAGTTCGGAGAATACGGGGTCGCGTCCTAGGGCCGAACTGCATGGAAGCTTGGGTTGCCGAGGGTAACCGGAGTCACCGCGTATCGATGGACAGAGAACGGTGTCCTAGTCGTTATGTGGACGGCTAGGAGTTGTGGGTTAGTTGCCATATCGGTAACGGTGAAAACCCGTGGAAGTTACCAAGATCGTAGGGGCCCAGCGTGTGTGTTTTGGTGTAGTTGGTAGTGCGCGGTAGATAGATCGAGTCTCAATCGGGGACATGTGCCGCAGTGCTCCCGATTTCCTCTAATCGCCTTCTCTTTCTTTTGGCAACTGATTGTGTGTGGGCTCGACACGACGTGGTAGAGCGTGATCGGCTATTTTGTTGATTGATTGTTATTTTGGGGTTTCGGGCGGGGATCTATAGATGATAGATAGAATAGAAGCCCTAGTGGGGAGCCGATTCACTGGGTGATCTTAGATCGCTCATTAGACTCTTTTTGTGTTTTCAGGTTATCAGCGACGGACGCGGGAGGTCCTCGGTGTAGTTTCGGGATGGCTTGTGGCGGGGTTTTGATTCGATGATTTTGGGGTTTTTCTTTCGGTTCGGCTTGACTTTTTGTATTGATTGGCGTGATTGATTGTTTATTGATGAAAACGATTTGTAAAGTGACGATTAAACGTTGTACTGAACGTTTGATTTACTCAGAAATGAATATGTTTTCCTGATATTGTGTTTAGTCCGAACCGACACAACTCGCTGAAGTAGTGCAAGACGGCCGACTTGCATTATGGAAGTGAGGATAGCGGAGTCAAGGTTGGATTGGTATGAGCCTTTGTCTCAAACCGATCTGTCTCTGGCTTCGTCCTGTGATGAACTTTTCCTGTTCGACTAGCTCGGGTTCGATCGGTCATGTTCTTGTTTGATTGTTGACCGGTCAGCTCGACGGTCAGCGGAGAATGAGAAAGGGTCGTTACACAGCCCCTTAGAAAAATCTCTCAATCTCCAAAATCAAGAACAAAGTAAGAACAAGATCCCCTGAATAATGAGTCTGAAAACCTAATTAAAACTCTTAAACTCATTTTGGAGCTAGATTAGAATTAGGGGAAACTTCGAGGTCTTTTTGCAATTCCTTAAAACTTGTCTCAACTCGGCGTATAGCTTCTCTCGCGCTCAGTGCCGACCGACACCAAGGTCAGTGTCGGTCGACATCCAGTCGTTGCCGAGACACCAACTTCAGCTCGTTGCACAAATTGCCAGAAACGTCCTATAATCCCACTATTTGCTCCAAACGTAAGACTACCTGTAGAAGACTCAATAGACTCGAAAACAGGTTAAAGACTCAATATAAACAACTATATCATGGTTTAAAACCTAGAAAAACCATGATATATCAATAAACCACATAAAAAACGAACATGCAAAAATAGAGACCACAATGTACTTCCCCCAAACTTAGAATTTGTCCCAAGTAAACTCCACAATCCAATCGATACATTCAAATTCACCATGTTGACCTCTATAAAAGTTGGGTGCGGTCTCACCGAGGGAGTATCGATCAGAGGATACATGTATTCTTACTCAATCGGAACCTGATCACAAAAACTGTCGTACTTATGGTTCTTTTCCTCTCTCTTTTCTCGCTTCAGCATCTTATTTTTGCCACTAGGTATCATTTTTTTATCAGTTGCTCTTTCCTTTTTATCCAAGATGTTTCTTTGGGCATGTTTCTGAAGGAATGTTTAGATGAATCCTGATTCAATTCTCTGATTCAGATTATCCTAAACATGCGGATCTAGGTTCTCTTGATTAGAAACAATTGTTGATCTCACCTTATACCTGTTTGTGCAGCGGAAAGGGATGGTATGGTCAGAGATCAGAGAGCCACCAAGGGATGGATCCTCCAAAGGTTCACACACGCACGCAAAGGAATCTGGCTGCTAGACCACGAGGAGGGAGGCGACAGAGAGAGAGAGAGAGGCGCAGACTTGGAGAGCATTAGAGAGCTAGGTCAGGTTTTATTCATTTAAAACCTGTCTTAGTTCTCATGGGCTTTCGGGCCCAATTCTCGGTCTTATTATTTCCTAGGCGTTCACGCACTGTGTCGATCGACACACCTTGTGTATCGATCGACACACGATTGCTGAACCCTTTAATCTCTAAGTACAGTAAATGCCTAGCACTTTTACCGTACTTCTGTCAATCCGTTCCTACACATTTTCCTGTAAGCTTAGGCGTGTGACCCATATGGGATCATATAATAAAGGTAATAAGTCCAAGACTTATAGATCATGAGCGGACTCTAGCAAGCCATCATGACCCCCAGTATTATATGACTTATGTCTGATCATTGACATACTCTTACTTTCTAAAGACAGTACCGAGATTACTGGACACAATTCCAACAATCTCCCACTTGTACTGGAATCTCTGTATTCATAATCCTTTTGTCACAATATCTCGATTAGTCATAAGGCAAGATTGGTGTCATCCTTATAAAGCCTAATCTTGTTCATCAGACTCTGATTCGATACTGACAATCCAAACGACTCGGGACAGT
The DNA here is from genome assembly GCA_030180135.1 of Orychophragmus violaceus. Lineage (NCBI taxonomy): Eukaryota > Viridiplantae > Streptophyta > Magnoliopsida > Brassicales > Brassicaceae > Orychophragmus > Orychophragmus violaceus. The sequence goes on along the minus strand of CM058230.1, from coordinate 28,308,272 downwards.
CCGTTTGAGCATGGCCATGCATTTTCCAGTATTCAAATCTCCGATTGGCCTAGAGATATTAAGTCCATTTATATTGGAGGGACAAATTCCGTCTTATTCCATCACTGTAAACTACTCATTTCATAATGTACCCAAACAAGGTCCTTATAACTTTCGCAGAACGATAGCGTTAGACAATGATCAAAGTGCATCAGTCCATGTGCAGTCACATGCATGCGAACTCAGGTCTAAGGACTATACTCTATAGTCGTAGTGAGAATCTCTTATGACACAGATATAAATATCCTGAAGAGTTCTCATAATCGGGTCTTGTCCGGTCGTATGTTCCCAACATACACCTATGTATTGACTTTGATGCCGCGCATCTATGACACACTGAGACTTTGTCATAAGTCACATACCAATCCAGTCTCTCACGGTTGTTGGTGTTCCAATTTCAACAACCTTCGACTAGGGACATGATGATTTAATCCATCTATCAAATATAGGGTCTGATGATCAAGCTAAATGACTTCGATGACTCAAGATCAAGTCACTTACTTCGATGACCTATAAAATGGTTTATATCACTTTGGAACGATTATTTCATCACAGTTAAAATAATCTTGAAATAATAATTTCATTAAACATAAGAATGTTTTACAAGAACATATCAAATAACTAAATAAAAGCCCTCAAACTCCCACTCAAATTTAGATTACATTTCAATGTCTCTAATGCCTACAGCTTCAGTCAGAAACTCGAGCTTAGGCCTTGGGAGTGGCTTTGTCAACGGATCAGCGACGTTATCATCTGTCTGAACTCGGCTGATCTTGACTTCCTTTCTATTAATGATGTCACGTATCAAGTGAAATCTTCTTAGAACATGCTTGGATTTCTGGTGTGATCTTGGTTCCTTTGCCTGAGCTATAGCACCATTGTTGTCACAAAACAGTGCCAGAGGCTCAGCCGCATCTGGTATCACACCTAGTTCAATAATGAACTTTCGTATCCAAACAGCTTCCTTCGCAGCTTCTGAGGCGGCGATATATTCAGCTTCTGTAGTGGAATCAGCAACGGTGTCTTGCTTGGAGCTTCTCCAACTGATTGCACCGCCATTCAGACAAAAGATATAACCGGACTGTGACCGGAAATCATCTTGGTCTGTCTGGAAACTTGCGTCCGTGAATCCACTGACTTTAAGCACATCACTTCCACCGTACACTAAGAACTTATCCTTAGTATGTCTTAGATACTTCAAGATATTCTTTACGGCAATCCAATGGTTTTCACCTGGATTTGACTGGTATCTACTCGTCATGCTCAATGCATAAGCAACATCAGGACGAGTACAGATCATGGCATACATGATAGATCCTATTGCAGATGCATAAGGAATATTCTTCATGCGCTCAAGCTCAGCAGCCGTCGTAGGGCTCTGCTTCTTGCTTAGCGTTGTGCCATGTACCATTGGCGTGAAGTGATATATCATGGTTTTTACCCATTTTATGCCATGATATAGATGTCTTTTTAGTGTCTTGTGTTCTTTTTAGTATGTTTTCAGGTTTAGACACATCTGGAGCCTAATTGGACGTTTTGGGAGCATTTGGAGCAATTCTGCACTATTTAGAGACTTCACAGAGTTCACTGGCTGCATTTTCGCAGTGCAACGATCGTTGCAGTCTGTGCAACTGTCGTTGCAGTTCTGCGCCCAAAAATCTGCATTTTGGAGAAATTACAGTTTTTGCCCAGAAACTTCCCAGACTTGCAAAAAGGCCCCCAGCCGACTTTAGACCATTATATAAGAGTTTTTAAGCCATTGTTTAGGCTACGCTTTCATTAAGTCTTATTTTATTTCAGAGAGCCTTAGGGGCTGATCTTGCTCTCGAAAGAGAGAGGATTTCGAACCCCTGTTGATTATTCTGTTTTATGATATTTGGTTTTCTACTTAAGATGTTTTCTGTTTCGATGAACATATCTGAGTAGTTTACCTGTTAGGTTGAAGGATTCTCATTAGGGATTTCAGAGAATTATAGTTTAAATCAATCTGTAGAGATTTATATCTGCTAGTTCTTTATCTAAGTTGCTCTTAATGCTTAATCTGAAGTAGCTAATCAGAGTTATGATATTAGGTTGATTAATTCAGCGGAAGTTGGTTAATTTAACTAGAAAGAACTTAGATAAGCAATTAAACTTTGCGCAAACGGAAGTTTGGTTTAAGATAATTGTGAACATATCAAACTTGGAATTAATGCTAGTTTAATCTGTTAGTTCTCGCAAACGAAAGTTTGGTTTGCTGCACTTAGACTTAGAGAATTATCGCAAAGGAATTTGGTTAATTCTATATCAGTGTTTGAGTTCTAGAATAGTTATTGATTGGATCTAGATAGATTGATTGCTTGCGTTCCTGATTTCCTGAGAACTCCTGAAACCTAACGCTTCGCTTCCTTGCTCACAACTCGCTCGATTTACTTTCTGCTGTCTGATTTACTGCTTTCCCATATTGCTTTCTCCTAGTTTAATCACTTCTGTTTTCATCTATCGTTGACCAGAGTCCCTGTGGATTCGATACCCTAAGTACTACAACTACATCACTGTGCACTTGCAGTTAGTATAGGGATAAAACTAGACCTATCAAGTTTTTGGCGCCGTTGCCGGGGACTCTTTTGAGTCCTCGATAGATTTGAACTTAGGGTTTAGACTAGGTTTTTCGTTTTTTTTTATTTTTTTTTTGTTGCTAATTTTTTTTTCTTTTTTTGTTTCTGCGTTTCAGGTACGCCTGTAATCGCCTTGCATCGATCGACACCCCCTTAGTGTCGATCGTTGCATTCTCGAGCTTGCATCGATCGACGCTTCTCCTGCATCGATCGACACATATCATAAGGAAGATGTCTTGTTTCTTCAATCCAGGGATTGATAACTCGCAGATAACTTGGTTAAAGAGCAAAGTAGAGTCTCTGCATAGTCTTGTACTTGAAAAGTATGGGCAAAAAGCTATCAACTGCATTGGAGGGAATAAATTCTACAGTCAGGAATCAGCTTTTCAGGGACCTTTCCAGCAACAGGGCAACGCCTTCTCGAGGAACTGTGGTGTTTCTTCTTACCAAGCACCGCCTGCACCTACAGCTCATGAGAGCAGAATAGAAATCATGATAGAGCAGTATCTTGAGAGGCAACAACAGATCAGTGTGTCACACCACTCAAAGATGGATGCATTGTATAAAGATCTGAATGAGAAGTTCGAATCTTTGAGCACACATATGGAGGAGCTGGATGCAGCAATAGAAAGGCGAAATGAAGCTAGGGAAGCTGAACAGCACAGATCCATCAAAGTTGTGACCTTAAGGGATGAGATTAAGTTGCTGGATGAAGAAGAGAGCATAATCTCGGATTTTCTGGATGAATATTGTCTGCCTGATACATGCACCGATCGACACCCCCTTAGTGACGATCGACCCGCCGTTCTGACGGCAATTTCGAGTTCTTTCGAGAAACAGAATCGCCTTGCATCGATCGACACACATTATGCAACGATCGATGCAGAACGCACACATGTCCAGAAACCTGCAACAGTGCCAGAACGAGCTTACAAGCCCCGAGTGCCATATCCTAAGGTTCCTAAACCTTCCAGACAAGAGCTAGAAGTGGCTAACTGCATAAAAGTGATGGATAAGAAGGTGAATAAAACACCACCAGTTGAAACTTTGCGAGTTCATGCAAAGAAGATGATCTCCACTGACGGTCATCTGGAAGAAGAAGTTCAGATTGGTGGAACTACAGTATCTGATAGTGGAAAGAAGAAGAAGATGGCAGTTCCTCTTGAACCTGCTCTAACATCTTCAGTACCTGCAACTGCTCATAAGCAGAAAGCCCCAAACATCAGATCTACATCAAAGGTAAGGAACAAATCATCTAAGCTTAAACCTTCTAATCACATTGTTTTGAATGCAGGAAAACGCAGTAGACCGCCCAAGCTTCGCTCCCGCCCTGATTCTGATTTCTCTTTCCTTGGGAAGCCTCATGATCTGAATGCCTATACACCTCCTTGGATGAAGAGATATTCACAGAGACACTCAAAGTCTCTGTTGAAACCGCCTTGAATCAAATCTCTTCCAATAGTCAAGCTAATGACTAAAAACAAGCGCTGAGTGGGAGGCAACCCACTGTTAGGTTCGTTTTAGTTTTCATTTTCCGTTTTTATTTTTGGTGTTTTGATTTTCTATTTAAGTGTGTTCAGAGCCGAGAGAAACAGGAAAAATCGCATTGCATCGATCGACACACATTGTGCATCGATCGATGCGGTTGCGATTCACGGTTAAACGAATTGATTGCGGTTCAGACATCGGTTATCTACATAACCGCGAGCGATAATCGCCTTGCATCGATCGACACCCTTGGGCATCGATCGACGCAGGGCGACGACAGGTAAGTAATCTGCAACTTTTCGGTTTGTTCTTCAATTTGATTATTCTTTCACCGAGCTCATGCTTCGATTACACTGGGGACAGTGTAGTTTAAGTGTGGGGGAGGAAGCTACTGACGCACGCTTTTGTTTTCTTAGTTTTTCAAAATTTGTTTTATTGAGTCAAAATTTGTATGAAACTATGATTTTTCGAGGAAACTTTTCGCTTGAACAGGAACTAAGTGACCATTGGACAGACTTACAGAGACTCTATGACTGTTAGAAAACCCAGACATAGATCAACCTACTGAGAACACCCACATCACTTCAGGTATCAGAGGATCCTTTTACTGACTTCACCTTAATACTGACTTAGATTTTCTCACTTAAGGGCTTGGTATACTTTGTGTCGGATTCCCTTTTTAGTTCTGACACAGCCTGTCAACCTATCCTATTTAGTTCCCTTCTCCCCTTCCATAAAGTAAAAAAAAATAATAATAAACTGCGGATGAGTGAGTAACTCCGAAGTGGTCATGAGAATGGTAGCAAACACTATTTTCTCTCATGTGATCCATGGAATGTGTCCAAAGTACACCCCTTAACGGGAAGAACACTGATAAAAAAAAATAAAATGATACCCAGTGGGGAAAAATCAGTTGTTAAGGAAGGGAAAGAGAAGAAAGGGACTAGAGAAAGATAGTATGGTGGTCTAGAGCTGATAAGGTAAGAATCCATGTGCCCTTTGATCGATACTCCTTAGGTGAGACCGCACTTAAATACTTGCAGAAGTCAGTAGGGTGAATTTGAATGCTTGAATGTGATTGTGGAGTTTACTTGGGACAGTTGCTAAGTGTGGGGGAAGTATATTGTGGTCTTGAGTTCTGTAGGGATGTTTTCAGTGGCTTACCAAGTGAATGTGATTGTGAAAGTTCCTAGGACGAAATGAGTTTCTGTGTTTTCAAACCTCTTCGCTTATACTTTGGTTCTTTACTTGCTTGAGGGCAAGCAAGAGCTAAGTGTGGGGGAGTTGATATATCATGGTTTTTACCCATTTTATGCCATGATATAGATGTCTTTTTAGTGTCTTTTGTGTTCTTTTTAGTATGTTTTCAGGTTTAGACACATCTGGAGCCTAATTGGACGTTTTGGGAGCATTTGGAGCAATTCTGCACTATTTAGAGACTTCACAGAGTTCACTGGCTGCATTTTCGCAGTGCAACGATCGTTGCAGTCTGTGCAACTGTCGTTGCAGTTCTGCGCCCAAAAATCTGCATTTTGGAGAAATTACAGTTTTTGCCCAGAAACTTCCCAGACTTGCAAAAAGGCCCCCAGCCGACTTTAGACCATTATATAAGAGTTTTTAAGCCATTGTTTAGGCTACGCTTTCATTAAGTCTTATTTTATTTCAGAGAGCCTTAGGGGCTGATCTTGCTCTCGAAAGAGAGAGGATTTCGAACCCCTGTTGATTATTCTGTTTTATGATATTTGGTTTTCTACTTAAGATGTTTTCTGTTTCGATGAACATATCTGAGTAGTTTACCTGTTAGGTTGAAGGATTCTCATTAGGGATTTCAGAGAATTATAGTTTAAATCAATCTGTAGAGATTTATATCTGCTAGTTCTTTATCTAAGTTGCTCTTAATGCTTAATCTGAAGTAGCTAATCAGAGTTATGATATTAGGTTGATTAATTCAGCGGAAGTTGGTTAATTTAACTAGAAAGAACTTAGATAAGCAATTAAACTTTGCGCAAACGGAAGTTTGGTTTAAGATAATTGTGAACATATCAAACTTGGAATTAATGCTAGTTTAATCTGTTAGTTCTCGCAAACGAAAGTTTGGTTTGCTGCACTTAGACTTAGAGAATTATCGCAAAGGAATTTGGTTAATTCTATATCAGTGTTTGAGTTCTAGAATAGTTATTGATTGGATCTAGATAGATTGATTGCTTGCGTTCCTGATTTCCTGAGAACTCCTGAAACCTAACGCTTCGCTTCCTTGCTCACAACTCGCTCGATTTACTTTCTGCTGTCTGATTTACTGCTTTCCCATATTGCTTTCTCCTAGTTTAATCACTTCTGTTTTCATCTATCGTTGACCAGAGTCCCTGTGGATTCGATACCCTAAGTACTACAACTACATCACTGTGCACTTGCAGTTAGTATAGGGATAAAACTAGACCTATCATGAAGCCCTTCTTGGAATCCTTCATGCTGAATCTTTGCAGGACTTTGTCAATGTATGAATCTTGACACAAGCCTATCAGCCTTCTAGATCTATCCCGGTAGATCCTGATTCCAAGAACGTATGCGGCTTCACCCATGTCTTTCATGGAAAAACAACTTCCAAGCCAGTCCTTTACGGACTTCAGCATTGGAATGTCGTTTCCGAGAAGCAGTATGTCATCGACATACAGAATAAGAAATACTATCTTGCTCCCACTAGTTTTCTTATACACGCATTGTTCTTCTTCGTTTCTGATGAAGTCAAATTGTTTGATCGCTTCATCAAAACGAAGATTCCAGCTCCTCGATGCTTGCTTCAATCCATAAATGGATTTATGAAGCTTGCATACTTTCCCAGCATTCTTTGGATCTATGTAACCGTCAGGTTGTGTCATATACACATCCTCTTCCAGAATACCATTCAGGAAGGCGGTTTTCACGTCCATCTGCCAAATTTCATAATCATGAAAAGCTGCAGTTGCTAGTAGAATCCGAATAGATTTCATCATAGCCACTGGTGAATAGGTTTCATCGTAATCCACACCGTGAACTTGTCTGAAACCTTTTGCCACCAACCTGGCTTTATATATCTGGACATTTCCATCCACGTCAATCTTCTTCTTGAAGATCCATTTGCACTCGATGGCTTTTACACCAGCGGGTAAGTCAACCAACGAAAACACTTGGTTGACCGACATGGAGTCCATTTCGGAATCAGTGGCCTTGCGCCACTTTGAGGAATCTGGGCCCATCATGGCTTGATTGAAGTTCGATGGTTCATCACCATCAATGATCAGAAGATCATGACAGTCAGTCACGAGGAATCCTTGATATCTCTCGGGTTCGTGACGGATCCTCCCGGATCTTCGAACTTCAGGTACTACAGGTTCAGGCTCTACAATTTCTTGTAGGTCCTCCTGCTGCTCTTCCTCATTAGGTTGAGCAGTATCCTGTTCATCTTGAATTTCTTCAAGCAGTACCTTACTCCCACTGTCTTTCTTAGAGAGAAACTCCCTCTCAAGAAAGTTACAATCCCGGGCAACAAAGATCTTGTTCTCGGAACGTAGATAGAAGTAATAAGCCTTGGTTTCCTTCGGATAACCAATGAAGTAGCATTTATCAGACTTTGGTGTAAGCTTGTCTGAGATTAATCTCTTGACGTAGGCTTCACAACCCCAAATTCTGAGATAAGACAGCACTGGAGCTTCTCCAGTCCATAATTCATATGGTGTCTTTGCTACTGCTTTCGATGGCGCTCTATTTAGAGTGAACACTGCTGTTAGCAGAGCATATCCCCAAAGGGATATTGGAAGGTCTGTGTGACTCATCATAGATCGAACCATATCCAATAAGGTCCGATTTCTCCTCTCAGACACACCATTCCTTTGAGGTGTTCCGGGAGGAGTGAGTTGGGATACGATCCCACACTCTCTTAGATGATCACTGAATTCTTGGCTTAAGTATTCTCCTCCTCGGTCGGACCGAAGAGCCTTAATGCTTTTACCAAGTTGGTTCTGTACTTCATTTTGGAATTCTCTGAACTTCTCAAAAGATTCAGACTTATGTTTCATTAAATAAACATATCCATACCTACTGAAATCATCAGTGAAGGTAATGAAGTACTGATAGTTTCCTCTTGCATTTGTGGACATTGGGCCACACACGTCAGTGTGTATCAGGCCCAATAAGTCACTGGCCCTCTCGTTAGGTTTATTAAAGGGGGCCCGCGTCATTTTGCCCATTATGCAGGATTCACATTTCTCACATGACTCAAAGTCAAATGAGCCAAGAAGTCCATTCGAATGGAGCCTCTTGATGCGTTTCTCGCTGATGTGCCCTAAATGACAATGCCATAGAAACGTTCGGTTCTCCTCATTAGGTTTGAACCGTTTGGTATTAATGTTATAAACTGGCGCGGATTGATCGAGTATGTAAAGCCCATTCGTAAGAGGGGCAGAACCATAGAACAAATTGTTGCGATTGAAGGAACATAATTTATTCTTAACTGAAAAATCATAACCTTCCAAATCCAACAAAGAAATTGAAATAATATTCCTGCTTATAGCAGGTACAAAATAACAATTATTGAGTTCTAAAATCAATCCCGAAGGTAAAGACAACAAGTATGTGCCTACAGCTAGTGCTGGAACTTTCGCTCCATTCCCAACTCGTAGCTCCACTTGTCCTTGCTTCAGCCTTCTACTGTTGCTGAGTGCCTGCATATTAGTACAAATATGAGCCCCACAACCAGTATCCATAACCCATGAGGTATTATCAGAAGTAGTTGTATTAACTTCTATAACAAAAATACCTGTCGAAGAAGTCTCGAGAGTCTTCTTCTTCAATTCCTTTAGACCTTCTTGGAATTTCTTACATTCTCTCCTCCAATGCCCTGGTTCTTTACAGAACCTGCATATGTCAGTTGGCCCAGCCTTGGACTTGGGCTTGGGCTTTGGCGTGTCCTTGTCCGCGACTTGGACAGCCTTGGCCTTTCCCTTATCCTTAGCAGAGGATTTCTTAAACCCCTTGCCCTTTTGCACCATAAGCACATTGGGGTCCTTGGCGGTTTTCCTCAAGTTGGGCTCTGCAGTCTTGAGCATTCCGTGAAGCTCAGGCAATGTCTTACTCAAGCCATGCATGTTAAAGTTCAGAATGAACTGATCATAGCTTGCAGGTAATGACTGCAGAATGATGTCGCAGGCAAGTTCTTGGCTGATAGGACAGTCGAGTTTCTGAAGATGATCGAGATAACCCATCATCTTCAAGACATGAGGACTCACTGCCGCATTCGCAGCCAACTTACAGTCTAAGAGGTTCTTAACAGTCTGAAACCTCTCAGTCCTTGCTTGCTCCTGAAAAAGCGATTTCAGGCTTGCCATTATCTCAATTGGTGACAACACACTCTCGAACTGCATTTGCAGCTCACCAGTCATTGTCGCCAACATAAGGCAATACACATCATTTTCATCTGACGAATGCTTTTCCCAAGCATTATGCAGAGTCCTGGCGGCATTGTTAGCAGGCCTCTCGGGGAGAGGATCACGAAGGACATAATCCTTCTTCTCCTGCTTGAGGACCAGCCTCAAGTTCCTTGACCACGTCAGGAAGTTCGTTCCAGTCAGCTTCTCCTTCTCGAGAACAGACCGGATTGAGAATGTGTTTTGTGTGCTTGTAGTAGTCATAGCTGAAATATATAAGATAAAAAGGTTATTAGTTATTATGTTCAATATGATTAATCTCGTATTATATTTAATATGATTAATCACGCATTATATTCAATAACATAAGTTACCCTCAATAGAATATAATGATTCCAAGATCCACATATAACTAAGATTAAAGTGGGCCACTGGCCGTCACCAAACCTCTGCTTATATCGGTAAGCCCTATGTCGGCTAATTATATCCGTGATATAACTCTTGGTTGTGAATCTGGGCCCGAGGCCCAATCCACTCTGATGTCTCAAGGCCCGGGACTCCCGATGGCCTAGTCAAGAAAACCAGACTATACAGTCATGTAATCATTAATGTCTGGGACTCCCAATGACATTTATGAATCACAAACCGTCTTATCCACGCAAAAGTAGACACCTTCACACTGTAAGGCCATGAATACAATTGAATGGGCTTCGACAGCTGACATAGACTGGGCAAGACATCCAACGCTTGATATTATTTGAGGTTCGTAGGTTTATTAAAATTTCATTCCCAAAATAGAAGATTACTATTTCGGGAAACTTTCTATTTTTGGAAACCTACTATTTTAGGAAACTTTCTAAAATTGGAAACTTTCTAAAACCGGAAACTTTCTAACTTTAGAAATTTCTTTAAAATCCAAAACCCGCAAATCTAGAAACTTCTATTTTAAGAAACTTTCTAATTTCAAAATTTCGGAAACTTTAATTTAAAATCGACTTTATAATTTTATAAAATAAATTTTAAATTAATCTGAAGAAAGACTCAAATAATTGGCCCAATTGTTTTAACTTCTTGGCCCGAGGCCCAAGAATTGGTCCATGTCCAAGACATGACCCAATTGTCCAATTAAATGACATAACCGGTCTGGTTCATTAAAATTGGTCTAACCAAAATTAATTACTACGACGACCACAATTGTCAACCGGTTATTTACTAAACTGGATTTTCTCAATTTATTTGGTCCAACCAAATCAAATTAGAAAATCCTGGTTTAGGCACTAAATCCAATAATTATTTCGACATTGGATTTCTTATCCCGGTTTAACCAGAACTTAATAAATTTATTAAGTCTGTTTATTAAACTGTGACGGTTTAAGTTTTAATTACATTAAACCGAGCCAAAACCCTAACCGCATCGATCGACGCTCTCAGCATCGATCCTGCATCGATCGTGCATCGATCCTGCATCGATCGATGCTCTCACGCGTGCACGAATGGTTAACAGATTTGGCCGAGAGATTCTCGCGAGATCCATGCGATCGTTTGATCGATCCATGCGATCGTGGTCAATCTCTCGCGGTTGCAACGATCGATCCATGCATTGCATCGATCGATGCAATGCGATCTCAGTCGATGCAAAAATCAGTTTAGGTCGCATACCAAATCAATATAGCTTGGTCATGCGATTTTTCAACTGTTTGTTTAGGATTCAATTCTTGTTTCTTAAGTGTTTTAATCTTATCAGTAGATTGATTCAAAAACACCTCTTTAAACAATCCTAAACATGAATCTAAACAAGAAAAACCAGAACCAATGGCTCTGATACCACTGAAGGAATGTTTAGATGAATCCTGATTCAATTCTCTGATTCAGATTATCCTAAACATGCGGATCTAGGTTCTCTTGATTAGAAACAATTGTTGATCTCACCTTATACCTGTTTGTGCAGCGGAAAGGGATGGTATGGTCAGAGATCAGAGAGCCACCAAGGGATGGATCCTCCAAAGGTTCACACACGCACGCAAAGGAATCTGGCTGCTAGACCACGAGGAGGGAGGCGACAGAGAGAGAGAGAGAGAGGCGCAGACTTGGAGAGCATTAGAGAGCTAGGTCAGGTTTTATTCATTTAAAACCTGTCTTAGTTCTCATGGGCTTTCGGGCCCAATTCTCGGTCTTATTATTTCCTAGGCGTTCACGCACTGTGTCGATCGACACACCTTGTGTATCGATCGACACACGATTGCTGAACCCTTTAATCTCTAAGTACAGTAAATGCCTAGCACTTTTACCGTACTTCTGTCAATCCGTTCCTACACATTTTCCTGTAAGCTTAGGCGTGTGACCCATATGGGATCATATAATAAAGGTAATAAGTCCAAGACTTATAGATCATGAGCGGACTCTAGCAAGCCATCATGACCCCCAGTATTATATGACTTATGTCTGATCATTGACATACTCTTACTTTCTAAAGACAGTACCGAGATTACTGGACACAATTCCAACAGTTTCCATGAAGCACATAAGATAACAAGGGTAATTGCTACTCATGTGATCACTTCGAAGGTACTAGCTTACCCTCAGATTTTTATTTTTTTTTTAGCTTGAAGGAAAGTAGAGAAATTGTACTCACACAAACAAGTTTTGCATGATTGGAGGAGGAATCCAATCAAAATTATACCAAGCCCCAAGGTGACAAAATAAAGTCAGGTTAGGGGCGAAGTCAGTGATGGATACTCATAAGAGATATGGGTGTCCTTGGTAGGTTTATCAGTCTTAAGGGTTTTAAATAGTCATATATTGCTGTGAATTCGTCCAATGGTCACTTAGATTCCTTCAAATGTGGTTCTTTGCTCGAAAAATCATAGTTTCATACACAATGGTTTGACTCACAACTTAATTGACTGATAAAAGAAAAGATGTCGTCTGTAACCACTTCCCAACACTTGAAATACACTGTCCTCAGTGGAGTTGGGCCTAAGACTCAGAAAAAGTGATATGGAACAAATAGAACATGTAAAACATGAACCTTACTTGATGCCGTCGATCGACGCACAACATGATGTCGATCGACATCACATTTTAATTGATGCAAAATGGATGTATATAGGATTCAATAATAGGTTGTGCATACTCGCTTTCGCAAAAAAAAAAATTCAACTCGTGTTTCCATTACAATTTTTGACTTGTTAGTTATTAAGATCATGCAAACACAAATCAGAAGCAAAGGCAACATCATAACATAAGATTCACAAGTTTCAAACATAATGGAATGGTGATAGGTAAAGAATTATCCCTATTCTACTGCAAGTGCACATATATGCGAATGTAGTATTTAGGGTATCGAATCCACAAGGACTCACGGTCACACGACAAATTATATGTTGTCAATTTAAGCTAAATCAATTCCAGAAGGCAGTAAACAAAAGGCAAGTAAATAGGAAGGTGAATTCAATAAGAGAAAGGCGTCAGACTTAGGAAGTTCTCGAGAATTATGCAATGCTAGACACTTAACTAACCGGATTCAGATTAAAACAGGTCCAAGAACTAGAAAAACAATGCTAAACAATCCAACTCTCGCTGAGATTATTTCTATATCTAGCAACCTAGCGATCCAAATCTCTTTGTGATCCTAGAGTTCTAAACTAGCATTAAGAACAGGTTTTATCGGTTCACAATTCTCCTAAACCAAATCTCTTTGTATCTAGTCAAATTGCTCACACTAAGTTCGTTCAGATTATAACTCACACTCTCGTGCTATTGTCAATTATCTCAGATCTAAACCCTAGGTGATCAATCCAGAATTCATTATGAAGCACAACTTAGGCGATGAACAAACAAAGGGTGAATCCTAATGAATCAGTTATCAAACAAGCATAAAACCCTTATGAGAATCCCTAAATCTAACTAGGTGACTACTCAGACATATTATCAAGTAATCAATACATCATTGAATAGAAAACCAAATATTGAATAGATAAAAGTAAAGGGGTTCGAAATCCTTCTCTCAAGGTTACAAGTAGCAAGAATCAGCCCCTAGCCAAAATCTCTCAATCTCAAAAGCAAGAACAAGTAAGAACAAGAACAAAAGATAGCATAAAGAGCCTGCTCTCAAAAACCTAATTAAAAACCACTAAACACGTTTTGGGGCTAAATTAGAATTAGGGAAACTTCTGGGCAATTCTGCAATTCTTCAAAACCTGTCTTAAACTCGCGGTCGCCTTCAGTGTCGACCGAGATCAGCATTAGTGTCGGTCGACATCCAGTTGTGGCCGAGACACCAACTTCAGCTCGTTTCACAAATCACCAGAAACGTCATATAATTCCATCTTTTGCTCCAAGCGCAAGCTTACCTGTAAAAGACTCAATAGACTCTAAAAACCAGGTTAAAGACTCAATATATACAACTATATCATGGTTGAAAACCTATAAAAACCATGATATATCAACTCCCCCACACTTAGCTCGTGCTTGCCCTCAAGAAAGTAAAGAACCAAAGCATAAGAAAAAGGTTTGAAAACTCAGACACTCATTTCGTCCTAGGAACTTTCACATTCACATTCACTTAGTAGGCCACTGAAAACTTTCCTACAGAGCTCAAGACCACAATGTACTTCCCTCACACTTAGCAACTGTCCCAAGTAAACTCCACAATTAGATTAGGACATTCAAGTTCACCACACTAGCCTCTGTATACAATTTAGTGCGGTCTCACAGAGGGAGTATCGAATCAAAGGACACATGGACTCAACCCATTCAGTGTTTGACCACCAAACTGTCGGTTTCTGGTTTCTTTCTTTTCCCATTCTCCCTTAGCACTGATTTTCCCCACTGGGTATCATTTTTTTTTATCAGTGCTCTTCCCTTTTTATTGGGGTTTAACTTTGGATCTTTACATGGATACACAAGAGGTAATATGGGTCTCTACCACTCCCGTGACCACTTCGAAGCTACTAGCTTATCCTTGGTTTTTATCTCTCTTTTTTTTTTCACTTTCAAGGGAGGGGAAATCAGAAACCATACTTTAGACAGGATCATAGGCTGTGCCAAACACATTAGAGGAATCCGACCCAAAGATTACCAAGCCCCTAAGTGAGAAATTAAAGTCCAGATTAGAAGTGAGACTAGTGGTGGATCCTCTGAATACCTTGTTAGATATGGGTGTCCTTGGTAAGTTGATATGTGTGGTGTTTTCTAATAGTCATAGAGCTCCTGCAAGTCTGTCCAATGGTCACTTAGTTCATGTTCCAGCGAAAAATTTCCTCGACAAATAATAGTTTCATACTGATTTTGACTCAATAAAACAAGGGAAAACAAAGGACTGACTCTTAAAAAAATAAAAAACAATGTCAGTAGCCACCTCCCCCACACTTAGACTGCACTGTCCCTAGTGAAATTGTAGTATGAGTTCGGTAAAAATCAAACTGGAACCAAAGAATATTTGAGCTGAAAATCCGAACCTGATTACGGCCGATGACCGACACTGATGTCTGCAAGACTGTTTCTTACGGCTCTGACATATAAAAACCAGAAAAATCAAAAGATTCAAGGACAAAGACTAAAAAAGAAATGGAAACTAACCTACAGTGGGTTGCCTCCAACTCAGCGCTCGTTTAACGTCAATAGCTTGACCGTAATGCGATCAGGCATT
The DNA here is from genome assembly GCA_030180135.1 of Orychophragmus violaceus. NCBI lineage: Eukaryota > Viridiplantae > Streptophyta > Magnoliopsida > Brassicales > Brassicaceae > Orychophragmus > Orychophragmus violaceus. Next base: position 28,293,099 of record CM058230.1, on the reverse strand, counting down.
GGTTGGATTATCCAGATGGACAATGTTTCCTTCTGGAATCTCAGCTTTCACCCAGTAATGTTTCACCCTTTTCCCATTGACTGTGAACTCCTCGCCTTTAGAATTCATTAAGACAACAGCTCCATGCGGTCTAGCCTCCTTAACGGTGAATGGACCTGACCAACGAGAACGAACTTCCCAGGAAACAATGTTAGACGAGAGTTGTAAAGAAGTACCTGATCATTCGGTTCGAATTTGCGTGAGATGATCTTCTTATCATGATATGCCCTCGTACGCTCCTTGTATAGCTTTGAATTCTCATAGACATGATGACGAATTTCATCTAACTCATTCAGTTGTATCAAGCGCCTCTCAACTGCATGTTTGAGATCATAATTCATCTGTTTGACAGCCCATCTAGCCTTGTGCTCAAGCTCAACTGGAAGGTGACAAGCCTTCCCATAGAGTAGATGGAATGGTGTAGTCCCCAGTGGTGTCTTAAACGCAGTCCTGTAAGCCCACAACGCATCATCTAGCTTAGTAGACCAGTCCTTCCTAGTTTTTCCCACTGTCTTTTCCAGAATCTCCTTGATCTGTCTATTAGAAACTTCTACTTGTCCACTATCTGAGGTTGATATGGAGTAGCCACACGATGATTAACACCATGCTTTTAAGTAATTCCTCGAAGACCTTGTTGATAAAGTGAGTTCCACCATCACTTATCACAATCCTAGGTACTCCAAATCTGGGGAAGATAATAGTCTTAAACAGCTTAAGAACTACTGAAGAATCGTTGGTCGGACTTGCAATCGCTTCAACCCACTTAGATACATAGTTCACATCAACCAATATATATTTGTTTATGAAGATAAAAACGGACCCATGAAATCGATGCCCCAACAATCAAAGACTTCAACCTAAAGGATGAAGTTCTGTGGCATCTCATGTATCTTGCTTATCTTTCCCCTCCTCTGACACACATCACACTGAGAGATGAATAACTGAGCATCCTTGAACATTGTAGGCCACCAGAAGCCTGCTTGAAGAACCTTAGACACTGTCTTGAACGTAGCAAAGTGTCCATCATACTCAGAACCATGGCAGTGGTATAACACATCATTAACTTTGCACTCAGCAATGCAACGTCTGTAGATACCATCAGAGAAGTGTTTGTACAAGTAAGGCTCATCCCAGTATTAGCGCCTGATTTCCCTAAGGAACTTCTTCTTAGCATAGCCTTTAAACACCTCAGGCTCATCATCTGCAGCAAGGTAGTTGGCTATGTCAGCTTACCAAGGTCTAGTGGAGAGAGAACCTTGGGTGATTTCAGCTATGAACGCGTCAGCTTCATCGTCGAGCAGCTGGTGTCGACCGACATCAGCGTTGATGTCGACCGACATCGTGCCTAATCGGCCAATTGGTGTCGAGGTCGATCGATTATCGTCCGCTTTTTCGAGCCGGACGTCGACCGACATCAACTGAGTGTCGACCGACACTGTCCCTGTAATCCGTGTAGAGAGCAATGAACTCGCAGAAACAACCTGAAAACTTGTCTCAGCTTTATAGATGTTCTCTTCTGGTAGAGAATCATCTATAGGAACATCCTCATTGATCCTAATCCACGACAAGTGATCAGCAACACCATTCTCTACTCCTTTCTTGTCTCTCACCTCGATGTCAAACTCTTGGAGTAATAGAATCCATCTCAGCAGCTTTGGCTTAGCATCTTTCATCTGCATCAGATACTTAAGCGCAGAATGATCAGTATGTACAATTACCTTGGATCCAATCAGGTAGGAACGAAACTTCTCAAATGCAAACACAACTGCCAACAGTTCCTTCTCAGTGGTTGCATAGTTCCTTTGAGCATCATCAAGAGTTCTACTGGCATAATAGATAGCATGGAGCTTCTTATCCTTCTTTTGCTCAAGCACAGCTCCTACTGCATAATCACTAGCATCACACATTACCTCAAAAGGAAGACTCCAGTCCGAAGGTTGCACAATTGGAGAAGAGATCAAAGCTTGTTTCAGCTCTTTGAATGCAGCATGACACTCATCTGTGAACTTAAACTTTACATCCTTGCAAAGAAGTGTTGTGAGTGGTCTAGCTATCTTGCTGAAGTCTTTAATAAATCTTCTGTAAAAACCAGCATGCCCAAGAAAACTCATAATTCCCTTCACTGAGTCTGGTGCTTGCAGTCCTGTCATCACCTCAATCTTAGCTCTATCCACCTCAATTCCTGCCTCGGAGACTCTATGTCCAAGTACAATGTCATTCTTGACCATAAAGTGACATTTTTCCTAGTTCAAAACCAGGTGCTTTTCCTCACAGCGAGCCAGCACCTTGCATAGATTATCTAGACAGGCGTGGTAAGATGGTCCGTAGACAGAAAAGTCATCCATGAAGACCTCCATGAAATCCTCTATCATGTCCATGAAGATGGACATCATGCACCTTTGAAACGTTGCAGGAGCATTACACAGTCCAAATGGCATTCTGCAGTATGCAAAGGGGCCATAGGGACATGTAAATGTGGTTTTATCCTGGTCCTCTGGGTGGATAGGGATCTGAAAGAAACCAGAATAGCCATCCAAAAAGCAGTAGTATGGATGACTTGCTTACCTATCCAACATCTGATCAATAAAAGGAAGTGGAAAGTGATCTTTCCTGGTGGCTGCATTCAACTTCCTGTAGTCTATGCACATCCTGTGACCAGTGATTGTCTTTGTAGGGATCAACTCATTCTTCTCATTCTTAACCACAGTGACTCCTCCCTTCTTAGGAACCACATGAACTGGGCTTACCCAATTACTGTCGGAGATAGGAAAGATGACCCCAACTTTCAGCAGCTTCATGATCTCCTTCTTTACAACCTCTTGCAGGTTGGGATTCAAACGCCTCTGATTCTCAATAGACGACATGCTCTCATCCTCAAGGTGTATCCTATGCATGCACAAGTCTGGAGAGATACCTGAAATATCATCAAGAGAATAGCCAAGAGCCTTGCGATGCTTTCACAGCTTGCTTAGCAGTAAGGTGAGTTCTGCGTTATTCAAATCAGCATTGACTATAACATGATAAGTGGAGTTTCTACCTAGGAATGCATATTCTTCTTCAAATTACTCTATCTCTTCGATCTATTTATCAGTGATCTGCCTAATGGGGATGGTATGCAGCTCCTTCCCACTCCTCAGTGATATAGCATTGCAGTGATGCTTGGGATTGGTATCTGTACTCCATGGGAGAAATCCGGTTTGCCTCGAAACAGCTCCAGCAGTTTGAGCAACTTGAGAATCTAATTACTTCATGTGTGTGCTTAATGACTCAAAAATTCTAATTAAGATCTTCATACACAACATCAAGCTTCTTGTTGAAGTCGACAATGGTCTTTGGCTGACCTTCCAGCAGCTGTTCCATCATAGCTTCCAGCTTACTCTCACGAGCATTGGTAGCAGGAGGTGTCTGATATGAAGATGATCCATAGGTCCCCTGATAGGAGTTGTTCTGCTGAAAAGGGTTCTGGTAACCAGCATTCTGACCATACCCAGAAGAGTTTTGATTGCTTGTGAAAGCACTCTTCTGTCCACCATTAAAAAAACTTGTTGTTTTGCTGATTCCAAAACCTGTTTCCTTGGAATCCAGAACCATTGATGTAGTTCACATCTTCTTCAGTGCAACCTTCTTCAACCTCAAACACTTCAACGTCCTGAGCAAAGTGAACAACCTTCTTACCAGTCAACAAGCTGTGAACACTATCCAGCTGCTTTTTAATCTCAGAAATCTGCATGTGATCCATCTTTCCACCAGATTCTTTCCTCCTCTGATCTGCAGTCTAAGTGCTGTTGCTACTCACTAAGTTCTCAATCAACACTCTAGCTTGCTCGAGAGTCTTTGTGTTGAAGTTACCATTGCTGGCAGCATCCAACGCAGACTAGTACCAGAGATCCACACCTCTGAAGAAAATGCCCAGCAGCTGAACTTAAGAGAATCCATGATGAAGACAATCTCGTTGGTACATCTTAAACCTTACCCAACTGACTTAAGTGGCTCTGTAGGTCCCTGAGTGAATGTCAGAAGATCATGTCTGAGCTAATCTGAGCGAGCATCATCATAGAAGTGTCACAGGAACTCTCTCTTCACGCCATCCCAAGTAGTCAACTTCCCAGGTGGAAGTTGCTTCAGCCAAGCGGCAGCCTCTCCAGCGAGAGAATATGGGAAAAGCTTCAGATAAAGGAAGTCATAATCCACCCCATTGTACTTCATTCCAGTGATGAAGGCTTCAAAATCTTCAATGTGATCCATGGGTTGCTCATGTGGGAGACCATATAAGGGGTGCTGTCTCAGCATAGAGTAATAGACAGTCTTGATCTCAAAGTCATTCCTCTCAAAAGGTGGAGGAACAATGGCTGACCGGTTAGCATAAAACTTATCCAGACGGTTGTAGTGAGCAAGATTCCTCTCAGCAATGACCATCTGCCTCTGACCTTGAGGTTGTTCAGGTTCAGGATCAGGGATCACTCGTCCCTCAGCATCAATCCCTTGTCCATGATCATTGTAGGGGTTGTTCTGTTGGTCTCTCAGAACTCCTTCAGCATCTGGTCTCAGAATCTAACGATTGTTCATCATTCTTGTTATTTGACCCTTTATGTTCGTTCTCTCTAGTTTAGCAAGCTCCTCAAGTTCGAGGTTCAAAAGTTATTCGCTTTGGTTGCTTCGGGTACTTCGACTAGGCATACACTGACTTCAAAACACTGTTTCGAGCGACACTAAAGGGGATGTCGGTCGACACTGAATGCGTCTGTGAAATCCTGCAGCAACAAAACAAGCCAAACAAGCTAAAATTTAAAACAAAATCTATTGGCGAACTCAGTTGAGTCCCCGACAACGGCGCCAAAAACTTGATAGGTCAAGAATTATACCTATTCTACTGCAAGTGCATAGATATGCAAATGTAGTACTTAGGGTATCAATTCCAGAAGGCAGTAAACAAATGGCAAGTAAACATGAAGGTGAATTTAATAAGAGAAAGGCGTCAGACTTAGAAAGTTCTCGGGAATTATGCAATGTTAGACACTTAACTAACCGGATTCAGATTAAAACCGGTTCAAGAACTAGAAACACAATGCTCAACAATCCAACTCTCGCTGAGATTATTTCTATATCTAGCAACCTAGCGATCCAAATCTCTTTGTGATCCTAGAGTTCTAAACAAGCATTAGAAACAGGTTCTATCGGTTCAAAATTCTCCTAAACCAAATCTCTTTGTATCTAGTCAAATTGCTCACACTAAGTTCGTTCAGATTATAACACACTCTCGTGTTATTGTCAGTTATCTCAGATCTAAACCCTAGGTGATCAGTCCAGAATTCATTATTAAGCACAACTTAGGCGATGAACAAACAAATGGTGAATCCTAATGAATCAGTTATCAAACAAGCATAAAACCCTTATGAGAATCCCTAAATCTAACTAGGTGACTACTCAAACATATTATCAAGTAAACAATACATCACTGAATAGAAAACCAAAGATTGAATAGATAAAAGTAAAGGGGTTCGAAATCCTTCTCTCAAGGTTACAAGTAGCAAAAATCAGCCCCTAGCCAAAATCTCTCAATCTCCAAAGCAAGAACAAGTAAGAACAAGAACAAAAGATAGCATAAAGAGTCTGCTCTCAAAAACCTAATTAAAAACCACTAAACACGTTTTGGGGCTAAATTAAAATTAGGAAAACTTCTGGGTAATTCTGCAATTCTTCAAAATATGTCTTAAACTCGCGGTCGCCTTTAGTGTCGACCGACATCAGGGTTAGTGTCGGTCGACATCCAGTCGTGGCCGAGACACCAACTTCAGCTCGTTGCACAAATCACCAGAAACGTCCTATAATTCCATCTTTTGCTCCAAACGCAAGCTTACCTGTAAAAGACTCAATAGACTCTAAAAACCAGGTTAAAGACTCAATATATACAACTATATCATGGTTGAAAACCTATAAAAACCATGATATATCAAATGGCATATGACTCAATAAAAACATTAAATGACTCAAGTTGAAACAAAAACAAAGAAAAAGAAAAGAAATACAGAACCAGATAGTCGAGGAGAAGAAACTGGAACTTCGTAGAGATCTCAACACCAGTCCCATCCATCGGATCAGAACCCTCAGCATCCTTGGTGCCAGTAGAAGTGGTATTGGGATCATGCATCAGGAATGCTGACGACGAGTGGCAGTTCGTGGCACCTTAAGTCTAGGAGGGAAGCGACAACAAGAGCAGTAAAAAACCATGTTCCAGATATTTCGTAGGATATTATTCATGATGGTTTGGAACGATGGATGATCCATCCCAGCATGCGATACATCAAGCTCAGGACAAGCAACATATATGAAGTGTCATATGCGACAGTAGGGGAATTTGTATACAAAGCTCCCTTGTGGAGCTTACATTGCAGGACAAATTTTAGGAGGTTCTCCATAGGCTGGAAACTTAATCGCATAATGTCATCGTCCATAATAGCTGTGAGTTGTGGCAATGTGAGCTTAATGCTCCACTCTCGATCCAGTGAATCTGTGAAAAATCTAGTTCAAACCTTTTTTCATCCACGTCTCGTTCCTCAGACCCTCCTCGTTCATCCACAAACGATTACTTTAAATGGTGTTGTTGCTTGTGTCGATGCGAAAATGGTTGAATATCGGAGTCAACAAGCTATCAATTGTCTTAAGCTTCTTCTGATAAAATATCATAGTCTGCAAAGTGCATAGATGTTCCGCAAATACTACACCCATATTATGGTTGGTGCAAGTCTTGGTCTGTGTCCAAAGATCGTTGAGAAAGTTGTGACCAATCTTGAGATAAAGAAATAAAACCTCTGACTTCCCAATATTGTTTGGCTCTGCTTTGCACAAGATAGTGTTGCCCATGACATGTAGTACATACCTCAAGGCTAAATGTCTTACTACTGTCTTCTTGCAGTCGCATGAGTCATAATCTCATTACCAAAATGTGACTAGTAAGTCTGAACGTCGGTCCACTCAGAAGTAAGAATGCAGCGAATGGGATCATACTTGAACCCGTAGAGATAGAAGAGATCAATGATAGATATGTGGCACTTCACATTCTTTCACATAAAGTTTAGGACCCTTTCGTGTGCTCTCTTCACTCACTCGTTCTCGTGCTAAACACGGCAAGTGGCCAGAAACTTCTGTACCAGGTTAGAAAAAGATCATACTATCGCATAAGCATGTAACCTAAACCGATCTTCCTCAAGTACTTGTGTACATCATCTTCGATCCTCACTGCCTTGACAATATGATAATCAACTATATGTGTGGGTTGATCTCAGCACTCAACCACACATTATAGAAGTGTGTCATACTCATCCCAATCCTCATAAATAGGCTTGTGTGTGCATTTCTTTTTTACGTCTCTGTCTTAGAATCATATCCACAATTGTGATACATCTTGATCTTCTTTATTTTATTCTTAGGCCAAGGATGGATAATCTGTGCATTAAGAACATATACTGGATGAGTAGGCGTTGATGAATAGGATGAATGAGCTGGTGAAGGAGATGCCGGAGGTAGGTTAAAGCTCGAGGCTTCCCCTGATTTCTTGCGAGACTTCTTGGTTGGAGGAGCCATATGCGATCAAAGACATAAGAACAAGCAGTCCTGATAGCTAGACCAAAGCTCAAAGATAAATTAAATGCCTAAAGTTTTGTGCTAATCCTGAAATTCAACAATCTACATCACCAAAATCATCAACAATCCATCAAAAGTTCGTCCTAAATCCACTCAAATTCACAAAGCCCGAAGTTTCTTTGTCAATCGGAGATTTTAGGAAACTTGCACAATTACCCATGAAACCTCAGGGAAAATTCGAATTCTCTATTACACAATACAGTAAATTCGAGTTTTTATATCTTATGACTGAAAAGAAAATTGGAAATTCGAAGCACAAACCTTAGAGATTGAATGAATGGATGATATAAATGGAGTTAGGGTCAAGATCCAAGTGATTTAGGCTTTTGAATCACCAAAATCAGTCAATGAAAAAGAAGGTTGGTGATTGGGGGCAAGGGTTTTCAAGTTGCTCCTCTCAACCAAAGACAAATCTTGTCTGACTAATTTCGAAGCATACTCAGACAATCGTCATGATGTTCAGTTCGCGAAGCCATTTCGCTCAATGCATTTTCAAAAACTCAAGACGCCAGATCACAACCACGAACACAACGCATCCACAAAGGTTCAACTCGCAAGTCATACGCTTGGATTTATATGGTAACGAAAAATAAACTCATTCTTGCTTTTGTTTAATTTACTTGTCTTCAAATCGAAATTAGGATCCGAATCTCAAAGCTTAGAAAACTAGTTCAAATTAATTTACTATCATGTCATACCTAGTCGAGTCTAATACATTTTCATGACTTCTTAGGAATTCTTTATCTTGTCTGTTGCTGGCCACGACATACAAACGAATACATTCTTTACGGATCTTAACTACCATGTCATATATGGATTGAAGTTCTATACAACCAACAAATGGATAAAAACGCGCTATATAAAATTTCATACCTGCTAGGTTTGTTTACTATCGATGAAGGGAACATAAATCGAGGAGAACCCCTACACCAATATTGGATTCAAAATAAACCCAAAACCCTAGTAAAACATTGCTTAGCACACTGGTAAATGACGTCCTAACCTAGTATATCTTGGTCTATTATCCGCTAGGTATGCCTTGCGGATACCAGCTTACAGTTGACAACAGAAATGTAAGACAAGAAGTCTCACAAAAACCCCGAACTCAAAGTACGACACTAAACCAAGTAAACGCTACTTAGCACGCTGGTCTAAAGAACGTCATAGCCGAGTACACCTTGGCTTATTATCAATTGATATCATTTTACTACCGACGACAGGAATATAACTCGTGAGCCCCCCCCCCCCCCCCCCCGGCGCTAGTACCAAAGTCGAAGAAAAACTCCGAAACCAAGTTAGACGCTTCAGAGCACACTGGTCTAAATCATCACATGTTTGCAAGAAGAGTACTTATCGCTAATCTTCGAACTTGACTCTGAAACCCAGTTAGATGCTTCCAAGCATACTGGTCTCAGTCATCTTAGACTCGCAAGTAGAGTGTATCTCGCTAAAATTTAAACGTTAGCTCAAAATGAAATAAAACTTAACCAAAACACGCCATTCATTGCGGGTCAAAAGCTCGGTGCGTCTCGCCGACTCTCAAACACAAGGCTTGATCCCAAAATTTGGAAGTACACTTTAGTGTGCGCTAAAACTAAGTGTTGACTCATCGATCCCTACATCCGGATGCAACCGAATCTGCGGCCGAATGCATTGCACCAAAAATAAAGTTTACATCCCGTAAGAACTGCACAAAGCCATACCCGAAACAATTCAAGCAAAGCCAAAAGGGAAAGTCATCCCTCAGACATCCACTCAACTCTCCAAAATAGTCAATTCAATCACAACAGGAATGCTCGCTCTCCCATGGACCCGACATATCTGTAAATCCGAGCGGTCCAGCTCGGACCATCCGAGATGGAGCTCAAATTTTTTTGAGCTAACTAGCTCAGATCAACCAAGTCAAGCATCTCTGACTTTCCGAGCTCATCTCATCTTGTGTTTTGAGTCAAGTTTCTGAGCATCTCCGAAAATTCTAAGTAAGCAAGACTGAATAGTTCGGACGCCTCTCGCGTTAGGTGCACGATCCGACGCATTTAAGAATGATTGGCTCAACTTGAAATCTCAAAACAACGGCAGGACGCCATAGCGGGTTAAAAAAAAAACGTCCAACAATAAATCTGAAGGCTTAAAGCAATTAAATTGTTTAAAACATTTAAGATAGTTAGTTTATATATCAGAACAACCTACCGTCCCGACGAAAGAAGCTACTACATATAGTGAACACAACTAAGTCCATATTTCAGAACCACATATCCCTGCGGAACGAGCTGGGAACATCTCCCGAAAATATGGGTCAAAACAGCTATCCGCTTCGGCTATAAACGGTCATACTTGGAGACGCTATCCTCTTCCAAACGAAATTTGATATAAGGTCCGCCTCTTCGGATTCAGATGCGGAAGGACCTCAAATTTTCAATTAATTCAAGGTTGCTACTCACTTTTATGAATCGACTTTTCCTTTATTTGGCTGATGGCAATTTCGAGAAGATTCTGCGAAATTTGGATAAGTGAGACACAATCTTCTTAAGCATTCTTTTCTTTCTCGGCTGCATCCTCTAGATCCACATCGCGAGAAAACCTCCTTTTCGAAAGTTGAGTTCTCAAAACCTCAGCTTCGGTAAAAGCCTTGGTTCTTTCAGTGTTGAGGGAAAGTATTACCGCCTCGAAATCGGTTTTCTTCTCTTTGATAGAAGCCTTCAAAGCAGCGAAGAAATTATCCAAGTTTATGTTATCAACGGAATGCCTTGCGATGCGACCTTGAATTCTTCGGAATTTTCTGTCATACTCTGTGGCATATCGTTTGACTAAAGCCCACGCATACGACATGATTTTTACGTTCATCAGTAAATAAAGTAGAGTAAGCGGCCAAGAAAGAAAAGATTATCACATGCCGAAGGAAAATAACCTTTAACAAATCTTGTCCGGAACCGAAAAGAGAACTGCCGCAGATCATATCTTCATACTTCACAAGATAATCTCTGGGATGACTCACACTCGCGCAGAAGTTGACAACCTCGGAAGCATTAGTGTACATAAAGCTACCTTTGCCATGATCAAACCAGATTGGTTCAGAATTGGTTGCAGGACTTCTGCATCTTTACCATGCCTCTTCTTCTGTCGTTGTTTAGGCTTGGATGCGACATGTTTATCTATCAACCCGAAAAACGGTCCTTGAGGAACGGTCGCCTCTTCGCCACCAACGTCGGCATGAAAAATGGAAATGCTTTCGCCGAGCGTGGGATCTTGACCGGTCTATTTTTCGGGTCCGTAGTAATCAAAATCGGGGAGCTCAACTCCACTCTTGAGCCATGCAGAGATCGAATCATCCTCTTGCAATAACGCGCCATCATGACGCCCCTCACCATCTGCTTATTCCTTAGTCCCCGTTGCCTGGCAGATCATATCCATTTGTCTCGCTGCGGTAACACGCTCAAAGGAGAAAATTTTGTTCCAGCTAGTATTCCCGTCTTGTAATCGCCCTTTGAGATCGATTAAATCCGACAGACATGTTAGACAAAGGTTCTTCCCTGCAAAAACAAGAAAGCATGGGAAAGAGTTAAAAGTCTATCTGAAGACTGACAAAAATAACGTGAAGCAAAACGAACAAATCATCTACCAAGGTCCCCCATTTCGATTTCATCATCCGAACGCAATACTTTTCGACGGACGACTTGTTGATCAAAACGTAAAATAAATGATGCCTCCATTAACGATCATGTTTCTCAAAACCTGAAAAAATCGGGTCCACCTCTATCGTAACTAGTATATATATTCTACATATGTAACACTCGGAGGTCGATGCTACATTCAAAACTAGGAACTAGCGGACCAATCAAATGCCGCAACCCTCGGGGAGCTGCGTGAGGGCCAATCCATGACGCCGAAGGTAGCTAACTATGAGTCTGTAAACTGGGAACCATAGGAAGTACAATATGATGAATTACTCATTGACCGAGAAATAACCATTTGGCGGGGAGACAACTCGATAGAAAGAAGATGGAACCATGTACGTCACACTTTCGGGTATTCACAAATCGCTCCAAAGCTTTTCGACCGACCTTTCCATAGACAAGGTCGAACCAGGAGGTTCCGAAATTTCTTTCTTACTTTTCGGCTTAGGACAAGCCACTTTTGGTTTCTCCGGAGAAAGACTTCAACGTTGCAAAGCTTCCTCCGGGCTGACACGAATAGTTCGATCTTTGATTGTTGCACCCCCCATCACGAAAGGAGAATTCCAACAGATATTGTCATCACCAGAGCATTGACCGTTATCTGGAAATACAACGCTCGCTCCGGTCGAAGAGCATGGCCGGCTGTCATGAGACCTGGTCGATCTCCAAACTCCATGAGACTCGCCCTCAGAAGAAAGGTTGGCATGACCATATCTCGATACGGGATCCATCGCACCACTAAACCCTTCCGAAAAAAACGCAGCAAAGTAGAAGTCTAAACTTGGGAAATAATTCAAGACCCCAAGTTTCACAAAAACAAAGAAGAAAACTTTGGCAAAAATTACAAAAGCTAGAAAGAAGTTAAAGAGAGAAGTTGTGTTTAGGATTTCTCTTTGGAGTGAAAGTGTGAGAAATGAGGTGAAGGGAAGTGAATATGTATATATTTTTACAATGGAATGGAGCCTTGGGTATGATTACACTTGATCACCTTAGCATAAGCATGTTGAAGCTAATCACGACAGAATTAATCATGATTGGACATGGTCTCGATTACGACCAAAAGGTACGAAAGGGTCCTCATACGCACATCATTGGACGTGAATGTCTCTACTCTCAGGTAGGAGCAAACCATGCTCGAAAAAATAATCTCAAAAGTCCATCTTGCGCGGCATGATAGACAACATCCAAAACACGACAAACAAATCGGAAAAATTTTCATCGTAAACACGTAAGAGAAGAAACAAAAAAAAAATAGCTGAATCAAATCTTTCGGACAATTGTTTTCGCGTCGAATACTAAAAAAACCGCCATCATCGTACTCGAGTCTGGAGAGCTGGGGGGCTAACTGTTGGGGTCAAAATCTCCTCGACGAAAACAATAGCCAAAATTGTGGCCAGACACGGACGTTCACTACACTTCGTATAAACGGAACTTCGTATGGTTAACGTTATATACGAAGTATATTTCATACCATTGAATTTTCGTATGAATAACGTTTTATACGAAACGCTTCGTACGGATAACGTTTTCTACGAAATGAATAAAACCATACAATCAAATATCCGAACGGATCAATAAGACAAACACATCTCTCGACAAAACCTACATATAAGGATAAACATCATATCCGAGCCAAACCTGCTTAGAAATTCAGAGCTGAAACAGGTCGGATCCAAGCTGAACCAGCTTAGATCCGAGCTAAACAAGCTCAGAAATTTCAAGTTGAACCAGATCGGATCCGAACAAATCCCTTCTTGTTTTTCGAGCACAATTTACTCCTTTGGAAGTTCCGATCTCAACGCATTCCTTAAAAACTTCCGATCTGTACATATTCCAAAAAAATTCCGAACAGACATTCCGCTTAGATCAGACGCTTGGACATTTGACGATATCTTCCTCTCCGGACGCACAACAAGAGGCAACCCATCTTCAGAACAACAACTTATACATCCCTATCCGTTAACAAGAATTTCCATATAAAGTTATGCGAGATACGATCTTGGATTTAACGCACAAGATTTGTATTTTCGAGACTTTGGGCCGAATCAAGAAGTCCATACTCAAACGGACTCGGATCGTCCATTTTTTTTCCCATTCGGCAAAATAGCCACAGAAGGATGATCATAAAAATGGAATGATAAACTCGAAGAAGAAAAGGAGGAGATATCTCTGAGCATAAGAGGAAAATCCGATCTGAAAAAATAAATCTCAACGGAAATGGAATATACGATAACATGAAGATTTCCCAAAATCTTGTAGACGAAGATCCTCGAAGCCGGCTCGCTGCGACTGACTTTATTAAAATACGGACTTTCTACGATTTAGCCATCTCGAAAAATCCTAGCATCTAAACTTAGAATTTCTTAAGCTTTTAAGCATTTTTGATGTTTGTAATCTTTTTCCGATCTCTCATCAGTAAAATATCCTCCGAGTATTCTATATCAGTGTTTTTACTCTTATAATTTATGTTCCCTAAACTTTTAGCTCTACAAATATCGCAAGTGAGAGTTCCAACTCTCACACTAGGAATGAACACACACAATGTGTCCGTCAATGGTAGGTCATTTCACCAGATTGTCCATGTCAAAACTCATCATGTTATCACCAACATGCAGTGCTATATTGCCTCTCTTAACATCGATGATCGCTCCAGTAGTAGCCATGAAAGTTATACCCAAGATAAGAGGATCTTTTGGCTCTTCTCCATACTGCAAAACCACAAGTCTGTCAGGGTCAAGCAGTTGCCAATTTTCATTGGCATAACCTCCAAGAGTGATATATCATGGTTTTTCTAGGTTTTCAACTGTGATATAGTTGTATATATTGAGTCTTTAACATGGTTTTTCGAGTCTATTTAGTCTTCTACAGGTAGGTTTGCGTTTGAAGCAAGGAGTGGAATTATAGGACGTTTCTGTTGATTTGTGCAAGGAGCTGAAGTGAGAGTCTCGACCACGACTGGATGTCGACCGACACTCACCTTAGTGTCGGTCAACATTGAGGGAGACATGACTTATACGCTGAGTTAAAGACATCTTTTGAAGAATTGTAAAGTTGCCCAAAAGTTTTCTCTAATTCTAATATAGCCCCAAAACATGTTTAGCAGTTTAATTAGGTTTTTCAGACTCAGTATCATGATATTGTTCTTACTTTTGTTCTTGCTTTGGAGATTGAGAGATTTGGTGCCAAAGGGCTGTTCTTGCTATTTGTAACTTTTGAGAGAAGGATTTCGTACCCCTTTTTATCTATCTATTCAGTCTTTGGTTTTCTATTCAATGATGTGTTGTTTATCCGATAATATGTCTGAGTGGTAACCTAGTTAGATTTAGGAATTCTCATAGGATTTTTATGCATGTTTAGATAACTGATTGATTAGGATTCTAAATATATTCGTTCATCTCCTAAGTTGCGCTTAATACTGAATTCTGGATTGATCACCTAGGATTTATATCTGAGATAATTAACTTAGCACGAGAGTGTGAGTTATAATCTGAACGAACTTAGTGTGAGCAATTTGACTAGATACAAAGAGATTTGGTTTAGGAGAATTGTGAACCGAAGAACCTGTTTCTAATGCTTGTCAAGAACTCTAGGATTACAAAGAGATTTGGATCTCTAGGTTACTATATATAGAAATAATCTCTGCGAGAGTTGGATTGTTTATCATTGTATTTCTAGTTCTTGAAATTGTGCTTAATCTGAATCCGGTTAGTTAAGTATCTGACATTGTATAATTCCCGAGAACTTCCTAAGTCTGACGCCTTTCTCCCATTGAAAACACACTTCAATTTACTTGCATTCGTTTACTGCTTTCTCTTGGTTGGCTTAGCTTAACTTGAAGACATATAGTCTATCGTGTGAAACTTGAGTTTCCTTGGAGTCGATACCCTGAAATACTACATTCGCATAACTGTGCACTTGCAGTAGAATAGGTATATTTCTTGATCTATCAAAGAGACCCTATGGGATCATGATGCTTTGATCAGCTAGACTCATTAAGATCCTAATAGGCAAGAAAAAAATATCTCGAGCTTCTGAGCTACCAAGTAAGTCACGTGGTCCACACTTGAACCTAGATCGCACATTATCTCTCGAAACTATCTCTGAAAATTGAGCAATAAAAACAACTACATGGATCCTTCAGTTTCTCTGGAATGCTTCCTTGAACCACAACATTGCACACTTAAATCATCATAACACTTTCCTCTTCAGTCTTATTGCTCATAAGCATATCCTTTAAGCATCTCTTGACAACTGGAGTAGTTTTGATGGCATCAACTAGAAGAACTTGAATCAGAACCATGTTCATCATAGTCTTGAATTTAGCCAAGTATTGCTCTTGCCTTGACTTCCTGGTCCTCATTGGGAAAAGAACCTTTTGTTTATAAACCCAATCATCTGCAGATTTGAGTTTCTCGGTGTTTGGGTATTTGCGCATGAATCTTACGTCGATCGACGTTAGGGTTTTGTCGATCAACATAGGTTCCATTAGTCGGCTCTGCCTCTAAAAGTATGTGTTCTTGGTGATATTTCTAGACGTCAAGTTCTCAATCATCATATAGGCTTCCTCTAGAGATATCATGTTGAAATTCCCATTGTTTGAAGCATCGAGAGCCATCTGATACATCCAATCCACACCTTTGAAGAAGATACTCAACAACTGAACCTCAGAGAACCATGATGTGGACAATTTATCTGATGCACTTGAACCCAAGCAGTCTTGAACGCCTTAGTAGGTCCTTGAGATAAATGAGAATTGTTGTTTCTCAATTCCTCTGATCTCGCATCATTGTAGAAGTTCTGCAAGAAATCATTTTCAACGTCATCCCAATTGGTAAGAGATCTTGTATGTAACTGTTTCAACCAATAAGTTGCTTCACCAACAAGAGAGTGCGGGAAGAGCTTGGAGAACATGAAATTATAGCTGACTCCAATGTGCTTCAGATTAGTCACCAAATCCTCGAACCTCTTAGTGTGGTCCATGGCATTCTCATGAGAAAAACCATGAAACTGATTTTGTCCAACAAGAGCGTAGTATGATATTTTCATCTCAAAGTCGTTTATCTGGATCAGAGGGGGTATGTTCGCTTATATGTGTACCTTGAACGCATCAGAATTGTTGTAATCACCAAGCGTCCTTCCTCTCGTGGCCTGCACCTATACTTGCTCTTGTGCATAAGCTGTGTCAGCAGCATGTGCAGTAATATGTGAATATTCTGCGCCCACAACAACATTTGACACGATTATATTTCCTTCCCTATCCAATATATTACCCTGATCATTGTAAGAATTACCCTCTCGGTTTCTCAGAATACCAATTTCATCCTGTTTCAGAATCATGGTATTAGGATTCAACATCTCTTATGGTTTCTTCGCTTTTATGTTCGTTCGTTCCAACCATACAAGCTCCTGATTTTGAAGAAACAAAAGCTCTTTTTCTGGGTTGCTTCTAGTTACACGATTAGACATGCACAGTCTGTTGCCGAACTCGATGTCGATTGATGCTTATGCAGTGTCGATCGATGCTACGCGATTCCTATTGTAACCTAAGAACACAAGTCAATAAGAAAGAACGATGTGAGAAAACAAACTTAGTCTACACTCCAAACTTATATCTATTAGAGACTTAAAAACATCCTCGGCAACGGCGTCACAAACTTGATATGCTCAAAATTTCAATTCTATAAAGCTACACTACAAGTGCACATGCAATCATAGTATATATATAGATCGAATCCACTGAGATTCAAGAATCTCACGATGAATTGTAGTGTCAGAGTAAGCTAAGCAGAAGTGGTTTTAATGAAATAAAATCAATGCAGAAAAATTAAATCGGGTTGTTATCAAATGGGGAAATCGTCAGGTCAATGGAATTTCATAGGAAATTAAGTAATGCATATCAATTATCAGCCGTGATCGAATTAAGAACATGTTCTAAAATTCAAATCATTGAGATAAAATAAACCAACTTTCGAGAATTTACTAAGTTTAAAACCTAAAACCCCCAATTTCTTTGCGTTTATTAAAGATTAAACTAGCATTAAGCTCAAGTTTGATTCTTTCAAAAATTATCTAATCTAATTTTCTTTGCAATTATCTAATTTATTCACCAAAAGTTATGTCAGATTATAAATAACACTTTATCGTCAACTTAATAAAATATGATTTAGATTCTAGGTGATCAATCAAAAACTAGTGTAAGAACAACTTAAGTGAATAACTAATCAAGTTATGAATCCTAATATGTAAATCAGTCTATCATTATATGAAACGAAAATCTCTAAACCTAACTAGAGATCTGCTCAGACATTTCAAATGAAACATATGACATGATTAAAATATATATCATATAAATCAAAGAGAATAAGAAACACGAGTTCAAAATCATCTCTCAAAAGTAGTATAGAGTATTGCATCAGTCCTAAGCTCTGATTTTTCTCAAAAACTTCAAGTATAAAAGCATGAATGATATTAAAAAAACTAACTAAAACACTAATACATGTTTTGAATCACTTTTGTAAATATTAAAACTTGTGGGCATCTTTGTGATTCTTCAAAAATCTTTTTAGTCGGCTTGATTTTGTGATCGGAATCTCTTGTCGATCAAAGCAAGATGTGCATCGATCGACGCTCAATCCAAAGATCAATGGTGATTTTGATTATCTCGGCTTCAATTTCTAAAATTTCGCATATTGCTTTAAAATTTCTCAAATATCTCCAAAGATGTGAAAACTTATAATGATTCTAAAAATTTGAAAGACACATAAACGACTTAATTATATATATTTATTATGACTTAAAACCCATAAAACTATAATATATCAGCAGTTGATGATTTAATTAATTACAAGAGCTTCAACATAGATTTATAAAAACTATAATATATCAGCAGTTGTTGATTTAATTAATTATAACTTAGATTTATATTAAAAAAAGCTTCTGTGGACATTTATATGTGCAAAGCTGTGAGGCGTTACATCATTGATTTGATATTTTAATGTAAGATTTTGTCATATGTACATTAATTTTGTTTGTATAATTGGGTGTGTCCACCACACCATAGTTGGTTATTACAACAACAAAAAACCACACCATAGTTGATATATGTATAAATTTCAACTTGGCAAAGATAAAACAAAGATTACAAGTTGCAGCTTTTACACGCTGTTCGTCGCATATAACTTAATTGTGTGTGGTGGAAAGAGTAACGACGTTAGACTAGTTATAGATTCTTAGACTATATATAAGTTTGGAATAATAATCTATTTCCCCCAACAAAAATATCATATTGCATCAGATGATGCCTATTTCTAAAGTCTTATGTCAAATATTTATGAAAACAAAATTTGAAATCTATATCTCTCTGAATTGAAAATTTATGAATTAATTACACACATGTTTTAGTTTTATTGGTCTATGATCTAAACCAACACAAATCTATTTATAAACCAGTATCAAACCACCTAAAACACTAAACCAACTTTTTTAAGAGTTCTTTACAATAAAAGGTACTTTGGCCTTTAATAATTTCAAAATAAATCACTTCACAAAGGTACTTTGTGACTATGAATTTTCACAACTGTTCTTGTCTTTTCTATTTCTCATCCTTCTTTTACTTTTTTTTTTTCAATCATAAATCTACTTTTGTTTTTAAACTTTTAAGTTAAAATGAAACTTAAACTCTTTATCTTTCATCTCCATCTCATTCTTCTAACATTTCTCTTCACCATCTCCTTCTTTCTTCCATCTTTTTTTTTTTACGTTTGGTTTTTCATTCTTCTATTTTTGTCATCTCTTTCTATTTTTGTCATCTTTATCTCCATCTTTTTCTTTCCGCATCTTTTCATTTTTATTCTGTCATTCTTATAAATCTGGGTTTATAAATCTTTCAAAGTTGTTAATTTTTTTCATTTTTTTAAGGAGATCTATTCTTATTGAACGTGACGAAATCCAGGAGTGCAACCATAATTGATAGTAAAGGCGTTGCTTCAGCGATTCGTGCCTCTTGCAAGACGGCGAATCAAAATGGCTCAGGCTCATGTTCGTTTTTGCTTATTGGGTAGTTTCCTTCTCAATTGTTGAAACTTAGTTGTGAGTATAGGGTTTAATGGAAGTCTTATACTGAGTTGAGTATATTAGGGACTTGTGAAGGAAATTCAACTTACAAACTAGTATAAGTGTTGAACTATGGACATCATTCGGTGGACATCCCCTTCTGTAGATCCAATCTCCCAACAATGTATGGTGAGTAAATTTAGGGTTTTGCTTATTCAATCAATTTGTTACTTTCTTAGCTCACATTTTTGTTTACTCTATTTCTGTTTCTGTTAAAATTTGCATAGCTCACATGGCTCAGTTGCTTGCTAGATAAAGTTTATTTACTTCTATTAGATCGAGTCTTTGGACAAGCATCTGTGGATGTTGATTTGACTCAATTGTACATCGATCTATGGACAATGATCGGTGGACATCAAACTGTCCATATATTTACTTTATGCTCCTTAATCACTCTTATTTGACATGTTGTTGTGGACATTGATTTGTGTACGCTGTGTTACAGATTAGTTAAAATTCTCAAATACTTGTAGTTAATGGACACTAGTAGTTAGTGTTATAAAATTCTAAGTAGCAAAAATTATGTAATGGACATTAATATTTGGATTGTGTTCTCATAAAGTGATAAGTGTACTGCTTAAAATACCAAACTTTGTTTAACGGCCTTTTTATATTAAGTTATTCACATTGCTTTAGACATATATTCAGTTACATGTTCCTCGCTGTATATGTGGCACTGATTTGTCTCTTGCTTAGTCTTGCTAATTTATGAATCTTTATGTGTCAGTTTTATTGGGTCTTTGTATAGACTTTAACATAGACGACCATGTTTTTGTGTATGTTTGCTTGTACTCGACCATACGGACATGTTCTCGTTTTACACTAGCCAGTAGACACCATTATATATATATTTATATGTGTACTTGTTTGTTTAATTGTACATAGTTACTAGTGTGGACACCATATAGTGGACACCAATTTAATTACAACATTTATGCTTTATTTATGTTTGCAATATAACGATGGACAAGATCCACAATCCATCCATTTTTCGGTAGCAAAGTGTATTGTATGGATGGACATATTTCCGTGTACACTTGTTTGTGAACACATATAAATGTAAATTTCTTAGTGTTCATATTTTTTCGTATAGACTGTCACTTGGATTGGGCTCTCATAAAGTGATATGTGTACTGCTTAAAATACCAAACATTGTTTAACGACCTTTGTTATATTAAGTTATTCACATTGGTTTAGACATATATTCCGTTACATGTTCCTCACTGTATATGTGGCACTGATTTGTCTCTTGCTTAGTCTTGCTAATTTATGAATCTTTATGTGTCAGTTTTATTAGGTATTTGTATAGACTTTAACATGGATGACCATGTTTTGTGTATGTTTGCTTGTACTCGACCATACATACATGTTCTCGTGTACACTAGCCGGTGGACACCATTATATATTTATATGTGTATTTTTTAATTTAGTTGTACATCGTTACTAGTGTGGACACCATATAGTGGACACCAATTTAATTACTTAACATTTATGATTTATTCATGTTTGAAGTATAACGATGGACAAGATCTACAATCCATCCATTCTCGGCAGTAAAGTATATTGTATGGATGGACATATTTCCGTGTACACTTGTTTGTGAACACATATAAATGTAAATTTCTTAGTGTTCATGCTTTTTCGTATAGACTGTCACTCAAATATAACTTAGAAATATTGTCACATGTATTGTATGGACGGATATGTTTTTGTGTACACTGTCTTTGTTGGAAGTTTTGGTTGATCCTGATTCAATTCTCATATTGATATCAACCTAAACATGCATTAGATCTAGGTGTTCTTATTTAGAAACATTAGATCTCACCTTTTACCTGTTTGTTTGCAGCGGAATTGATGAACAGGTCAATGATCAGGGAGATACACCGAGAGATGGATCCTCCAAAGGCTCACACACGCAATCACCGGAAATTGGCTGCTAGACCACAAAGGAGGCTGGCGCAGAGAGAGGAGAGAGGCGCGGCTAGGGTTGGGTTAAGGGAGAAGAGACTTGGCCTTTAGTCATTTAAAAGCCTTCTCTTTCCCTTTTGGGCTTTTGGGCCCAATCTGATTAAATCCCATTTAATCAGACCCATTAGTCTTTCTCTCTTAGTACGACAAATGCCTAGCACTTTTGTCGTACTTCTGCTAAGCCGTTCCAACATTATTTCCTGCTAGCTTAAGCGTGTGACCCATATGGGATCATACAATAAAGGCAATAAGTCCAAGACTTATAGATCATGAGCGGACTCTAGCAAGCCATCATGACCCCCAGCATTGTATGACTTATGTCTGATCACTGACATACTCTTACGTTATAGAGACAGTACAGAGATTGCTGGACACATTTCCAACAATCTCCCACTTGAACTGGAATCTCTGTATTCATAATCCCTTTCGTCTCAATATCTCGATTAGTCATAAGGCAAGATTAGTGTCATCCTTATAAAGCCTAATCTTGTTCATCGGACTCTGATTTGATACTGACAATACAAACGACTCGGGAAAGTCCGTTTGAGCATGGCCATGCGTTTTCCAGTATTCAAATCTCCGATTGGCCTAGAGATATTCACTCCATTTATATTGGAGGGACAAATCCCATCTTGTTCCATCACTGTAAACTACTCATTTCATAATGCACCCAAACAAGGTCCTTATAGCTATCACAGAATGATAGCGTTAGACAATGATCAAAGTACATCAGTCCATGTGCAGTCACATGCATGTGAACTCAGGTCTAAGGACTATACTCTATAGTCGTAGTAAGAATCTCTTATGACACAGATATAAATATCCTGAAGAGTTCTTATTAGCGGGTCTTGTCCGGTCGTATGTTCCCAACATACACCTATGTACTGACTTTGATGCCGAGCATCTATGACACACTGAGACTTTGTCATAAGTCACGTACCAATCCAGTCTTACACGGTTGTTGGTGTTCCAATTTCAACAACCTTCGACTAGGGACATGATGATATAAAACATTTATCAAATATAGGATCTCATGATCAAGCTAAATGAATTCGATGACTCAAGATCAAATCATTTACTTCGATGACCTATAAAATGGTTCATATCATTTTGGAACGATTATTTCATCACAGTTAAAATAATCTTGAAATAATAATTTCATTAAAACATAAATAATGTTTTACAAGAACATATCAAATAACTAAAATAAAGCTCACAAAACTCCCACTCAAATTTAGATTACATTTCAATGTTTCTAATGCCTACAGCTTCAGTCAGGAACTCGAGCTTAGGCCTTGGGAGTGGCTTTGTCAACGGATCAGCGACATTATCATCTGTCGGAACTCGGCTGATCTTGACTTCCTTTCTATTAATGATGTCACGTATCAAGTGATATCTTCTTTGAACATGCTTGGATTTCTGGTGTGATCTTGGTTCCTTTGCCTGAGCTATAGCACCATTGTTGTCACAAAACAGTGCCAGAGGCTCAGCCGCATCTGGTATCACACCTAGTTCCATAATGAACTTTCGTATCCAAACAGCTTCCTTCGCTGCTTCTGAGGCGGCGATATATTCAGCTTCTGTGGTGGAATCAGCAACGGTGTCCTGCTTGGAGCTTCTCCAACTTACTGCACCGCCATTCAGACAAAAGACATAACCGGACTGTGACCGGAAATCATCAGTGTCTGTCTGGAAACTTGCGTCCGTGAATCCACTGACTTTAAGCACATCACTCCCACCGTACACTAAGAACTTATCCTTAGTATGTCTTAGATACTTCAAGATGTTCTTTACGGCAATCCAATGGTTTTCACCTGGATTTGACTGGTATCTACTCGTCATGCTCAATGCATAAGCAACATCAGGACGAGTACAGATCATGGCATACATAACAGATCCTATTGCAGATGCATAGGGAATGTTCTTCATACGCTCGAGCTCAGCAGCCGACGTAGGGCTCTGCTTCTTGCTTAGCGTTGTGCCATGTACCATCGGCGTGAAGCCCTTCTTGGAATCTTTCATGCTGAATCTTTGTAGGACTTTGTCAATGTATGAGTCTTGACACAAGCCTATCAGCCTCTTAGGTCTATCCCGATAGATCCTAATTCCAAGAACGTATGCGGCTTCACCCATGTCTTTCATGGAAAAACAACTTCCAAGCCAGTCCTTTACAGACTTTAGCATTGGAACGTCGTTTCCGAGAAGCAGTATGTCATCAACATACAGAATAAGAAAAACGATTTTGCTCCCACTAGTTTTCTTATACACGCATTGTTCTTCTTCGTTTCTGATGAAGTCAAATTGCTTGATCGCTTCATCAAAACGAAGATTCCAGCTCCTCGATGCTTGCTTCAATCCATAAATGGATTTATGAAGCTTGCATACTTTCCCAGCATTCTTTGGATCTATGTAACCGTCAGGTTGCGTCATATACACATCCTCTTCCAGAATACCATTCAGGAAGGCGGTTTTCACATCCATCTGCCAAATTTCATAATCATGAAAAGCTGCAGTTGCTAGTAGAATCCGAATAGATTTCATCATAGCCACCGGTGAATAGGTTTCATCGTAGTCCACACCGTGAACTTGTCTGAAACCTTTTGCCACCAACCTGGCTTTATAAATCTGGACATTTCCATCCACGTCAATCTTCTTCTTGAAGATCCATTTGCACTCGATGGCTTTTACACCAGCGGGTAAGTCAACCAACGAAAAGACTTGGTTGACCGACATGGAGTCCATTTCGGAATCAGTGGCCTTGCGCCACTTAGAGGAATCTGGGCCCATCATGGCTTGATTGAAGTTCGATGGTTCATCACCATCAATGATCAAAAGATCATGACAGTCAGTCACGAGGAATCCCTGATATCTCTCGGGTTCGTGACGGATCCTCCCGGATCTTCGAACTTCAGGTACTACAGGTTCAGGCTCTACAATTTCTTGTAGATCCTCCTGCTGCTCTTCCTCATTAGGTTGAGCAGTATCCTGTTCATCTTGAATTTCTTCAAGCAGTACCTTACTCCCACTGTCTTTCTTAGAGAGAAACTCTCTCTCAAGAAAGTTACAATCCCGAGCAACAAAGATCTTGTTCTCGGAACGTAGATAGAAGTAATAAGCCTTGGTTTCCCGTGGATAACCAATGAAATAGCATTTATCAGATTTTGGTGTAAGCTTATCTGAGATTAATCTCTTAACATAGGCTTCACAACCCCAAATTCTTAGATAAGACAGCACTGGAGCTTCTCCAGTCCATAATTCATATGGTGTCTTTGCTACTGCTTTTGATGGCGCTCTATTTAGAGTGAACACTGCTGTTAGCAGAGCATATCCCCAAAGGGATATTGGAAGGTCTGTGTGACTCATCATAGATCGAACCATATCCAATAAGGTCCGATTTCTCCTCTCAGATACACCGTTCCATTGAGGTGTTCCAGGAGGAGTGAGTTGGGATACGATCCCACACTCTCTCAGATGATCACTGAATTCTTGGCTTAAGTATTCACCTCCTCGGTCGGACCGAAGAGCCTTAATGCTTTTGCCAAGTTGGTTCTGTACTTCATTTTGGAATTCTCTGAACTTCTCAAAAGATTCAGACTTATGTTTCATCAAATAAACATATCCATACCTACTGAAATCATCAGTGAAGGTAATGAAGTACTGATAGTTTCCTCTTGCATTTGTGGACATTGGGCCACACACATCAGTGTGTATCAGGCCCAATAAGTCACTGGCCCTCTCGTTAGGTTTATTAAAGGGAGCCCGTGTCATTTTGCCCATCATGCAGGATTCGCATTTCTCACATGACTCAAAGTCAAATGAGCCAAGAAGTCCATTCGAATGGAGCCTCTTGATGCGTTTCTCGCTGATGTGCCCTAAACGACAATGCCATAGAAACGTTCGGTTTTCCTCATTAGGTTTAAACCGTTTTGTATTAATGTTATAAATTGGCGCGGATTGATCGAGTATGTAAAGCCCATTCGTAAGAGGGGCAGAACCATAGAACAAATTGTTGCGATTGAAGGAACATAATTTATTCTTAACTGAAAAATCATAACCTTCCAAATCCAACAAAGAAATTGAAATAATATTTCTGCTTATAGCAGGTACAAAATAACAATTATTAAGTTCTAAAATCAATCCCGAAGGTAAAGACAACAAGTATGTTCCTACAGCTAGTGCTGAAACTTTCGCTCCATTCCCAACTCGTAGCTCTACTTGTCCTTGCTTCAGCCTTCTACTGTTGCTGAGTGCCTGCATATTAGTACAAATATGAGCCCCACAACCAGTATCCATGACCCATGAGGTATTATCAGAAGTAGTTGTATTAACTTCTATAACAAAAATACCTGATGAAGAAGTCTCGAAAGTCTTCTTCTTTAATTCCTTTAGACCTTCCTGGAATTTCTTGCAATCTCTTCTCCAATGCCCCAGTTCTTTGCAGAACCTGCACATGTCAGTAGGCCCAGCCTTGGACTTGGGCTTGGGCTTTGGCGTGTCTGAGTCCACGACTTGGACACCCTTGGCCTTTCCCTTATCCTTAGCAGAAGACTTCTTAAACCCCTTGCCCTTTTGTACCATAAGTACATTGGGGTCCTTGGCGGTTTTCTTCAAGTTGGGCTCTGCAGTCTTGAGCATTCCGTGAAGCTCAGGCAGTGTCTTACTCAAGCCATGCATGTTAAAGTTCAGAATGAACTGATCATAGCTTGCAGGTAAAGACTGCAGAATGATGTCGCAGGCAAGTTCCTGGCTGATTGGGCAGTCGAGTTTGTGAAGATGATCGAGATAACCCATCATCTTCAACACATGAGGACTCACTGCCGCATTCGCAGCCAACTTACAGTCCAAGAGGTTCTTAACTGTCTGGAACCTCTCGGTCCTAGCCTGCTCCTGAAAAAGCGATTTCAGGCTTGCCATGATCTCGATTGGAGACAATACACTCTCGAACTGTTTTTGCAGCTCAGGAGTCATTGTCACCAACATCAGGCAATAAACATCATTTTCATCTGACGAATGCTTTTCCCAAGCATTGTGCAGAGTCCTGGCAGCATTGGCAAGAGGCCTCTCGGGGAGGGGATCTCGAAGGACGTAATCCTTCTTCTCCTGCTTGAGGACCAGCCTCAAGTTCCTTGACCATGTCAGGAAGTTCGTTCCAGTCAGCTTCTCCTTCTCGAGAACAGACCGGATCGAGAATGTGTTTTGAGTGCTTGTAGTAGTCATATCTGAAATATATAAATAAAAAGGTTATTAGTTATATGTTCAAAATGATTAATCTCGTATTAAAGTATAATATGATTAATCATGCATTATATTCAATAACATAAGTTACCCTCAATAGAATATAATGATTCCAAGATCCACATATAACTAAGATTAAAGTGGGCCACTGGCCGTCACCCAACCTTAGCTTATATCGGTAAGCCCTATATCGGCTAATTATATCCGTGATATAACTCTTGGTTGTGAATCTGGGCCCGAGGCCCAATCCACTCTGATGTCTCAAGGCCCGGGACTCCCGATGGCCCAGTCAAGAAAACCGGACTATACAGTCATGTAATCATTAATGTCTGGGACTCCCAATGACATTTATGAATCACAAACTGTCTTACCCACGCAAAAGCAGACATCCTCACACTGTAAGGCCATGAATGCAATTGAATGGGCTTTGACAGCTGACATAGCCCGGACAAGACATCCAACGCTTGATATTATTTGAGGTTTGTAGGTTTATTAAAATCATTCCCAAAATAGAAGATTACTATTTCGGGAAACTTTCTATTTATGGAAACCTACTATTTTTGGAAACTTTCTAAAATTGGAAACTTTCTAAAACCGGAAACTTTCTAACTTTAGAAACTTCTTTAAAATCCAAAACCCGCAAATTCAGAAACTTCTAATTTTGGAAACTTTCTAATTTCGAAATTTCGGAACTTTATAAAATTTAAAATCGAATTTCATAATTTTATTTTATAAAATAAGTTTTAAATTTAAATTTGAAGAATGACTCAATTAATGGCCCAATTGTTTTAACTTCTTGGCCCGAGGCCCAAGAATTGGTCCATGTCCAAGACATGACCCAATTGTCCAATTAATTGACATAACCGGTCTGGTTCATTAAAACTGGTCTAACCAAGTTTCAATTACTACGATGACCACAATTGTCAACCGGTTATTTACTAAACCGGAATTTCTCAATTTATTTGGTCCAACCAAATCAAATTAGAAATTCCTGGTTTAGGCACAAAATCCAATTTTCGACTTTGGATTTCTTATCCCGGTTTAACCAGATTTAATAAAATTATTAAATCTGTTTATTAAACCAGAACGTTGTTTTTTTAATTAAAATCTTAAACCGAGCCTTGAACCGAACCGAATTAGTCACGAACCAAACCGAGTTGGTCGTGACCTAATTTTCCAGCCGTTCAGCCATAACACCAGCCGGCCGCTCACCACGGGTGGACGCACGCCAGCCGGACGGACGCTCGGGACGCGATCGGGACGCAGCGCACGGTCGGACGTTCCGCGATCGCCGAGCGATCGGGACGCGTCGCGACGAACGATCGCGCTCGACCGAACGATCCGGACCATTCCGTCCGACCGTCCGATCGGCGACCGTCCGTCCGCGACCGCCCGTCCGTGACTGCCCATCCGCGACCATACCTCTTCGGCCGATCCAAATTCTGAGTCATATAGCTCAGTTTGCGATCTTTTCTTGTGTGTTTAGGGTTCAATTCAGTTTCTTAACTGTTTTATCTTATCAGTAATTGATTCAAAAACAATTCTAAACAGATTAAACAACCTAAACATGAATCTAAAACAAGAAACCTAAGAACCAATGGCTCTGATACCACTGTTGGAAGTTTTGGTTGATCCTGATTCAATTCTCATATTGATATCAACCTAAACATGCATTAGATCTAGGTGTTCTTATTTAGAAACATTAGATCTCACCTTTTACCTGTTTGTTTGCAGCGGAATTGATGAACAGGTCAATGATCAGGGAGATACACCGAGAGATGGATCCTCCAAAGGCTCACACACGCAATCACCGGAAATTGGCTGCTAGACCACAAAGGAGGCTGGCGCAGAGAGAGGAGAGAGGCGCGGCTAGGGTTGGGTTAAGGGAGAAGAGACTTGGCCTTTAGTCATTTAAAAGCCTTCTCTTTCCCTTTTGGGCTTTTGGGCCCAATCTGATTAAATCTCATTTAATCAGACCCATTAGTCTTTCTCTCTTAGTACGACAAATGCCTAGCACTTTTGTCGTACTTCTGCTAAGCCGTTCCAACATTATTTCCTGCTAGCTTAAGCGTGTGACCCATATGGGATCATACAATAAAGGCAATAAGTCCAAGACTTATAGATCATGAGCGGACTCTAGCAAGCCATCATGACCCCCAGCATTGTATGACTTATGTCTGATCACTGACATACTCTTACGTTATAGAGACAGTACAGAGATTGCTGGACACAATTCCAACAGTCTTATGATATTTTTTGTCCACAATTCATTCTCTATGATACATTACTTTGGGAATAAGTATTCATCGTAACATGGACAAATTAGTATTGACAAGTTTGTGTGTATAATTTTATGTCCACAAGATTTGATCTAAAACATATCAAAATGGGTGTTATATTATAGAGAAAAAATAATTATAAATTATAGTATCAAAATTATATATTTTATATTTTTAAAAAGCTTAAAATTTGAAGAACAAAAAAGAAAAAAAGAGATAAATAAATTATAAGAAAATATAAAAATAAGAGAGTGTAGGAGAGAGGGGCCGTGAGAGGGGAGAGAGGAAGAGAGTAAGAACTAGTCTCCACCATCAGATTTAGAATAAATGGATAGTCCAAATTAAAACAAAAATTAGATTCTCCTCTCTCCAACCTAATTTGACAGATCTGAAAAAAAATTTCCCCATTTTCCAATCCAACGTCCCACAATTTCCAGAATTAATAAACAAATAAATCTATAAATAATTAAAACTAAGACCTGATGAAACCAAAAAGCAAGGGTGTTATGGTATTAAAAAAAGACAATAGTGATCAAAGTACCCAAGTATCTTAAATTGTCTTTTAGAGTAATAAGTTTGTGTAAAGTGCCTTAATCTCTTACACACTCTTCTTTTAAACGATTAGCAAACAAGATTAGCAAACAAGAAAAAACACAAGATTTACATCTACTTTATACTGTTATGGGTTTCGTTATAACCGAAATCATAGTTCCTTTGATCTTTTCTGCTTTACAATATGAATAACCGTGATAATAATTAAACGGGGGAAAAAAATCCTTAAGACACTCGTTGAAGCGATGAAGCGGCTACTATTCAGGAGCCAAGTATAACACAATTATAAGCCTTTGCATGGAAGGTCAGATGTTCACCTAAGATAAAGTATTTCATTTGGCAAGCGTTATCAGGTTGTTTACCAATCACAAAAAACTTGAAGAAAAGAGGAATAAAATGTGACACTCGTTGCGTTCGGTGCGGAGCAGAGGAAGAATCAATAAATCATGTCTTATTTGAATGCCCACCAGCAATGCAAACTTGGACATTATCCCACATACCCACAAATCCCGAGTTTTTTCCAACGGTATCTATCTACACAAATATGGATTATCTGTTTTGGCGATTACCTTTGGTTAAGGAGATGGATATCTTCT
This sequence comes from Orychophragmus violaceus, assembly GCA_030180135.1. Classification (NCBI taxonomy): domain Eukaryota; kingdom Viridiplantae; phylum Streptophyta; class Magnoliopsida; order Brassicales; family Brassicaceae; genus Orychophragmus; species Orychophragmus violaceus. The sequence continues at coordinate 28,263,003 of CM058230.1, read as the reverse complement.
CATGGTTACTATGGTACATTCGGAAGAGCAAGAATGATATGGTCTATAGTAATATTGACCGGGACCCCCAAGAAACTTTAAGATTGGCAGAAACAGAGTTGACTACATGGGGAGATGCGCATCAAAAGGAAGTAAAGGAAACAATATCAGAAACGTTAGATGGGGCTAACTGTGAACTTGATGAGATAATCACAGGGCAATGATGTTTTGTGGATGGATCCTGGAAAGAGGGTGATCAGTTTTTAGGTCAAGGATGGTATAGTGGATATGGGAGAGATGTAAATGTTTTGATGGGGGCAATAAATATCAGAGCCAGTTTATCCCCACTACATGCCGAATTTGAAGCACTGGTTTGGGCTATGGAATGCATGAAGTATCATTGACATCAGCACATCACATTTGCAACAGACTGTTCAAAATTAGTGAAGATAGTGTCGGAACCAGAAGAATGGCCAGCTTTCTCGATTCACTTAGACGAGTTCCAAGCAAGAAGGGAGTACTTTGCAACTTTTGAACTCATCCATATTCCGCGCACAAAAAACATGATGGCAGATAGACTAGCACGCCCGTCAAAGATCGTCATATTCAATCCACGTTGGACCAGAACCACCGAACTGGATTGGTGATAAATAGGTTACTTGGTTTTCTTGTTGACAAAAAAAAAATTCCTTAAGACAAATGCATTCATGTCCGGTCGTCCAGTCAAATTCAACCGATTGTGTTTAGCATTTGTACAATGACTTTTAGTTAATTAATGCATGTATTCGAATAGAAGTTTCACCCAAAAATATGAATCTTCAGATCATTCTATATTTAACCAGAAAAATCTCTCTAAAACACCCAAAAAAAAAGCACTAAAAGTTGACCAAAAAAATCATTGAAAGGATAATGTATAAAATATTTTCAATAATGAAGAATTTCGACCGGAATGACGTAGACTCCTCCACCTCGAGGTATATTGAAATGCAATACTGATGCTTCTTAGCATGTAGAGTCTGAGAAATGTGGTATTGTGTTTGGGGCCAAATTCACTCCCAAGAGAATTGGCTAAATAAGGCTTCATTCAGCTTTGACGACCAGGCCCATATGCATTCGCGTCCAAGCCCAACTCGACAAAGCAAGCTCCGACCTCAGAGTAGAGCTCGGAAGATGACGAGCTGAACCGTTAGCAACCAGCCGGCTAAGAAGGAGGAGACGGGTTGAGCACACAATCCCGAGAATCTTGGGAGTGGTTCGAGCTAACTCCGGAAATCAGGGAAAGCAGTTGGGAAGATCAAGACTATAAAAGGAGGCTTCGACGGCTCGAAAAGGGATCGGATGATTCATACTCATACTTAGACCTAGCATTAAGACTCATAATCACTCTGTAGCTCGAGTTCTTATTGTTCACACACTTCAAATCAATATAAATCCACTTTTTTCACTGTTGTTAGCTCGTTGATTACGTTTATCCAAGAATCTAGCCCACCTTCTTTACAAATCAGCTCGTTCATACACTCTAAAAACTAAGTGTGGGTTTTAGGATCCACATTTTGGTGCCGACTGTGGGGAAGATTCATAGACATTCTTTACACACGAACCTGGTCAACAACTTACTAGCGTGGAAATGGATCCCAACGCAACCGCTCCGATTGGATCACCAAGGTCGCAAGACCTCGACCAAACGAACGCAAGCGTTCAAGCCGGGAATACCGGATCAGAGTCGGTTGTAACTCAAGAAGGATCCGGAGCAGTGGACCGTGTCCCTGTTTCCCAGCCTTTAGGAGTTGCGCCGCCGGGCCCGACTTCGCAGGTAACTGAGAGAACAAACTCTCGAACCTGGATCCGGTCCGAGGACCGCCCCGAAGGGGACATACAAACTCCTCGGGTCAATCCGCAAACACGACCTGACTCGCCGTGCCTAACCAGATCTGTAACCGATGGTATGGCGGAGCTCCGCAAAATGCTAGCAGTCCTAATTGACAGATCGCACGATCAAGAAGTCACACAACGGACTGTATTAGCCCGGCTAGATATGCACGACAGGAGTCTGCTGAACCTCGGAAACAGGCCACGGCCCGTCACGGGGACTACGGCGGACACCTCCACGAGGAGCCCGTTACCTCGCATGCGTCTAGACTTTGAGGAGGAATATGTAACTCCCGAAGCTCCGAGACAGACATCCATGCCCGTGAATGGTGGCTATCCGATATTCAGCCCAGCTTCGGGACCCACACATCCCGGCGCGAATACCGTGGCCTCGACCTCGATGGGCATTACAGCTCCCGAAGGAGCACGGCTGCCGACACCCCTGCCCATGCCTTCAAGCTACGAACCAAATAGGCATCGGGTGCTGGGAGCGTCAGCTTTCGCCTCCAACTCACACCCTTTGATAACGGAACCTGGGACTAACACCGCTCGGCCTCCTCCGAGCGAGGTAGCTCAGCAAGTCGGGATCCGGGGACCAAGCAATACACGTCCGCGGAGCACATAGCTTCCCATGTTCGAACACCGAACCGACACGGACGACGAAGGCATTTACACCAGGCTCCAGCGTCTACAAGCTGCAGTCCACTCGGTAACCAGCGCGGCTCCAGACATCGATCAAGTTATCGAAGAGACCCGCCGAACTCCGTTCACGGATCGAATCGCTAGCGCGAGGATCCAGAACACCGGGAAAATCAAAATCCCAGAATACGCGGGGACTACGGACCCGAAAGCCCATGTCCGATCTTTCACACTCGCAGTCTCCCGAGCCCATCTCACTGACGAAGAAAAGGAAGCAGGCTACTGCCGACTCTTCGCTGAGAACCTCACGGGTACCGCACTAGAGTGGTTCGCCAGTCTGGAAGGGAATTCGATCGATAACTTCACACAACTCGTTTCGATATTCCTGAGACAATACTCGATATTCATCGAAGATAAAACTTCGGAAGCCGACCTATGGGCTCTGAAACAAGGATCGGATGAGACTCTTAGAGCTTACATCGCTAGGTTCCGAGAAGTTAAGTCGCGCATAGCAGATCCGAACGAAACTATAGCAATCGCAGCTCTAGAGAACAGACTCCAGTACACGTCGGAGTTCAGAAAAGAGCTCGCAGTCCGACCTTGCACGTCCTTAGACTATGCGCTGCATAAAGCTACGTACTATGCGAAGTACGAAGAAATAATAGCCGCGGCAAAAAAAGAGTCGAACCAGAAGAAAACCAGCAAGAAGGAATCTTATGGCAAAGAGCAGCACGTCCTCGCCGTAGACGGCAAACCACAGTGGCGTAAGCCCTACGACGAGAACAAGTATTGCAAATACCATGACAAAAATGGACATTCCTCCGAGGAGTGCAGGTCCAAGGACCGCCTGTTAGCGGCCAAAAACGCTAGCGCCAAAACAGAAACTCCAGAACTGGAGGAAAAAGATCAGGAAAAGAAATACAAAGGAAAGAGCAAGTCAAAAGGCAGAAAAACTCGCAAAATAAGCGTGAGAGAACTCCGGAGAAAGAAGAATCGGCTTCTCCACCTCCCTCTCGCAAACGTATAGACGCGATTTTCAACTTAGCTCGATGCGGGGGATCGATGAAGTCAGTCGTCACGCCACCCCCAGCTCCTAAGAAACCAGCCAACCAGTGCTTGCCCAAACTCGGACTGTGCGGCTCGAATCTCCCCAAAACGATAAATTTCATATCGGGAGGTTCGAAATTCTGCCGTAACTCGGTCAACTCGATCAAAGCTCATCAAAGACGAGTCGCAACCGAAGCCAGAGAAATGGTCCCAATCGAAGGACCGGACACGCACATAACTTTCTCCGAAAGAGAAACTTTCAAACTCGATAAACCACACGACGACGCTCTAGTAATCCGGCTCGACGTAGCAGGATTCGAGCTGTCAAGAGTAATGATCGATACCGGGAGCTCGGTGGATCTCCTATTCTATGATGCCTTCAATAAAATGGGATTCAAGGATTCAATGTTGACCGGCGGGAAAACTCCCCTAACCGGATTCGACGGGGAAACCACCTACTCGATGGGAACTATAAAGCTCCCGTCTATCGCCGGGGGGGGGGGGGGGGCAACAGGAAATCCTGGAGTTTGTAGTAGTAAACAAACCAGCCCCTTACAACGCGATACTTGGTAGGCCATGGATCTACACCATGAAGGCAGTGCCTTCCACCTACCATCAATGCGTAAAGTTCCCGAACCCTGCGGGGATGAAGACAATTCACGGGGACCACAAGGCCGCAAGGTCGTGTTACCTGACATTCTTTAAACAGCTAGAGGCTCTGCAGGTATAGCAATTACAGAAAGAGGAAGAGCTCGCGACCCGGACAACGAAGCGTAACAACAATCCGACGGTCCGAGCCCCCCGCAAAGATCTGGTTGTCCCAGTCTGCATCGACGACACTGACCCGGAAAGATGTGTAAACATCGGCTCCGAGCTCCAGAGCTCCACGCGGGACGAGCTCATCAGCTTTCTCAAAGAAAACATAGACACGTTCGCATGGTCCACACAAGACATGCAGGGGATCGACATCAACGTCACCTCACACGAGTTAAATGTGGACCCCACATTCAAGCCAATTAAACAGAAGCGCCGTAAGCTCGGCCCAGACTGAGCTAAGGCAGTAAACGACGAAGTCGATAGGCTGCCAAAGGTCGGGTCAATCATGTTGGATTAGTTTAGTTGATCCTGATTCAATTCACAGATTCATATCAACCTAAACATGCATCAGATCTAGGTGTTCTTATTTAGAAACATAGTTGATCTCACCTGTTACCTTTTATGCAGCGGAATGGGATGTAATAGGTCAGAGATCAGCAGAACCACCAAGGGATGGATCCTCCAAAGGCTCACACACGCACACCGTCAGGAAGAAGGCTGCTAGACCACAAGAGAGGAGGCGCAGAGAGAGAGGAGGCTGGCGCAGGAGGCTGAGAAAAATTAGAGAACTTTTAGGTCAAGTTTTATTCATTAAAACTCCCTTTAGTTCTCATGGGCTTTTGGGCCCAATTCTCAGTTCTAATTAAATCCCATGGATTTAATCAGGCCCTTTAGTCTCTCTTAGTACAGTAAATGCCTAGCACTTTTACCGTACTTCTGCTAAGCCGTTCCTACACATTTTTCCTGTTAGCTTAGGCGTGTGACCCATATGGGATCATACAATAAAGGCAATAAGTCCAAGACTTATAGATCATGAGCGGACTCTAGCAAGCCATCATGACCCCCAGCATTGTATGACTTATGTCTGATCATTGACATACTCTTACTTTCTAGAGACAGTACCGAGATTACTGGACACAATTCCAACAATCTCCCACTTGTACTGGAATCTCTGTATTCATAATCCTTTTGTCACAATATCTCGATTAGTCATAAGGCAAGATTAGTGTCATCCTTATAAAGCCTAATCTTGTTCATCGGACTCTGATTCGATACTGACAATCCAAACGACTCGGGACAGTCCGTTTGAGCATGGCCATGCATTTTCCAGTATTCAAATCTCCGATTGGCCTAGAGATATTCACTCCATTTATATTGGAGGGACAAATTCCGTCTTGTTCCATCACTGTGAACTACTCATTTCATAATGTACCCAAACAAGGTCCTTATAACTATCGCAGAACGATAGCGTTAGACAATGATCAAAGTGCATCAGTCCATGTGCAGTCACATGCATGCGAACTCAGGTCTAAGGACTATACTCTATAGTCGTAGTAAGAATCTCTTATGACACAGATATAAATATCCTGAAGAGTTCTTATAAGCGGGTCTTGTCCGGTCGTATGTTCCCCAACATACACCTATGTACTGACTTTGATGCCGCGCATCTATGACACACTAAGACTTTGTCATAAGTCACGTACCAATCCAGTCTCACACGGTTGTTGGTGTTCCAATTTCAACAACCTTCGACTAGGGACAGGATGATATAAACCATCTATCAAATATAGGGTCTTATGACCAAGCTAAATGACTTTGATGACTCAAGATCAAGTCATTTACTTCGATGACCTATAAAATGGTTCATTTCATTTTGGAACGATTATTTCATCACAGTTAAAATAATCTTGAAATAATAATTTCATTAAACATCATTATATGTTTTACAAGAACATATCAATAACTAAATATAGCCCTTTGCTTACTCCCACTGAAATTAAGACTACATCTTAATTTCACTTATCCTACAACAACAGTCCGCGACTCGTGCTTAGGCTCAAGGAGTGGCTTCGTTAATAGATTAGCAACGTTCTCATTCGTTGAAACTTGCTGATCTACTTAACATCTCTGTCATTTATCTTACGGAATAGGTTATTCCACTAAGTGTTTGGATCTTTGATGTGCAGCTAGTCTCATCTAAGCTGGGAATCACATCAAGTTCAGTGATGAACTATTCTTTCCAAACAACCTCTTTCGCCGCTTCTCAAGCTGCGAAACATTCAGTTTAAGTCATGGAGTCAGCAATAGTGCCGTGCACCGCCAGACAAACACAAGACATATCCGGACTGTGACCGGAAATCATCTTTGTCTGTTGGAAACTTGCCTTTCAGACTCTATCGACTTGTAGCACCTCACTTTCTTCTTTACCTAAAGAACTTATCCTTAGTATTCTTCAAATACTTTAGAATATTCTTTACGGCAATCCAGTGATTCTTTGCTGGATTTTACTGGTCTTTACTTGTTTTGCTTAACATTAAAGCAATATCAAAACAAGTACGTGTCATGGCATACATGATAGATCCAATTGCCGTCGCATATGAATCCTATCCATGCATTTAAGCTCAGCAGTTATCGTAGGACACTGCTTCTTGCTTAACGTATTGCCATGTGACATTGGCTTAAAAACCCTTCTTGGAGTGCTGAAAACGTGTAGGACTTTGTCAATTTAAGAATCCTGACTTTGTCCTACCAGCTCTTCTGGATCTCTATCTTTAGATCCAGAATCCAAGACTGTCGTGGCTTTACCCATGTCAATCACTAAACCAACTCCCAAGCCAGTCCTTTACCGACTACAGCATTGGGACGCTATTTCCGAGAATCAGTATGTCATCAACATACAATATGAGAAATGCAATATCGCTCCCATTTATCTATTTGTAAACGCATAGTTCCATTTCGTTCCTGTTCAAGTCAAAAACTTGACTACTTCAACAGAACGAAGATTCCTATTCCGATATACTTGCTTCCATCCATGAATGGATCGTTGAAGTCAACTTACACAAAATGTAATTTTCGGAGTCCGAGCTCACTTTCACTTCTTTGAACTTCGCAGATTCGTCGCTTTCTATGATCATCAGATCATGCGAACTTTCAATGATCATCAGGTTCAACTAATGACGAGAAATCACTCTCGTATTAGTGACTGATTCTTTCATATCTGCGAACTTCAGGCTCTACAGGTGTAGATTCTACAGAAATCTGTAAATCCATTCGATGCTCTCCCTCAACAGGTTGAGCAGCCTCCTGTATATCTCGAATTACTTCGAGTTATACTTTTACTCCCACTGTTCTTCTTGGAAAGTAACTTCCTTTCTTAGAAAACAGAATGGTCGTAAAAGTACCGAGCCTTGGTTTCCCTAAGAAAACTTCGAGTTATGCTTTTACTCCCACTGTTCTTCTTGGAAAATAACTTCCCTTCTTAGAAAACAGATTGGACGTAAAAGTAACAAGCCTTAGTTTCTCTAGGACAACCAGCGAAGTAGCACAACTACAAATACTCAGTAAAGACAAATTTGGATCGATTCCAATCCACATTAACGTGGTGTCTTTCAACCGATATTTGTGGAACTATTTTAGCGTAAACTTAGATATTTCTAGAGCGTTATTCTTAAAATATCATGGAAGATTTGTGTGACTCATCTTTAATCATTTCTGATAAGATCTGATTCTTTCTCACAGAAACACCTCCAGGTTTTCAGGAGAAATGAGCTGTGAAATGACTTCACACTCAATCAGATGATCACACCATCAATGACTTAAGTATTCTCACTTTGATTTAACTCAGAGTCTTAATACTTCTGTCACTTAGATTCTATACCTCATTTTGGAACTCTTTCGACCATGTCAAAGAATTCCGAATTGTGTCTCATCAAATGAACACAGTCATACTCACTGAATAATTCAGTCGAGACAATGAAGTACACGAAAATTTTCTCTGGCATTGTTGCTCATCGGACCACATACATGAGTATGTTCAATCTCCAATAAGCCTTTGGGCCTTTCTCTAGCTCGGCTAAGATGGGCCCTTTGTCTTTTGGTCTAGTTAGCAGAATTCAAGTCTCATAAGACATTCATTCAAATAAGCCCAAAAGTTCATAACTATGGGATTTCTGAATCCGACTTACTCTCTGTGACCAAGACATTTATGCCAAGAAAAATCAGGTTTAATTAATCAGATTTAAACCAATTTGGCATTTATGTTACATTTAGGCATTCATTGGTTTAAGATACAAAACCCATTCCTTGAATAGGGTGCTACAATTAATATTTCATTAAGATCAAAAGAACAAAACTTGTCTTTTATCAAAATGAAAACATTCAAATTCTTACAAGAAAATGAAAAACAACTCTGCTTAAAGCAGGTACATTGTAGCAATTACTTAATACAAAACCAAGCCTCGAAGGCATCTACAAATGAAAACCCTACGGCTGAGGCAGCATCCAAAGCTCCTTCCAGACATGCAGTTTCACTTGTCCTTCCTTCAACGTTCTACTGTTGCTTAGGCTCTGCATATTATCATAAATATCAGTGCCACAACCAGTATCCAATACCTTTAAGGACGTTCTACTGTTGCTTAGGCTCTGCATATTATCACTAATATCAGTGCCACAACCAGTATTCAATACCTTTAAGGTAGAACTTGAAGTAATAACATGAATACCTGAGGAAGTAGTCTCATACATCAACTTCAATTCCTCACCATCTTCCATGAATTTAATGCAATTTCTCTTCCAATGCCCTGTCTCCTTACAGTAGCAGCACTTACCAACGTAAGAGATATCTGACTCGGGCTCAGAAGACACACGTTTGCCATGATTCAAAATCTGGACAACTTTGCCTTCACCCTTGTCAGCATTAGGTTTAGTAAACCTACCCTTCTCATTCATGAGATTGTACAGAGTACTCTTCACGTTTGGCTCAACTGTCTTGAGCATATTATGCAGTTCAGTCAGCGTCTTCGTTAAGCCTTTCTTGATATAGTTCCTTCTGAACTTATCATAGCTTGACGGCAGTGACTGCAGAATGATCTCAGTTGCCAATTCTTGGCTAACTGGATAATCCAGTTTCCTCAGGTTATCAATGTAACCCATCATTTTACTGACATGAGGACTTACTGGATGATCATTTGGTAGCTTGCAGCTAGTGAGAGATTTAACCAACTGGTATCTCTCCACTCTTATCTGCTCCTGAAATTTCAATTTCAGGCTGCTGATCATCTCTATTGGCGACTCCATGTTCTCATATTGCTTCCGCAAGTCTGAGTCCATGGTAGCCAATATCAGACCACACACATCTACCGCATCATTATAATGCTTATTCCAAGCATTATATACTGCATGGGAGGCATTGGACCCGATCCTCACGGGGAGAGCTCTCTCAAGAACATAGTCCTTTCTCTCCTGCCTGAGGACTAGCCTCAGGTTCCGCGACCAAGTCAAGAAATTTGATCCGTTCAGTTTGTCCTTCTCAAGAACAGACCGGATCGAGAAAGTGTTTTGATTGTTTGTGCTAGTCATAACTGAAATATATATAAGATAAAAGGTTATCAGTTAATATGTTCAATATGATTAATCTCGTATTAAAGTATAATATGATTAATCATGCATTATATTCAATAACATAAGTTACCCTCAATAGAATATAATGATTCCAAGATCCACATATAACTAAGATTAAAGTGGGCCACTGGCCGTCACCCAACCTTAGCTTATATCGGTAAGCCCTATATCGGCTAATTATATCCGTGATATAACTCTTGGTTGTGAATCTGGGCCCGAGGCCCAATCCACTCTGATGTCTCAAGGCCCGGGACTCCCGATGGCCTAGTCAAGAAAACCGGACTATACAGTCATGTAATCATTAATGTCTGGGACTCCCAATGACATTTATGAATCACAAACCGTCTTACCCACGCAAAAGCAGACATCCTCACACTGTAAGGCCATGAATGCAATTGAATGGGCTTTGACAGCTGACATAGCCCGGACAAGACATCCAACGCTTGATATTATTTGAGGTTTGTAGGTTTATTAAAATCATTCCCAAAATAGAAGATTACTATTTCGGGAAACTTTCTATTTATGGAAACCTACTATTTTTGGAAACTTTCTAAAATTGGAAACTTTCTAAAACCGGAAACTTTCTAACTTTAGAAATTTCTTTAAAATCCAAAACCCGCAAATTCAGAAAATTCTATTTTAAGAAACTTTCTAATTTTTAAAATTTCGGAAACTTTAATTTAAAACCGACTTTATAATTTTATAAAATAGTTTTTAAATTAATCTGAAGAAAGACTCAATTAACTGGCCCAATTGTTTTAACTTCTTGGCCCGAGGCCCAAGAATTGATCCATGTCCAAGACATGACCCAATTGTCCAATTAATTGACATAACCGGTCTGGTTCATTAAAACTGGTCTAACCAAGTTTTAATTACTACGATGACCACAATTGTCAACCGGTTATTTACTAAACCGGAATCTCTCAATTTATTTGGTCCAACCAAATCAAATTAGAAATTCCCGGTTTAGGCACTAAATCCAATATTTCTTTCGACATTGGATTTCTTATCCTGGTTTAACCAGATTTAATAAACTTATTAAAATCTGTTTATTAAACCAGAACGATTAGATTTTAATTAAATTTTAAACCGAACCGAACCGATTTGATCATGTGAACCGATCACGACCTAGTCGTGATCTTCACGCAATCAAACCCTAGCCGCCAACCCTAACCAACTCGATCCGAGATCGTGATGGTCGCGCTTGGGACGATCGAGACGGTCCGGCCGGGCAATGACTCGACCAAGCTCTCGGCCTTGTCGCAGCCGGAACGATCGGCCTAGCCGATTGGTTCCACATGGCCGGCCGGTTGCAGGGACGTGATCGGGACGAGATGATCATCTCTCACGCGACCATTCGACCCAAGCCCATGGCCACGATCCAGCCGGTTTAACCATACCGGCCGATCGATCCAAAACCTAGGGCCGATCGCATATACCAAGCTAAAAGCTATGGTTTGCGATTTTCATTAGGTGTTTTAGGTTCTTATTTAATGTTTCTTAAGTATTTTTCTTATCAATTCAGGCATAGATTGATTCAAATACTTCTAAACAACCTAAAACTTGAATCTAAACAAGAAACCTACAGAACCAATGGCTCTGATACCACTGTTGGATTAGTTTAGTTGATCCTGATTCAATTCACAGATTCATATCAACCTAAACATGCATCAGATCTAGGTGTTCTTATTTAGAAACATAGTTGATCTCACCTGTTACCTTTTATGCAGCGGAATGGGATGTAATAGGTCAGAGATCAGCAGAACCACCAAGGGATGGATCCTCCAAAGGCTCACACACGCACACCGTCAGGAAGAAGGCTGCTAGACCACAAGAGAGGAGGCGCAGAGAGAGAGGAGGCTGGCGCAGGAGGCTGAGAAAAATTAGAGAACTTTTAGGTCAAGTTTTATTCATTAAAACTCCCTTTAGTTCTCATGGGCTTTTGGGCCCAATTCTCAGTTCTAATTAAATCCCATGGATTTAATCAGGCCCTTTAGTCTCTCTTAGTACAGTAAATGCCTAGCACTTTTACCGTACTTCTGCTAAGCCGTTCCTACACATTTTTCCTGTTAGCTTAGGCGTGTGACCCATATGGGATCATACAATAAAGGCAATAAGTCCAAGACTTATAGATCATGAGCGGACTCTAGCAAGCCATCATGACCCCCAGCATTGTATGACTTATGTCTGATCATTGACATACTCTTACTTTCTAGAGACAGTACCGAGATTACTGGACACAATTCCAACAAATCAGGGAGGTGAAATACCCCGACTGGCTAGCCAACCCGGTCGTAGTCAAAAAGAAAAATGAAAAGTGGAGAGTCTGCATAGACTTCACGGACCTGAACAAAGCATGCCCGAAAGACAGTTTCCCACTGCCACATATAGACCGACTGGTAGAAGCCACAACCGGGCATGAGCTGTTGTCCTTCATGGATGCGTTCTCTGGGTATAACCAAATCCTCATGAACCCAGAAGACCAAGAGAAAACAGCCTTCATAACCGATCACGGAACCTACTGCTACAAGGTGATGCCTTTCGGACTAAAGAACGCCAGGGCTACTTACCAGAGGTTGGTGAATAAAATGGTCTCAAACCAACTCGGGAAGTCGATGGAAGTCTACATCGACGATATGCTTGTAAAATCGTCTAAAGAAAGCGACCACATTGCACAGCTCCGGGAGTGTTTCAAAATCCTAAACCAGTATGGGATGAAACTCAACCCAGCCAAATGCTCCTTCGGAGTTCCATCGGGAGAATTCCTCGGGTATCTAGTAACCGAACGAGGGATTGAAGCGAACCCGAAACAGATAGCAACATTCCTAGAAATGCCCTCCCCAAAAAATACGAGGGAAGTACAAAGGCTAACGGGAAGGATAGCAGCTCTGAACCGCTTCATCTCCCGATCCACGGACAAATGCCTATCGTTCTATAACCTCCTTAAGGGAAACCGAAAATTGCAATGGGATGAGAACTGCGAAAAGGCCCTAAACGAGCTCAAAAAGTACCTCAGCGAACCCCCGATACTAGCTAAACCTACGGAGGGCGAGCCGTTGTACCTCTACATCGCGACCTCGCCCGCCGCGGTGAGCGCAGTCCTGGTTCGCGAGGAACAGAACGAGCAAAAACCCATATACTATGTAAGTGCACAGAACGAGGAACAGAACTGCGCAGTCCTGAGCGCAGTACTTAGGGATTCGATACCCTAAGTACGGCAACAGCGCCAAAAACTTGATAGGTCTCTAGTTTTATCTCATTCTACTGCAAGTGCACATTTATGTGATTGTAGTATATAGGGTATCGAATCCACAAGGACTCTGGTCACACGATAGATTATAAGTAATTCAGATTTAAGCTAAGCGAAGCAATATTGGAAAACGGTAAACAAAATAGCAAGTAAAGAAATCAAACGAGGGGGTTGTAAGCAATTAACGAAGGTGCCAGGTTTCGGGAGTTCTCAGGATATCAGGAATTCAGATAATCAAACAATCAAGATTCAATCTATAGCGTTCTTGAACTAGAATCCCGACGGTAAAACTAACCAGCTGTCGCTGCGATAATTATCTATGTCTAACAACCTAGCAGACCAAATTCCTTTGCGAATCCTAGAGTTCTAAACATGCATTAATTCCAAGTTCGTTCGTTCACAATTTCTCTAAACCAAATTCCTTTGCGGATAGACAAATTGCTCACCTAATCAGATCTAGTTAAACAAACCAACTATCGTTGCGTAAATCAACCTAAAATCAGTAATCTAAATGGCCAGTTCAGATTAAGCATTAAGAACAGATTAGATGAAGAACTAGATGATGAATCTAATAAATTAGTTAATCTAACATTACTTCAAATCCCTAATGAGAATCCCTAACCTAACAAGAGATCTACTCAGACATAGAAATCATAACAGAAAACATAGTCAAAATAGATATCATAGAATAATCAAAAGAATAAGAATAGGGGTTCGAAATCAAGTCTCTTTCGAGAACAAAACCAGCCCCTAAAACTCTCTCTGAAAAATAAAACTTAGTTCTGAAAACCTTTTGCCTAACAAGTGGCTGTAAAACCTAATTATAATCCTAAAACACGTTTTGGGGCTTCTTTGTAAATATCAGGAACTTATGGGCACAACTGCAATTTCATCATTCTTCATTAAACCGCCGAGTTTGGCCCATCTTGCATATGCAACGATCGACACCAAAGGTGTGTCGATCGATGCATTCCTCAAATGTCCACAGAGAACTCTATCTCTCGGCCAAACACTCCAAAAAGCTCCAGAAAGTGCCATAATCACCAAATCTGCTCCAAATGTGCTTATACCTAATAAATACCTGAAAAGACTCTAAATCATAGTAAAGGACTCGATAAATAAGATATATACCATGGTTAAAAGCCCTAAAATCCATGGTATATCAACTCCCCCACACTTAGCCTTTGCTTGCCCTCAAGCAAAACAAAGAACTAAAATGTAGTCAAGGGGTTCGAAAACTTTCAGAAACTATTTTCATCCTAGAAGTAACAACACTCAGATTCCCCTTAGTAATCCACTGAAAGAATCACCTGCAAGATATCAAGACCAACATATACTTCCCCCACACTTAGCAACTGTCCTAAGTAAACTCCACAATCACATTCACGCATTCAAATTCACCCTACTGACTTCTGCCAGTATTTAAGTGCGGTCTCACCTAAGGAGTATCGATCAAAGGGCACATGGACTCTTACCTTGTCAGCTCTAGACCACCATACTATCTTTCTTTGGTCCCTTTCTTCTCTTTTCCCTTCCTTAGCATTCTGATTTTTCCCCATTGGGTATCATTTTTTTTTTATCAGTGCTCTTCCCGTTAAGGGGTGTACTTTGGACACATTCCATGGATGCACATGAGATGATAGTTGTAGCTACCACTCCCAGAGACCACTTCGGAGTTACTAACTCATCCTCAGTTTATTATCTTTTTTTTTTTTAACTTTATGGAAGGGGAGAAGGGAACCAAATAGGACATGTTTACACACTGTGTCTGAACTAACAAGGGAATCCGACACAAAGTATACCAAGCCCTTAGGTGAGAAAATTAAGTCAGTATTAAGGTGAAGTCAGTAAAAGGATCCTCTGATACCTGAAGTGATGTGGGTGTTCTCAGTAGGTTGATCTGTGTCAGGGTTTTCTAATAGTCATAGATCATCTGCAAACTAGTCCCAATGGTTACTTAAGTTCCTGCAAGTGCTATTAAAACTTCTCAAAAATTCACTGTTTCTTACTTAAACACTTTTGACTCAATAAAACAAATTTTTTTTTTTTTTTTTTTGAAAACAGGACTGACTCTAAGAAAACAGAAAGAGATAGTCAGTACTACCTCCCCCACACTTAAAACACATTGTCCCCAGTAGTGTCAAGCAAAGGGTTGGTAAAAGAAAGCAAAAATGTTATGGATGTGTTGAGTTTTGTCTGATTTTTACCTCTGTTGCACAGGCATCGATCGTTGCATAAATGCATCGACCGTTGCTAGGCGACTTTTCGTCGTGTGTCGATCGTTGCTCAGGACCGCAACGATCGCTGCAGTGCGATTTCCTTCTTGTTGTGACGATCGATACATATTGTGTCGATCGACGCACTGTGATTTTTCGGATTAGTCAGCAGGTTAGCAAGTTAGTCCGTGAGAAAATCCAAATTTTCGAACCTGCAAGCTGTAAAACACTGAAAACAGGCTAAATCAAAGCAACTGATAATCCTCAAGCAAACAAATCATCCAAACATAATCATCCTAAGAAAATCAAAAGAAAATGCAAAGAGAAAAAGAAAAACAAAAGAATACAGAACCGAATGTCTGAAAATGGAGACTACGCTCACTCGCTATCATCATCTATCCCAACATAGGGATCAGTACCGCCGGAATCCTCAGGAGAACTCTGTCTGCGTCGAATGGCAGGGACGGGCTGATGAACTTGTGGTTGTCTCCTGCAAGTGCAGCCACGCATCCACTCCCAAATGGTCTTCGGTATCCCATCATTACGCTCTCTCCACTCAGCCTCAGACATCTCTCCAAGAGGAACTGAAGGGACAGGAAAAGGGCAAATGTCATCAGTAGGGGCAGCAGGTGCAGGCGCAGAGGAAGTAGAAGCTCGAGTAGAAGGCTCTCCCAGCGGGTGAGCCAAAGAAGGGACTGTGCGCTGAGCTCTAACAGGAGGCTGAAATTTCAAGGCATCCAGCGTATCTATCCATGTCAAATCAGCAGCAGGAAGATCCACTCCGTGCCTCGCAGTGGCAGGGTCATAATAAACCCATACACGTCCCTCCTTGAGCCATGTAGCGCTCTGCAGGTGACTGAAATCGAGGAACTCCCTGTCATCATCGCACTCCGTGCCCTCTAAGGGAATCCAGCAATGCCTGAAAATGGGAGTAAGCAGACTCCCTACTGTCTCTGTGCCCACGCCATCAAATGGCTTCTTCTGCAGGTCGCATAGATGATGAGCAAAAGCAGCTCCCAAGTTGAGTCCTCTAGCGGGGTTTCTCAGATCAGTATCCCTGAAGTGCTCCCTCAGCCCAATAAACAGCATCTCCATCTCATTCTTCCGCATCTTGTTGGCTTCAAACTTGCACAACAGAGTAGATCCCAAGATGCGCAAGACGTATCTAAGGACCGGATGCCTAACCTGAATCACTGGTGAAGTCCGCGAGTTGTAACGCCCGTTGCCGATGTAATCCCAGAACTTCTGAGCCTCTGATGGTTCCCACGGAAGGAACATATCTATGCGTGTCGGCTTAGTGCGAAACCCATAGATCCTGCAGATATCAAGAAGGGGAACTCGATACCTGGCTCCTAGACACATGAAGGTAAAGATACCTCCTGAAGCTTTCCTGCTATCTGGGTTTGGATAGATAACCCTGCAAGTGGCAAGCAACTGCCTAACCAACTCCGGGTACAAGTCATAAGGTTGCATTGGCATTGTCCCCAGACTATACTAACTGCAAGTGCACAGTAATGTAGTTGTAGTACTTAGGGTATCGAATCCACAGGGACTCCGGTCAACGATAGATTAAGAACAGAAAAGATTAAACTAGGAGAAAGCAAATATGATGAGAAACTAAAAAGCAGGCAAAAAGTAAATAGCGAGTTTGTGAGCAAGGAAGCGAAGCGTTAAGTCTAGGGAGTTCTCAGGAAATCAGAAACACAAGCAATCAATCAATCATGATCTAATTAAGAACTGTTCTAGAACTCAAACACAGATATAGAATTAACCAACTGTCGTTGCAAGAATTCTCTAAGTCTAAGTGCAGCAATCCAAATTCTTTTGCAATTACTAACAGATTAAACCAGCTTTAATTCCAAGTTCGATATGTTCACAATCTAATTAAACCAAATTCCTTTGCGAGTAATTCAATTGCTCATCTAGGTTCTTTCTAGGTAATTAATCAACTGTCGTTGCATCAATCAACCTAACATCAATAATCTAAGTGGTCAATTCAGATTAAGCATTAAAAACAATCCTAGACAAAGAACTAGAAAGTATGAATCCCTACAGATTGATTAACCTATAATTCCATGAAATCCCTAATGAGAATCCGTAAACTTAACAGGTAATCTACTCAGACATATTCATCGAGACAGAAAACATCATGAATAGAAAACCAAATATTATAAAATCAAATAAAGAACTGGGGTTCAAAATCCTCTCTCTTTCGAGATCAGGATCAGCCTATAACTCTCTCTGAAAATAAAATAAAGCGTAAGTAAAGCGTAGCCTAAACAAGTGGCTAAAAACCCTAATATATAGTCTAAAACACGTCAGGGGGCCTTTTGCAAGTCTGGGAAGTTTCTGGGCAAAAACTGTAATTTCTCTAAAATGCTGATTTTTGGGCGCAGAACTGCAACGACCGTTGCAAGGCGAAAACGCAGCCAGTGAACTCTGTGAAGTCTCTAAATAGTGCATAATTGCTCCAAATGCTTCCAGAACGTCCAATTAGGCTCCAAATGTCCCTAAACCTGTAAAACACCTGAAAAGACTCCAAAACACATAGAAAGACTCGATAACCAAGATATATACCATGGTTAAAAACCCTAAAATCCATGGTATATCAACTCCCCCACACTTAGCTCTTACTTGCCCTCAAGCAAGTAAAGAACCAAAATATAAGAGAAGAAGTTTGAAAAGACAGAAACTCATTTCGTCTTAGGAACTTTCGCATTCACATTCACATAGTAAGCCACTGAAAACTTTCCTACAGACCTCGTGACCACAATGTACTTCCCCCCACACTTAGCAACTGTCTTGAGTAAACTCCACAATCACATTCACGCATTCAAATTCACCCTACTGACTTCTGCTAGTATTTAAGTGCGGTCTCACCTAAGCAGTATCGATCTAAGGGCACATGGACTCTTACCTTGTCAGCTCTAGACCAACAAACTATCTTTCTCTGGTCCCTTTCTTCTCTTTCCCTTCCTTAACAACTGATTTTTCCCCACTGGGTATCATTTTTTTTTTTTTTTATCAGTGTTCTTCCCGTTATGGGGTATACTTTGGACACATTTCATGGATGCACAGGATATGATAGTTGTAGCTACCACTCCCAGAGACCACTTCGGAGTTACTAACCCATCCTCAGTTTATTATCTTTTTTCTTTTTTTACTTTATGGAAGGGGAGAAGGGAACCAAATAGGACAAGTTTACAGGCTGTGTCAGAACTAACAAGGGAATCCGACTCAAGTTATACCAAGCCCTTAGGTGAGAAAATTAAGTCAGTATTAATGGTGAAGTCAGTAAAAGGATCCTCTGATACCTGAAGTGATATGGGTGTTCTCAGTAGGCTGATCCGTGTTGGGTTTTCTAACAGTCATAGAGGCTCTGCAAGCCTGTCCAATGGTTACTTAGTTCCTGTTCAAGCGAAAAATTTCCTCGAAAAATCATAGTTTCATACATATTTTGACTCAATAAAACAATTTTGAAAAACAAAGGACTGACTCATAAGAAAACAAAAGCGTGCGTCAGTAGCTACCTCCCCCACACTTGAACTACACTGTCCCCAGTGTAATCAAAGCATGAGCTCGGTGAAAGAATAATTAAATTGAAGAACAATCCGAAAAATTTCCAGAAAACTTACATGTTGTCGCCCTGCGTCGATCGATGCCACAAGGGTGTCGATCGATGCAAGGCGAATTTGTCCCACAGTTATTGAGATAACCGGTGTCTGAACCGCAATCGAATCGGTAAACCATAAATCGCGATTGCAACGACCGTTGCACAATATGTGTCGATCGATGCAATGCGATTCTGTCTGTTTCTCACGCCTCTGAACACACTTAACAGAGAAATCAAAATATCAAAACCAAAACGAAAAATGAAAAGAAAAATGAACCTACTAGTGGGTTGCCTCCCACTCAGCGCTTGTTTAAAGTCAATAGCTTGACTATGGAAAGGAATCGGACTCATGGGGGTTTCAACAGAGACTTGGAATGTCTCTGTGAATATCTCTTCATCCATGGCGGCGTATATGCATTATGATCATGAGGTCTCCCAAGGAACGGAGGAATAGAATCAGGGCGGGAGCGAAGCTTGGGTGGGATTCTGCGTTTTCCTGCATTCACAGCTGATGGATTAGGAGGTTTAAGTTTAGGATTTTTATACCTGTGATTTGGTGGATGCAAGAGATAAGGAGCTTTCTGCTTAAGAGCTGTTGTAGTTTCTGAAGATGTTAGAGCAAGTTCAGAATGAACTGCCATCTTCTCCTCTCCACTAGGAATCTCTGGTTCCTCTTCAACACTGAAGGTATGTCCATCAATGGTGGCTTTCTGTTTCCTATCCATCACTTTCATGCAGTTAGCCACTTATAGCTCCTGTTTAGACAGTTTAGGAACTTTAGGATACGGCACGGAGGGCTTATAGACTCGTCCTGGGACTGTTATAGGTCTCTGGTCACGTCTGCGTTCTGTGTCGACCGATGCACGATGTGTGTCAATCGACATAAGGCGATTTCGAGCAGTTTCAACAGACGTATCGGGACTGTGTCGATCGATGCTTGAGTTGTGTCGATCGATGCAAGTCTCAGACAGACATAATTCATCCAGAAAATCTGAGATTATGCTCTCTTCTTCTCCCAGCAAGTCAATCCCATCTCTTATGGTCACAACATTGATGTGCATCTTCTGTTCTGCTCTCCTAGCTTCATTCTGTCTTTGTATTGTTTTAGCTGTTTGTTGAACTCGAACATCCAGCTTCTTCACATGCGTGTTTAAAGATTCAAACTTTCCATTAAGATTTTCATGCATAGCATCCAACTTTCTGTCGAAGTCCACAACAGTCTTAGTCTGATCCTCTAGCTGCTGCTCCATCATGGATTCTATCTTTCTCTCATAAGCATTAGCTGAAGGAGGTACCTGATAGGAGGATGATCCATAAGTCCTTTGATAGGAATTACCTCGCTGATTTCCAAATCCGTTTCCTTGAAACCCAGAACCATTTATGTAGTTCATCTCCTCTTCATGTCTTTCCAGTAACTGCTCCATCATACTTATCAGCTTATCAGATTGCGTATTCTAAAGGAGAACATGCTGATATGACGAAGATTCATAATCCCTGGTGAATGAATAAGAACCATAGTCTCTGCAGAATGAGTTATTCTGCTGATTTTCCAAGATCCGTTCCATCATTCCCATCATCTCACGCGTAGTGTCGATCGATGCACAACAGTGTCGATCGATGCAAGTGCGAAGATGTGACGATCGACACACAGGACCGTGTCGATCGATGCAGAGCGATTACAGGAGTACCTGAAACGCAAGAAAAAGAAGAAAAGAAAAAATTAGTAAACAAAAACAAAAACGAAAAACCTAGTCTAAACCCTAAGTTCAAATCTATCGAGGACTCAAAAGAGTCCCCGGCAACGGCGCCAAAAACTTGATAGGTCAAGAATTAATCCCTATACTAACTGCAAGTGCACAGTAATGTAGTTGTAGTACTTAGGGTATCGAATCCACAGGGACTCCGGTCAACGATAGATTAAGAACAGAAAAGATTAAACTAGGAGAAAGCAAATATGATGAGAAACTAAAAAGCAGGCAAAAAGTAAATAACGAGTTTGTGAGCAAGGAAGCGAAGCGTTAAGTCTAGGGAGTTCTCAGGAAATCAGAAACACATGCAATCAATCAATCAGGATCTAATTAAGAACTGTTCTAGAACTCAAACACAGATATAGAATTAACCAACTGTCGTTGCGAGAATTCTCTAAGTCTAAGTGCAGCAATCCAAATTCTTTTGCAATTACTAACAGATTAAACCAGCTTTAATTCCAAGTTCGATATGTTCACAATCTAATTAAACCAAATTCCTTTGCGAGTAATTCAATTGCTCATCTAGGTTCTTTCTAGCTAATTAATCAACTATCGTTGCATCAATCAACCTAACATCAATAATCTAATTGGCCAATTCAGATCAAGCATTAAAAACAATCCTAGACAAAGAACTAGAAAGTATGAATCCCTACAGATTGATTAACCTATAATTCCATGAAATCCCTAATGAGAATCCGTAAACTTAACAGGTAATCTACTCAGACATGTTCATCGAGACAGAAAACATCATGAATAGAAAACCAAATATTATAAAATCAAATAAAGAACTGGGGTTCAAAATCCTCTCTCTTTCGAGATCATGATCAGCCCCTAACTCTCTCTGAAAATAAAATAAAGCGTAAGTAAAGCGTAGCCTAAACAAGTAGCTAAAAACCCTAATATATAGTCTAAAACACATCTTGGGGCCTTTTTGCAAGTCTGGGAAGTTTCTGGGCAAAAACTGTAATTTCTCTAAAATGTAGATTTTTGGGCGCATAACTGCAACGACCGTTGCAAGGCGAAAACGCAGCCAGTGAACTCTGTGAAGTCTCTAAATAGTGCAGAATTGCTCCAAATGCTTCCAGAACGTCCAATTAGGCTCCAAATGTCCTTAAACCTGTAAAACACCTGAAAAGACTCCAAAACACATAGAAAGACTCGATAACCAAGATATATACCATGGTTAAAAACCCTAAAATCCATGGTATATCAGGTGAGCGCAGTCCTGGTTCGTGAGGAACAGAAAGAGCAAAAACCCATATACTATGTAAGCAAAACGCTCATAGACGCAGAGAAGAGGTATCCAGCAATGGAAAAACTCGCGCTCGCGGTAGTAATGGCAGCCAGAAAACTGAGGCCGTACATCCATTCGCACGCCATCGTAGTGATGACATCACAGCCTATACGGACTATACTCCACAGTCCGAGTCAATCCGGTAGGCTAGCCAAGTGGGCGATCAAACTAAGCGAATACGACATCGAGTATCGCACCAAAACGAGCGCCAAAGCACAAGTCCTAGCGGACTTCATAATTGAGCTCCCAACTACGACCTCGGAGGGGGAAAATCAGAACAAATATTGGACTCTCTACGTAGACGGAGCCTCGTCCAAGCACGTATCCGGAGTAGGAATAAAACTCATAACTCCTACGGGAGAGGTAATGGAGCAATCCTTCAGACTCGGCTTCAGCGCCTCCAACAATGAAGCCGAATATGAAGCGCTCATCACTGGACTCCGACTCGCGATCGGGATCGGAGAACGCGAAGTCCACGCCTACAACGACTCATAGTTAGTCACAAGACAGTACCACGGCGAATATTAGACTAAAGATGAGCGCATGGAGGCATACGTCAAGGTAGCCCACGAGTTGGCGAACCAGTTGGAAAACTTCACACTCGAGAGAATACCCCGAGGGGAAAATTCCTCCGCCGACGCTCTGGCAGCATTAGCCTCAACGTCTGACCCCAAGATCAAAAGAATCATACCCGTCGAAGGGATAAACAAACCAAGCATCGACGTGGCACTCAAGGCACATGCTGCAGAACAGTCCACCACATCTCCTTCGGTATAGACGGAAATCCCAACGAGAGCTCCGGAGTTCGAAGCTCGGACGGAAACAGCGTCGAAGGATTCCGAAGTCTATGATATCGGTCTCCGTAGTGGTCGGCAAATTCTCGAACCTCCAGCCGAAGAGGAGGAATCCGAGCCGGAAACCGAAGAACCGGACGCGGAATTCTTGAACAGGCCGGATTGGAGAGAGCCAATCCTAAACTACATCCGGCTCGGCCAAGTCCCGGACGACAAATGGCAAGCCAGAAAGCTCAAAGCCCGAAGCGCCCGGTACTGCATAATCAACGATAACCTATTCAAACGCAGTACTGCGGAACCCTACCTGCGGTGTGTGCATGCTGTGGAAGCTCTCGCCGTAATGGGAAACACCCACGAAGGTACCTGCGGCAGCCACTCCGGAGGACGAGCCCTAGCTATCCGCATCAAAAGACAAGGGTTCTTCTGGCAGATTATGATCGCAGACTGCGAGAACTACACCAGGCTATGCGATAAATGCCAAAGGCATGCACCAATTATCCACCAGCCTGCGGAAAAACTGTCCTCGATCTTTGCACCATACCCCTTCATGAGATGGTCGATGGACATAGTAGGTCCTCTCGTTGCGTCAGGACCAAAGCAACTAAAGTATCTCCTGGTACTAACTGACTACTTCACTAAGTGGATAGAGGCTAAGGCCTACCAGCAGACTAAAGAAATCGAAGTGCGACACTTCATCTGGGAACATATAGTCTGCCGACACGGGCTTCCCTATGAAATAGTAACTGACAACGGTTTGCAGTTTATCTCCCGAGCTTTCAGGAATTTCTATAAAACTTGGAAGATACGCCTGACCACTTCGACCCCGAGGTATCCTCAGGGAAATGGTCAAGCGGAAGCTGCGAACAAAACACTGCTCAAGAGCCTCAAGAAGAAACTCGACTCTAAGAAGTCTACATGATCTTAGGAGCTACCGGGAGTCCTATGGGCCTCCCGCACAACACCTCACAGCGCGACTGGTGAAACTCCATTCTCGTTAGCATACGGGATGGAGGCAGTGGTCCCTGCAGAGGTATCAGTTCCAACTATCAGAAGGGCTTTGAGCCCGAGACACGAGGAACTAAATGAACAAATGCTCCGAGATCGTCTAGACATGATCGAGGAACAACGGGACCAAGCGCTAATACGAATGCAAAACTATCAGCAAGAAACTTCCCGATACTACAACTCCAGAGTCCGACCTCAGAAGTTTATCGTGGGAGATCTAGTATTACGCAAAGTCTACGGAAACACCAGAGAGCCAGGCGTCGGGAAGCTCGGGACCAACTGGGAAGGACCCTACAAAGTCAACAAGATAGTCCGCGACGGCGTCTACAAGCTCATGAAATTCAAAAACGGAGTACCCGTGAAGAGGCCATGGAACACCATGAACCTCAAGCTATACAACTCTTGAGTACTCACCAAAAATCGAACTACGTTAGGCTTGATCCCTTAGCAGGGTACGTAGGCAGCTCGAACCTCGAGTGCAGCCACTCCACCCAAAAACCTAAAATTCTTTCATCTACCTTTTCGTTTTTCGGGGGGGGGGGGGGAGTACATGGTTATCACCCAATACATCAATGTAAACTCTGGAGTGTACATTAATGGAATTTTTCATTACATATCGCTTCGAATCCCTATCAAGCTTCATTACAGCCAACACAAGCTATTACAAATTCACTAAGTCTTGAAACCTTAGCAAACTCCAAAGTACATGTCAAACAAAGTCTTACTTTACACAAGTGCTACTTCGCAAATACGCTAAGTCTTAAAATCTTAAGTGTCTCGTGAACTATAACTCCAGAAGATCTCTCCAGAGTAATCTTTCAAAGCCCGCAACTCGCAAACATACTCGGAAGTAAACCCCTAAACAGCTCCGCACGGGTTAAACAGGTATCCGAACCATAGCGAACTAAAAAGGGCGCTAAGTCGAAAAACGAACTCTAAAACACAAAGAACGTTTTGCCAAACTAAGCAACAAACTAAGAAGTTCTACTCCGCGACCCGAAGGTTCAACTTGCAAACTAGCAACGCATAAGCGAACCTCGATATTTTGCTAACATAAGATCCAAGCTCAAACAAAACATAAACATAAAAGCTTGCCTTAAAAGGCTCACCCGAGCCAAAAAGAGTTACGGATAAAAGCCCTTCCGGGCAACACCAAAAGCAAAATTAAAAAGAGTTCGACTTTAGCCCGAAAGGGGGCTTTAGGGAATTCCAAAAAAAGATTAAAACTTTAAAGGAGCAGTCATCAATCCTGCTCCTCACCACCAGCTTCACCACCTTGCTTCTCCTGGACTCCGATCTCGGCCGCTTGATTCGTCCCGGTACTTGCAGCTCCTGCCATCATTTCAACGTTTGATCCAAACTCGTTGAATCCCGTAGAGCGAGCCCCGCGCATCACCGAATCATCTGAGATCTGAGGGATGGCACGCAGCTCGGCACTCAGAGAGAAGTCAGAAACCTGTGCGGCTTCGAACTCCTTCGCAAAAGTCTCCCTCTGCTCTAACAGCTTGGGAAGTTCCTCCTCGAGAGTAGTCACCCCACTTTGCAGAAGGTTTATCAGCTCGATATTGGCCTCCACTTCCTGGACTTTCATCTCGCAGTCCGTTTCTTTCTTCTTCCTCTCAAACTTGTCCTTATGAGCTTCGAACATGTCGTAGTAGTGGACATCCCTGATCCTCATTCCGTCATGCCTGGCCGAGCGGATCGCAGTCTCAGCCTTCTCAAGGAGTTCCTTGGTTTGCTTCTCCAGAGTGATCGTCCTCTCCACAGCAACCGAGCGCTCGGACTTCAAAACGTTAAGCTGGGCCTCGCAACGCTTCATCTCCTCTTGGCAACCCTTGAGGCTCGTGGTCAACTGATGCACGACACTCTGAGCTTGCTCGGCTCCTCCTGACGAGGGACATACCTGAGACTCTGCTCATAAAAGGCCGTGAGCTGGTTGTCCGCCTCCAAAGCCTGAAACAGAAAGCCAGCATTTAAAAAGGAGGACAGGAAAGGAAAAAGGAAATAAAAGCCCGAAGAACTACCTTTCCCTTAGCAGTCATCGCCTTGACGTACAACTCCCGGCCTATCAGGTTCTACACCGAAGGAAGAGAACACCCAGCGGCCTTGCAATGACGGAGCGAATGAGCGAGTCCGTCAGGATCATCCGTGATCGGGAAATCCTTCGTGTGGTCAAACTTCCAATGAAATGGTTTGGACCCCAAAGCATGCGACGAACCCGACCCAGCAGTTGCCTCCTTTTCATATCGAGGCTTCTTGTTCAAGGGCTGCACCGAGGAATCACTTCTGGTGGCCCTGGAACTCAGATGAATCACTTGGTCGGGGCGTACAACTTCCGTTCCCTTCCCAGACTCCGTGTCCCGATGCGGAGGCGGCGGAGGAACGCCTCCAGACCTCCCATCGTTAATAGCACCGGCTAAAGCGTCGCTTAGCTGACCAGCACGGATAGGCGCGTAACCGCTAGACGTCGCCTTCGCAGAAGGCCTCTTGGATGACTCGCGAACGGTGGGACGTCTCCTCATCTTATTCTTCGGTTGAGTCGTACTCGACGAAGTGGCTTCGGAAAACGAGTGTTCTCGGGAAGCTGTAAAACAAAAAAAAAGTTGAGACTCGCACCCAGGCTGTAAAAGAAAAGAGCGTGTATACACTCACCGATAAGGGTCGGAGCAGGACGAGTTTCCAATGGCTTTATTGCCTCTGGAAGCTCGAGTGCGCGCTTTACTCTGTCGAAATTAAAAGAGGTCCAGAGCACGTCTCGGGAGCCGAGAACGTCTGCTAATCTCCTGATCGCGGGAGTTATTCCAAACCTCTCTGGGATCTCTGCAAACATTGAAAAATAAACGCTCAAATATCTTCGGATAAGGCCGAAACCGACATGCAATAGAAGAAACCCTAGCTAAATACTATATCTAACCAACAGACTCCGACCACTCGGTCGCGATTTTGAGGGATCGTAATCTCCGATTGAATGACGGTCGAGCTTGAACTTGATGGGCCGCTCTCTCCAACGATCCTCCCGGTTCGGCACCGCCACCAAGACCAAAAAACTCCTCCGAGGAGAGAGGTAAAAGAGTCCCGTCGCCGAGTTATGTTTGATAGAGCACAAATCGTGAAGAATAGACAAATCGAACGGAACCCCCTCCTCTCGGGCCCTAACCAACAGGCCGATGAGGTAGCGGATGAAGTTTGGGGTTAGCTGCGGAAGCGCCATCCCAAGTTCGCCTAGTACATCCAGCAGAAGGCGAGGAATCGGAAAGACCAGGTTGCATTTCTCGAAATAGGCCTTATAGGCACAGCAATAAC
The DNA here is from genome assembly GCA_030180135.1 of Orychophragmus violaceus. Taxonomy (NCBI): domain Eukaryota; kingdom Viridiplantae; phylum Streptophyta; class Magnoliopsida; order Brassicales; family Brassicaceae; genus Orychophragmus; species Orychophragmus violaceus. The sequence continues at coordinate 28,236,030 of CM058230.1, read as the reverse complement.
CCGGCCTGACCGATTCCGGTGTTTCCCCGGGATCAAGAAGCTTCAGTTTCACCGACCTCGGCACGCCGCACGATGAGTACAAACCCTCAATATCCTCCGCCTTCGTAGTCGGAATGGGGTGCTCGTACTCCTCTTCTTCGACCATCTGCTTTTCCTTTTTGACCACAGCTAGATTCGATTTCGACTTCGTCTAAAGATCTCAAGAAAGCAGTTTTCCTTTTCGCAAACAGGTAAGAGAAAACCGCAAAAGAGACAGAGATAGAAGCGTAAAGATAAAAAAGGACCAAGCGCTATAAAGAAGAAGTGGAGAAGTTACCTTGTAGACGGCGGTTGTGTATTGGAGAGTGGATTCACGAGGAGGTGGATTATAAAGACGTCATAATGACGTAACCTCGGGACTCCAAAAATCTTTTCAAATCTCGCGTATCGCAACCGTCAAATCACGCGAGCATCTTCTTACGCGCAGCATACGCGCGCGACTGGCACCACGCTCTCATCCCAGCCACCCGTTTTGGCGGGATTACTTTATGCGCTCTATCCAACGGTGCATGCGAGAAGCCAAATCATCCAAATATCTCTGGCGCGATTCAAACTATCAGATTCAGCCTTATCCAAGAAGACTGTGGGCCTTCCCAAGAAGATCTCGCCCTTCAAGCTCGGGAGTCCTCTTAAAGAGCTGGGGGCAAATGTTTGGGCCCAAATTCACTCCCAAGAGAATTGGCTAGATAAGGATTCATCCAGCTTTGACGACCAGGCCCATATGCACTCGCGCCCAAGCCCAACTCGACAAAGCAAGCTCCAACCTCAGAGTAGAGCTCGGAAGATGACGATCTGAACCGTTAGCAACCAGTAGGCTAAGAAGGAGGAGACGGGTTGAGCACACGATCCCGGGAATCTTGCGAGTGGTTCGAGCTAACTCCGGAAATCAGGTAAAGCAGTTGGGAAGATCAAGACTATAAAAGGAGGCTTCGATGGATGGAAAAGGGATCGAATGATTCATACTCATACTTAGACCTAGCATTAAGACTCATAATCTCTCTGTAGCTCGAGTTTTTATTGTTCACACACTTTAAATCAATTTAAATCCACCTTTTCACTGTTGTTAGCTCGTTGATTACGTTTAACCAAGAATGTAGCCCACCTTCTTTACAAATCAGCTCGTTCATACACTCTAAAAACTGAGTGTGGGTTTTAGGATCCACATATTGGATGGTTGTTAATAGATGAGAATGGCAATGTTCTTTGGTGTGGAGCAAAAGCATACCCAAAACTTCAGTCTTTCTTGCAAGCTGAAGCGATTTCTCTCTCAACTATGAATTGCTTGGATAATTTAGTTTTTAGAGTGATTCTCATAAATTAGTGCAACCCATAAACAACCCTCAAGAGTGGTTTCGGTTGCAATGCTACACAACTAAGTGGATCTCTTGGTAGAATAAGAATAAGTTTGAAGCCTCATCAGTTTGCCTTCGAAGTGAGACAAGCAAACACGTGTACGGATAGAAAAGCTTATTCTCTAGATTGTTGTACTCATTGGCTTGAAAAGGAGAAACCTAATGCCTTTGCTCTGCTAAAATTTCTTGGACTGGACCTCTCTTGAACTCAAACAAGGCTAAAATTTCTTGGACTGAAATCTGCACACTAAAAATAGAAGGCAGACTTGGTATTAGACCCTTGAAGAAGGTAAATACAGTCTCCATTTTAAAGCTGACATGGAGGATTCTTTCAACAGAATCTTCTTTGATCAGGAAAGGATCAATATGGTCTCAAAAACAAAGCAAGAACATTGGCTTCGGTCGGCGACGGCGGCGCGTGGGCAGCTTCGGCGGCGCGTGGCCGCACGTGGATATCACGCGCCCGACTTCTCTCCGGCGCGTGGGGGCGCGTGCCGCATTGTGTCGGCGAACGGCTAGTGGCTCCGGCTTCGTCTCGTTGAGCTAGTCACGATGGTGGGCTCGGTTTTTTGGGATTCAGGGTATTTTGGAAGTTATGGAAAAATCAAAACCTTTTTGGGTTTTAAAAACCTTGATCTTGTTTTCGAGAGTTACATGGAGTGAGAAGAAAGAAGAAAAACGTGGAGATGGTCTGATGGGACTTTGAATGACTCTGGATCTCAACAGGGCTTCGCCATAAAGAATTTAGGATGAGTTTTTTTTAAGTAGATGACCCGTATTTATAGGGATGAGAGATGGGAAAACCCTAGGTCAAGGAAAGGAAAGCAGGTTTTGGGCATGGCTTTTGGGCTTTCTCTTATTTTCTAAAAAAAAAAATTATCTGGTTGGGCCAGAGCCATTACAAATTTTCTCCCCTTGAAAAGAATTCGTCCCGAATTCTGATGTGCACGGTTTCCCGGTCACTCCTGAACTCAAGGGTATCGTTCCGCTCAGGGTGTAGAGACTGGTGCCATGGAAAGTCCGAATGGGAAAGGCACGGGAAGTTAAAAGAATGAATATAATATATGGTGTAGGGCTACATAGTTTGAATAAATAAAATAGGAGAAAAACCAGCTATGCGAAAACCGCGGAAAAACTCAAAACAAAATATCCCAACAACTAAAAAGAATAACTATGCCCTACACCTAAAAATCCACCAATCCCCTGACTCTAACCACCAGGTGATCCTCGAGTGCGGTACTCAAGATCCATGTCGCCTCGATACACCTGATCTGCATCGCTCTGGTACTCCTGCGGGTCAGAATCCGGCTCCGAATCCGAAATGGTGATCACTGGTGGTACTGCTGGCTGCTACTGCATCTCTGCAGTCTGCATCTGTGCAGCCTGCTCTTGCATCTCCTCACGCACAGCACGGTGGCGATCTAACCACTTCTGATCTACGGCATCCTGCTGCTGCCTGAGCCTCTGCTCGCGTTCCCACTTAGCCTGCTCCTGGCTCAACCTCTCATGTACCCGCTCTCGATTAGTCTGATGCTTCCTCAGCCACTCTTAATCCTTGGCTTCCTGCTGCTGTATTAGCCTCTGCTCAAGGTCCCACGCAATATGCTGCTCTGCCATCACTTGTTGTCTGATGGCCTTATCCCTTTGGTTCCTCTCTCTCACCCGCTGTCTGTAGACCAAGTCCATCTGGTTCCTCAGCACAGACTGTATAGCGAGCAGCCATCATCACTAAGATATACTCCCCAAACTCTCTACGATCTTTCATCCCCTGACGGATCTCCGGCAAAAGTTCATCCATGAACATAGACATCATGTGCGTCGGTGATCGGGTGTAAGTACGACATGCGTCCCAGATGAACTGCTGCAAGTATTCCTCAATGCTCATTCAAACCATCTGGAAAGGTCGGGGTACATCTCGTGGGGGTGCCTGCGCCCAGGGCCCCACTGTCGCTGCTCCTGGGATGTCGTCCTCTTGCAGGATCGACTTTGGTCCAAACTCCGGGTAAGGTAGGTCATACGGGGCTGGGAGTCTCACAGTCATGAAACAAACATGTGTTGGCGGCTCAGGGTAACCCTCCTCCACTGCTGGCTCCTTCCCAGGTCTCCTAACACTAGGTGCATCCATAGGGTTCGCCGATATTGACGGGACACCTATGGGCGTCTTCCGTGGTTGGCCTCTCCCTCTCGATGGTATCGAAACTGAATCAACTGTCACTGATGGAAGCACGGGTCTACCTATGAGGTACAAGGTGGGTGGTGCAATGGCACCTGGGGTCACGTCTGGCGTCCCTATCGTGAGGCGTCTCCTCTGACTGCTGCGTTGCGGAACACTCCTCCTAGTTAAGGCACAGGCGCGTAGAACGCTGACAGGACTGGGATCTTACTCGGACCCAGAATCAAAACTAGAGTTAGAAGACATCCTACATAAAACGAGAGAGGGTGAGGTCACAACATGAGATAATCAGTGATATATTGGTGTTTGAAAAGTCCTTTCGCAAAGTAGCCATTTCTTATAAAAAAAAATTCGCAAAAGCTTTTAAAAAGATTTGAAAACACGGTCTTTAGGGTAAACATCGGAAGCTGATCTCCCAGGATGGCATTGGGAGACCTTAGCTAGGCTCTGATACCAAATTGTAACACCTCTCTCCCGGATAACCGGAGACACGACATTAGGGCTCCCGTCGAACCGGATTCGGCCCGACCAAGACGCTTTCTCAACTTGTCCAAGGAACCCGATACTTCCTTCGTATTCAAATCCGCCAATGATGTCACATGAATGATCAATCTCGCATTCGGACCTGCAAGAAAAACGGGGACAAGGAATGGGAAAGAGGACTGGGTAATTGTTTCAAACACAGTTACCTAGCGAAGGCGGATTTAAGGAACCCGCGATCCCAGCTTACGCCACGCAATTACGAGAACAAGTTCTAAGCTAATATCACCTTGAAAGCACGCCCGAAGGCTTCACCATGCAATTCTAATGTCCACTCGTGCTTTTACACTCATGAACACCTCAACAGCCCGAAGGCCCACACAATCGACCCACGGCCAAACTTCTTCGGTCCGTCGGCCCTTCCTCTTGGGGGGCTCGCCAAAAACCCCTTCCGGCGATTTCAAGGATGCGCACAATTCCGCTATGCGGCCTGCCACTCAACACCCTTTCGGGGGCCCTACCACAATACTATTTCATACATGTCCATCACACACAATCAACATTTTCGGTATAAGTGGTATCCTAGCAATTCTATGATCCAAAATCAATCACATCAGGTGCCTTACTATCCTACGCTACCTAGGAAAGACGATATTAACAAAGGACTCACGCCCGGAATTGAATGAGATAAGCAAGGTGCCTTACTTTCGTTTCGCTCAAATCGGGCTTAGCATGTGGAAGTTATGATCAATTGAAAATAACCAGCTCAACCCACCTAGCCGAACTAAACTAGGATTTGAAATCAAAATTGAAATTGGAAACCGGTTTAAACCGAACAAAATTGATTTGAACCAGAAATAGAATTGGACCAGACCAAACGAGAAATAGAATTCGAATTGGAATAGCAAACCGAACTGAACTGGCCTAAACCAGACCAAACCGGTCAACGGTGGCGGTCAACGGCGGCTCCGGCGGCGGTCAACGACGGCTCTAGCTGTCAACGGCGGCTCTCCGGCGGTCAACGGCGGCTCGGGTCGGCTGCGGAGGCAGAGCGTGGCGGTCCTCCGGCGACGCGTGGCCGCGCGTGGGGGCGCATGCACCATCGTCTCGGCGAACGACTGGTGGCTCCAGCTTCGTCTCGTCAAGCTGGTCACAATGGTGGGCTCGTTTTCTCGGGATTCGGGGTATTTTGAAAGTTATGGAAAAATTTAAATCATTTTTGGGTTTTAAAAGCCTAGATCTGGTTTTCGGGAGTTACCTGGAGTGAGAAGAAGGAAGAAAAAAGTGGAGATGGTCTGATGGGACTTCGAATGGCTAAGATCTCGACAAGGCTTCTCCAGAAAGAATTTAGGATGAGTTTTTCTAAAGGAGATGGGTCTTATTTGTAGGGAATGAGAGAGGGGAAAACTGTAGGCCAAGGAAAGGAAAGCAGGCTTTGGGCTTGGCTTTTGAGTTTTCTCTTATTTTCTAAAAAAAAAATTATATGGTTGGGCAAGAACCATTACAATTGGTTCAGAGACTACAACTTGGAGCCAGTTAAGGATGTCGATTTGGCATACACTGATTTCAAGTCTGAAACTGTGAGTGGTGTCAGGCGACACTAAGGAGGTGTCGGTCGACACTAAGAGCTTCTGTCGATTTCCTGCAGCAACAAAACAAGCCAAACCGAGAAAAATCAGTAACTAAGAAATAAAAACGACTTAGACTAAACTTTAAAACAAAATCTATCGGCGAACTCAGTTGAGTCCCCGGCAACGGGCCAAAAACTTGATAGGTCAAAGTTTTATCCCTATTCTACTGCAAGTGCACAGTGATGCGAATGTAGTACTTATGGGTATCGAATCCACAAGGACTCACGACTCACATGATAGATTGTATGTTCTCAAGTTAAGCTAAATCAATAAGAAGAAAACAGTAAACGAAACCAAGTAAACAAGGAAGTGTTTTCAATAGGAGAAAGGCGTCAGACTAAGGAAGTTCTCGGGAATTGTGCAATGTCAGATACTTAACTAACCGGATTCAGATTAAACACATGTTCAAGAACTAGAAACACAATGCTAAACAATCCAACTCTCGCTGAGATTGTTTCTATATCTAGCAACATAGCAATCCAAATCTCTTTGTAATCCTAGAGTTCTAAACAAGTATTAAGAACATGTTCTATCGGTTCACAATTCTCCTAAACCAAATCTCTTTGTATCTAGTCAAATTTCTCACACTAAGTTTATTCAGATTATAACTCACACTCTCGTGCTAAGTTAATTATCTCAGATCTAAACCCAAGGTGATCAGTCAAGAATTCAGTATTAAGCGCAACTTAGGTGATAAACGAACAGATTGTGAATCCTAATAAACCAGTTTTCTAAACATGCATAAAACCCTTATGAGAATTCCTAAATCTAACTAGGTTACTACTCAAACATATTATCAGATAAACAACACATCATGAATAGAAAACCAAAAGACTGAATAGATAAGATAATGGGGTTCGAAATCCTTCTCTCAAGGGTTACAAGTAGCAAGAATCAGCCCCTTAGCAAAATCTCTCAATCTCCAAAATCAAGAACAAAGTAAGAGCAAGATCCCCTGAATAATGAGTCTGAAAACCTAATTAAAACTCTTAAACTCATTTTGGAGTTATATTAGAATTAGGGGAAACTTCGGGGTCTTTTTGCAATTCTTCAAAACTTGTCTCAACTCGGCGTATAGCTTCTCTCGCGCTCAGTGCCGACCGACACCAAGGTTAGTGTCGGTCGACATCCAGTCGTAGCCGAGACACCAACTTCAGCTCGTTGCGCAAATTGCCAGAAACGTCCTATAATCCCACTCTTTGCTCCAAACGCAAGACTACGTGTAGAAGACTCAATAGACTCGAAAAACAGGTTAAAGACTCAATATAAACAACTATATCATGGTTTAAAACCTAGAAAAACCATAATATATCAATAAACCACATAAAAACGAACATGAAAAAATAGAGACCACAATGTACTTCCCCCAAACTTAGAATTTGTCCCAAGTAAACTCTACAATCCAATCGATACATTCAAATTCACCATGTTGACCTCTATAAAAGTTGGGTGCGGTCTCACCGAGGGAGTATCGATCAGAGGATACATGTATTCTTACTCAATCGGAACCAGATCACACAAACTGTCATACTTATGGTTCTTTTCCTCTCTCTTTTCTCACTTCAGCATCTTATTTTTGCCACTAGGTATCATTTTTTTTATCAGCTGCTCTTTCCTTTTTATCCAGGATGTTTCTTTGGGCATGGTTCCATGAAGCACATAAGATAACAAGGGTAATTGCTACTCCTGTGATCACTTCGAAGGTACTAGCTTACCCTCAGATTATTTATTTTTTTTAGCTTGAAGGAAAGTAGAGAAATTGTACTCACACAGACAAGTTTTGCATGATTGGAGGAGGAATCCGATCAAAATTATACCAAGCCCCAAGGTGACAAAATAAAGTCAGGTTAGGGGCGAAGTCAGTGATGGATACTCATAATAGATATGGGTGTCCTTGGTAGGTATATCAGTCTTAAGGGTTTTAAATAGTCATATATTGCTGTGAATTCGTCCAATGGTCACTTAGGTTCCTTCAAATGTGGTTCTTTCCTCGAAAAATCATAGTTTCATACACAATGGTTTGACTCACAACTTAATTGACTGATAAAAGAAAAGATGTCGTCTGTAACCACTTCCCAACACTTGCAATACACTGTCCTTAGTGCAGTTGGGCCTAAGACTCAGAAAAAGTGATATGGAACAAATAGAACATGTAAAACATGAACCTTACTTGATGCCGTCGATCGACGCACAACATGATGTCGATCGACATCACATTTTAATTGATGCAAAATGGATGTATAGGGGATTCAATAATAGGTTGGGCATACTCGCTTTCGCAAAAAAAACTCAACTCGTGTTTCCATAACAATTTTTGACTTGTTAGTTATTAAGATCATGCAAACACAAATCAGAAGCAAAGGCAACATCATAACATAAGATTCACAAGTTTCAAACATAATGGAATGGTGATAGGTCAAGAATTATCCCTATTCTACTGCAAGTGCACATATATGCGAATGTAGTACTTAGGGTATCGAATCCACAAGGACTCACGGTCACACGACAAATTATATGTTGTCAAGTTAAGCTAAATCAATTCCAGAAGGCAGTAAACAAAAGGAAAGTAAACAAGAAGGTGAATTCAATAAGAGAAAGGCGTCAGACTTAGGAAGTTCTCGAGAATTATTCAATGCTAGAAACTTAACTAACCGGATTCAGATTAAAACAGGTTCAAGAACTAGAAAACAATGCTAAACAATCCAACTCTCGCTGAGATTATTTCTATATCTAGCAACCTAGCGATCCAAATCTCTTTGTGATCCTAGAGTTCTAAAGCATTAAGAACAGGTTCTATCGGTTCACAATTCTCCTAAACCAAATCTCTTTGTATCTAGTCAAATTTCTCACACTAAGTTCGTTCAGATTATAACTCACACTCTCGTGCTATTGTCAATTATCTCATATCTAAACCCTAGGTGATCAGTCCATAATTCATTATGAAGCACAACTTAGGCGATGAACAAACAAAGGGTGAGTCCTAATGAATCAGTTATCAAACAAGCATAAAACCCTTATGAGAATCCCTAAATCTAACTAGGTGACTACTCAGACATATTATCAAGTAATCAGTACATTATTGAATAGAAAACCAAAGATTGAATAGATAAAAGTAAAGGGGTTCGAAATCCTTCTCTCAAGGTTACAAGTAGCAAGAATCAGCCCCTAGCCAAAATCTCTCAATCTCCAAAGCAAGAACAAGAACAAAAGATAGCATAAAGAGCCTGCTCTCAAAAACCTAATTAAAAACCACTAAACACGTTTTGGGGCTAAATTAGAATTAGGAAAACTTCTGGGCAATTCTGTAATTCTTCAAAACATGTCTTAAACTCGCGGTCGCCTTCAGTGTCGACCGACATCAGGATTAGTGTCGGTCGACATCCAGTTGTGGCCGAGACACCAACTTCAGCTCGTTTCACAAATCACCAGAAACGTCCTATAATTCCATCTTTTACTCCAAGCGCAAGCTTACCTATAAAAGACTCAATAGACTCTAAAAACCAGGTTAAAGACTCAATATATACAACTATATCATGGTTGAAAACCTATAAAAACCATGATATTTCAACTCCCCCACACTTAGCTCTTGCTTGCCCTCAAGCAAGTAAAGAACTAAAGAATAAGAAAAAAGGTTTGAAAACTCAGACACTCATTTCGTCCTGGGAACTTTCACATTCACATTCACTTAGTAGGCCACTGAAAACTTTCCTACAGAGCTCAAGACCACAATGTACTTCCCTCACACTTAGCAACTGTCCCAAGTAAACTCCACAATCAGATTAGGACATTCAAGTTCACCACACTAGCCTCTGTATACAATTTAGTGCGATCTCACAGAGGGAGTATCGAATCAAAGGACACATAGACTCAACCCATTCAGTGTCTGACCACCAAACTGTCGGTTTCTGGTTTCTTTCTTTCCCCATTCTCCCTTAGCACTGATTTTTCCCCATTGGGTATCATTTTTTTTTTTATCAGTGCTCTTCCCTTTTTATTGGGGTTTAACTTTGGATCTTTCCATGGATACACAAGAGGTAATATGGGTCTCTACCACTCCCGTGACCACTTCGAAGCTACTAGCTTATCATTGGTTTTTATCTCTCTTTTTTTTTTTACTTTCAAGGGAGGGGAAAATTAGAAACCATACTTTAGACAGGATCATAGGCTGTGCCAAACACATTAGAGGAATCCGACCCAAAGATTACCAATCCCCTAAGTGAGAAATTAAAGTCCAGATTAGAAGTGAGACTAGTGGTGGATCCTCTGAATACCTGGTTAGATATGGGTGTCCTTGGTAAGTTGATATGTGTGGTGTTTTCTAATAGTCATAGAGCTCCTGCAAGTCTGTCCAATGGTCACTTAGTTCCTGTTCCAGCGAAAAAGTTCCTCGAAAAATCATAGTTTCATACTGATTTTGACTCAATAAAACAAGTGAAAACAAAGGACTGACTCTTTAGAAAATAAAAAATAATGTCAGTAGCCACCTCCCCCACACTTAGACTGCATTGTCCCCTGTGAAATTGTAGTATGAGTTCGGTAACAATCAAACTGGAACCAAAGAATACTTGAGCTGAAAATCCGAACCTGATTACGGCCGATGACCGACACTGATGTCTGCAAGACTGTTTCTTACGGCTCTGACATATAAAAACCAGAAAAATCAAAAGATTCAAGGACAAAGACTAAAAAAATAAACGAAAACTAACCTACAGTGGGTTGTCTCCCACTCAGCGCCCGTTTATCGTCAATAGCTTGACCGTAATGCGATCAGGCATTGGTTGGATTATCCAGATGGACAATGTTGCCTTCTGGAATCTCAGCTTTCACCCAATAATGTTTCACCCTTTTCCCATTGACTGTGAACTCCTCGCCTTTAGAATTCATTAATACAACAGCTCCATGCGGTCTAGCCTCCTTAACGGTGAATGGACCTGACCAACGAGAACGCACTTCCCAGGAAACAATGTTAGACGAGAGTTGTAAAGAAGTACCTGATCATTCGGTTCAAATTTGCGTGAGATGATCTTCTTATCATGATATGCCTTCGTACGCTCCTTGTATAGCTTTGAATTCTCATAGACATGATGGCGAATTTCATCTAACTCATTCAGTTGTATCAAGCGCCTCTCAACTGCAGGTTTGAGATCATAATTCATCTGTTTGACAGCCCATCTAGCCTTGTGCTCAAGCTCAACTGGAAGGTGACAAGCCTTCCCATAGAGTAGATGGAATGGTGTAGTCCCCAGTGGTGTCTTAAACGCAGTCCTGTAAGCCCACAACGCATCATCTAGCTTAGTAGACCAGTCCTTCCTAGTTTTTCCCACTGTCTTTTCCAGAATCTCCTTGATCTGTCTATTAGAAACTTCTACTTGTCCACTATCTGAGGTTGATATGGAGTAGCCACACGATGATTAACACCATGCTTTTTAAGTAATTCCTCGAAGACCTTGTTGATAAAGTGAGTTCCACCATCACTTATCACAATCCTAGGTACTCCAAATCTGGGGAAGATAATAGTCTTAAACAGCTTAAGAACTACTGAAGAATCGTTGGTCGGACTTGCAATCACTTCAACCCACTTAGATACATAGTCCACATCAACCAATATATATTTGTTTATGAAGATGGAAACGGACCCATGAAATCGATGCCCCAGCAATCAAAGACTTCAACCTCAAGGATGAAGTTCTGTGGCATTGATATATCATGGTTTTTACTAGTTTTAGACCATGATATAAGTATGTTTTAGAGTCTTTTTGTGTTCTTTTAGAGTCTATTACAGGTATAATCAGGTTTGGAGCAGAATTGGAGATATTGGAGCTTTTTGGAGATTTTTGGAGTGTTTGGCCGAGAGCTTGAGCTCACTGACCAGAAAACAGGATTGCATCGACCGACACACATTGTGCATCGGTCGACACACAAGCGAGATGGGCCATACTCGGCGGTTTAATGAAGAATGAAGATATTACACTTTGACCCAGAAGTTTCCAGTATTTACCAAGAAGCCCCAGCCGAGATTTAGCCTATACAATTAGGATTTTGGTGTTTTATTTAGATACGCTTTTCATACGCTTTTCATACGCTTTCATACTTAGAGCTAAGGGATTTTTAGAGCTTTTGGGGCTGATCTGATCATGTACTTCATTTATTTTGGAGAAGATTTCGAACCCCTTTATCTATTTAATTTCTTATATGATATCTAATTATTCATTGATTATGTTTTCATTATCTATGTCTGAGTAGATTCATAGTTAGGTTTAGGGTTTCTCATTAAGGATTTCATGACTTGTTAGACTTGTTTAATTCAGTTAAGGATTCACATGAATAGAATGTTCTTCGATCTAAATTGTGTTTAATGCTAGTTCTAACCTGATCAATTAGAATCTAGATCTTAGGTTGCTAAATACGACACGAAAGTGTGGTTTAGAATCTGAACTATTTAGGTTGAGCAATTAAACTTCTCGCAAAGGAATTTGGTTTAGTTTAATTGTGAACATATCGAACTTGAAATTAATGCTGGTTTAATCTGTTAGTAATTGCAAAGGAATTTGGATTGCTGCACTTAGACTTAGAGAATTCTCGCAACGACAGTTGGTTAATTCTATATCCGTGATTTGAGTTCTAGAACTGTGCTTAATTAGATCCTGACTGAATGATTTGTCTGCTTGTCTGATTTCCTGAGAACGCCCTAGACTTAGCGCCCTTAATTAACTGATTTCACAACCGATAATCCTGCTACTTGTTTACTTTCTCGCACTGCTGTTTAGTTTACTTCACATTGTTTTCTTCTTAGTTTAAACCTCTATAGTTCTTAATCTATCGAAACCAGAGTCTCTGTGGATTCGATACCCTATATACTACAATCACTTAACTTTGCACTTGCAGTAGAATAGGATTAAAACCTGACCCTATCAAGTTTTTGACGCCGTTGCCGGGGACTCTTAGAGTCTTCGATAGGATCGAACTTAGGGTTTTTACTAGGATTTTTTTTATTTTTTATTTTAGTTACTAATTTTTCTCTGTTTTCTCTCTGTTGCAGGTACCGATTTCGCATAGCGTCGATCGTTGCACCTTTGTGTCGATCGTCACTAGGCGATTCTGAGATTAAATCGATCGTTGCACTGATAGCATCGATTGTTGCTTGACGATTACAAACAGTTTATGCAGACGCGTGAAACTAGAAGTAATCAGAACTTGAACCTCGTTAATCTCAGACTTGACGAACTTGGACGACTAGAGAGGACTAACATAAGAGAAAGAAGATCAAGGATAGTGGTACAGAAGGTAATCATAATGCCTGATGCTCAAGGTACCCTGAGGGACCGAGATAACAATCCATACAATGCTGCTGGGCATAGGATTGATGCTGAGGGACGTGTGATCCCTGAGGTTGAGGAACCTGAACCACAGCCGCAGAACCAAGGCAAAGGACAGAACCAAAATAGACAGATGATAGTCCATGAGAGGACTTTAGCTGACTACAACAGACCGGATGAGTTTCATGCAAACCGGTCAGCTCTTGTAATTCCTGGTTTTGAGAGGAATGATTTTGAGATCAAAACCATCTACTACTCGCTGATGAAGCATAATGCTTTCCATGGTCATCCGTCGGAGCAGCCTATGGATCACATTGATCAGTTTGAGGACATAATCACTGGCATGAAGTATGATGGAGTATGCCAGGATTATCTGTTTCTCTAGCTCTTTCCATATAGTCTCGCTGGAGACGCTGCTGCATGGCTGAAGCAACTGCCACCTGGGCAGTTTGATACTTGGGCAGCCCTGAAGAGTGAGTTCCTGCGTCACTTCTACGATGATGCACATTCTGATCAGTCCAGACAGGACATACTCACCTTTTCCCAAGGACCTACTGAGCCTCTTAAGACTGCCTGGATGAGATTCAAGAAATACCAACGTGACTGCCCGCACCATGGGTTCACTGAGGTAACACTTTTAGGCATCTTCTTTAGAGGCATAGATCTTCCATATCAGACTGCGTTGGACAACTCTAGCAATGCCAACATTAACACTAGGACTCCTGCTCAAGCTAAGCAGTTGATTGATAACTTAGTAAGCAGCAACAGTTGCAAGACTACTGATGAGAGGAGGAAGAGATCTGGTGGAAAGGAAGAGAATTTGGAGATTGCTGATATTAGATCTAAGCTGGACACGGTTTGTAATCTCCTAGCTGGTAAGAAAGCTGTCCACTTTGCCCAAGATGTTGAGGTAATTCTGACTGAGGAGGACACTCAGGAAGAAGATGTGAACTACATAGGAGGATCTGGATTCCGAGGTAATAGATTTGGTAATCAGCAGAGAAACAGGTTCTTCAATGGAGGACAGAAGAGCGCCTTTACAGGCAATCAGAACTCCTCTAGCTTTGGACAGACTAGTTGTTTTCAGAAACCTTTTGGACAAGGTACTTAGAGAACCTATGGATCATCTTCTTACCAAGCGCCTCCTGTAGCCACTGCTCATGAGAGTAAGTTGGAAGCAATGATGGAACAGCTGCTGGAGAGTCAGACCAAGATTTCTGTGGACTGCAATAAGAAGTTGGATGCTGTCTATGAGGATCTCAATGGAAAGTTTGAGTCTCTGAACACTCATATGAAGCAGTTGGATACTCAGGTTGGTCAGATTTCCAGTTCTATGAAGGGAAAAGGAGTGGCAGACACCCATATTAAGGCCTGGTCTGTGTACATTGATGATGGATCTCACCTAGGTGAAGGATTTGAGCTAAGCACAGCTGAGTTGGTAGAAGAAGCTGAATTTTCAGATTTTGGGGAAAATCTCTCGGGTAGAAACTGTGAAAACAGTGTTGCATCGATCGATGCACCCTTAGCATCGGTCGTTGCAGGTCGTGAACAGACAGACTCGCCGGATTCTGAAGGTATTGATGCAGATTTAGAGCTTGATCGTTTATTCCCTGGAGTGTCTGAAATTACTCAACAGGAGATCTATGCACAATCCATTAGATTATATCCCTCAGTGTCTGAAGTGATTACGCAAGAGATTGCAGAGCTTAAGAAGCTGGAAGAGCTTGGTGAAGAGTTGGAAGAAATTCCATCATCTGATGATCCACCTTATCACCCATGTGTGCAGAGGTACTTGAATAAGATGTTGCCTTTGGATGAAGAGCTGGAAGATTGGGTGATTGTGGTCCCTCAACAGATAAGTGATGTGCTGTTAACCAAGATCCCAAAGAAGCTGTCTGACCCTGGTGTCTTTGTGCTTAACTGTTCTATCTTTGAGGATGGTTTTAGGCATTCTCTGTGTGATCTGGGAGCTGCTGGAAGTCTTATGCCATATTTTGTGGCAGAGAAGCTGGGTATGCTGGATTTTTTGCCTACTAGGACCTCTCTTGTCCTAGCTGATCAGTCTATAAGAGTTCCAGAAGGACTCCTTGAGGACATCCCGGTGAGAGTTGGAAACTACTTGGTTCCAACAGACTTCTTAGTGCTGAAGTATGACAGTGATCCTGATGATGCATTGATACTTGAGAGACCATTTTTGGCTACAGCGGGAGCAGTAATAGACGTTAGACACAGTCTGATAGATCTCCACCTGGGAGATAAGCCGCTGCGTTATGAGATGGATAAGCTTCGCAAACCGCTGATTGATGGACAGACATTCACCATTATGGATGGAGATGATAAGCAGCCAAGTGATACTGTGATTTTGGATCCTGAAGAGCAGTTTACTCCTTCTTTTCTTGGACAAGTTCATTCTGATACAGCTTATTCTCCGCCTTGGATGAGGAGGCTTGCACAGAGACAATCAAAGTCTCTGTCAGGATCTCCAGCATACTGATCTTGTTCGTCCGGTCAAGCTAATGACCTTAAACAAGCGCTGAGTGGGAGGCAACCCACTGTTTTCATTTTTGCATTTTAATTTTGGTGTTTTTGTAGGATTTTACGTTTTGTTTCTGGTTTTGGTGAGTTTTTGTCTGCAGGTCTCGGCCAAAATCGCAGTGCGTCGATCGACACACCACTGTGTCGATTGTCACAACCCGATCGAAATCGCATTGCAGCGATCGTTGCGGTCCTGAGCAATGATCGACCATACACGAAAATCGCACAGCAACGGTCGATGCACCTAGTGCAACGATCGATGCCTGAGCGACAGAGGTAAAATCCGACAGAACTCAACACATCCTTTAACAAATTTTTCTTTCTTTTTACCAATCCTTCGCTTGACACTACTGGGGACAGTGTGTCTTAAGTGTGGGGGAGGTGCTACTGACTCCTGTTTTCTGTTTTCTTAAGAGTCAGTCAGTTTTTCAAAATTTGTTTTACTGAGTCAAAACCAGTTTAAGTAAGAAACAATGATTTTTTGAGAAGATTTACAGCACTTGCAGGAACTTAAGTAACCATTGGGATGAAGTTGCAGGATCTATCTCTGACTATTAGAAAACCCCATCACAGATCAACCTACTAAGGACACCCACATCACTTCAGGTATCAGAGGATCCTTTTACTGATTTCAAACTTAATACTGACTTAATTTTCTCACCTAAGGGCTTGGTATACTTTGTGTCGGATTCCCTTGTTAGTTCTGACACAGCCTGTAAACCTGTCCTATTTAGTTCCCTTCTCCCCTTCCATAAAATAAAATATAAAAAAAAAAAGATAATAAACTGAGGATGAGTTAGTAACTCCGAAGTGGTCATGGGAGTGGTAGCTACAACTATCATATCCTGTGCATCCATGGAATGTGTCCAAAGTACACCCCTTAACGGGAAGAGCACTGATAAAAAAAATAAAATGATACCCAATGGGGAAAAATCAGAATGCTAAGGAAGGGAAAAGAGAAGAAAGGGACTAGAGAAAGATAGTATGGTGGTCTAGAGCTGATAAGGTAAGAGTTCATGTGCCTTTGATCGATACTCCTTAGGTGAGACCGCACTTAAATACTTGCAGAAGTCAGTAGGGAGAATTTGAATGCGTGAATGTGATTGTGGAGTTTACTTAGGACAGTTGCTAAGTGTGGGGGAAGTATATGTTGGTCTTGATGTCTTGTGATTGATTCTTTCAGTGGTTTACTAAGGGGAATCTGAGTGTTGTTGCTTCTAGGATGAAAAGAGTTTCTGAAAGTTTTCAAACCCCTTCACCATGTTTTAGTTCTCTGTTTTGCTTGAGGGCAAGCAAAGGCTAAGTGTGGGGGAGTTGATATATCATGGTTTTTACTACTTTTAGACCATGATATAAGTATGTTTTAGAGTCTTTTTGTGTTCTTTTAGAGTCTATTACAGGTATAATCAGGTTTGGAGCAGAATTTGAGATATTGGAGCTTTTTGGAGATTTTTGGAGTGTTTGGCCGAGAGCTTGAGCTCACTGACCAGAAAACAGGATTGCATCGACCGACACACATTTTGCATCGGTCGACACACAAGCGAGATGGGCCATACTCGGCGGTTTAATGAAGAATGAAGATATTACACTTTGACCCAAAAGTTTCCAGTATTTACCAAGAAGCCCCAGCCGAGATTTAGCCTATATAATTAGGATTTTGGTGTTTTATTTAGATACGCTTTTCATACGCTTTTCATACGCTTTCATACTTAGAGCTAAGGGATTTTTAGAGCTTTTGGGGCTGATCTGATCCTGTACTTCATTTATTTTGGAGAAGATTTCGAACCCCTTTATCTATTTAATTTCTTATATGATATCTAATTATTCATTGATTATGTTTTCATTATCTATGTCTGAGTAGATTCATAGTAAGGTTTAGGGTTCTCATTAAGGATTTCATGACTTGTTAGACTTGTTTAATTCAGTTAAGGATTCACATGAATAGAATGTTCTTCGATCTAAATTGTGTTTAATGCTAGTTCTAACCTGATCGATTAGAATCTAGATCTTAGGTTGCTAAATACGACACGAAAGTGTGGTTTAGAATCTGAACTATTTAGGTTGAGCAATTAAACTTCTCGCAAAGGAATTTGGTTTAGTTTAATTGTGAACATATCAAACTTGAAATTAATGCTGGTTTAATCTGTTAGTAATTGCAAATGAATTTGGATTACTGCACTTAGACTTAGAGAATTCTCGCAATGACAGTTGGTTAATTCTATATCCGTGATTTGAGTTCTAGAACTGTGCTTAATTAGATCATGACTGAATGATTTGCCTGCTTGTCTGATTTCATGAGAACATCCTAGACTTAGCGCCCTTAATTAACTGCTTTTACAACCGATAATCTTGCTACTTGTTTACTTTCTCGCACTGTTGTTTAGATTACTTCACATTGCTTTCTTCTTAGTTTAAACCTCTATAGTTCTTAATTTATCGAAACCAGAGTCTATGTGGATTCGATACCCTATATACTACAATCACTTAACTGTGCACTTGCAGTAGAATATGATTAAAACCTGACCCTATCAGGCATCTCATGTATCTTGCTTATCTTTCCCCTCCTCTGACACACATCACACTGAGAGATGAATAACTGAGCATCCTTGAACATTGTAGGCCACCAGAAGCCTGCTTGAAGAACCTTAGACA
The DNA here is from genome assembly GCA_030180135.1 of Orychophragmus violaceus. Taxonomy (NCBI): domain Eukaryota; kingdom Viridiplantae; phylum Streptophyta; class Magnoliopsida; order Brassicales; family Brassicaceae; genus Orychophragmus; species Orychophragmus violaceus. The sequence goes on along the minus strand of CM058230.1, from coordinate 28,217,852 downwards.
CTGTCTTGAATGTAGCAAAGTTTCCAGCATACTCAGAACCATGGCAGTGGTATAACACATCATTAACTTCGCACTCAGCAATGCAACGTCTGTAGATACCATCAGAGCAGTGTTTGTATAAGTAAGGCTCATCCCAGTAGCGCCTGATTTCCCTAAGGAACTTCTTCTTAGCATAGCCTTTAAACACCTCAGGCTCATCATCTGCAGCAAGGTAGTTGGCTATGTCAGCGTACCAAGGTCTAATGGAGAGAGAACCTTGGGTGATTTCAGCTATGAACGCGTCAGCTTCATCGTCGAGCAGCTGATGTCGACCGACATCAGCGTTGATGTCGACCGACATCGTTCCTAAACGGCCAATTGGTGTCGAGGTCGATCGATTATCGTCCGCTTTTTCGAGTCGGACGTCGACCGACATCAACTGAGTATCGACCGACACTGTCCCTGTAATCCATGTAGAGAGCAATGAACTCGCAGAAACAACCTGAAAACTTGTCTCAACTTTATAGATGTTCTCTTCTGGTAGAGAATCATCTATAGGAACATCCTCATTGATCCTAATCCACGACAAGTGATCAGCAACACCATTCTCTACTCCTTTCTTGTCTCTCACCTCGATGTCAAACTCTTGGAGCAATAGAATCCATCTCAGCAGCCTTGGCTTAGCATCTTTCATCTGCATCAGATACTTAAGCGCAGAATGATCAGTATGTACAATTAGCTTGGATCCAATCAGGTAGGAACGAAACTTCTCAAATGCAAACACAACTGCCAACAGTTCCTTCTCAGTGGTTGCATAGTTCCTTTGAGCATCATCAAGAGTTCTACTGGCATAATAGATAGCATGGAGCTTCTTATCCTTCTTTTGCCCAAGCACAGCTCCTACTGCATAATCACTAGCATCACACATTACCTCAAAAGGAAGACTCCAGTCTGGAGGTTGCACAATTGGAGCAGAGATCACAGCTTGTTTCAGCTCTTTGAATGCAGCATGACACTCATATGTGAACTTAAACTTCACATCCTTGAAGTGTTGTGAGTGGTCTAGCTATCTTGCTGAAGTCTTTAATAAATCTTCTGTAAAAACCAGCATGCCCAAGAAAACTCATAATTCCCTTCACTGAGTCTGGTGCTTGCAGTACTGTCATCACCTCAATCTTAGCTCTATCCACCTCAATTCCTGCCTCGGAGACTCTATGTCCAAGTACAATGCCATTCTTAACCATAAATTGACATTTTTCCTAGTTCAAAACCAGGTGCTTTTCCTCACAGCGAGCCAGCACCTTGCATAGATTATCTAGACAGGCGTGGTAAGATGGTCCGTAGACAGAAAAGTCATCCATGAAGACCTCCATGAAATCCTCTATCATGTCCGTGAAGATGGACATCATGCACCTTTGAAACGTTCCAGGAGCATTACACAGTCCAAATGGCATTCTGCAGTATGCAAAGGGGCCATAGGGACAGGTAAATGTGGTTTTATCCTGGTCCTCTAGGTGGATAGGGATCTGAAAGAAACCAGAATAGCCATCCAAAAAGCAGTAGTATGGATGACTTGCTTACCTATCCAACATCTAATCAATAAAAGGAAGTGGAAAGTGATCTTTCCTGGTGGCTGCATTCAACTTCCTGTAGTCTATGCACATCCTGTGACCAGTGATTGTCTTTGTAGAGATCAACTCATTCTTCTCATTCTTAACCACAGTGACTCCTCCCTTCTTAGGAACCACATGAACTGGGCTTACCCAATTACTGTTGGAGATAGGAAAGATGACCCCAACTTTCAGCAGCTTCATGATCTCCTTCTTTACAACCTCTTGCTGGTTGGGATTCAAACGCCTCTTATTCTCAATAGACGACATGCTCTCATCCTCAAGGTATATCCTATGCATGCACAAGTCTGGTATATGTACTCCCTGGGAGAAATCCGGTTTGCCTCTGAACAGCTCCAGCAGTTTGAGCAACTTGAGAATCTAATTGCTTCATGTGTGTGCTTAATGACTCAAACTTCCAATTAAGATTTTCATACACAACATCAAGCTTCTTGTTGAAGTCCACAGTGGTCTTTGTCTGACCTTCCAGCAGCTGTTCCATCATAGCTTCCAGCTTACTCTCACGAGCATTGGTAGCAGGAGGTGTCTGATATGAAGATGATCCATATGTCCTCTGATAGGAGTTGTTCTGCTGAAAAGGGTTCTGGTAACCAGCATTCTGACCATACACAGAAGAGTTTTGATTGCTTGTGAAAGCACTCTTCTGTCCACCATTAAAAAACTTGTTGTTTTGCTGATTCCCAGACCTGTTTCCTTGGAATCCAGAACCATTGATGTAGTTCACATATTCTTCAGTGCAACCTTCTTCAACCTCAAACACTTCAACGTCCTGAGCAAAGTGTACAACCTTCTTACCAGTCAACAAGCTGTGAACACTATCCAGCTGCTTCTTAATCTCAGAAATCTGCATGTGATCCATCTTTCCACCAGATTCTTTCCTCCTCTGATCTGCAGTCTAAGTGCTGTTGCTACTCACTAAGTTCTCAATCAACACTCTAGCTTGCTCGAGAGTCTTTGTGTTGAAGTTACCATTGCTGGCAGCATCCAACGCAGACTAGTACCAGAGATCCACACCTCTGAAGAAAATGCCCAGCAGCTGAACTTCAGAGAATCCATGATGAAGACAATCTCGTTGGTACATCTTAAACCTTACCCAACTGACTTAAGTGGCTCTGTAGGTCCCTGAGTGAATGTCAGAAGATCATGTCTGAGCTAATCTGAGTGAGCATCATCATAGAAGTGTCACAGGAACTCTCTCTTCACTCCATCCCAAGTAGTCAACTTCCCAGGTGGAAGTTGCTTCAGCCAAGCGGCAGCCTCTCCAGCGAGAGAATATGGGAAAAGCTTCAGATAAAGGAAGTCATAATCCACCCCATTGTACTTCATTCCAGTGATGAAGGCTTCAAAATCTTCAATATGATCCATGGGTTGCTCATGTAGGAGACCATATAAGGGGTGCTGTCTCAGCACAGAGTAATAGACAGTCTTGATCTCAAAGTCATTCCTCTCAAAAGGTTGAGGAACAATGGCTGACCGGTTAGCATAAAACTCATCCAGACGGTTGTAGTGAGCAAGAGTCCTCTCAGCAATGACCATCTGCCTCTGACCTTGAGGCTGTTCAGGTTCAGGATCAGGGATCACTCGTCCCTCAGCATCAATCCTTTGTCCATGATCATTGTAGGGGTTGTTCTGTTGGTCTCTCAGAACTCCTTCAGCATCTGGTCTCAGAATCAAACGATTGTTCATCATTCTTGTTCTTTGACCCTTTATGTTCGTTCTCTCTAGTTTAGCATGCTCCTCAAGTCCGAGGTTCAAAAAGTTCTTCGCTTTGGTTGCTTCGGGTATTTCGACTAGGCATACACTGACTTCAAAACACTGTTTCGAGGTCGATGTCGAGCGACACTAAAGGGGATTTCGGTCGACACTGAATGCGTCTTTGAAATCCTGCAGCAACAAAACAAGCCAAACAAGCTAAAATTTAAAACAAAATCTATTGGCGAACTCAGTTGAGTCCCCGACAACGGCGCCAAAAACTTGATAGGTCAAGAATTATACCTATTCTACTGCAAGTGCACAGATATGCAAATGTAGTACTTAGGGTATCGAATCCACAAGGACTCACGGTCACACAACATATTATATGTTGTGAAGTTAAGCTAAATCAATTCCAGAAGGCAGTAAACAAAAGGCAAGTAAACATGAAGGTGAATTCAATAAGAGAAAGGCGTCAGACTTAGAAAGTTCTCGGGAATTATGCAATGTTAGACACTTAACTAACCGGATTCAGATTAAAACAGGTTCAAGAACTAGAAACACAATGCTCAACAATCCAACTCTCGCTGAGATTATTTATATATCTAGCAACCTAGTGATCCAAATCTCTTTGTGATCCTAGAGTTCTAAACAAGCATTAAGAACAGGTTCTATCGGTTCAAAATTCTCCTAAACCAAATCTCTTTGTATCTAGTCAAATTGCTCACACTAAGTTCGTTCAGATTATAACACACTCTCGTGTTATTGTCAATTATCTCAGATCTAAACCCTAGGTGATCAGTCCATAATTCAGTATTAAGCACAACTTAGGCGATGAACAAACAAAAGGTGAATCCTAATGAATCAGGTATCAAACAAGCATAAAACCCTCATGAGAATCCCTAAATCTAACTAGGTGACTACTCAAACATATTATCAAGTAAACAATACATCACTGAATAGAAAACCAAAGATTGAATAGGTAAAAGTAAAGGGGTTCGAAATCCTTCTCTCAAGGTTACAAGTAGCAAGAATCAGCCCCTAGCCAAAATCTCTCAATCTCCAAAGCAAGAACAAGTAAGAACAAGAACAAAAGATAGCATAAAGAGTCTGCTCTCAAAAACCGAATTAAAAACCACTAAACACGTTTTGGGGCTAAATTAAAATTAGGGAAACTTCTGGGCAATTCTGCAATTCTTCAAAACATGTCTTAAACTCGCGGTCGCCTTCAGTGTCGACCGACATCAAGGTTAGTGTCGGTCGACATCCAGTTGTGGCCGAGACACCAACTTCAGCTCGTTGCACAAATCACCAGAAACGTCCTATAATTCCATCTTTTGCTCCAAACGCAAGCTTACCTGTAAAAGACTCAATAGACTCTAAAAACCAGGTTAAAGACTCAATATATACAACTATATCATGGTTGAAAACCTATAATAACCATGATATATCAAATGGCATAGGACTCAATGAAAACATTAAATGACTCAAGTTGAAACAAAAACAAAGAAAAAGAAAAGAAATACAGAACCAGATAGTCGAGGAGAAGAAACTGGAACTTCGTAGAGATCTCAACACCAGTCCCATCCATCGGATCAGAACCCTCAGCTTCCTTGGTGCCAGTAGAAGTGGTATTGGGATCATGCATCAGGAATGCTGACGACGAGTGGCAGTTCGTGGCACCTTAAGTCTAGGAGGGAAGCGACTACAAGAGCAGCTAATAACCATGTTCCAGATCTTTCGTAGAATATTATTCATGATGGTTTGGAACGATGGATGATCCATCCCAGCATGCGATACATCAAGCTCAGGATAAGCAACATATATGAAGTGTCATATGCGACAGTAGGGGAATTTGTATACAAAGCTCCCTTGTGGAGCTTACATTGCGGGACAACCTTTAGGAGGTTCTACATAGGCTGGAAACTTAATCGCATAATGTCATCATCCATAATAGTTGTGAGTTGTGGCAATGTGAGCTTAATGCTCCACTCTCGATCCAGTGAATCTGTGAAAAATCTAGTTCAAACCTTTTTCATCCACGTCTCGTTCCTCAGACCCTCCTCGTTCATCCACAAACGATTACTTTAAATGGTGTTGTTGCTTGTGTCGATGCGAAAATGGTTGAACACTACAAGAAAAACTGTCTTTAGCCACGAACGAGCCACGAATTTCCAGCCACGAATAGCTACGAACCAGCCACGACTGTAAATCGTGGCTAATTCATAGATATTCGTGGCTATTTAGTCACGAAAAAATATTCATAGCTATCCGTGGATAATTAGCCACGAATAGCCACAAACTAGTCGTGGAAGAACATAGCCACGACTAGACACAAATATGTTTGTGGCTACCTAGCCACAATCTGAAATCGTAGCGATTTGTGGCTAATTTATCCACGAATAGCCACGATATTATCGTGGAAGATATTAGCCACGAATAGCCACAACGAAATTCATGGCTATGTATCCACGAACAATTTCGTAGCGATTCGTGGCTATATTATGAAATAGCCACGGATAGCCACGAATAAATCGTGGCTATTCTAAACCCTAAACCCTAAATATATCCTAAAACCTCAAACTCTAAACCTCAAACTTTTAATCATAAACTATAAAATCAAAATATAAACAATTAATTAAATATACATAAAACTATTTTTTTTTTTCAAATTCAATACACAATATTCATATCCTAAATTAAATAACCTATATATATATATAAAACCTTAAACTATAACCAAAAATCTAATAACTAAAACCCTAAAATTATAATATATCTAAAATTATGATTCAAAACTTATAAAAGAATTCTTATGTCCAAATCTTAATCATATTATAATCCTTAGTACTCTTAAACATAAAATATTAAATTAAAATATAAATATTAATTATAACAAAACTCTAAGTCTTATAATATATCCATGACTTAGATTAAATACTTACAAATAAATTCTTATTTTCCAAATCAACTATTTCTAACATTATCTTAAAACTTTACTCATAATCTTTCAAACCCTATACCATAAACCATTAACACATTCTAAACTAAAAAACTTTTAAATCTTTACTTACATATATATACTTTACATAATTAATTTAAAATATTTCTAACACCAACCCATAAATTAAAATTTCTAAATCTTTAACTATTAATCATAAACTATAAAATCTATATATAAAAACTAATATATATTTACTTACAACTAATATTTAAATCATTCACATTTTTTAAAACTAATTTTTACTACTAAAATAACAAGTAAATCTAATTTGTTAGTTTATTCTTACCAAAAATAACAAAATAATCTAATTGGTTAATACCATTTCACTAGGATCACAAATGATAACCCTTAAATTATAATATATGAACGGTGAAGATTACAGATCCAATTTCTCTCTCCCTCCCTTGTCGTCATCTTCACATTCCTCCTCTCTTCCTATACAGATCTTCATCTTATCTCAAATCTACTTCTCCTCCATCACCACAAAACAAATCGAATCTAGTTCTTCTCCTTCACCAATGCCGTCGTCGTCTTCACCGTCTCTCGCCGTCTCCCGCTTCTCTCGCCGTTCTTCGTCTTCACCATCACTGTCTCCCGCTTCTCATCATCCACCCATGGCGTCGTCGTCGTCACTCTCCCTCACACTTTGCTAACAATCGCAGAAGGCGCACGGATTCGATGTCTCTGTGTGTTGATTATAAAAAGGAACACTTTTTTATTTTCCATGGCTGGGAACGATGAAGTTAACCTTATTGAGAGCAAGGTGAGACCTTTTTCTAGTTTTCTTCTATTTTGCATCTGATTGTTTGCTTAGATAATGAGAACTTTAGAGGTTTAATCGAATTTGATGAAGCTTTTGTGTTTCTCTTGTAATTTTTTGCTGTCACCTTATGGTCTTGTTGATGGCGTTTGTTGAGAATCATTATTTTTCAAAGATCTGTTAGATTCTCTGATTTATCATATGTCTGTCTATGTTTTTTTTTTTTTATTGCAGACAGTGGTTCCTCTCAATACATGGGTTTTGATATCCAACTTTAAGCTAGCCTACAATCTCCTTCGTCGTCCTGACTGAACTTGTAGCAGCGGTGGGTGTGGAGCTGCGTCATCATCACCGGAGCAGAGGGCGGAGGCATCCCGGACCACGCACCGGAGCTGGCGGAGACGTCACCGGAGACGTCATCGGAAACGCACAGAACAAAGGCTGAGACGCACCGGCTCTACGTTTTATTTTCTTTTTGTATTTTTTTTTTTATCAATTTTATATGTTTTTTGTAAATTAATTTGTAATTATTTTGTTTTTAATAATTATTATATTAAATTAATTTTTTTTTATATATATTTTTTTAGATAGCCACGGACAATTCGTGGTTAGTCGTAACTAAATAGCAACGAGTATATCGTGGTTATTCGTGGCGATTAAGCTACGAATATATCGTGGTAATTCGTAGCTATATAGCTACGAACAATTCGTGGTAATTCGTAGCAAAATAGCCACGAATATATCGTGGATAGTCGTAGCTACATGGCCACGAACTAGTTTGTAGCTATTTGTGGCTATTAGCCACGAATAGGTTCGTGGCTACACCGTGGCAAGCTTGCTACGACTAGCCACGACTAGCCACGGTTTAACATTAGCAACGAGCTCGAAGCTACGAAAAATTTTCGTGGCTATTCGTGGCTAAGGGCGAACTAGCCACGGATTTTTGGCTCTAGCCACGAAAAAATTTGTGGCTAAATACAGATTTTCTTGTAGTGGAATATCGGGGTCAACAAGCTATCAATTGTCTCAAGTTTCTTCAGATAAAATATCATAGTCTGCAAAGTGCATAGATGTTCCGCAAATACTACACCCATATTATGGTTGGTGCAAGTCTTGGTCTGTGTCCAAAGATCGTTGGGAAAGTTGTGACCAATCTTAAGATAAATAAATAAAACCTCTGACTTCCCAATATTGTTTGGCTCTGCTTTGCACAAGATAATGTTGCCCATGACATGTAGTACATACCTCAAGACTAAATGTCTTACTACTGTCTTCTTGCAGTCGCATGAGTCATAATCTCATTACCAAAATGTGACTAGTAAGTCTGAACGTTGGTCCACTCAGAAGTAAGAATGCAGCGAATGGGATCATACTTGAACCCGTAGAGATAGAAGAGATCAATGATAGATATGTGGCACTTCACATTCTTTCACATAAAGTTTAGGACCCTTTCGTGTGCTCTCTTCACTCACTCGTTCTCGTACTAGACACGGCAAGTGGCCATAAACTTCTGTACCAGGTTAGAAAAAGATCATACTATCGCATGAGCATGTAACCTAAACCGATCTTCCCCAAGTACTTGTGTACATCATCTTCGATCCTCACTGCCTTGACAATCTGATAATCAACTATATGTGTGGGTTGATCTCAGCACTCAACCACACATTATAGAAGTGTGTCATACTCATCCCAATCCTCATAAATAGGCTTGTGTGTGCATTTCTTTTTTACGTCTCTGTCTTAGGATCATATCCACAATTGTGATACATCTTGATCTTCTTTATTTTATTCTTAGGCCAAGGATGGATAATCTGTGCATTAAGAACATATATTGGATGAGTAGGCGTTGATGAATAGGATGAATGAGCTGGTGAAGGAGATGCCGGAGGTAAGTTAAAGCTCGAGGCTTCCCCTGATTTCTTGCGAGACTTCTTGGTTGGAGGAGCCATATGCGATCAAAGACATAAGAACAAGCAGTCCTGATAGCTAGACCAAAGCTCAAAGATAAATTAAATGCCTAAATTTTTGTGCTAATCCTGACATTCAACAATCTACATCACCAAAATCATCAACAATCGATCAAAAGTTCGTCTTAAATCCACTCAAATTCACAAAGCCCGAAGTTTCTTTGTCAATCGGATATTTTAGGAAACTTGCACAATTACCCATGAAACCTCAGGGAAAATTCGAATTCTCTATTACACAATAGAGTAAATTCGAGTGTTTATATCTTATGACTGAAAAAAATTGGAAATTCGAAGCACAAACCTTAGAGATTGAATGAATGGATGATATAAATGTTGGAATTATGTCCAGTAATCTCGGTACTGTCTCTAGAAAGTAAGAGTATGTCAATGATCAGACATAAGTCATATAATACTGGGGGTCATGATGGCTTGCTAGAGTCCGCTCATGATCTATAAGTCTTGGACTTATTGCCTTTATTATATGATCCCATATGGGTCACACGCCTAAGCTAACGGGAAAATACGAAGGAACGGTTTAGCAGAAGTGCGGTAAAAGTGCTAGGCATTTACTGTACGAAGAGAGTCTAAAGGGCCTGATTAAATCCAAGGGATTTAATCAGAACTGAGAATTGGGCCCAAAAGCCCATGAGAACTAGAAGGGATTTTAATGACTAAAATCAGACCTAGCTCTCTAATTTTTCTAAGCTTCTGCGCCTCCCATCTCTCTCTCTGCGCCTCCTCTCTAAGCTGGTCTAGCAGCCAAATTTCCGGTGTGCGTGTGTGAGCCTTTGGAGGATCCATCTCTTGGTGGTTCTGCTGATCTCTGACCCTTTACCTCCCATTCCGCTGCAAAACAAGGTAACAGGTGAGATCTATTATGTTTCTATTCAAGAGAACCTAGATCTGCATGTTTAGTAGGATGAATCAATCTGTGAATTGAATCAGGAGACACTAAACAATCCAACAGTGGTATCAGAGCATTTGGTTCTGTGGTTTTTCTTGTTTAGAATCATGTTTAGGATTGTTTAAAGAGGTGTTTTTGAATCAATCTACTGATAAGAGAAAAACACTTAAGAAACAAAGAATTAGAACCTAAACAAACAAGAAATCGCATGATCCAATCTATATGAATTGGTATGCGTCGGATCGTCCGGATCGAGACAGACGCACGAACCGATCGACGAGGATCGTGTTGCGTGGTCGCGTCCCGATCGAAGGATGGATCGCGTCCCGATCGCGTGGATGGACCGAGCTGATCGCACGGATCGGAAGCTGCGATCGTCCCGCTATCGACCTGCATCGTCCCGTCCGATCGCGAGAGATGGCCTGGCTGTCTCGTCCCGATCACACGGCCCGACCGTCCCATCCCGTCCCGATCACAACCAAGCACGTCCCGATCGTGAGGCATGGCCGTCCCGATCGCGTGTGTTGCTCGCGGCCATCCCAACACGTGACCTAATTGGTCGGTTCGGTTTGGCTCGAGCTTGGTTCGGTTTGGTTTGTGGTGGTTCGGTTTAAAACTGATTAAAAATTAATCGTCACGGTTTAATAAACAGACTTAATAAATTTATTAAGTTCTGGTTAAACCGGGATAAGAAATCCAAAGTCGAAAAATTGGATTTTGTGCCTAAACCAGTGATTTTCTAATTTGATTTGGTTGGACCAAATAAATTGAGAAAATCCGGTTTAGTAAATAACCGGTTGACAATTGTGGTCATCGTAGTAATTAATTTTGGTTAGACCAATTTTAATGAACCAGACCGATTATGTCATTTAATTGGACAATTGGGTTATGTCTTGGACATGGACCAAATTCTTGGGCCTCGGGCCAAGAAGTTAAAACAATTGGGCCAATTATTTGAGTCTTTTCTTCAGATTAATTTAAAATTTATTTTTTTATAAAATTATAAAAATCGATTTTTTTAAAATTAATAAGTTTCCAAAATTTTAAAATTAGAAAGTTTCTTAAATTAGAAGTTTCTAGATTTGCATGTTTTGGATTTTAGGAAATTTCTATAATTAAAAGTTTCTAATTTTAGAAAGTTTCCAAAATTAGTAGGTTTCCCAAAAAGGAAAGTTTCCCAAAATAGTAATCTTCTATTTTGGGATGAAATTTTTAATAAACCTACAAACCTCAAATAATATCAAGCGTTGGATGTCTTGTCCAGTCTATGTCAGCTGTCGAAGCCCATTCAATTGTATTCATGGCCTTACAGTGTGAGGGTGTCTACTTTTGCGTGGATAAGACGGTTTGTGATTCATAAATGTCATTGGGAGTCCCACACATTAATGATTACATGACTGTATAGTCTGGTTTTCTTGACTAGGCCATCGGGAGTCCCGGGCCTTGAGACATCAGAGTGGATTGGGCCTCGGGCCCAGATTCACAACCAAGAGTTATATCACGGATATAATTAGCCGACATAGGGCTTACCGATATAAGCTAAGGTTGGGTGATGGCCAGTGGCCCACTTTGATCTTAGTTATATGTGGATCTTGGAATCATTATATTCTATTGAGGGTAACTTATGTTATTGAATATAATGCGTGATTAATCATATTAAGTATAATACAAGATTAATCATATTGAACATATTAACTAATAACCTTTTTATCTTATATTTCAGCTATGGCTACAACAAGCACTCAAAACACATTCTCAATCCGGTCTGTTCTCGAGAAGGAGAAGCAGACTGGAACGAACTTCCTGACGTGGTCAAGGAACTTGAGGCTAGTCCTCAAGCAGGAGAAGAAGGATTATGTCCTTCGTGATCCCCTCCCCGAGAGGCCTCCTAACAATGCCGCCAGGACTCTGCATAATGCTTGGGAAAAGCATTCGTCAGATGAAAATGATGTCTATTGCCTGATGTTGGCGACAATGACTGCTGAGCTGCAAATGCAGTTCGAGAGTGTGTTGTCACCCATCGAGATAATGGCAAGCCTGAAATCACTTTTTCAGGAGCAAGCAAGGACTGAGAGGTTTCAGACAGTTAAGAACCTCTTAGACTGTAAGTTGGCTGCGAATGCGGCAGTGAGTCCTCATGTCTTGAAGATGATGGGTTATCTCGATCATCTTCAGAAACTTGACTGCCCTATCAGCCAGGAACTTGCCTGCGACATCGTTCTGCAGTCTTTACCTGCAAGCTATGATCAGTTCATTCTGAACTTTAATATGCATGGCTTGAGTAAGACATTGCCTGAGCTTCACGGAATGCTCAAGACTGCAGAGCCCAACTTGAGGAAAACCGCCAAGGACCCCAATGTGCTTATGGTGCAAAAGGGCAAGGGCTTTAAGAAATCCTCTGCTAAGGATAAGGGAAAGGCTAAGGCTGTCCAAGTCTCGGACAAGGACACGCCAAAGCCCAAGCCCAAATCCAAGGCTGGGCCTACTGACATCTGCAGGTTCTGTAAAGAACCAGGGCATTGGAGGAGAGAATGTAAGAAATTCCAAGAAGGTCTAAAGGAATTGAAGAAGAAGACTCTCGAGACTTCTTCATCAGGTATTTTTGTTATAGAAGTTAATACAACTACTTCTGATAATACCTCATGGGTTATGGATACTGGTTGTGGGGCTCATATTTGTACTAATATGCAGGCACTCAGCAACAGTAGAAGGCTGAAGCAAGGACAAGTGGAGCTACGAGTTGGGAATGGAGCGAAAGTTCCTGCACTAGCTGTAGGCACATACTTGTTGTCTTTACCTTCGGGATTGATTTTAGAACTCAATAATTGTTATTTTGTACCTGCGATAAGCAGAAATATTATTTCAATTTCTTTGTTGGATTTGGAAGGTTATGATTTTTCAGTTAAGAATAAATTATGTTCCTTCAATCGCAACAATTTGTTCTATGGTTGTGCCCCTCTTATGAATGGGCTTTACATACTTGATCAATCCGCGCCAATTTATAACATTGATACCAAACGGTTCAAACCTAATGAGGAGAACCGAACGTTTCTATGGCATTGTCGTTTAGGGCACATCAGCGAGAAACGCATCAAGAGGCTCCATTCGAATGGACTTCTTGGCTCATTTGACTTTGAGTCATGTGAGAAATGCGAATCCTGCATGATGGGCAAAATGACACGGGCCCCCTTTAATAAACCTAACGAGAGGGCCAGTGACTTATTGGGCCTGATACACACTGATGTGTGTGGCCCAATGTCCACAAATGCAAGAGGAAACTATCAGTACTTCATTACCTTCACTGATGATTTCAGTAGGTATGGATATGTTTATTTAATGAAACATAAGTCTGAATCTTTTGAGAAGTTCAGAGAATTCCAAAATGAAGTACAGAACCAACTTGGCAAAAGCATTAAGGCTCTTCGGTCCGACCGAGGAGGAGAATACTTAAGCCAAGAATTCAGTGATCATCTAAGAGAGTGTGGGATCGTGTCCCAACTCACTCCTCCTGGAACACCTCAATGGAATGGTGTGTCTGAGAGGAGAAATCGGACCTTATTGGATATGGTTCGATCTATGATGAGTCACACAGACCTTCCAATATCCCTTTGGGGATATGCTCTGCTAACAGCAGTGTTCACTCTAAATAGAGCGCCATCGAAAGCAGTAGCAAAGACACCATATGAATTATGGACTGGAGTAGCTCCAGTGCTGTCTTATCTTAGAATTTGGGGTTGTGAAGCCTATGTCAAGAGATTAATCTCAGACAAGCTTACACCAAATTCTGATAAATGCTACTTCATTGGTTATCCGAAGGAAACCAAGGCTTATTACTTATATCTACGTTCCGAGAACAAGATCTTTGTTGCCCGGGATTGTAACTTTCTTGAGAGGGAGTTTCTCTCTAAGAAAGACAGTGGGAGTAAGGTACTGCTTGAAGAAATTCAAGATGAACAGGATACTGCTCAACCTAATGAGGAAGAGCAGCAGGAGGACCTACAAGAAATTGTAGAGCATGAACCTGTAGTACCTGAAGTTCGAAGATCCGGGAGGATCCGTCACGAACCCGAGAGATATCAAGGATTCCTCGTGACTAACTGTCATGATCTTCTGATCATTGATGGTGATGAACCATCGAACTTCAATCAAGCCATGATGGGCCCAGATTCCTCTAAGTGGCGTAAGGCCACTGATTCCGAAATGGACTCCAAGTCGGTCAACCAAGTGTTTTCATTGGTTGACTTACCCGCTGGTATAAAAGCCATCGAGTGCAAATGGATCTTCAAGAAGAAGATTGACGTGGATGGAAATGTCCAGATTTATAAAGCCAGGTTGGTGGCAAAAGGTTTCAGACAAGTTCACGGTGTGGATTACGATGAAACCTATTCCCCAGTGGCAATGATGAAATCTATTCGGATTCTACTAGCAACTGCAGCTTTTCATGATTATGAAATTTGGCAGATGGACGTGAAAACCGCCTTCCTGAATGGTATTCTGGAAGAGGATGTGTATATGACGCAACCTGACGGTTACATAGATCCAAAGAATGCTGGGAAAGTATGCAAACTTCATAAATCCATTTATGGATTGAAGCAAGCATCGAGGAGCTGGAATCTTCGTTTTGATGAAGCGATCAAGCAATTTGACTTCATCAGAAACGAAGAAGAACAATGCGTGTATAAGAAAACTAGTGGGAGCAAGATAGTATTTCTTATTCTGTATGTCGATGACATACTGCTTCTCGGAAACGACGTTCCAATGCTGAAGTCAGTAAAGGACTGGCTTGGAAGTTGTTTTTCCATGAAAGACATGGGTGAAGCCGCATACGTTCTTGGAATCAGGATCTACCGGGATAGATCTAGAAGGCTGATAGGCTTGTGTCCACGGTTGGAATTATGTCCAGTAATCTCGGTACTGTCTCTAGAAAGTAAGAGTATGTCAATGATCAGACATAAGTCATATAATACTGGGGGTCATGATGGCTTGCTAGAGTCCGCTCATGATCTATAAGTCTTGGACTTATTGCCTTTATTATATGATCCCATATGGGTCACACGCCTAAGCTAACGGGAAAATACGAAGGAACGGTTTAGCAGAAGTGCGGTAAAAGTGCTAGGCATTTACTGTACGAAGAGAGTCTAAAGGGCCTGATTAAATCCAAGGGATTTAATCAGAACTGAGAATTGGGCCCAAAAGCCCATGAGAACTAGAAGGGATTTTAATGACTAAAATCAGACCTAGCTCTCTAATTTTTCTAAGCTTCTGCGCCTCCCATCTCTCTCTCTGCGCCTCCTCTCTAAGCTGGTCTAGCAGCCAAATTTCCGGTGTGCGTGTGTGAGCCTTTGGAGGATCCATCTCTTGGTGGTTCTGCTGATCTCTGACCCTTTACCTCCCATTCCGCTGCAAAACAAGGTAACAGGTGAGATCTATTATGTTTCTATTCAAGAGAACCTAGATCTGCATGTTTAGTAGGATGAATCAATCTGTGAATTGAATCAGGAGACACTAAACAATCCAACAGTGGTATCAGAGCATTTGGTTCTGTGGTTTTTCTTGTTTAGAATCATGTTTAGGATTGTTTAAAGAGGTGTTTTTGAATCAATCTACTGATAAGAGAAAAACACTTAAGAAACAAAGAATTAGAACCTAAACAAACAAGAAATCGCATGATCCAATCTATATGAATTGGTATGCGTCGGATCGTCCGGATCGAGACAGACGCACGAACCGATCGACGAGGATCGTGTTGCGTGGTCGCGTCCCGATCGAAGGATGGATCGCGTCCCGATCGCGTGGATGGACCGAGCTGATCGCACGGATCGGAAGCTGCGATCGTCCCGCTATCGACCTGCATCGTCCCGTCCGATCGCGAGAGATGGCCCGGCTGTCTCGTCCCGATCACACGGCCCGACCGTCCCATCCCGTCCCGATCACAACCAAGCACGTCCCGATCGTGAGGCACGGCCGTCCCGATCGCGTGTGTTGCTCGCGGCCATCCCAACACGTGACCTAATTGGTCGGTTCGGTTTGGCTCGAGCTTGGTTCGGTTTGGTTTGTGGTGGTTCGGTTTAAAACTGATTAAAAATTAATCGTCACGGTTTAATAAACAGACTTAATAAATTTATTAAGTTCTGGTTAAACCGGGATAAGAAATCCAAAGTCGAAAAATTGGATTTTGTGCCTAAACCAGTGATTTTCTAATTTGATTTGGTTGGACCAAATAAATTGAGAAAATCCGGTTTAGTAAATAACCGGTTGACAATTGTGGTCATCGTAGTAATTAATTTTGGTTAGACCAATTTTAATGAACCAGACCGATTATGTCATTTAATTGGACAATTGGGTTATGTCTTGGACATGGACCAAATTCTTGGGCCTCGGGCCAAGAAGTTAAAACAATTGGGCCAATTATTTGAGTCTTTTCTTCAGATTAATTTAAAACTTATTTTCTTATAAAATTATAAAAATCGATTTTTTAAATTAATAAGTTTCCAAAATTTTGAAATTAGAAAGTTTCTTAAATTAGAAGTTTCTAGATTTGCATGTTTTGGATTTAGGAAATTTCTATAATTAAAAGTTTCTAATTTTAGAAAGTTTCCAAAATTAGTAGGTTTCCCAAAAAGGAAAGTTTCCCAAAATAGTAATCTTCTATTTTGGGATGAAATTTTTAATAAACCTACAAACCTCAAATAATATCAAGCGTTGGATGTCTTGTCCAGTCTATGTCAGCTGTCGAAGCCCATTCAATTGTATTCATGGCCTTACAGTGTGAGGGTGTCTACTTTTGCGTGGATAAGACGGTTTGTGATTCATAAATGTCATTGGGAGTCCCAGACATTAATGATTACATGACTGTATAGTCTGGTTTTCTTGACTAGGCCATCGGGAGTCCCGGGCCTTGAGACATCAGAGTGGATTGGGCCTCGGGCCCAGATTCACAACCAAGAGTTATATCACGGATATAATTAGCCGACATAGGGCTTACCGATATAAGCTAAGGTTGGGTGATGGCCAGTGGCCCACTTTGATCTTAGTTATATGTGGATCTTGGAATCATTATATTCTATTGAGGGTAACTTATGTTATTGAATATAATGCGTGATTAATCATATTAAGTATAATACAAGATTAATCATATTGAACATATTAACTAATAACCTTTTTATCTTATATTTCAGCTATGGCTACAACAAGCACTCAAAACACATTCTCAATCCGGTCTGTTCTCGAGAAGGAGAAGCTGACTGGAACGAACTTCCTGACGTGGTCAAGG
Organism: Orychophragmus violaceus; assembly: GCA_030180135.1. Classification (NCBI taxonomy): domain Eukaryota; kingdom Viridiplantae; phylum Streptophyta; class Magnoliopsida; order Brassicales; family Brassicaceae; genus Orychophragmus; species Orychophragmus violaceus. Next base: position 28,200,642 of record CM058230.1, on the reverse strand, counting down.
AACTTGAGGCTAGTCCTCAAGCAGGAGAAGAAGGATTATGTCCTTCGTGATCCCCTCCCCGAGAGGCCTCCTAACAATGCCGCCAGGACTCTGCATAATGCTTGGGAAAAGCATTCGTCAGATGAAAATGATGTTTATTGCCTGATGTTGGCGACAATGACTGCTGAGCTGCAAATGCAGTTCGAGAGTGTGTTGTCACCCATCGAGATAATGGCAAGCCTGAAATCACTTTTTCAGGAGCAAGCAAGGACTGAGAGGTTTCAGACATTTAAGAACCTCTTAGACTGTAAGTTGGCTGCGAATGCGGCAGTGAGTCCTCATGTCTTGAAGATGATGGGTTATCTCGATCATCTTCAGAAACTCGACTGCCCTATCAGCCAGGAACTTGCCTGCGACATCGTTCTGCAGTCTTTACCTGCAAGCTATGATCAGTTCATTCTGAACTTTAATATGCATGGCTTGAGTAAGACATTGCCTGAGCTTCACGGAATGCTCAAGACTGCAGAGCCCAACTTGAGGAAAACCGCCAAGGACCCCAATGTGCTTATGGTGCAAAAGGGCAAGGGCTTTAAGAAATCCTCTGCTAAGGATAAGGGAAAGGCTAAGGCTGTCCAAGTCTCGGACAAGGACACGCCAAAGCCCAAGCCCAAATCCAAGGCTGGGCCTACTGACATCTGCAGGTTCTGTAAAGAACCAGGGCATTGGAGGGGAGAATGTAAGAAATTCCAAGAAGGTCTAAAGGAATTGAAGAAGAAGACTCTCGAGACTTCTTCATCAGGTATTTTTGTTATAGAAGTTAATACAACTACTTCTGATAATACCTCATGGGTTATGGATACTGGTTGTGGGGCTCATATTTGTACTAATATGCAGGCACTCAGCAACAGTAGAAGGCTGAAGCAAGGACAAGTGGAGCTACGAGTTGGGAATGGAGCGAAAGTTCCTGCACTAGCTGTAGGCACATACTTGTTGTCTTTACCTTCGGGATTGATTTTAGAACTCAATAATTGTTATTTTGTACCTGCGATAAGCAGAAATATTATTTCAATTTCTTTGTTGGATTTGGAAGGTTATGATTTTTCAGTTAAGAATAAATTATGTTCCTTCAATCGCAACAATTTGTTCTATGGTTGTGCCCCTCTTACGAATGGGCTTTACATACTCGATCAATCCGCGCCAATTTATAACATTAATACCAAACGGTTCAAACCTAATGAGGAGAACCGAACGTTTCTATGGTATTGTCGTTTAGGGCACATCAGCGAGAAACGCATCAAGAGGCTCCATTCGAATGGACTTCTTGGCTCATTTGACTTTGAGTCATGTGAGAAATGCGAATCCTGCATGATGGGCAAAATGACACGGGCCCCCTTTAATAAACCTAACGAGAGGGCCAGTGACTTATTGGGCCTGATACACACTGACGTGTGTGGCCCAATGTCCACAAATGCAAGAGGAAACTATCAGACCTAGCTCTCTAATTTTTCTAAGCTTATGCGCCTCCCATCTCTCTCTCTGCGCCTCCTCTCTAAGCTGGTCTAGCAGCCAAATTTCCGGTGTGCGTGTGTGAGCCTTTGGAGGATCCATCTCTTGGTGGTTCTGCTGATCTCTGACCCTTTACCTCCCATTCCGCTGCAAAACAAGGTAACATGTGAGATCTATTATGTTTCTATTCAAGAGAACCTAGATCTGCATGTTTAGTAGGATGAATCAATCTGTGAATTGAATCAGGAGACACTAAACAATCCAACAATAAATGGAGTTAGGGTCAAGATCCAAGTGATTTAGGCTTTTGAATCACCAAAATCAGTCAATGAAAAAGAAGGTTGGTGATTGGGGGCAAGGGTTTTTAAGTTGCTCCTCTCAACCAAAGACAAATCTTGTCTGACTAATTTCGAAGCATACTCAGACAATCTTCATGATGTTCAGTTCGCGAAGCCATTTCGCTCAATGCATTTTCAAAAACTCAAGACGCCAGATCACAACCACGAACACAACGCATCCACAAAGGTTCAACTCGCAAGTCATACGCTTGGATTTATACGGTAACTAAAAATAAACTCATTCTTGCTTTTGTTTAATTTACTTGTCTTCAAATCGAAATTAGGATCCGAATCTCAAAGCTTAGCAAACTAGTTCAAATTCATTTACTATCATGTCACACCTAGTCGAGTCTAATACGTTTTCATGACTTCTTAGGAATTCTTTATCTTGTCTGTTGTTGGCCACGACATACAAACGAATACATTCTTTACGGATCTTAACCAACATGTCATATATGGATTGAAGTTCTATACAACCAAGGATAAAAACGAGCTATATAAAATTTCATACCTGCTAGGTATGTTTACTATCGATGAAGGGAATATAAATCGAGGAGAACCCCTACACCAATACTAGATTCAAAATAAACCCAAAACCCTAGTAAAACATTGCTTAGCACACTGGTAAATGACGTCCTAACCTAGTTTATCTTGGTCTATTATCCACTAGGTATGCCTTGCGGATACCAGCTTACAGTTGACAACAGAAATGTAAGACAAGAAGTCTCACAAAAACCCCGAACTCAAAGTACGACACTAAACCAAGTAAACGCTACTTAGCACGCTGGTATAAAGAACGTCATAGCCGAGTACACCTTGGCTTATTATCAATTGATATCATTTTACTACCGACGACGGGAATATAACTCGTGAGCCCCCCCCCCCCCCCCCCCCCCCCGCGCTAGTACCAAAGTCGAAGAAAAACTACGAAACCAAGTTAGACGCTTCAGAGCACACTGGTCTAAATCATCACATGTTCGCAAGAAGAGTACTTATCGCTAATCTTCGAACTTGACTCTGAAACCCAGTTAGATGCTTCCAAGCATACTGGTCTCAGTCATCTTAGACTCGCAAGTAGAGTGTATCTCGCTAAAATTTAAACGTTAGCTCAAAATGAAATAAAACTTAACCAAAACACGCCATTCATTGCGGGTCAAAAGCTCGGTGCGTCTCGCCGACTCTCAAACACAAGGCTTGATCCCAAAATTTGGAAGTACACTTTAGTGTGCGCTAAAACTAAGTGTTGACTCATCGATCCTTACATCCGGATGCAACCGAATCTGCGGCCGAATGCATTGCACCAAAAATAAAGTTTACATCCCGTAAGAACTGCACAAAGCCATACCCGAAACAATTCAAGAAAAGCCAAAAGGGAAAGTCATCCCTCAGACATCCACTCAACTCTCCAAAATAGTCAATACAATCACAACAGGAATGCTCGCTCTCCCATGGACCCGACATATCTGTAAATCCGAGCGGTCCAGCTCGGACCATCCGAGATGGAGCTCAAAAATTTTTGAGCTAACCAGCTCAGATCAACCGAGTCAAGCATCTCTGACTTTCCGAGCTCATCTCATCTTGTGTTTTGAGTCAAGTTTCTGAGCATCTCCGAAAATTCTAAGTAAGCAAGACTGAATAGTTCGGACGCCTCTCGCGTTAGGTGCACGATCCGACGCATTTAAGAATGATTGGCTCAACTTGAAATCTCAAAACAACGGTAGAACGCCATAGCGGGTTTAAAAAACCGTCCAACAATAAATCTGAAGGCTTAAAGCAATTAAATTGTTTAAAACATTTAAGATAGTTAGTTTATATATCAGAACAACCTACCGTCCCGGCGAAAGAAGCTACTACATATAGTGAACACAACTAAGTCCATATTTCAGAACCACATATCCCTGCGGAACGAGCTGGGAACATCTCCCGAAAAGTTGGGTCAAAACAGCTATCCGCTTCGGCTATCAACCGGTCATACTTAGAGACGCTATCCTCTTCCAAACGAAATTTGATATAAGGTCCGCCTCTTCGGATTCAGATGCGGAAGGACCCTCATTCCTCAAATTTTCAATCAATTCAAGGTTGCTACTCACTTTTATGAATCGACTTTTCCTTTATTTGGCTGATGGCAATTTCGAGAAGATTCTGCGAAATTTGGATAAGTGAGACACAATCTTCTTAAGCATTCTTTTCTTTCTCGGCTGCATCCTCTAGATCCGCATCGCGATAAAACCTCCTTTTCGAAAGTTGAGTTCTCAAAACCTCAGCTTCGGTAAAAGCCTTGGTTCTTTCAGTGTTGAGGGAAAGTATTACCGCCTCGAAATCGGTTTTCTTCTCTTCGATAGAAGTCTTCAAAGCAGCGAAGAAATTATCCAAGTTTATGTTATCAACGGAATGCCTTGCGATGCAAATTCTTCAGAATTTTCTGTCATACTCTGTGGCATATCGATTGACTAAAGCCCACGCATGCGACAGGATTTTTACGTTCATCAGTAAATCAAGTAGAGTAAGCGGACAAGAAAGAAAAGATTATCACATGCCGAAGGAAAACTAACCTTTAACAAATCTTGTCCGGAACCGAAAAGAGAATTGCCGCAGATCATATCTTCATACTTCATAGGATAATCTCTGCGGTGATGCACACTCGCACAAAAGTTGACAACCTCGGAAGCATTAGTGTACATAAAGCTACCTTTGCCATGATCAAACCAGATTGGTTCAGAATTGGTTGCAGGACTTCTGCATCTTTACCATGCCTCTTCTTCTGTCGTTGTTTAGGCTTGGATGCGACATGTTGATCTATCAACCCGAAAAACGGTCCTTGAGGAACGGTCGCCTCTTCGCCACCAACCTCGGCCTGAAAAATGGAAATGTTTTCGCCGAGTGTGGGATCTTGACCGGTCTATTTTTTGGGTCCGTAGTGATCAAAATCGGGGAGCTCAACTCCACTCTTGAGCCATGCAGAGATCGAATCATCCTCTTGCAATAACTCGCCATCATGACGCCCCTCACCATCTGCTTGTTCCTTAGTCCCCGTTGCCTGGCGGATCATATCCATTTGTCTCGCTGCGGTAACACGCTCAAAGGAGAAAATTTTGTTCCAGCTAGTATTCCCGTCTTGTAATCGCCCTTTGAGATCGATTAAATTCGACGGACATGTTAGACAAAGGTTCTTCGCTGCAAAAACAAGAAAGCATGGGAAAGAGTTAAAAGTCTATCCGAAGACTGACAAAAATAACGTGAAGCAAAACGAACAAATCAGCTATCAAGGTCCCCCCCCATTTCGATTTCATCATCCGAACGCAATACTTTTCGACGGACGCCTTGTCGATCAAAACGTAAAATAAATGATGCCTCCATTAACGATCATGTTTCTCAAAACCTGAAAAAATCGGGTCCACCTCTATCGTAACTAGTATATATATTCTACATATGTAACACTCGGAGGTCGATGCCACATTCAAAACTAGGAACTAGCGGACCAATCAAATGCCGCAACCCTCGGGGAGTGAGCTGCGTGAGGGCCAATCCATAACGCCGAAGGTAGCTAACTATGAGTCTGTAAACTGGGAACCATAGGAAGCATGATATGATGAATTACTCATTGATCGAGAAATAACCATTTGGCGGGGAGACAAATCGATAGAAAGAAGATGGAACCATGTACGTCACACTTTCGGGTATTCAGAAATCGCTCCAAAGCTTTTCGACTGACCTTTCCATAGACAAGGTCGAACCAGGAGGTTCCGAAATTTCTTTCTTATTTTTCGGTTTAGGACAAGCCACTTTTGGTTTCTCCGGAGAAAGACTTCAACGTTGCAAAGCTTCCTCCGGGCTGACACGAATAGTTCGATCTTTGATTGTTGCACCCCCCATCACGAAAGGAGAATTCCAACGGATATTGTCATCACCAAAGCATTGACCGTTATCTGGAAATACAACGCTCGCTCCGGTCGAAGAGCATGGCCGGCTGTCATGAGACCTGGTCGATCTCCAAACTCCGTGAGACTCGCCCTCAGAAGAAAGGTTGGCATGACCATATCTCGATACGGGATCCATCGCACCACTAAACCCTTCCGAAAAAATGCAGCAGAGTAGAAGTCTAAACATGGGAAATAATACAAGACCCCAAGTTGCACAAAAACAAAGAAGAAAACTTTGGCAAAAATTACAAAAGCTAGAAATAAGTTAAAGAGAGAAGTTGTGTTTAGGATTTCTCTTTGGAGTGAAAGTGTGAGAAATGAGGTGAAGGGAAGTGAATATGTATATATTTTTACAATGGAATGGAGCCTTGGGTATGATTACACTTGATCACCTTAGCATAAGCATGTTGAAGCTAATCACGACAGAATTAATCATGATTGGGCATGGTCTCGATTACGACCAAAAGGTACGAAAGGGTCCTCATACGCACATCATTGGACGTGAATCTCTCTACTCTCAGGTAGGAGCAAACCATGCTCGAAAAAATAATCTCAAAAGTCCATCTTGCGCGTCATGATAGACAACATCCAAAACACGACAAACAAATCGGAAAAATTTTCATCGTAAAGACGTAAGCGAAGAAACAAAAAAAAAAAGCTGAATCAAATCTTTCGGACAATTGTTTTCGCGTCGAATACTAAAAAAACCGCCATCATCGTACTCGAGTCTGGAGAGCTGGGGGCTAACTGTTGGGGTCAAAATCTCCTCGACGAAAACAATAGCCAAAAGTGTGGCCAGACACGGACGTTCACTACACTTCGTATAAACGGAACTTCGTCTGGTTAACGTTATATACGAAGTATATTTCATACCATCGAATTTTCGTATGAATAACGTTTTATACGAAACGCTTCGTACGGATAACGTTTTATACGAAATGAATAAAACCATACAATCAAATATCCGAACGGATCAATCAGACAAACACATCTCTCGACAGAACCTACATATAGGGATAATCATCATATCCGAGCAAAACCTGCTTAGAAATTCAGAGCTGAAACAGCTCGGATCCAAGCTGAACCAGCTCAGATCCGAGCTAAACAAGCTCAGAAATTTCAAGTTGAACCAGATCGGATCCGAACAAATCCCTTCTTGTTTATCGAGCACAATTTACTCCTTTGGAAGTTCCGAGCTCAACGCATTCCTTAAGAACTTCCGATCTGTACATATTCCAAAAAAATTCCGAACGGACATTCCGCTTAGATCAGACGCTTGGACATTTGACGATATCTTCCTCTACGGACGCACAACAAGAGGCAACCCATCTTCAGAACAACAACGTATACATCCCTATTCGTTAACAAGAATTTCCATATAAAGTTATGCGAGATACGATCTTGGATTTAACGCACAAGATTTGTATTTTCGAGACTGTGGGCCGAATCAAGAAGTCCATACTCAAACGGACTCGGATCTTCCATTTTCTTTCCATTCGGCAAAATAGGTTAAGCCGCGGAAGTATGATCATAAAAATGGAATGATAAACTCGAAGAAGAAAAGGAGGAGATATCTCTGAGCATAAGAGGAAAATCCGATCTGAAAAAATAAATCTCAACGGAAATGGAATATACGATAACATGAAGATTTCCCAAAATCTTGTAGATGAAGATCCTCGAAGCCGACTCGCTGCGACTGACTTTATTAAAATACGGACTTTCTACGATTTAGCCATCTCGAAAAATCCTAGCATCTAGACTTAGAATTTCTTAAGCTTTTAAGCATTTTTTATGTTTGTAATCTTTTTCCGATCTCTCATCAGTAAAATATCCTCCGAGTATTCTATATCAGTGTTTTTACTCTTATAATTTATGTTCCCTAAACTTTTAGCTCTACAAATATTGCAAGTGCGAGTTCCAACTCTCACACTAAGAATGAACACACACAATGTGTCCGTCAATGGTAGGTCATTTCACCAGATTGTCCATGTCAAAACTCATCATGTTATCACCAACATGCAGAGCTATACTGCCTCTCTTAACATCGATGATCGCTCCAGTAGTAGCCATGAAAGTTATACCCAAGATAAGATGATCTTTTGGCTCTTCTCCATACTGCAAAACCACAAGTCTGTCAGGGTCAAGCAGTTGCCAATTTTCATTGGCATAACCTCCAAGAGTGATATATCATGGTTTTTCTAGGTTTTCAACTGTAATATAGTTGTATATATTGAGTCTTTAACATGGTTTTTCGAGTCTATTTAGTCTTCTACAGGTAGGCTTGCGTTTGAAGCAAAGAGTGGGATTATAGGACGTTTCTGTTGATTTGTGCAAGGAGCTGAAGTGAGAGTCTCGACCACGACTGGATGTCGACCGACACTCACCTTAGTGTCGGTCGACATTGAGGGAGACATGACTTATACGCTGAGTTAAAGACATCTTTTGAAGATTTATAAAGTTGTCCATAAGTTTTCTCTAATTCTAATCTAGCCCCAAAACGTGTTTAGTAGTTTAATTAGGTTTTTCAGACTCAGTATCATGATATTGTTCTTACTTTTGTTCTTGATTTGGAGATTGAGAGATTTGGTGCCAAAGGGCTGTTCTTGCTATTTGTAACTTTTGAAAGAAGGATTTCGTACCCCTTTTTATCTATCTATTCAGTCTTTGGTTTTCTATTCAATGATGTGTTGTTTATCCGATAATATGTCTGAGTGGTAACCTAGTTAGATTTAGGAATTCTCATAGGATTTTTATGCATGTTTAGATAACTGATTGATTAGGATTCTAAATCTATCGTTCATCTCCTAAGTTGCGCTTAATACTGAATTCTGGACTGATCACCTAGGATTTATATCTGAGATAATTAACTTAGCACGAGAGTGTGAGTTATAATCTGAACGAACTTAGTGTGAGCAATTTGACTAGATACAAAGAGATTTGGTTTAGGAGAATTGTGAACCGAAGAACCCGTTTCTAATGCTTGTCTAGAACTCTAGGATTACAAAGAGATTTGGATCTCTAGGTTACTATATATAGAAATAATCTCTGCGAGAGTTGGATTGTTTATCGTTGTATTTCTAGTTCTTGAAATTGTGCTTAATCTGAATCTGGTTAGTTAAGTATCTGACATTGTATAATTCCCGAGAACTTCCTAAGTCTGACGCCTTTCTCCCATTGAAAACACACTTCAATTTACTTGCATTCGTTTACTGCTTTCTCTTGGTTGGCTTAGCTTAACTTGAAGACATATAGTCTATCGTGTGAAACTTGAGTTCTTGTGGAGTCGATACCCTGAAATACTACATTCGCATAACTGTGCACTTGCAGTAGAATAGGTATGTTTCTTGATCTATAAAAGAGACCCTATGGGATCATGATGCTTTGATCAGCTAGACTCATTAAGATCCTAATAGGCAAGAAAAAAATATCTCGAGCTTCTGAGCTACCAAGTAAGTCATGTGGTCCACACTTGAACCTAGATCGCACATTATCTCTCGAAACTATCTCTGAAAATTGAGCAATAAAAACAACTACATGGATCCTTCAGTTTCTATGGAATGCTTCCTTGAACCACAACATTGCACACTTAAATCATCATAACACTTTCCTCTTCAGTCATATTGCTCATAAGCATATCCTTTAAGCATCTCTTGACAATTGGAGTAGTTTTGATGGCATCAACTAGAAGAACTTGAATCAGAACCATGTTCATCATAGTCTTGAATTTAGCCAAGTATTGCTCTTGCCTTGACTTCCTGGTCCTCATTGGGAAAAGAACCTTTTGTTTATAAACCCAATCATCTGCAGATTTGAGTTTCTCGGTGTTTGGGTATTTGCGCATGAATCTTACGTCGATCGACGTTAGGGTTTTGTCGATCAACACAGGCTCCATTAGTCGGCCCCTTCATTGAGTTCTCAGTTGCACCGACCTTCACTGCATCTATTGTGGTCGATTTTGGTATGTAAGAACTCAAAAAATCCGCCAGAGGGAGCATGCATCAATCGAGATCAGTGTTGCGTTGATCGGTGCTTGCTTTGATTCATGCATCTTTTTCATTTGCATCGATTGTGGTTGACTTTGGGTTATCATTTGGTCTGTCAGATTTGAAATATCCTTTAAACCACCTTTCATCGATCAATATTGAGGCACATCGATCGACATATGGTTCCATTATGCAGTCTCTTCTTTTATTTCTTCTAACTCCACAAGCTCATCAATACTCATACCCTTTTTAAGCAGACATAAGCTGAAGAGTGTTGATTACCTGTGAAGGTACTCCTCTAGACAGTACCATTGTCGCCACTTCTGCTGATTTTTAAACCTTTGGCCCTGTAAGCGAATTCCAACAATGAAGTTAGCATCCTCTTCTTCTCATTATTCGCCAGGCTCAAATGTTTCAAACTTTGCAGAAAATTGGGCTTGCTTCTTGTTCACTAGAATATTACGAACTGAGTTCAATTTCGACTTCAGCTCAGAGATTTGCTTCTCATCTGCATTTCCAGCTTGTCTCTGCCTCTAAAAGTATGTGTTCTTGGTGATATTTCTAGACGTCAAGTTCTCAATCATCATATAGGCTTCCTCTAGAGATATCATGTTGAAATTCCCATTGTTTGAAGCATCGAGAGCCATCTGATACATCCAATCCACACCTTTGAAGAAGATACTCAACAACTGATCCTCAGAGAACCATGATGTGGACAATTTATCTGATGAGAATTGTTGGTCCTTGAGATAAATGAGAATTGTTGTTTCTCAATTCCTCTGATCTCGCATCATTGTAGAAGTTCTGCAAGAAATCATTTTCAACGTCATCCCAATTGGTAAGAGATCTTGTATGTAACTGTTTCAACCAATAAGTTGCTTCACCAACAAGAGTGTGCGGGAAGAGCTTGGAGAACATGAAATTATAGCTGACTCCAATGTGCTTCAGATTAGTCACCAAATCCTCGAACCTCTTAGTGTGTTCCATGGCATTCTCATGAGAAAAACCATGAAACTGATGTTGTCCAACAATAGCGTAGTTATTTTCATCTCAAAGTCGTTTATTTGGATCAGAGGGGGTATGATCGCTTATATGTGTACCTTGAACGCATCAGAATTGTTGTAATCACCAAGCGTCCTTCCTCTCGTGGCATGCACCTATACTTGCTCTTGTGCATAAGCTGTGTCAGCAGCATGTGCAGTAATATGTGAATATTCTGCGCCCACAACAACATTTGACACGATTATATTTCCTTCCCTATCCAATATATTACCCTGATCATTGTAAGAATTACCCTCTCGGTTTCTCAGAATACCAGTTTCGTCCTGTTTCAGAATCATGGTATTAGGATTCAACATCTCTTATGGTTTCTTCGCTTTTTTGTTCGTTCGTTCCAACCATACAAGCTCCTGATTTTGAAGAAACAAAAGCTCTTTTTCTGGGTTGCTTCTGGTTACACGATTAAACATGCACAGTATGTTGCCGAACTCGATGTCGATTGATGCTAATGCAGTGTCGATCGATGCTACGCGATTCCTATTGTAACCTAAAAAAACACAAGTCAATAAGAAAGAACGATGTGAGAAAACAAACTTAGTCTACACTCCAAACTTATATCTATTAGAGACTTAAAAACATCCTCGGCAATGGCGTCACAAACTTGATATGCTCAAAATTTAATTCTATAAAGCTACACTACAAGTACACATATGCATAATGCAATCATAGTATATATATAGATCGAATCCACTGAGATTCATGAATCTCACGATGACTTTTAGTGTCAGAGTAAGCTAAGCAGAAGTGGTTTTAATGAAATAAAATCAATGCAGAAAATTAAATCGGTTTGTTATCAAATGGGAAAATCGTCAGGTCAATGGAATTTCATAGGAAATTAAGTAATGCATATCAATTATCAGCCGTGATCGAATTAAGAACATGTTCTAAAATTCAAATCATTGAGATAAAATAAACCAACTTTCGTTGCGACAATTTACTAAGTTTAAAACCTAAAACCCTCCCCCCCCCCCAATTTCTTTGCGTTTATTAAAGATTAAACTAGCATTAAGCTCAAGTTTGATTCTTTCACAAATTATCTAATCTAATTTTCTTTGCAATTATCTAATTTATTCACCAAAAGTTATGTCAGATTATAAATAACACTTTATCGTCAACTTAATAAACTATGATTTAGATTCTAGGTGATCAATCAAAAACTAGTGTAAGAACAACTTAAGTGAATAACTAATCAAGTTATGAATCCTAATATGTAAATCAGTCTATCATTATATGAAACAAAAATCTCTAAACCTAACTAGAGATCTGCTCAGACATTTCAAATGAAACATATGACATGATTAAAATAGATATCATATAAATTAAAAGAGAATAAGAAACACGAGTTCAAAATCATCTCTCAAAAGTAGTATAGAGTATTGCATCAGTCCTAAGCTCTGATTTTTCTCAAAAACTTCAAGTATAAAAGCATGAATGATATTAAATAAACTAACTAAAACACTAATACATGTTTTGAATCACTTTTGTAAATATTAAAATTTGTGGGCATCTTTGTGATTCTTCAAAAATCTTTTTAGTCGTCTTGATTTTGTGATCGGAATCTCTTGTCGATCAAAGCAAGAGATGCATCGATCGACGCTCAATCCAAAGATCAATGGTGATTTTGATTATCTCGGCTTCAATTTCTAAAATTTCGCATATTGCTTTAAAATTTCTCAAATATCTCCAAAGATGTGCAAACTTATAATAATTCTAAAAATTTGAAAGACACATAAACGACTTAATTATATATATTTATTATGACTTAAAACCCACAAAACTATAATATATCAGCAGTTGATGATTTAATTAATTACAAGAGCTTCAACATAGATTTATAAAAACTATAATATATCAGCAGTTGTTGATTTAATTAATTATAACTTAGATTTATATTAAAAAAAAAAAGCTTCTGTGGACATTTATAAATATATCAAATGTTCTGACGGATTTGATATTATACCTGTAACATGCCAATTTCTTTGGAAGACTTTTCTCATAGTGCAAGGCTGTGAGGCGTTACATCATTGATTTGATATTTTATTTCCATGTAAGATTTTGTCATATGTACATTAATTTTGTTTGTATAATTGGGTGTGTCCACCACACCATAGTTGGTTATTACAACAACAAAAAACCACACCATAGTTGGTATATGTATAAATTTCAACTTGGCAAAGATAAAACAAAGATTACAAGTTGCAGCTTTTACACGCTGTTCGTCGCATATAACTTAATTGTGTGTGGTGGAAAGAGTAACGACGTTAGACTAGTTATAGATTCTTAGACTATATATAAGTTTGGAATAATAATCTATTTCTCCCAACAAAAATATCATATTGCATCAGATGATGCCTATTTCTAAAGTCTTATGTCAAATATTTATGAAAACAAAATTTGAAATCTATATCTCTCTGAATTGAAAATTTATGAATTAATTACACACATGTTTTAGTTTTATTGGTCTATGATCTAAACCAACACAAATCTATTTATAAACCAGTATCAAACCACCTAAAACACTAAACCAACTTTTTTTTAAGAGTTCTTTACCATAAAAGGTACTTTGGCCTTTAGTAATTTCAAAATAAATCACTTCACAAAGGTACTTTGTGACTATGAATTTTCAAAACTGTTCTTGCCTTTTCTATTTCTCATCCTTTTTTTACTTTTTTTTTTCAATCATAAATCTACTTTTTTTTAAACTTTTAAGTTAAAATGAAACCTAAACTCTTTATCTTTCATCTCCATCTCTTTCTTCTAACATTTCTCTTCACCATCTCCTTCTTTCTTCCATCTTTTTTTTTTACGTTTGGTCTTTCATTCTTCTATTTTTGTCATCTCTTTCTATTTTTGTCATCTTTATCTCCATCTTTTTCTTTCCGCATCTTTTCATTTTTATTCTGTCATTCTTATAAATCTGGATTTATAAATCTTTCAAATTTGTTAATTTTTTCATTTTTTAAGGAGATCTATTCTTATTGAACGTGACGAAATCCAGGAGTGCGGACATAATTGATAGTAAAGGTGTTGATTCAGCGGTTCGTGCCTCTCGCAAGACGGCGAATCAAAATGGCTCAGGCTCATGTTCGTTTTTGCTTATTGGGTAGTTTCCTTCTCAATTGTTGAAACTTAGTTGTGAGTATAGGGTTTAATGGAAGTCTTACACTGAATTGAGTATATCAGGGACTTGTGAAGGAAATTCAACTTACAAACTAGTATAAGTTTTCTCTCATAGTGATAAGCTTCTTGGTTGGTGTGATGTTTGCAGGATGGATAGTACCTTTGCCCATCAGATCATATTTATGAGGATATGTTGAACTATGGAAATCATTCGGTGGGCATCCCCTTCTGTAGATCCAATCTCCCAACAATGTATGGTGAGTAAATTTAGGGTTTTGCTTATTCAAATCAATTTGTTACTTTCTTAGCTCACATTTTTGTTTACTCTATTTCTGTTTCTGTTAAAATTTGCATAGCTCACATGGCTCAGTTGCTTGCTAGATAAAGTTTATTTACTTCTATTAGATCGAGTCTTTGGACAAGCATCTTTGGATGTTGATTTGACTCAGTTGTACAACGATCTATGGACAGTGATCGGTGGACATCAAACTGTCCATATATTTACTTTATGCTCCTTAATCACTCTTATTTGACATGTTCTTGTGGACATTGATTTGTGTACGCTGTGTTACAGATTAGTTAAAATTCTCAAATACTTGTAGTTAATGGACACTAGTAGTTAGTGTTATAAAATTCTAAGTAGCACAAATTATGTAATGGACATTGATATTTGGATTGTGCTCTCATAAAGTGATAAGTGTACTGCTTAAAATACCAAACTTTGTTTAACGGCCTTTTTATATTAAGTTATTCACATTGCTTTAGACATATATTCAGTTACATGTTCCTCGCTGTATATGTGGCACTGATTTGTCTCTTGCTTAGTCTTGCTAATTTATGAATCTTTATGTGTCAGTTTTATTGGGTCTTTGTATAGACTTTAACATGGATGACCATGTTTTTGTGTATGTTTGCTTGTACTCGACCATACGGACATGTTCTCGTTTACACTAGCCAGTAGACACCATTATATATATTTATATGTGTACTTGTTTGTTTAATTGTACATCGTTACTAGTGTGGACACCATATAGTGGACACCAATTTAATTACTGAACATTTGTGCTTTATTCATGTTTGCAGTATAACGATGGACAAGATCCACAATCCATCCATTCTCGGTAGCAAAGTGTATTGTATGGATGAACATATTTCCGTGTACACTTGTTTGTGAACACATATAAATGTAAATTTCTTAGTGTTCATGCTTTTCGTATAGACTGTCACTTGGATTGGGCTCTCATAAAGTGATATGTGTACTGTTTAAAATACCAAACATTGTTTAACGACCTTTGTTATATTAAGTTATTCACATTGCTTTAGACATATATTCCGTTACATGTTCCTCACTGTATATGTGGCACTGATTTGTCTCTTGCTTAGTCTTGCTAATTTATGAATCTTTATGTGTCAGTTTTATTGGGTCTTTGTATAGACTTTAACATGGATGACCATGTTTTGTGTATGTTTGCTTGTACTCGACCATACATACATGTTCTCGTGTACACTAGTCGGTGGACACCATTATATATTTATATGTGTATTTTTTTAATTTAGTTGTACATCGTTACTAGTGTGGACACCATATAGTGAACACCAATTTAATTACTTAACATTTATGCTTTATTCATGTTTGAAGTATAACGATGGACAAGATCTACAATCCATCCATTCTCGGCAGCAAAGTATATTGTATGGATGGACATATTTCCGTGTACACTTGTTTGTGAACACATATAAATGTAAATTTCTTAGTGTTCATGCTTTTTCGTATAGACTGTCACTCAAATATAACTTAGAAATATTGTCACATGTATTGTATGGACGGATATGTTTTTGTGTACACTGTCTTATGATATTTTTTTCCACAATTCATTCTCTATGATACATTACTTTGGGAATAAGTATTCATCGTAACATGGACAAATTAGTATTGACAAGTTTGTGTGTATAATTTTATGTCCACAAGATTTGATCTAAAACATATCAAAATGGGTGTTATATTATAGAGAAAAAATAATTATAAATTATAGTATCAAAATTATATATTTTATATTTTTAAAAAGCTTAAAATTTGAAGGAAAAAAAAAGAAAAAAAGAGATAAATAAATTATAAAAAAAATATAAAAATATGAGAGTGTAGGAGAGAGGGGCCGTGAGAGGGGAGATAGGAAGAGAGTAAGAACTAGTCTCCACCATCAGATTTAGAATAAATGGATAGTCCAAATTAAAACAAAAATTAGATTCTCCTCTCTCCAACCTAATTTGACGGATCTGAAAAAAAAAATTCCCCCATTTTCCAATCCAACGTCCCACAATTTCCAGAATCAAAAAACAAATAAATCTATAAATAATTAAAACCAAAACCTGATGAAACCAAAAAGCAAGGGTGTTATGGTATTAAAAAAAGACAATAGTGATCAAAGTACCCAAGTATCTTAAATTGTCTTTTAGAGTAATAAGTTTGTGTAAAGTGCCTTAATCTCTTACACACTCTTCTTTTAAACGATTAGCAAACAAGATTAGCAAAAAAGATTAGCAAACAAGAAAAACACAAGATTTACATCTACTTTATACTGTTATGGGTTTCGTTATAACCGAAATCATAGTTCCTTTGTTCTTTTCTGCTTTACAATATGAATAACTGTGATAATAATTAAACGGGGGAAAAAATCCTTAAGACACTCGTTGAAGCGATGAAGCGGCTACTATTCTGGAGCCAAGTATAACACAATTATAAGCCTTTGCATGGAAGGTCAGATGTTCACCTAAGATAAAGCATTTCATTTGGCAAGCGTTATCAGGTTGTTTACCAGTCACAAAAACTTGAAGAAAAGAGGAATAAAATGTGACACTCGTTGCGTTCGGTGCGGAGCAGAGGAAAAATCAATAAATCATGTCTTATTTGAATGCCCACCAGTAATGCAAATTTGGACATTATCCCACATACCCACAAATCCGGAGTTTTTTTCCAACGGTATCTATCTACACAAATATGGATTATCTGTTTTGGCGATTACCTTTGGTTAAGGAGATGGATATCTTCCCATGGTTACTATGGTACATTTGGAAGAGCAAGAATGATATGGTCTATAGTAATATTGATCGGGACCCCCAGGAAACATTAAGATTGGCAGAAACAGAGTTGACTACATGGGGAGATGCGCAGCAAAAGGAAGCAAAGGAAACAATACCAGAAACGTTAGATGGGGCTAACTGTGAACTTGATGAGATAATCACAGGGCAATGGTGTTTTGTGGATGGATCCTGGAAAGAGGGTGATCAGTTTTTAGGTCAAGGATGGTATAGTGGATATGGGAGAGATGTAAATGTTTTGATGGGGGCAATGAATATCAGAGCCAGTTTATCCCCACTACATGCCGAATTTGAAGCACTGGTGTGGGCTATGGAATGCATGAAGTATCATAGACATCAGCACATCACATTTGCAACAGACTGTTCAGAATTAGTAAAGATAGTGTCGGAACCAGAAGAATGGCCAGCTTTCTCGATTCACTTAGACGAGTTCCAAGCAAGAAGGGAGTACTTTGCAACTTTTGAACTCATCCATATTCCGCGCACAAAAAACATGATGGAAGATAGACTAGCACGCCCGTCAAAGATCGTCATATTCAATCCACGTTGGACCGGAACCACCAAGCTGGATTAGTGATAAATAAGTTACTTGGTTTTCTTGTTGACAAAAAAAAAATTCCTTAAGACAAATGCATTCATGTCCGGTCGTCCAGTCAAATTCAACCGATTGTGTTTAGCATTTGTACAATGACTTTTAGTTAATTAATGCATGTATTCGAATAGAAGTTTCACCCAAAAATATGAATCTTCAGATCATTCTATATTTAACCAGAAAAATCTCTCTAAAACACCAAAAAAAAAAAAGCATTAAAAGTTGACCAAAAAATCATTGAAAGGATAATGTATAAAATATTTTTCAATAATGAAGAATTTCGACAGGAATGACGTAGACTCCTCCACCTCGAGGTATATTGAAATGCAATACTGATGCTTCTTAGCATGTAGAGTCTGAGAAATGTGGTATTGGATGGTTGTTAATAGATGAGAATGGCAATGTTCTTTGGTGTGGAGCAAAAGCGTACCCAAAACTTCAGTCTTCCTTGCAAGCTGAAGTGATTGCTCTCTCAACTATGAATTGCTTGGATAATTTAGTTTTTAGAGTGATTCTCATAAATTAGTGCAAGCCATAAACAACCCTCAAGAGTGGTTTCGGTTGCGATGCTACACAACTAAGTGGATCTCTTGGTATAATAAGAATAAGTTTGAAGCCTCATCAGTCTGCCTTCGAAGTGAGACAAGCAAACACGTGTACGGATAGAAAAGCTTATTCTCTAGATTGTTGTACTCATTGGCTTGAAAAGGAGAAACCTAATGCCTTTGCTCTGCTAAAATTTCTTGGACTGGACCTCTCTTGAACTCAAACAAGGCTAAAATTTCTTGGACTAAAATCTACACACTAAAAATAGAAGGCAGGCTTGGTATTAGACCCTTGAAGAAGGTAAATACAGTCTCCATTTTAAAGCTGATATGGAGGATTCTTTCAACAGAATCTTCTTTGATCAAGAAAGGATCAATATGGTCTCAAAAACAAAGCAAGAACGCGCCCGACTTCTCTCCGGCGCATGGGGGCGCGTGACGCATTGTGTCGGCGAACGGCTAGTGGCTCCGGCTTCGTCTCGTCGAGCTAGTCACGATGGTGGACTCGTTTTTCAGGATTCGGGTATTTTGGAAGTTATGGAAAAATCAAAACCTTTTTGGGTTTTAAAAACCTTGATCTTGTTTTCGAGAGTTACATGGAGTGAGAAGAAAGAAGAAAAACGTGGAGATGGTCTGATGGGACTTTGAATGACTCTGGATCTCAACAGGGCTTTGCCATAAAGAATTTAGGATGAGTTTTTTTAAAGTAGATGACCCGTATTTATAGGGATGAGAGATGGGAAAACCCTAGGTCAAGGAAAGGAAAGCAGGTTTTGGGCATGGCTTTTGGGCTTTCTCTTATTTTCTAAAAAATAATTATATGGTTAGGCCAGGGCCATTACAAATTTTCTCCCCTTGAAAAGAATTCGTCCCGAATTCTGATGTGCGCGGTTTCCCGGTCACTCCTGAACTCAAGGGTATCGTTCCGCTCAGTGTGTAGAGACTGGTGCCATGGAAAGTCCGAATGGGAAAGGCACGGGAAGTTAAAAGAATGAATATAATATAAGGTGTAGGGCTACATAGTTTGAATAAATAAAATAGGAGAAAAACCAGCTATGCGGAAACCGCGGAAAAACTCAAAACAAAAAATCCCAACAACTAAAAAGAATAACTATGCCCTACACCTAAAAATCTCCCAATCCCCTGACTCTAACCACCAGGTGATCCTCGAGTGCGGTACTCAAGATCCATGTCGCCTCGATACACCTGATCTGCATCGCTCTGGTACTCCTGGTCAGA
Organism: Orychophragmus violaceus; assembly: GCA_030180135.1. NCBI lineage: Eukaryota > Viridiplantae > Streptophyta > Magnoliopsida > Brassicales > Brassicaceae > Orychophragmus > Orychophragmus violaceus. The sequence continues at coordinate 28,181,265 of CM058230.1, read as the reverse complement.
ATCCGGCTCCGAATCCGAAATGGTGATCACTGGTGGTACTGCTGGCTGCTACTGCATCTGTGCAGTCTGCATCTGTGCAGCCTGCTCTTGCATCTCCTCACGCACAGCCCGGTGGCGATCTAACCACTTCTGATCTACGGCATCCTGCTGCTGCCTGAGCTTCTGCTCGCGTTCCCACTCAGCCTGCTCCTGGCTCAACCTCTCATGTACCCGCTCTCGATTAGTCTGATGCTTCCTCAGTCACTCTTAATCCCTGGCTTCCTGCTGCTGTATTAGCCTCTGCTCAAGGTCCCACGCAATATGCTGCTCTGCCATCACTTGTTGTCTGATGGCCTTATCCCTTTGGTTCCTCTCTCTCACCCGCTGTCTGTAGACCAAGTCCATATGGTTCCTCAACACAGACTGCATAGCGAGCAGCCATCATCACTAAGATATACTCCCCAAACTCTCTATGATATGTCATCCCCTGACGGATCTCCGGCAAAAGTTCATCCATGAACATAGACATCATGTGCATCGTTGATCGGGGGTAAGTACGACTTGCGTCCCAGATGAACTGCTGCAAGTATTCCTCAATTCTCATTCAAACCATCAGGAAAGGTCGGGGTACATCTCGTGGGGGTGCCTGCGCCTGAGGCCCCGCTGTCGCTGCTCCTGGGGTGTCGTCCTCTTGTAGGATCGACTTTGGTCCAAACTCCGGGCAAGGTAGGTCATACGGGGCTGGGAGTCTCACAGTCATGAAACACACATGTGTTGGCGGCTCAGGGTAACCCTCCTCCACTGCTGGCTCCTTCCCAGGTCTCCTAACACTAGGTGCATCCATAGGGTTCACCGATATTGACGGGACACCTATGGGCGTCTTCCGTGGTTGGCCTCTCCCTCTTGATGGTCTCGAAACTGACTCAACTGTCACTGATGGAAGCACGGGTCAACCTATGAGGTACAAGGTGGGTGTGAAGGAACGTTTAGTTGATCCTGATTCAATTCCAGATTCATATCAACCTAAACATGCGATCTAGGTTCTTCTCAGAATAGAAACTAATGATGATCTCACCTTATACCTGTTTGTTGCAGCGGAAGGAATAGAACAGGTTAGAGATCAGATAGATGCACCGAGGGATGAATCCTCCAAAGGTTCACACACGCTTTCACAGGAAACAGCTGCTAGACCACAAGGGGAACTCGGCGCAGAGAGAGAGAGAGTTTACGGCTCAAGTGTTAGGGTTAATCAGTCTGAAACTCGAGTTTTATGACACAAAACTCGTCCTGTTCCGTTTGGGCCATTTGGCCCAAATACCAATTAACTCGTCGGTGTTTGCGCATTGCATCGATCGTTGCACCTTATGCATCGATCGATGCACAGTGGCTAAACCTTTTATTCTCTCTAAGTACAGTAAATGCCTAGCACTTTTACTGTACTTCTGCTAAACCGTTCCTACACATTTTCCTGTTAGCTTAGGCGTGTGACCCATATGGGATCATATAATAAAGGCAATAAGTCCAAGACTTATAGATCATGAGCGGACTCTAGCAAGCCATCATGACCCCCAGTATTATATGACTTATGTCTGATCATTGACATGCTCTTACTTTCTAGAGACAGTACCGAGATTACTGGACACAATTCCAACAATCTCCCACTTGTACTGGAATCTCTGTATTCATAATCCTTTTGTCTCAATATCTCGATTAGTCATAAGGCAAGATTAGTGTCATCCTTATAAAGCCTAATCTTGTTCATCGGACTCTGATTTGATACTGACAATCCAAACGACTCGGGAAAGTCCGTTTGAGCATGGCCATGCGTTTTCCAGTATTCAAATCTCCGATTGGCCTAGAGATATTCACTCCATTTATATTGGAGGGACAAATCCCATCTTGTTTCATCACTGTAAACTACTCATTTCATGATGTTCCCAAACAAGGTCCTTATAGCTATCGCAGAACGATAGCGTTAGACAATGATCAAAGTACACCAGTCCATGTGCAATCACATGCATGTGAACTCAGGTCTAAGGACCATACTCTATAGTCGTAGTAAGAATCTCTTATGACACAGATATAAATATCCTGAAGAGTTCTTATAATCGGGTCTTGTCCGGTCGTATGTTCCCCAACATACACCTATGTACTGACTTTGATGCCGAGCATCTATGACATACTGAGACTTTGTCATAAGTCACGTACCAATCCAGTCTCACACGGTTGTTGGTGTTCCAATTTCAACAACCTTCGACTAGGGACAGGATGATATGAAATATCTATCAAATATAGGGTCTCATGATCAAGCCAAATGACTTCGATGACTTAAGATCAAGTCATTTACTTCGATGGCCTATAAAATGATTCATATCATTTTGGAACGATTATTTCATCACAGTTAAAATAATCTTGAAATAATAATTTCATTAAAACATAAAATAATGTTTTACAAGAACATATCGAATAACTAAAATAAAGCTCACAAAACTCCCACTCAAATTTAGATTACATTTCAATGTTTCTAATGCCTACAGCTTCAGTCAGGAACTCGAGCTTAGGCCTTGGGAGTGGCTTTGTCAACGGATCAGCGACATTATCATCTGTCGGAACTCGGCTGATCTTGACTTCCTTTCTATTAATGATGTCACGTATCAAGTGATATCTTCTTTGAACATGCTTGGATTTCTGGTGTGATCTTGGTTCCTTTGCCTGAGCTATAGCACCATTGTTGTCACAAAACAGTGCCAGAGGCTCAGCCGCATCTTGTATCACACCTAGTTCCATAATGAACTTTCGTATCCAAACAGCTTCCTTCGCTGCTTCTGAGGCGGCGATATATTCAGCTTATGTAGTGGAATCAGCAACGGTGTCCTGCTTGGAGCTTCTCCAACTTACTGCACCGCCATTCAGACAAAAGACATAACCGGACTGTGACCGGAAATCATCTGTGTCTGTCTGGAAACTTGCGTCCGTGAATCCACTGACTTTAAGCACATCACTTCCACCGTACACCAAGAATTTATCCTTAGTATGTCTTAGATACTTCAAGATATTCTTTACGGCAATCCAATGGTTTTCACCTGGATTTGACTGGTATCTACTCGTCATGCTCAATGCATAAGCAACATCAGGACGAGTACAGATCATGGCATACATGACAGATCCTATTGCAGATGCATAAGGAATATTCTTCATGCGCTCAAGCTCAGCAGCCGACGCAGGGCTCTGCTTCTTGCTTAGCGTTGTGCCATGTACCATTGGCGTGAAGCCCTTCTTGGAATCTTTCATGCTGAATCTTTGTAGGACTTTGTCAATGTATGAGTCTTGACACAAGCCTATCAGCCTCTTAGGTCTATCCCGATAGATCCTAATTCCAAGAACGTATGCGGCTTCACCCATGTCTTTCATGGAAAAACAACTTCTAAGCCAGTCTTTTACAGACTTCAGCATTGGAACGCCGTTTCCGAGAAGCAGTATGTCATCGACATACAGAATAAGAAATACAATCTTGCTCCCACTAGTTTTCTTATACACACATTGTTCTTCTTCGTTTCTGATGAAGTCAAATTGCTTGATCGCTTCATCAAAACGAAGATTCCAGCTCCTCGATGCTTGCTTCAGTCCATAAATGGATTTATGAAGCTTGCATACTTTCCCAACATTCTTTGGATCTATGTAACCGTCAGGTTGTGTCATATACACATCCTCTTCCAGAATACCATTCAGGAAGGCGGTTTTCACGTCCATCTGCCAAATTTCATAATCATGAAAAGCTGCAGTTGCTAGTAGAATCCGAATAGATTTCATCATAGCCACCGGTGAATAGGTTTCATCGTAATCCACACCGTGAACTTGTCTGAAACCTTTTGCCACCAACCTGGCTTTGTAAATCTGGACATTTCCATCCACGTCAATCTTCTTCTTGAAGATCCATTTGCACTCGATGGCTTTTACACCAGCGGGTAAGTCAACCAACGAAAACACTTGGTTGACCGACATGGAGTCCATTTCGGAATCAGTGGCCTTGCGCCACTTAGAGGAATCTGGGCCCATCATGGCTTGATTGAAGTTCGATGGTTCATCACCATCAATGATCAGAAGATCATGACAGTCAGTCACGAGGAATCCCTGATATCTCTCGGGTTCGTGACGGATCCTCCCGGATCTTCGAACTTCAGGTACTACAGGTTCAGGCTCTACAATTTCTTGTAGATCCTCCTGCTGCTCTTCCTCATTAGGTTGAGCAGTATCCTGTTCATCTTGAATTTCTTCAAGCAGTACCTTACTCCCACTGTCTTTCTTAGAGAGAAACTCCCTCTCAAGAAAGTTACAATCCCGGGCAACAAAGATCTTGTTCTCGGAACGTAGATAGAAGTAATAAGCCTTGGTTTCCCGTGGATAACCAATGAAGTAGCATTTATCAGATTTTGGTGTAAGCTTATCTGAGATTAATCTCTTAACATAGGCTTCACAACCCCAAATTCTTAGATAAGACAGCACTGGAGCTTCTCCAGTCCATAATTCATATGGTGTCTTCGCTACTGCTTTTGATGGCGCTCTATTTAGAGTGAACACTGCTGTTAGCAGAGCATATCCCCAAAGGGATATTGGAAGGTCTGTGTGACTCATCATAGATCGAACCATATCTAATAAGGTCCGATTTCTCCGCTCAGATACACCATTCCATTGAGGTGTTCCAGGAGGAGTGAGTTGGGATACGATCCCACACTCTCTCAGATGATCACTGAATTCCTGGCTTAAGTATTCTCCTCCTCGGTCGGACCGAAGGGCCTTAATGCTTTTGCCAAGTTGGTTATGTACTTCATTTTGGAATTCTCTGAACTTTTCAAAAGATTCAGACTTATGTTTCATCAAATAAACATATCCATACCTACTGAAATCATCAGTGAAAGTAATGAAGTACTGATAGTTTCCTCTTGCATTTGTGGACATTGGGCCACACACATCAGTGTGTATCAGGCCCAATAAGTCACTGGCCCTCTCGTTAGGTTTATTAAAGGGGGCCCGTGTCATTTTGCCCATCATGCAGGATTCGCATTTCTCACATGACTCAAAATCAAATGAGCCAAGAAGTCCATTCGAATGGAGCCTCTTGATGCGTTTCTCGCTGATGTGCCCTAAACGACAATGCCATAGAAACGTTCGGTTTTCCTCATTAGGTTTAAACCGTTTTGTATTAATGTTATAAATTGGCGCGGATTGATCGAGTATGTAAAGCCCATTCGTAAGAGGGGCAGAACCATAGAACAAATTGTTGCGATTGAAGGAACATAATTTATTCTTAACTGGAAAATCATAACCTTCCAAATCCAACAAAGAAATTGAAATAATATTTCTGCTTATAGCAGGTACAAAATAACAATTATTAAGTTCTAAAATCAATCCCGAAGGTAAAGACAACAAGTATGTGCCTACAGCTAGTGCTGAAACTTTCGCTCCATTCCCAACTCGTAGCTCCACTTGTCCTTGCTTCAGCCTTCTACTGTTGCTGAGTGCCTGCATATTAGTACAAATATGAGCCCCACAACCAGTATCCATGACCCATGAGGTATTATCAGAAGTAGTTGTATTAACTTCTATAACATAAATACCTGATGAAGAAGTCTCGAAAGTCTTCTTCTTCAATTCCTTTAGACCTTCCTGGAATTTCTTACAATCTCTTCTCCAATGCCCCAGTTCTTTGCAGAACCTGCACATGTCAGTAGGCCCAGCCTTGGACTTGGGCTTGGGCTTTGGCGTGTCCTTGTCCGCGACTTGGACAGCCTTGGCCTTTCCCTTATCCTTAGCAGAGGATTTCTTAAACCCCTTGCCCTTTTGCACCATAAGCACATTGGGGTCCTTGGCGGTTTTCCTCAAGTTGGGCTCTGCAGTCTTGAGCATTCCGTGAAGCTCAGGTAGTGTCTTACTCAAGCCATGCATGTTAAAGTTCAGAATGAACTGATCATAGCTTGCAGGTAAAGACTGCAGAATGATGTCGCAGGCAAGTTCCTGGCTGATTGGGCAGTCGAGTTTCTGAAGATGATCGAGATAACCCATCATCTTCAAGACATGAGGACTCACTGCCGCATTCGCAGCCAACTTACAGTCCAAGAGGTTCTTAACTGTCTGGAACCTCTCGGTCCTAGCCTGCTCCTGAAAAAGCGATTTCAGGCTTGCCATGATCTCGATTGGAGACAATACACTTTCGAACTGTTTTTGCAGCTCAGGAGTCATTGTCACCAACATCAGGCAATAAACATCATTTTCATCTGACGAATGCTTTTCCCAAGCATTGTGCAGAGTCCTGGCAGCATTGGCAAGAGGCCTCTCGGGGAGGGGATCTCGAAGGACATAATCCTTCTTCTCCTGCTTGAGGACCAGCCTCAAGTTCCTTGACCATGTCAGGAAGTTCGTTCCAGTCAGCTTCTCCTTCTCGAGAACAGACCGGATCGAGAATGTGTTTTGTGTGCTTGTAGTAGTCATATCTGAAATATATAAATAAAAAGGTTATTAGTTATTATGTTCAAAATGACTAATCTCGTATTAAAGTATAATATGATTAATCACGCATTATATTCAATAACCTAAGTTACCCTCAATAGAATATAATGATTCCAAGATCCACATATAACTAAAATTAAAGTGGGCCACTGGCCGTCACCCAACCTTAGCTTATATCGGTAAGCCCTATATCGGCTAATTATATCCGTGATATAACTCTTGGTTGTGAATCTGGGCCCGAGGCCCAATCCACTCTGATGTCTCAAGGCCCGGGACTCCCGATGGCCTAGTCAAGAAAACCAGACTATACAGTCATGTAATCATTAATGTCTGGGACTCCCAATGACATTTATGAATCACAAACCGTCTTACCCACGCAAAAGCAGACATCCTCACACTGTAAGGCCATGAATGCAATTGAATGGGCTTTGACAGCTGACATAGCCTGGACAAGACATCCAACGCTTGATATTATTTGAGGTTCGTAGGTTTATTAAAATTCATTCCCAAAATAGAAAATTACTATTTCGGGAAACTTTCTATTTTTGGAAACCTACTATTTTTGGAAACTTTCTAAAATTGGAAACTTTCTAAAACCGGAAACTTTCTAACTTTAGAAATTTCTTTAAAATCCAAAACCCGCAAACTCAGAAACTTCTATTTTAAGAAACTTTCTAATTTCAAAATTTCGGAAATTTTAATTTAAAATCGACTTTATAATTTTATAAAATAAATTTTAAATTAATCTGAAGAAAGACTCAAATAATTGGCCCAATTGTTTTAACTTCTTGGCCCGAGGCCCAAGAATTGGTCCATGTCCAAGACATGACCCAATTGTCCAATTAATTGACATAACCGGTCTGGTTCATTAAAACTGGTTTAACCAAGTTTCAATTACTACGATGACCACAATTGTCAACCGGTTATTTACTAAACCGGAATTTCTCAATTTATTTGGTCCAACCAAATCAAATTAGAAATTCCTGGTTTAGGCACTAAATCCAATATTTCTTTCGACATTGGATTTCTTATCCCGGTTTAACCAGACTTAATAAAATTATTAAATCTGTTTATTAAACCGAGACGTTTAATTTTAATTAAATTAAACCGAGCCAAAACCCTAACCGCATCGATCGATGCTCACAGCATCGATCCTGCAACGATCGTTCATCGATCCTGCATCGATCGATGCTCTCACGTGTGCACGAACGGTTATCAGGTTTGGCCGAGAGATTCTCGTGAGATCCATGCGATCGTTTGAACGATCCATGCGATCGCGGTCAATCTCTCGCGACTGCAACGATCGATCCTTGCATTGCATCGATCGATGCAATGCGATCTCAGTCGATGCAAAATCAGTTTAGATCACATACCAAATCAATATAGTTTGGTCATGCGATTTTTAAACAGTTTGTTTAGGATTCAATTCTTGTTTCTTAAGTGTTTTAATCTTATCAGTAGATTGATTCAAAAACACCTCTTTAAACAATCCTAAACATGAATCTAAACAAGAAAAACCAGAACCTAAAGCTCTGATACCACTGAAGGAACGTTTAGTTGATCCTGATTCAATTCCAGATTCATATCAACCTAAACATGCGATCTAGGTTCTTCTCAGAATAGAAACTAATGATGATCTCACCTTATATCTGTTTGTTGCAGCGGAAGGAATAGAACAGGTTAGAGATCAGATAGATGCACCGAGGGATGAATCCTCCAAAGGTTCACACACGCTTTCACAGGAAACAGCTGCTAGACCACAAGGGGAACTCGGCGCAGAGAGAGAGAGAGTTTACGGCTCAAGTGTTAGGGTTAATCAGTCTGAAACTCGAGTTTTATGACACAAAACTCGTCCTGTTCCGTTTGGGCCATTTGGCCCAAATACCAATTAACTCGTCGGTGTTTGCGCATTGCATCGATCGTTGCACCTTATGCATCGATCGATGCACAGTGGCTAAACCTTTTATTCTCTCTAAGTACAGTAAATGCCTAGCACTTTTACTGTACTTCTGCTAAACCGTTCCTACACATTTTCCTGTTAGCTTAGGCGTGTGACCCATATGGGATCATATAATAAAGGCAATAAGTCCAAGACTTATAGATCATGAGCGGACTCTAGCAAGCCATCATGACCCCCAGTATTATATGACTTATGTCTGATCATTGACATGCTCTTACTTTCTAGAGACAGTACCGAGATTACTGGACACAATTCCAACAGGGTGGTGCAATGGCACCTGGGGTCACGTCTGGCGTCCCTATCGTGAGGCGTCTCCTCTGACTGCTGCGTTGCGGAACACTCCTCCTAGTCAAGGCACAGGCGCGTAGAACGCTGACAGGACTGGGATCTTACTCGGACCCAGAATCAAAACTAGAGTTAGAAGACATCCTACATAAAACGAGAGAGGGTTAGGTCACAACATGAGATAATCAGTGATATATTGGTGTTTGAAAAGTCCTTTCGCAAAGTAGCCATTTTTTAAAAAAAATTCGCAAAAGCTTTTAAAAAGATTTGAAAACACGGTCTTTATGGTAAACATCGGAAGCTGATCTCCCAGGATGGCATTGGGAGACCTCAGCTAGGCTCTGATACCAAATTGTAACACCTCTCTCCCGGATAACTGGAGACACGACATTAGGGCTCCCGTCAAACCGGATTCGGCCCGACCAGGACGCTTTCTCAACTTGTCCAACGGCACTTCCTTCGTATTCAAATCCGCCAATGACGTCACATGAATGATCAATCTCGCATTCGGACCTGCAAAAAAAATGGGGACAAGGAAAGGGAAAGAGGACTGGGTAATTGTTTCAAACACAATTACCTAGCGAAGGAGGATTTAAGGAACCCGCGATCCCAGCTTACGCCACGCAATTACGAGAACAAGTTCTAAGCTAATATCACCTTGCAAGCACGCCCGAAGGCTTCACCATGCAATTCTAATGTCCACTCGTGCTTTTACACTCATGAACACTTCAACAGCTTGAAGGCCCACACAATCGACCCACGGCCAAACTTCTTCGGCCCGTCGGCCCTTCCTCTTGGGGGGCTCGCCAAAAACCCCTTCCGACGATTTCAAGAATGCGCACAATTCCGCTATGCGGCCTGCCACTCAACACCCTTTCGGGGGCCCTACCACAATACTATTTCATACATGTCCGTCACACACAATCAACACTTTCGGTATAAGTGGTATCCTAGCAATTCTATGATCCAAAATCAATCACATCAGGTGCCTTACTATCCTGCGTTACCTAGGAAAGACGATATTAACAAAGGACTCACGCCCGGAATTGAATGAGATAAGCAAGGGTCAAGACCGAGCCTCACCTTGGCCAAAGAATGGGAAAAAGCGTAATCTTAGAAGTTCCATTAACCTAAACGGACATCTGATATGGAAAGAGGACGAAAAATCGAGTAGATTAGGCTTTCGTTTCGCTCAAATCGGGCTTAGGATGTGGAAGTTATGATCAATTGAAAATAACCAGCTCAACCCACCTAGCCGAACTAAACTGGGATTTGAAATCAAAATTGAAATTGGAAACCGGTTTAAACCGAACAAAATTGATTTGATCCAGAAATAGAATTGGACCAGACCAAACCAAAAATAGAATTCGAATTGGAATAGGAAACCGAACCGAACTGGCCTAAACCAGACCAAACCGGTCAACGGTGGCGGTCAAAGGCAGCTCCGGCGGCGGTCAACGACGGCTCTAGCGGTCAACGGCGGCTCTCCGGCTGTTAACGGCGGCTCGGGTCGACTGCGGCGGCGGAGCGTGGCGGTCCTCCGGCGATGCGTGGCCGCGCATGGATCTCACGCGCCCGACTTCTCTCTGGCGCGTGGGGGCGCGTGCACCATCGTCTCGGCGAACGGCTTGTGGCTCCGGCTTCGTCTCGTCAAGCTGGTCACAATGGTGGGCTCGTTTTCTCGGGATTCGGGATATTTTGAAAGTTATGGAAAAATCAAATCATTTTTGGGTTTTAAAAGCCTAGATCTGATTTTCGGGAGTTACCTGGAGTGAGAAAAAGGAAGAAAAAAGTGGAGATGGTTTAATGGGACTTCGAATGGCTAAGATCTCGACAAGGCTTCTCCAGAAAGAATTTAGGATGAGTTTTTCTGGGTCTTATTTGTAGGGAATGAGAGAGGGGAAAACTGTAGGCCAAAAAAAGGAAAGCAGGTTTTGGGCTTGGCTTTTGAGTTTTCTCTTATTTTCTAAAAAAAAAATTATATGGTTGGGCAAGAACCATTACAATTGGTTTAGAGACTACGACTTCATTTTGGTATTATGACTACTGGTCTCAGCTTGAATGTCTATGGGATATATTGGCAAACCGAGGCTTCATAGTGGAGGAAGCAGTTAACACTCATCGCCGGCACAAACATAGAAACCATAGTCTAAATGATGTAGAAGAGGAAATAGCCAAAATAAGAACAGTGGCTTCAACTGCGGCAGACATTGCCCTCCGGAGGAAATGTGGACACTTACAACTTGGAGCCAGTTAAGGATGCCGCACCCGATTTGCAGTTGGAGTAAAATATTCTGGTTCAGACACGAGACCCCAAAGTACTCATTTGTAGCTTGGCTAGCGATGAAAAATAGGCTAACTGCTGGAGATGTTATGCAGCGGTGGAATGGGAATGCACATTTGGGTTGTGTTCAGAGCCGGCCCTTGGGCCAAACCAATGAAGCATGGGCTTGTGGCCGACAAATATATGAATTATCGGCCACAATTTTCCGAAAGTTAGTTTAGGTGTAGTGGTTCACAATGGGATGCATGAATAGATTGCGTTGAGTTTGAGCTTCTAAACATATGTGATAGCTCAACTTTTTATTTTTAATTTACAATTATAATATAAAATCAAGCAAACAAAAAAGGAAATTAAAGTAAGTCTAATTATATCTTCCTTTTTTTATCGATGTCGTTCTCTTCTTCCCATTTATCTTTTCTTCCTTTTTTAGATTCTTCATTTATTATATATAAGTTGTAGATAACTATACACTCTTTTCACATCGATCTTTTGTGTTTTAAAATATTTATAGTTTTTGTTTAACACATATTCTTATTTCTCAAGTTTTTAAAAATTATTATGAAACTTCAAAACCGGCCACATTTATGTCTCTAGTTTGTGGCCTTAAAATTCTCAAGACAGGCTCTGGTTGTGTTATATGTCAAGATCCACTGTAAACAACAAAGCATCTCTTCTTCGACTGCCAATATTCACGCCAAATATGAAAACAACTCACGAAAGGGATTCTGCAAAACAACCTCACAACATTTTGGGATGATCTTCTTGATATCCTCTCTAATCTAAATCAGAACCGTGTCCAAAGATTTGTCTTCATTTACATATTTCAAGCCACATTATATAGTATCTGGAAGGAAAGGAACTTGCACAGACATGAAAAAATCCATTCGCTAGCAGTAAGAGTTATCAAGATTTTGGACAAAACTATGAGATTAAGATTGTTATTTCTGCAGCAGTTGGGAGACAAGAAGTACCAAGAGGTTTTGATTTTTTGGTTTTCTACAAAAATTCCTTGAGCTTTGTGATAACCGAGATGGTCACAAGGTCGGGATGCGCGTCTTGCTAGAGAGTTGACGTGCTCGGTCCGAAGGAACTAAGTTGTTCTTGAGAGAGAACCGACTAGATTCAGAGACTAGCAGGAGTTAGAAGTGTGCTCGGGATGAACGAGAAGAGAATCGTGTTCGGGTTCGTTAAAAGAGAATAATATGCTCGGAACGAGCGTGTCTTTATATTCAGATATCCGAGCAGGTCGAGAGACGTGCTCAATTTACAATTCGGGAAATGGATTCTAGAGAGAGAAAGTAGTAAGTAGTGCACAAATCCCCAAAAAGTTGCATAAATGTACAGTGACGACTTCTATTTATAGTAAAATACGGTCGTACTTTTCACAGGCCGTTGACCGTTTGTCGGGCTCGTGCGGATGGGCCGTACTTGATGACGAAGTGGGCCGAGCCGTACGTTGTTTGGATGCTAGCGTAGCTGAGCCGACTTGCGTTGTTCGGCTTAGCCGAGCCGAGCCGAGAGTGATAAGCTGCACTCGAGCGTACGTATTTGGGCTGTTTTGTTTCTGTTGGGCCGGCCTTTAAATGGAGAATAAATCCTGGGCCTTCTAAGTGGGTGGAGTGCTAAGCCCACCTATAACAGTAAGCCCCCCCCCCCAGTTCGTCGATCTTCGTGCGCTTGGAGTTGACGTATTTGATGATGTGTTAGTTGGGCCGGTATTTATTCGGAATGGATCTGGTCGGTCCTACCGTTTCTTCTTAGGAAGCTCAAACGGTTTCTTGGGAAGAGCCGGATACTGAAGATTTGTTGGAGTAGTGATGATACCTATAACCGCCGGAAGACGAAGAGGTGCGTAGGGGGCCATCATTGTTCTTGTCTCGAGATCTCCCCTTTTTGCTTATAAATATATCGCGGTGCTCCTTCCCGTTTTCATTTCTCTCCTTCCGCAGGTAATTCGCTCTCCCTTCTCTCTAGAATTCTCTCTCTAGATTGTTGTTTGTTGTATAGTTTGTAAACATGAGGATTGAATCTCATTCTCAGTCGTCGTCCGATCGTGAGGATTTGTACTCGGTAAGACCGTCTCCGGGCAATTCTGCTCGATCTAGTTCATCCGCTGTGCAGTCAGATTCTTCAGCTAGTTCGGGGCGGACAGAGATTGTCGGGTCGTTCCTCCGAGAAGGTCCGGTTGGTTCTGTTCCTAGTTTGCTCGGTGCTCCGAATATTCAGGTTACTCACTTGATAGATTCGGACGACGACGGATCAAGGCCTTGGCGTCCATCGGTGATTTTTCCGTTGAAAGAGGAGGACGTTTGGCAGGTTGATCAGGCGCTTCTTGGGACTCTTTCTCCGGTTCCGAGCAGGTCAAAGAAAAGGATGAGTCAGCAGGCTTCGGGAGATCCCGAGGAGACGAAGAAAACTCGTCCTCTTCGTCCTGTTCTCCCCACTGAGTGTACCGACGACAACTTAAAGTGGTTGGTTGACAACTGTGACAGTGGTGGAGCCGGTCAACTTGAGTTGCGTAGACCCGAGCCGCACCAGAGGCCTTGGGATTGTCCGAAGGGATGGGTATGTTTGTACGACTTTTGGTTCAATCAGATCCATCTACGGTTCCCTCTTTCAAAGTTGCTCGTCGCCTATTGCGAGGAGAGGAGGATCGCGTTGTCCCAGCTGAGTCCTTCGGCCGTTCAGAATATAGTCGGCTGTACCATCTTAGCTGCCGAGTGTGGCGTGGATATGAGCCTTCGATTTTTCGAGGAGATCTCGTCTATTTCTGCGAATGGTACGACTCTTGGGACTCGCTATGTGAGTATGAGGGCTCTCTTCGATCTCAAGGTTTCTATTGCTAAGCCGTCGAAGGTCAATAATTGGCAGGATCGGTATTTTTACGCTCGGGTGAACGAGGCTTCGGTTCCAGATCCGAACAGACCGTATAGGACGAAATGGAATCGTTTTCATGGTAATCCTTTTTCGCTTTACTATTTCCTTGAATTAACTAACTCATGCTCGTTTTTTTTTGTTGGTAGATCGTCATCCTACTACGCTTTCTCCTCCGGATAACTTTCGGGACGACTTGAGGAAACTTGTTGCTCGTGGGATTGAGAAGTGGCCAGAAGTCAAAGCTGATCGGGTGAGGCGAGCTTTCGAGAGCCTTGATCAGAGTGAGATTTGCTCCCCTTCCCCTTTTTCCTTACTTTTGATCATCTTCTCGGTTTTCCTTTTTCTGATTTGAGGATTTTGGCAGATTGTCTTCTCCGCTCGATTGAATCTTTGATCGACCTAAACAGTCAGCCTTATTATCTCTACACGAAGGGAGGCAAACAAGCGGTAGATATGGGTCAGATGGACGTCGAAGTTTTTGATTACGTCGGGGAGAATCTTATCAATCCGCAGCCCCCGACCATCCCTCCGAACGAGGAGGTAATGTATGTTGACCTGGATCCCAATCGTCCTTTTTCCCCGTCGGTCGGGCCAGTACCTTCGGGGATGATTTTTGTGAATGAGTATCATCGAGACTTATTTCTTCAGGTGAGCGCGACGGTGGATGCGATTGAAGCTGAGCGAGCCGAGAAGCATCGGAGGAAGAAGAAGAATAAGAAAAGGACTCGTGATGATGGCGCGGCTGGTGCCGAAGGGGATGACACGGAGGAGCCCTCCGGAGTACCTCCTTTGGAGAGGAAGAGAAAGAAGAGAACTGTCGATGCGGAGACGTTTGTCGGGGGTCAAGCGAACGATTCTTCGGTTGAGGCGCCCGGACATCCTATTATAGGAGGGGGTGAGCTGGTGGTTCATCCCGAGAACGTGGATCCTCTGCTTGATCCTTTGGATGAAGATGGTGTTGAGGCTGGTCGGGAGGGTGAGAAGGATGGAAACCGTTCTCCCGGGAATCAGAACGAGGATGCGGTCACCGACTTTGATTTTGGTTTCAGCTATGAGGGCTCCAAACCGATTATCCGTGATGGAGAAGCTTGTGCGGATTTGTTCCGTATGCTGAGGGATAGTCCTCCGAGGGAGCTTCTTCCGGTTAACCGTACGCCTTTCGCGGAGAATAAAAAGGCGGCAGCAAAAAGTTTTGCTCGGGTAAGCTCCCCTTTTTTTTTATCTTCCCTTCATAATTACTTGGTTCTGATCCGGTGGTCCCTGTTTTCTTCAGGGGCTTGCTCATTACAACCTGCTGTTCGATGAGTATGAGAGTCATCGGGTTGATCTTGAGAGGGTGATCTGTACTCTGAGGAGGGAGCTCGGTAAAGCCGAAAGGACTATTTCCGAGCTAGAAGGGTATCGCCAGGTGGCAGCTGCTGCAGAGGCGCTTCGCTCATCTCTCAAGGTTGAGGAGGAGAAGGTGTCGGCTTTGGAGGAAAAGGTTGCTGAGCTTTCCACCGAGAATGCTCGGTTGGATGTCGAGAACAGGGAGTGTCTGGCCGATTGTTCGAATGCTCGGGCCGAGGCCGATGAACTGACGGTTCGGGTTGCAGACCTTGAGAGTAAATTGGAGTCGGAATGTGCTCGACTCATGACCTCTTTGCTTGAGAAGGAGCGTATATCGAGCAAGGCGCAGGCTCGGCTTTCCAAGATAAAGAAAGCCAATGAAGAGAAAGAGCTTGGGAGGAGAAACCATACACTGATGAACCAAGCTGCTGCTGTTGCGTCGATGCTGGAGGCGCTCGTCAAGGAAGGGTTTGCTATTCCTCCCGACAGGATAGCCAAGGCGCATTCGGATGTTGCTCGTTTCAAGCAGGCGCTCATCTCGATTCAGTTTACCGACCTGGTTGAAGGGGATTTTGTTATGACTCCGCCAGGTAGTCCAGGTCGAGTCGATGGGGCTTCTTCAATGCCTGCTTTGGATCAGTCTGTCTCGAATCGTGCGCTCGTGACATCTTCGGTGGTGGACGGGAGCGGAAACGAGGATACAGCTGAAGATCGGGCTCCCGAGGCTTCCTAGACTTTCTCCTTATGGATCTTTGTTGTTTTTTTTGTGTGAAGCTTGTTGTAAACGGATTCGTGCTTTTGAGCACTTTTAATGAATTTTATTTTTCTTCGCTTTTCTTCCCCCTTCCTCTTCTTTTTTTTTTAAAAAATGTCTAAGTTGGAACAAATGAAGAAAGAAATGCTCGGTCTGTGTTAGATAGTTGATTTTGGCGAGGAGCGAGCGAGGTGCTCGGCTTATCCCGTAGGACCGACCGGAACAGTTGTGCGAAACTGTGTTCGGCTTATTTTCCTGTCAGTCGTCCTTGTGCGGGAACTGGGCCCGGCTTTTACTTAGTTGTGGGTTTTGAGGCTATGCTCGTTTCACCACGGGTCGGGTGCGAGTGAGTGCTCGGCTTACCCCTAAGGTCTGATCGGGACAGTGTGCGAGAGCTATGCTCGGCTTATTTACTGTCGATCAGCCTTGTGCGGGAACTTGGCCCGGCTTAAAAGTGTATCGAACATCTGGCCAGGATGTCGATCTGTTTGGTGCGGTTGAAACAAAATTGAACTTAATAAAATTTTATTATTGATATAGCTGAGCCTCGTGAGAGGTTGCCTACGTACTCCGAAAGGGGATCAAGCCGATCGTAGTTCACTTTACATATTACTCGAACTCGTGTATAGCGAGCTCGGTTTTGGAGCGAGAGATGCTCGTTTTTTTTTTTTTTTTTTTTTTGCGCGCGATGCTCGGCTTCTTTTTTTTTTGGTGAGAGATGCTCGGCCTAGTAGTAGTACTTTTTGAGTTTGTTTGCATTCCAAGAGCGTGGAATGGCTTCTCCCTTCATCGTTACGAGCTCGTAAACCCCGGGCTTTACTATCTTTGAAACGATGTACGGACCTTCCCAGTTCGCGCCGAGTTTTCCTGCTCGGCATTCCCGTGTGTTTTCGAACACTTTCCGGAGAACGAGGTCACCTTCCACGATGCGGCGTCCTTTGACCTTTTTGTTGTAGTGTCTCGTGATTTGCTGCTGATAGTTGTGGAGACGTAGGAGCGCTCGGTCTCGTAGTTCCTCTGCTTGATCGAGGCAGTCGATGATCATGTTGTTGTTAAGGTCTTCGTGCTCGGGCGCGATACTCAGGCGTATTGTTGGGACACACATCTCGGCTGGGGACATTGCCTCCATTCCGTGAGAAAGTGAAAAAGGTGTCTGGCCGGTTGATGTTCACGGGGTGGTCCGATGAGACCAGAGAACGCCATCGAGCTCGTCGGCCCAGAGGCCTTTCTTACTTTCCATTCGCTTTTTCAGACCGTCGATGATCATTTTGTTTGTTGCCTCGGCTTGCCCATTACCTTGTGGGTACCTCGGTGTTGATTTGCTCAGACGTATCTTCCACCTCGCACAGAATCCTTCGAACAGATTGGAGATAAACTGGGAACCATTGTCGGTTACGATCTCGTAAGGAATACCGTGACGGCAGATTATGTACTTCCAAACAAACTTCCGAACGTCGAGGTTTTTGATTTCCGAGTAGGATTCGGCTTCAACCCACTTGGTGAAGTAATCGGTCATTATTAGGATGAACTTCTTTTGATGCGAAGCCGGGAGAGGTCCGACAATGTCCATCGCCCATCGCATGAATGGGTAGGGTGTGGCTGCGGTGGTGAGGAGCTCGGCTGGCTGGTGTATGCTTGGGGCGTGCCTCTGGCATTTCTCGCATCGGGCAACATAGCTCTCGCAGTCAGCGATCATGGTTGGCCAGAAGTGACCGTGTCGCTTTATCTTTGCGGCTAATGCTCGGCCGCTTGTATGATTTCCGCCTGCTCCTTCGTGAGTTTGCTCGGTGACCCATTTGATTTCCTGCCCGTTTATGCATCGCAATAGTGCCTTGGACGCGCTCCAGCGGAATAGTTCGTCCTTCATTATTACGTACCGAGCGCAGCGAGCTTTTAAACGGCGAGCTGCCCAACGATCCTCGGGGACCTTCCCCGTTAGTATATAGTCCTTGATTTCGTCTCTCCAGTCGATGGTAGTAGCGTGCTCGGGATCGGTACCCTTAATTACCTCCTCGTTGCTTCTATGAGCATCGTCCAATCCTTCTTCTTCCTCGGTAATGAGAAGTACATCTTCGTTCAGTGCGATGCTTGGTCGAGCTATGCATTCGACTGGAATGATTCGACGAAGATCGGGGTCCGAAGTCGATGCTAGGGCGGCCAGTGCGTCGGCAGAGGAGTTGTCGCTTCTAGGGATCTTGGTTAGCGTGACCGACCCAATCCGTCCGGTGATTTCCTGGACAAGCTTTAAGTATGAATCCATGCGCTCGTTTTTTGCTTCGTATTCCCCGTTGAATTGGTTTACGACCAGCTGCGAGTCGGCGAACGCATCTACTTTCTTTGCTCCTACCACTGCGGCTAGTCGTAGTCCAGCGAGCAGTGCTTCGTATTCGGCTTCGTTGTTTGAAGCTGGAAATCCTAGGCGGAAGGATTGTTCAATTAGTTCGCTGGTCGGGGATGTCAATTTGACTCCTACACCCGAACCGTTTCTTGATGAGGAGCCGTCTACGAACAGAATCCATTTCTCCTTTGGAGGCAAAGCTTCGTTGAAAGTGAGTTCGGGTGGTAGCTCGATGAGGAAGTCAGCCAGGACTTGTGCCTTTGCGCTGGTTCGGGGTTTGTATTCGATGTCGTACTCGCTTAGCTCTACCGCCCATTTAGCAATTCTTCCTGACTGGCTCGGACTATGCAGGATTGTCCTGATTGGTTGGTTTGTGAGTACGACCACCGAATGTGACTGAAAATAAGGGCGGAGCTTCCGAGCTGAGACGACGACTGCTAAAGCGAGCTTCTCGAGTGTATTGTAGCGTGTTTCAGCGTCGTCGAAGATTTTGCTTGTGTAGAAAATGGGTCTTTGGTCACCTCGATCGTCGCGGACGAGCACACTGCTAACTGCCGAGGTTGACACGGAGATGTATAAGTACAACGTCTCTCCTTCCTCGGGTTTGGCCAGAATTGGTGGGGTGGAGAGGTAGGTCTTTAGCTGTTGGAACGCGTCCTCGCACTTAGCGTCCCACTCGAATTTCTTGTTTCCACGAAGAAGATTGTAGAAAGGGAGACACTTGTCCGTTGATCGAGAGATGAATCTATTCAGGGCTGCGACACGTCCGGTTAGTCGTTGGACTTCGCTGGTGTTCCTTGGAGATGGGAGCTCGGTGATCGCCGTTATTTTCTTCGGATTTGCTTCGATGCCCCTCTTTGTGACGATGTAACCAAGGAACTCTCCCGATGTGACCGCGAAAGTACATTTTGCTGGATTCAACTTCATTACGTACTTGTTCAGGCTCGCGAAACATGTTGCGAGGTGACTGATGTGGTCGTCGGCTAAAGCGGATTTGACGAGCATATCGTCAATATAAACTTCCATTGTGTTGCCGAGCTGTTCGGCGAACATTCGGTTTACGAGGCGCTGGTAAGTTGCTCCTGCATTCTTGAGCCCGAAGGGCATAACCTTGTAACAATATGTCCCGCGGTCAGTGATGAAGGAAGTCTTTTCTCGGTCGTCTGGGTGCATCATAATCTGATTATACCCGGCGAAGGCGTCCATGAACGATAGTAACTCGTGGTCGGTGGTCGCTTCGACGAGTCGATCAATGTGCGGAAGCGGGAAGCTATCCTTTGGGCACGCCTTGTTGAGGTCGGTGAAATCTACGCATACTCTCCATTTACCGTTCTTCTTTTTCACTACGACGGGATTTGCCAACCAGTCCGGATACTTCACCTCGGTGATCGAACCTGCCTTTGAAAGTCTTTCTACCTCTTCGTTGACAGCTTTGGCGCGTTCGGGGCCGAGCTTTCGTCTTTTCTGTTTGACTGGTTTAAAGATTGGATCGACGTGCAGTTCGTGACATGCGATGGTCGGGTCGACTCCAGTCATGTCAGTCGTCGTCCAGGCGAAGGTCGTGGTATTTTCCTTCAGGAATTCTATCAGCTTGTCTCGTAGGTCAGCTCGGAGGTCGGCTCCTATTCCGACGCAGCGTTCGGGATCGCGAATGTCGATGTTGATTTGTACTATTGCGTCCTTCTGCGGGCGATCGAGAGGTGGCAGCTCGATTCGAGGCTCCGCGACTAGGTATGCTTGTGATTTATGGCGCATTTTGTGCTCGATACGGAAGCATGTGCGGGATATCCTCTGATCTCCTCGTAGTGTATACACGCCGAATGGAGTTGGGAACTTGACACATTGATGAAATGTGGATGGGACCGCCCTCATTTCGTGAATCCAAGGCGTGCCGAGGATGACGTTGTAGATAGCTGGTCGGTCGACGACTACGAACTTGATCAGCTTGGTGATTCTGCCGACGTAGACTGGAAGTTTGATTGTTCCGATTGTGTTGATCGAGTCTCCCGAGAAGCCGGTTAGTGGTCTCGTCGATGGTGTGATACGGTAGTCGCTGAGCTCCATTCGTTGCAGCGTTTCTCTAAAAATTAGGTCGACCGAGCTGCCGGTATCGATCAGAATTTTTTCTACCTCGCAGTCGCCGATTCTCATGGCGACGACGAGTGGATCGTTATGCGGTCGATCCACTCCTTCGGCATCCTGTTCGGTGAAACTCACTTCCTCGCCGATTCTGAGCTCGTCGGTGGCGTTTCGTCGGTAGTGCTGGGCGGCCGTGGCCCTCCGTTCGTATTCTTTTATCGATCGAACTGAATCGTTGACCATAGGCAGTCCTCCCATAATCATGTTTATTCGTCTCCTCGGACGTGCTCCGTCTTCTTCTTCTTCGTCGCGGGCTCTTTTGTCCGCGGCTGCTGCTGCGTTGATTTGTTCGGTCTCCTCGTCGAAGGCAACCTGTTTCCTTCGCTCTTCATGGACGATCCTGAAGCGCTCGGCCTCGTTCTTTGGCTGCGTGACCTGGTTGATTTGCCTCGGGTGAGGTTTGTTGCGATCTAGCACTAGTTTCTTCCCGTCTTTTTGGTCATCGGCGAAGAGGAGGGCTTGAAGGTTTCTGCATTCCTCGGTGCTATGACCCGCTCGCTGATGATATTCGCAGAATAACTTGCTTTTATCGGCTCCTCGGACGAACTTATTCCATGGCTTGCCTTGATTTTGACCTTGGTATCCTTGGGTGGGTCGTTCCTGCTGATGATTTTGAGAGCGGTCGGGATGACCTTGTCGTTGATCCTGATGGGGACGTTCCTCGTCATGTCGGTGTCCTTGCAGCTGATCGCTGACGTAATACGACGATTTTCCTTTTCTCGCGGTTTCTTCTTCCTTGGATTTTTTGTAATCCTGATCGTAGTGCTGCCGAGGTTCGTATTGCTCGGTACTTTTTCGGTTTTGTCTTTCGAAGTCGAACTCTTGGGCCCGAATTTCTTGGCTAGGGTTTCTTTTTCCTCCTCGAGTTCGACGAAGATCGATGCTCGGTGGAGGGCGTCCTCTAGCGAGCTTGGTCTATTTTTCTTCAGTTCTTCTCGGAAGCTTGATTCGTACCAGAGGCCGTTTCGGAGCGCGGGTAGGCCTTCGCTGTCGGTGATCGTGATTTTGGCCAAAACATTTTTGAAGCGGGTGACGTACGATCGGAGGCTTTCCCTCGGTCCTTGGGAAATAGCCCACAGGTCGGCGTTTGATACCTCTTCCTGAATATACATCGAGTAATGTTTGAGAAAGGCGTGCGTTAAGTCGCTGTATCCGTCGATCGAGTTTGGTTCCAAGCGGGAGAACCAATCCAGGGCCGTGCCGGTAAAATGCTCGACGAACAGTTGACAGTAACCTGCGTCGCGTTCCCCAATACTGAACTTTGTCCTCTCCATTGCAATGCGGAATGCCGTCAGAAACTGCCTTGGGTCGGATTTACCGTCGTAGGTCGTCATCTTGATTTTGACCGCAGAGATAGGATGCTCAAACTGGATATCCATGAGGCGCCGAGTGAACGGAGTGTTCTGAGTTTCTTCCAGTACACGGTCAATCTCGGGGGCCGAGCTGATCGCTTGATGGACTTTGGACGTCATATTTTTCAACATTAGCTTTATGTCTTCAATTTCGTTGTCTCTGTGCGCGTCGGGCGCTGAGCCGCCCGGGACATCCGTGTTGGGAGGTTGTTCGTCCTCGGTCTGCTGCTGCGTTACCGTCCGGTTTCTCGGATTTGGAGGTGGCGTTTCTTCAAATAACGCTCGGTGAAGATGAGTTCGAGGAACGGATCCTTGTTGACTTGTCATTCGCAGATCGTTGATTTGTCCCTGGAATACCGCATGTGACGTGGCGAGCTGATCGAAGCGTGCGTTGCTTCCCTAAGAGAGTTCGGCTACTTGAGTCATGAGAGTTTTGAGCAAGGTGGACATGTCTTGCTCGTTCGTCTGAGTTTCCGCGGCTTGTTGTGGTCGTTCGGTATTTAGAGGTTGCTGCTCGGCGCCGGCCGGCTGGATGATTGGATCTGCAACCTGAGAAACGTGCTGGGTTTGCACTCTTGCTCGGGAGGCCGTTTCCGAGCTTGTTATGTATTCGATGTGGACGTAATCCTTATTCGATGGAGCTCCCGTCATCGCTGAATCTGTCCGTTAGTGAAGAAAAACTTAATGTCCCCACAGACGGCACCAATTGTGATAACCGAGATGGTCACAAGGTCGGGATGCGCGTCTTGCTAGAGAGTTGACGTGCTCGGTCCGAAGGAACTAAGTTGTTCTTGAGAGAGAACCGACTAGATTCAGAGACTAGCAGGAGTTAGAAGTGTGCTCGGGATGAACGAGAAGAGAATCGTGTTCGGGTTCGTTAAAAGAGAATAATATGCTCGGAACGAGCGTGTCTTTATATTCAGATATCCGAGCAGGTCGAGAGACGTGCTCGATTTACAATTCGGGAAATGGATTCTAGAGAGAGAAAGTAGTAAGTAGTGCACAAATCCCCAAAAAGTTGCATAAATGTACAGTGACGACTTCTATTTATAGTAAAATACGGTCGTACTTTTCACAGGCCGTTGACCGTTTGTCGGGCTCGTGCGGATGGGCCGTACTTGATGACGAAGTGGGTCGAGCCGTACGTTGTTTGGATGCTAGCGTAGCTGAGCCGACTTGCGTTGTTCGGCTTAGCCGAGCCGAGCCGAGAGTGATAAGCTGCACTCGAGCGTACGTATTTGGGCTGTTTTGTTTCTGTTGGGCCGGCCTTTAAATGGAGAATAAATCCTGGGCCTTCTAAGTAGGTGGGGTGCTAAGCCCACCTATAACAAGCTTAATGGTTGAAAGAAGCAATTTCGATTTAAACTCTATAGGTAAAACAGTTTTTTGGATTAAATATAATTTTACATTCATTTAAAAAAAAAAAAAAAAAAAGGAAAAACCTAATGTATGTTCTTGGTCTAATTAATTTACCTTGGTTGTTTGATGAAAAAGAAACTATTTTATGTGCGATTGATGAACCCAAATTGCCTAATGAGCGTCAGGAAAAACACCAGCCCAAGTGATCTTTTGAATTCTTTTGCTTATTTGATAATTTAGTAACACATGCAATTTTATGATGTGTTAGTTTTCGTCATTGGTCTTTATGCTCCCTCCATGTGTTTTTTATAGGAATGTTTCTTGAGCACAACTATGTTATTCATTATTTTTTAGTAATGACATGCTCTTAAGATTATACTTACACATATACATGATTTATCGATAGAGCGGAACAAAATGTGTATATGCCTTAACACTACCTTATTTATAGAACACACATAATATCTAAAGCTTTACCCGTAAATATCAAAGGTAAAGAATATATCCAACATAACTTCGAGGTTCATTTTAGCTTCTTATGTCTCTGTTGCGAACCTAGACTGCCATGAGGCACTGGGGCGGGATAAGGAAAACCTCCTCCGTAAACCGGGCTTGGGTTCCAAAAACCGTAATCTCCATACAACTTTGGTAGAAAGCTCTTGGATTTCACCGTATAGGAAGAATCTAAATCTTGAGATGAAGATTTGGAAGTAGGGAAAGAGGGTCTTGCCATTACCGTCGAGATGATGATAAGAGCGAGTGTAGTTATGAGAAATATAGACATGCTAGAAACATGAGGAACCATAATCAAGACTCTTAGGATGTGCATGATGTTCCTACCTAGCTTTTCTGAGCTATTTAAAAACCAGATTAGATAGAGGATTACAGCCCATGCCTTGTTTTAATATTTATTGATTTTTTATAATTATGAAATTAACTTGTTTTATATCAAGGGTATAATGTAATTAAGAGAGAGCTTCTGATGAATCAATAGCTGTCTTTGGTTATCACGTCATACGAATGGAAAAGATCATGAGCTTTGCATGTACTTTTGTTGTTTACACTTTATTTTCATACTTAATACAATTGGAAACGAAATCACATTGGTTATATTAGTTTCTCTTGTATGGATTCTTTCGAACGTAAGAAATAGATCAAGGCCCAGAAGTTGATAAGGCCCAGCTTTTCTACTGACTTAGGGCTTGATTTGCTTTCACGCTTTTTTTTTCTTTTCGATTTGCCTAAAAAACAAAACCAGTGATAACTCTCATGAGTTGCGAAGGACCCAACCAACAATGAAACAAATATACAAATTTAACATGGTTCACCGACGATGTGTTGGCTATCTCCACATATATAACTGTTAAAATGGATCAACTATCTATGATCGGTCCATGTACAATGCATTATAGACTGATGATGGACAAATTCATATTTTAAACGGATTAAAATGAGTTATGACCAATATTACACATAGACAAAATGGATCGGACACGTTTTGACATGCATATCCAAAAACACTTAAATGTTAAGGTCAAAATTGATTTGAAATTTTTTTTCTTTCTTTTTCTCATGGTTCTTGTTCTAAACTTTTTTTAACGTATTTTTGAATATTGTCCATTAAAAACTACTGACAACTCATTTGGACATGATTATTAATAGACACGGACAATATCATTAATAGATACATTCATTAGTTGTACATTGGACATGTTCGTACAGACATGTATATCTCATTTGATAATTCAATCCACATACAAAGGAAACTACTTTATTAACAAAGGCAAAATGTTTTAAAATACATTAGAGATTATGGATAACAAATTTATTTATAACTAACATTTTAGTTAACTCTAATCTTATTCAGGCTCGTTCTCTTAGGTCCATATAGAAACTGAAGCTAATAGATGTGGTGTATGTATGATTAAGTAATCATCTACGTAGCTAAAATCTTTTGCAGTTGTTGAGTAGCTTACACCTCCTGCAGTATGATGCAAAGCTTCTCTAAACGTAATAAAGCTTTGATGTCAATTTCTATAACAAAAAAGTATATGTTATTGAAAATAAAAATGAACAAGACTTGATTTAGTTTCAAAAATCATAATATTTAACATGTGTTTTGAATGTGTTAGCTTGCCATATGATACACGCCGAATAAATGAGATTTGGTCAACGAGGAACACGCTCTGTCGCTGTGATCGAAAATGTCTCCAATGTCCCCATCTTGACCATCATGAATATTTGAAGTCTCCTCTGTTATTTTTCCTGGCACGTTCCAACAATTAATCAACCTTAAAAATTTAATTTGTTAAGATACTTTTATCACAATTGTGATGTGAGTTTCATTCATGCATCAACCCACTATTTTGAACCATTAAAATAATCCAAATGTTCAAATCCACCGTTAGACATGTAAACTCATCCAAAAACTTTTTTTTGATCAAAACTCATCCAAAAACTATTGTTAAAAGTTCTGACTAAAAAGACATGTACCGCGTAGACGTAAGTACATGTCCGATTCGGAATATTATTATGTGGCCCAAAATCTGGATATTGATGCGTGGCCGTGTATAAGGTGGGTCTATGGATTGAAAAACTTAATATAATATATCTAAGGGTTTTAAAATCTATAAACTTTGTTTGGCAAAGTAAAAATCTATAAAAGTTGTTATATGAAAAGTGATATTGTTTCAAAAAAATCCCAAACACAAATAGTTGTAGATCAGTACATAATAAAGGATAAATTTTGTTTATTAAACATAATATACATATATGTTGCGATCAAAAGAATATATTAACGATTGGTCGTTTATCAGGTGACCTCTTAAAAAAGAGAGATAAATTAGTGACAATTCTTTTGGTGAAATCTATTGGACAACTTACATCATGTTTATCCCAAAAGTACAAAACTTTGTATTTCGAAACCTCATATCATATTTATCATAAATTTTATTACACATATATAAATTACACCGTAATTTCGTTAGCTGTGTTGCATATTTTGCATAATATTATAGACATGTATCACACCAGAGGGGAATGTAGTATACAAACGCTATGAGGGCATGTGTACTCATCAAACTATCGATATTAAGAGTTTAATACAAACTAGATTTTGACCCGCACTTAAGTGCGGGTTTATTTTCTTTACAAATTTTACTTTTTATTCATTTTGTTAATAGTAGTTTAGATTTTTAATTATGTAATTTAATTTTCATTATAATTGTTTAACCAACATTATAAACAGTGAGTTAGCAATTTAGTTTTTTTTTTAAAAGAATTATGTGTTATTTGGAGGAGATATATCGTAAGGATTAAGAGATTAAAATAACGATTTCGCATTATATATTTTAATCTCCGTTGTATCGTAAGATCATAGTTTGGAAAAATATATATATGTGAAAACAACTATTGTAAAAGTTATGTGGTATATGTTTAATTGTTATTTTATTTATCTAAAATATTATTTTATAAAATACATGTTGTAGTCGTATATATAATTTGCAAATTTGATGGAACTATTCGTTAAAAACTTCATTCAAACATAAAGCATAATTTGACGCTTCAAATATTTGAATAATATAAGTATGAAATCATTTTATTATTTTATTAATTTTAAAATATATCAGCTGAAATTATTTACTATATGCGAATTTTTTTTAGAAAATTTATAATTGAGATTGGCTAATTAAAATTTCAACCCGTTTAATTAATTAAATATTTGTCAGTTTGATGGAAAAACCTGCTAAAAAGTACAATCGTAAAAACATCAATATATTTCAAACAAAATAAAAAGATATTAAAATATATTTCAAATATTTGAATAATATAAGTATGAAATCATTTTAATATTTTATTAATTTTAAAATATATCAGCTGAAATTATTTACTATATGCGAATTTTTTTTATAGAAAATTTATAATCGAGATTGGTTAATTAATTTTTCAACCCGTTTAATTAATTAAATATTTTTCAGTTTGATGAAAAAACCTGCTAAAAAGTACAATCGTAAAAACATCAATCGTAATATGTGTATATATATATATATTTTGAAACAAAATAAAAAGATATTAAAATATATTATAAATATATTTTGAATTAAATCATAAATTAAGATCATAAATTAGAGAATCTTAATTTATATATAATAGTTGATGTATAAATTATTCATTATATTTATCAATTAATTTGTTTTGATTTTAATTAATTAGGAAAGTGGGACCTATTAGATTTTGGTTGTTTGGTTACATGTTTAATAATTGTCTTGTTTGGAAACATGGATTGTAGAGATAACGTTATATTCCCTAATTACCCTTAATGAAGGTTACAAATCCTAATAATATTAAGGGCAAATTTCAGGAACAACATTTATGTACCATGGACAAACTCCAATTTTTTAATAGTATTGATAATCTAAAAATATCTTTTACTTAAAAATGGCTAAAACTTTCTTGTGTAATCGATAAGAACCTTAGAACAACGGAAATTAAAATTTCAAGGAAACTGCATTATCCAATTTGAGATTGCAACATGCTAATTGTGGGAGCTTGCTACCCATACAGCTGTTGCAAAAAGTAGTCAGGGGGTGGGGGGAAGCTGAGAGAGCAACTTCAAAGAAGAGATTGTCTGTGCGATTCCAAACATGTCCTCTGGCGTAGGACATGGGTAGGAGGAAGGATCGCAGGTAACCCAGCTATTAGCAATAATTAATGTTTTGCCGAAATATCTTTTGATTTTAAAAATAAATTGTGGCGATCGCAGGTAACCCAGTTATAAGTATCTAATCTGTGGTCCATCATTCGCCTCAAAGTCCAAGTGCAATTAAATAATGCGAAATGATGAGAAGACGAATCTGTCAAACTTTGAAAGCAGAGGTGAGGTTGAATCCACTGTATCTGAATCGGTCGGAAAGCCGGGAAACCGGTAACACATAAAAGAATTATTTATTATTATATGTTTTTTTTACAAATTTGTTATTATTATATGCTACGATAACTATATAAAATATGCTTCTAATCAGTGTTTGTTCTCCGACAATTTTTTTTTTTTTTTTTTTTTTTTTTTTTTTTTTTTTTTTTTAACCTGGGGGTATCCCGGGCCTATGGAAGGGCCCAGACTAATCTCCAAGGGGAGGTGCAGCCCATGGATAGACCCTCTCTCCGGATATTCAAATGGGCCGTAAGCAATGGGCCCATATCCATGTGGGTGAGCAGAGTAGACATTTTTGTTTCCGCCTAGGCTCGAACCCGGGTGGTTTCTAGCCACCACGAGCCCCTCAACCAGTTGGACTACCTCAACCGCTCAAGTCCGACATTTTTTCAGCCCTGTGTCTTTGTTTTCTACCCGATCTTTATGTTCTATACAAAGGGTCCGAATAGTGACCGCGGTTTTAGCTGTGCGGGAAAAACGGTTTTAAAGTACGGTACGGTTCAACTGCGGTACGTGCGGATTGCGGGATAAGTGCGGTTTGTACATAATAAACGGTGCGGAATACATATTGATTGGTGAGAAATAATTTGCGGGATAAGTATATTAAAAAAAAAAAAGAATTTGATTTATTTTAGGTAAATTTGGTTAATTTGATTAATTTTAGATAATTCGGTTACTCCGAATTGATTCAGTTTGGTCCGATAATATTCTACTTTTTAAAATAATTCGGTATATCCAACTTAAACCGATATAAATTAATTTAAAACTAAAAACATAAATAATAGACCAAACTGAATTGAATCCTAAGTTGTGTATAATTTTAGATGCATTGTAAATTATACTATTACATATATTTTAAATTACTTGAATGATGAATTTTGTAAACTTTATTTTTACTTTCGATTATTGATATTAATAACCAAAAGTAACCAATTTTTTTAATTTTAGGTTTAGATTCGGTAAAATTGGGTAAATTTGGATATATTTTATTAGTTAAGTTAATTTTGTTTGGTTCGAAAATTTTAATAATTTTGGTTAAATTTAGTATAATTTAGACTACAAAAATAGAAAATGTCGGTTAATCGACTTGTTTAGTTAAATTTAACCAAACTGAATCGATAAATAAATTTTTTTTTTTAAATTTAGCGAAATAACTGAACAAAATATTTGAACATG
Organism: Orychophragmus violaceus; assembly: GCA_030180135.1. Lineage (NCBI taxonomy): Eukaryota > Viridiplantae > Streptophyta > Magnoliopsida > Brassicales > Brassicaceae > Orychophragmus > Orychophragmus violaceus. The sequence goes on along the minus strand of CM058230.1, from coordinate 28,151,999 downwards.
AGTTAAAAACTAAAAATTTAGTTCAGCTTGGTTTAATTTTAAATCCTACCTTTAATTACTTATTAGTAATATTACAATTAATATAAACACATATATATGTATAATTTTTTTATTAAAATAATAGTAATAATTAAATGTTGGAGAAAAAATGCACCTTTTTTTTTGTCAAAGAAAAAATGCACCTAAAACTACGCTATAGTGCATGTGGGATGACACAAAGTGCCGTATTTATATATTTGAGAACAAACAAAAATGCTCTTACAAAGTTTTCTTGATTGGTAAATTTTATGTGGGGCCTATAGAATAACGCACCGCAATATCAAGACCGCGGTTGCCATTCACTATCAAAATGTCCATCAGCACATTTTTTTTGTCATCTGGTGTTGTATATAAAAGCAAAGAAACCAACCACAAATTACAAACTATCAACCCAACTAATCCGACCTTCCCGACGGGAACGAATATCGGACAACAAAGGCGGCAAGGAACAAACTCCTTCCGCAGTCTAGAACCCATAAACGGGCAACTAAAACCCACAAACGGGCAACAAAACCACAATGTTCCATAACCGACGGATAAAGCTCTGTAGAAAATGGAAGAGTGGAAAAGAGAAACAGACGCGGCACCATCAGCACATTTATATTGGAAGTTTCTCGTTAAAAAACTACAATAATAATAATTAAATATTAAATATTAATATTATATGATAAGAATTATTTACTTTCACTTAAAAAACTATGAATAGAAGTTCCAAAAATTAGAGACTGAAGATAGTCTTTCTGAAAGCGATCTCTCCTCCTTCTCTCTTAGTTCACCGACAACACCGGCTCCGCGTTTCTCCGGCCATCGGTGGTTGGTTTTTTAACCACGCCGGTTGGCCGACTGTTGATACTTTTTGGCGTTGAATCCGCTGTTCTCTACCCTTTTGTCTCGGATTCCGGTGTACATATGTCCGTTGCGGTGTCTTCCGACCTTCTGTCGACCCTTTCTTCCGGTATAACTGTCGGTCTTCTCATCGTCTTCTTCTGTCCCAGTGCCGTCGGCTTCTTTCTCTTATCTTCCGAGGTGTTGAGAGCTTTGAATCGGGTGCTCCTATGGTCCGCTCGTGTTTGACCATGCTCGACTGTTGCTGAACCGCCGCCTGAGTAAATCCTTATTTGATTTCTCGGTTATGAAGCGCCTCGTTCCGGCAGTCATGAAGTTGGGGATTAAGGAAGCGTTTAACTTTACGGTGCTTTGGATGGTTGGTTGGAGTGAGATCGGCAAGAGAACCAGCTGTAGCGACGGAGAACGGAGCTCGTTTGCCGGAAAGTGTGTTCGGTGCTTGCATGCATCCGCCTCATCCCGACATGACGCGTGGCCTTCCTTTGACGTTTCAACGCGTTTTGGCGTCTACCGCAAATTGTCATCCGGTTCACGATTTAATTGGGTCTTTCTTTCGGCCCAATCCGTTAGCTTTTTATTATCATTCTATGGCTTGTTGTTTCTCAGCCCGTTTTAGGTGTATGAATCGTTTGGCTCAAGATAATTGGGAGTCTAGCAGCCGGATTCCGAAATCCAGTTCTGGATCATAGCGGTTTCCGAGAGGTCTGTGCTATTTTGTGTTCTCGTGGCTTCAATAGTGGAAGCAATATAATGAGACACTTGATGATAGCCACGCCATGAAGTTATTCGCGCTATTTGAATAGCTCCCCATTACTCTTTGTCTAGATCGATTTGTCTCTCCTTAGTTTTCGGGGTTTCTTGTTGTGTTACCGCCGGCTTTGGTGTCTCGTTGGTATTTCCGTCTCCCTCTTTTGGGCTATGTTCCCCTCGTTTGGACTCCGGTATCATTGTTTGATATCCGGCTTTGTTTTGGTTAACTCGTATCCGACCCCTGTATCCGACCGATGTATTTCAACTTAGTATAATAAATGGAATCTTTTAGAGAAAAAAAAAGAAGTCCCAAAAATTATTTGATAAAAAAAAAGAGGTTCTAAAAATTTAAAAGACTTTTATAATATAATATTAATATTTAATATTTTATTATTTTACAAGAAATTTGGGGTTTCTCACTAGAAATCCTAAAGTAAATGTTCTTAACTATTTTATTTTATCATAATGTGTCTTTTTATAATATAGATTTGTGTTTTAAGATATGGTTTAATTATTCTACCATTTATTAGGTGTAGAGGTTGTGTATTTACGCATATGTAACGGCATGTGAGACCGGTTTAACTATTTGCAATATTGGCTCAACTTTTTTTAAAGAAAATTTGCATTTTTTATTTTTGGTAGTGGGTTGAACACCTCTTTTTTTATCTACTCGGTCTATGAAAAAATATCAAACGATTGAAACAGGTCCATAAAAATCCGTGAAACCCATTTGAACTTAAGACACTTTCTCACGCTAATCAAAGATGAGACGACATGTGTGCAGCATCTATAGTACAAATCGTAGGATAGTATTATCATTACCTACATACTAACTTACTCGTTCAGCATTTAATGCCGCCGGACAACAATATCCACTGTAAGCTAAAAGATTATATAAGCTAACGGGCATCCCAACCGAGCTACGTATCCGAGAATCAAGTAAGGAACTATAAATACAAGAGCCCCGCATTAATGAATGTATTCAATTCTAGAGAGATAAGAAGACATTTTAGAGACATGTATTCATATTAGAGGCTCCGAGCTATGCTCTATTGTTCTTCCGATCTCTGTTTTCATTTCTTTTCATCTCATTTGTAATCTTATCGCTTTCTCTTAATAGTTCATCATCTTTGTAATCTCTTTGTAAAAAATAGACCCTAAGAAAAAACCAGGTTTGGGCCAAGATAAGAGACTCCAGAGTGAAATGATCAAGCAAGCGAGTAAACAAAATTGAAAGCAACATTGAAAGAAAAGAGAGATTAGAGATTACTTAGCTTTAATATAATATTTCATGTAAGCACCAAGATAAGTTCAATTCATAGTTGTTCTAGAATCTATTCTTCTTGTAAAAGACCTATAAGTTACAAGATTAATAAATATCAAAGCGGTGTTTGCCACCAACAAGTGGTATCAGGATTTCAATCTAGGTTATCGACTGAAAGAAAAGGTTTCTTGAAAGAAATCATATGAAGACATATTAACGAACATGAATCCAGCCCAAAGGAGGTTCGAGATGGAAAAGTTTGATGACAAGGGAGACTTTGGTATGTGGAAATATAAGCTGCTCGGGAAACTAGAAATCCAAGGACACCTCGGTCCTAGACAAATGTGAAACACTATATAAGGAATCTGAAAAGAAATAAGAAGGAGCTGAACCAATCATTGATCCACAAAATGTAGCAAGATACAAGAGCTAAAAACTTACTTGTGGCATGTCTAAGCGATATGATATTGCGGAAAGTAATGCACAAACCCACAACCTATGCCATGTGGAAATCTATGTAAGGAGTTCACCATACAAAGTTATTACCAAATCAAATCTATCTTAAACAACAATTTGCTAGTTACAAGATAGATGAAATTAAAAGCATATAAGAAAACCTAGATGGATTTCTCAAGCTAATAGCATATCTATCCAGCCTCAATATTGAAGTCAGTGATGAATACCAAACTATTCAACTTCTTACAAGCCTGCTGCCTCCTTATGAGCCCTAGTACACACGCTAATATATAGAACATGAAAGGAGATATTTACATTTCAAGAGGTAACAACCTCTGCCTACTCAAAGGAAATTGAGCTAAGGTAAAGAGGATTACTGGAAAAATCAAAGTCTCACTCAAAGGGGTTATATGTTGAATCAAAAGGAAGGTCTCGAGAGAGGTTCAAAAAGGGGAATCAAAAAATAAGAGAAAGGATATAGATAAATATCAAAATCAAGAGATGAGAGATCTAAATCAATACTAAGATTCAACATAAACAATAAAAGTGAATGTATTCTATGTGGTAAGAATGACCATTGGAAGAAGGAGTGTCCTAAAAGAATCAGTAAGAAGAAAAACGAGTATGCAAACTTAGAAAAACAAGAACCACCAGTGCTAAGAAGAACCACTTGTACTATCTGCAAGCATTCAAGATCCAAAACAAGAATGGGTCATGGATTCAGGATGCATTCCACATCACCTCTGATCGAGAGGTTCTATTTGATTTCAAATAACTTAATGGAGGAAAAGTGTTAATGGCCAATAACACTCATAGCAAAGTAAAAGTAATTGGAAAATTATAATTTAAAACAATGATGGACATGTGGTGTTACTTACATGATTAAGATAGATGCCTACTATAAGTAGGAATCATATCCTACGGTATGTTAGAGAAGCCATGCTGCAGATACTAGGAAAATAATTCATTTTACTTTCTACAAAGAAGAAAGGAAGGTAACAACATGAAAGTATCAAGAAGGTTTGTACTTCCTTCAAGTAAATCTAGCAAGGGGAAAAGCTTACATTGCTAAAGCAGAACAAGACAAGGAAAACTTGTACCATTCGTAGTTGAAACATATGAGTTTCAACAACATGAATGTACTATTAAAAGAAGGCTATCTATCAAAGAAGGAAGCAGAGAAGCTTGAGTTTTACGAAGGATGTGTCTTGGGAAAATCTCACAAACAAAGTTATCCCATGCCTAAATACACAACAATGACATTATGGAATACACTCACTCAGATTTCACGGGATCTTCGTTTACTCCAGAAAGTCTTGCTGGATAAAATACTTTGTGCGTTTTACTGATGATTACTCAAAGAAAGTATGGGTTTACTTTTATAAAAACTAAGAATGAAGCATTCAAGAAATTCAAAGAGTGGAAGAAAAAAGTAGAAAATCAGACCAAGAAGAAAATTAAATGTCTAAAAACAGACAATGGTTTAGATTTCTATAATACATAACTCGACAACTTGTGCAAGGAAGCAAGAATCAAAAGGCATTGAACTTGCACATATAAACCTACATAATTGATTATATGAGATATTGAATAGGAAAATAATGGATAAAGTCAGAAACATGTCAGCTAAGACTAGTTTGGGACAAGAATTTTAGTTTGAAGTTACTTCTACTGCGGTATACTTGATCAACCGAAGACCAAAATAGACATTAAATGATCAAGATTCAAGAAAAAGTGTGGACATGGCACAAACCGGATATGTCACACTTAAGGAGATTTTGATGTTCAACTTATGTGCACACCATACAAGAAAAGACAAGTCCTAGATCAGTTAAAGGAGTTTTATGGAATATCCTTTTGGAGTTTAATGGTATCGAGTATGAATGTCTGAAGAAGGAAAGTGTACAACTAGCACGAATGTTGTATTCCATGAAGAAAAAGTATACAAGGACACAATAAATGATTCAGAAGTTTCATATAAAATAACCGATGAAACCAAATAAGAAAGTGACCTTCAAGAGTGATCTAATTCAAGGTCCATCTACAAACGAACATGAACATATAACATCTTAAGGAGGATCTGAAAACATATCTGAAATATCAAAGAACTCGGATGGATCATATGGGGATAAGATGGTTGATTATGAAGATGAAATCATAGTAAGCAAGGAACAATAAAAAGGCATATATCATAAAGAAGGACAATCATTGGATCAGTATATCCTTGCAAGAGATAGAAGCATAAGGAAAAACAGGAAACCGCCTTCAAGGTATGAAGATGTAAACTTAGTTGCATATGCTCTAGCAGTTGCAGAAGAGATAGAGGTTGAAGAACCTGAATCACCGGAAGAGGCAACGAGGAGCAAGAAAATGAAATAATTGTTAAATGCAGCTAAAGAAGAAATATCTTCACCAGACAAGAATGGAACTTGGATTCTCATAGATAGACTAAATTAAAAGAAGCTGGTCAGATTCATGTGGATTTTCAAACTAAAACCAGATATTCCAGGAGTTGATAAACAACATTACAAAGCTAGACATTTAGCTAAAATATTCTCTCAAAGAGAAGGAATTAAGTACAATGAAATTTTCTCACCTATCAATTCGACTAATGCTATCCATTGTCATGAATGAAGACTATGAACTTGAGCAGATTGATGTAAATACTGTATTTTACATGGAAAATTAGAAGAAATAATATTGATGGAGAAACCAGAAGGTTTTATCAGGAAAGGAGATGAAAACAAAGTGTGCTTGCTCAAGAAATCACTGTACGGATTAAAGCAGTCTCATACACAATGGAACATACGTTTGATAGTTTCATGAAAAACCAAGAATTCGTAAGATGCTTCTTTGATCCTTGTGTCTACATGAAATATGTAAATACAAATAAAGCAATATACCTTTTGCATTATGTTGATGACAAGCTTATAGCATCATGAAATCAAAAAGTGATTAAAATGTTAAAATATAGCTTAAGTAGGGAGTTTGAGATGTAAGATTTAGAAAAAGCTTCAAGAATCCTAGGAATGAACATCATAAGGGATAAAGAGAAAGAGATCATAATACGATCACAAGAAAAGTATTTGGAAAAGGTTTTAAAAACCTTTTGGAATGACTGAAGCAAGGAAGGTTGTTACTCCAACTGCATCTCATTTCAAACTCAGAAATTTGTCAAAGAAAGAAAGAATCAAAGACGCTGAATACGTGAAGAATATCCACTACGAAAGCATTGTTGGAAGCTTAATTTACGCTTTGATAGGCTCTAGACCAGATCTAGGGTATGCAGTTGGATTACTCAACATATTCATGGTTCATCCTGGCCGAAAACATTGGGAAACAATCAAGTGGATTTTGAAGTATTTGGTGGGATCTCATATTCAGAATCTAACATTCAAAAAGGGCTCAAAGTTCATAATCGAGGGTATTCACACTCAAATTATACTACAGATTTAGACAAAAGAAGATCAGTTTCATGAATTGTTTTCAAAGTTTGTGAAAATATAGTTTCATTGAAATTTTGTTTAAAATCAGTTGAGCGTCTTTCAACTTCAGAAGCAGAGACAATTCAGTTATGTTGCAATTCACAGAGTGCTATAGTCCTAACAAAAAAATTCAGTTCACAACAAAAGAACTAAGCATATGGACACACAATTCCATTTTATTCGAGATATCATTGCACATTTTTTCTCCTAAAACGATTTATACCATCTAAATATCCAGCTGATTTCCTAATTAAGATGGCACCTTGTTCAAAGTTTCAGCTTTGCTATGAGCTCTTGAACATCTACTAAAGTTATGTCAAGCGGCTCGGGGTAACCACATATGATTGCCATTTCACACATACAAAATCAAATACAAAAGGAGTTACTATATGTTTGTGATTACCTACATAAAAATAAGCAAATCTATATGGCATAACGGACTGTATGAGTTACTTGGAGAAAAAGAAATCATTACACGGTTCTAGGAAGAGCACAAGTGGGAAAACTGATAGGTCTCGAGTTTTACCCTATTCTAACTGCAAGTGCACAGTATATCAATTGTAGTACTTAGGGATCGAATCCACGATGACTCTAGGCAACGATAGGATTAAGAACTTAAAGAGAATAAAACTAGGAGAAAGCAAAAAGCAATTTGTATTCGATTAACTAAAAGCAAGCAGGAAAGTAAACAAGTATCAGGTTGTTGTTTGAAATCAATAAACTAAAAGCGCTAAGTCTAGGGCGTTCTCAGGAAATCAGACAAGCAGATAAATCAATCAGCCAGGATCTAATTAAACTCGGTTCTAGAACTCAAAACACAGATATAGAATTAACCAAATTCCTTTGCGAGAATTCTCTAAGTCTAAGTGCAGTAATCCAAATTCCTTTGCAATTACTAACAGATTAAACCAGCTTTAATTCCAAGTTTGATATGTTCACAATCTAATTAAACCAAATTCCTTTGCGAGTAATTAAATTGCTCAACCTAAATAGTTCAGATTCTAAACCACACTGTCGTGTCGTATTTAGCAACCTAAGATCTAGATTCTAATTGATCAGGTTAGAACTAGCATTAAACACAATTTAGTTAGAAGAACATCTATTGATGTGAATCCTTAACTGAATTAATTATATCTAACAAGTCATGAAATCCCTATGAGAAACCCTAAACCTAACTATGGAACTACTCAGACATGGATGATGTAAACATAATCAATGAATAAATAGAAATCATAAAAGAGATTAGATAAATAAAGGGGTTCGAAAACTTCTCCAAAACGAATGTAGTACAGGATCAGATCAGCCCCAAAATCTCTAAAAACTCTCTGCTCTAAGTTATGATAGCGTATGTAAAACAGAAGTTAAAAACCTAATTAAATAACTAAAACACGACTTGGGGCTTCTGTGTAAATATCTGGAACTTCTGGGCACTTCTGCAATATTGGCATTCTTCATTAAACCGCCGAGTCTGGCCCATTCGTGCTATGCATCGATCGTTGCAAGTGTGCAACGATCGACGCAGTCATCATATCTGGACAGTGAGCTCTATCTCTCGGGTCAAATCTCCAAAATGCTCCAATTAGCTCCATAATCTCCACTTTAGCTCCAAACGTGCGTGTACCTAATAAAACCTGCAAAAGTCTCTAAAGAAACACAAATAGACTCTAAAACACACTTATATCATGACATAAAACCGGTAAAAACCATGATATATCAACTCCCCCACACTTAGCCTTTGCTTGCCCTCAAGCAAAACAGAGAACTAAAACATGGTGAAGAGGTTTGAAAACTTTCAGAAACTCTTTTCGTCTTTGAAGCAACAACACTCAGATTCCCCTTAGTAATCCACTGAAAGAATCAATCACAAGATATCAAGACCAACATATACTTCCCCCACACTTAGCAACTGTCCTAAGTAAACTCCACAATGACATTCACGCATTCAAATTCTCCCTACTAACTTCTGCAAGTATTTAAGTGCGGTCTCACCTAAGGAGTATCGATCAAAGGCACATGGACTCTTACCTTATCAGCTCTAGACCACCATACTATCTTTCTCTAGTCCCTTTCTTCTCTTTTCCCTTCCTTAGCATTCTGATTTTTCCCCATTGCGTATCATTTTTTTTTTATCAGTGCTCTTCCCGTTAAGGGGTGTACTTTGGACACATTCCATGGATCGCATAAGAGATAATAGTTTTTGCTACTATTCCCATGACCACTTCGGAGTTACTAACTCATCCTCAGTTTATTATTATTATTTTTGACTTTATGGAAGGGGAGAAGGGAACTAAATAGGACATGTTTACAGGCTGTGTCAGAACTAATAAGAGAATCCGACACAAGGTATACCAAGCCCTTAGGTGAGAAAATTAAGTCAGTATTAAGGTTGAAGTCAGTAAAAGGATCCTCTGATACCTGAAGTGATGTGGGTGTCCTCAGTAGGTTGATCTGTGATGGGGTTTTCTAATAGTCATCGATAGATCATGTAACTTCATCCCGATGGTTACTTAAGTTCCTGCAAGTGCTGTTAATCTTCTCAAAAAATCATTGTTTCTTATTTAAACTGGTTTTGACTCAATAAGACAATTTTTTTTGAAAAATGGACTGAGTCTAAGAAAACAGAAAGATAGATGTCAGTAGCACCTCCCCCACACTTAAGACAAACTGTCCCCAGTAGTGTCAAGCGAAGGATTGGGAAAAAGAAAACAAAAATTGTTAATGGATGTGTTGAGTTCTGTCTCATTTTTACCTCTGTCGCTCAGGCATCGATCGTTGCACAGGTGCATCGACCGTTGCTAAGCGATTTTTCGTGTATGGTCGATCGTTTCTCAGGACCGCAACGATCGTTGCAATGCGATTTATTTCGTGTTGTGACGATCGACACAATGTGTGTCGATCGACGCACTGCGAATACTCGGATCAGTCAGCAAGTTAGCAGGTTAGTCCGTTGGAAAATCTAAGTTTTCGATCCTGCAAGCTGAAAACACCGAAAACAGAATAAAATCAAAGCAACTAATGTATCAAAGCATAACATCCAGAAACAATAGCATCCTAAAATCAAAAGAAAAAGTGCAAAGAAAAACAAGAAAAGATAACAGAACCGTAGTCTAGAAATACAGAGATCACTCTCACTCGTCATCCGTCTCAGCTATGCGATTGATATACCATGGATTTTAGGGATTTTAACCATGGTATATGTGTCATTTATCGAGTCTTTTACTATGTTTTAGAGTCTTTTCAGGTGTTTATTAGGTACAAGCACATTTGGAGCATATTTGGTGATTATAGCACTTTCTGGAGCTATTTGGAGTATTTGGCCGAGAGATAGACTTCACTGTCAATATTTCAGAGCTGTAACGATCGACACACTTGTGGCGTCGATCGTTGCATATGCGAGATGGGCCAAGACGACGGTTTAATGAGAAGAATTGGATATTGCAAGTTTGCCCAGAAGTTTCCATAATTACAAAGAAGCCCCAGCCGACTTTAGACCATTATATAAGAGTTTTTAAGCCATTGTTTAGGCAACGCTTTACTTTAATTTTATTTTATTTCAGAGAGCCTTAGGGGCTGATCTTGTTCTCGAAAGAGACTTGATTTCGAACCCCTGTTGATTATTCTGTTTAATGATATTTGGTTTTCTACTTATGATATTTTCTGTCTCGATGAACATGTCTGAGTAGTTTACCTGTTAGGTTGAAGGATTCTCATTAGGGATTTCATGGAACTATAGTTTAAATCAATCTGTAGGGATTCATATCTGCTAGTTCTTTGTTTAGGTTGTTCTTAATGCTTAATCTGAAGTAGCTAATCAGAATTATGATGTTAGGTTGATTAATGCAGCGGAAGTTGGTTAATTTAACTAGAAAGAACCTAGATGAGCAATTAAACTTCTCGCAAATGAAAGTTTGGTTTAGGTTAATTGTGAACATATCAAACTTGGAATTAAAGCTGGTTTAATCTGTTAGTTCTCGCAAACGAAAGTTTGGTTTGCTGCACTTAGACTTAGAGAATTATCGCAAAGGAATTTGGTTAGTTCTATATCCGTGTTTGAGTTCTAGAACAGTTATTGATTAGATCCTGATTGATTGATTACTTGCGTTCCTGATTTCCTGAGAACTCCTGAAACCTAACGCTTCGCTTCCTTGCTCACAAATCACTCCTGCTACTGATATACCATGGATTTTAGAGATTTTAACCATGGTATATGTGTTATTTATCGAGTCTTTTACTATGTTTTAGAGTCTTTTCAGGTGTTTATTAGGTACAAGCACATTTGGAGCATATTTGGTGATTTAGGCACTTTCTGGAGCTAATTGGAGTATTTGGCCGAGAGATAAAGTTCACTGTTGATATTTCCGAGATGCAACGATCGTTACACTTATGGCGTCGATCGATGCACCAGCGAGATGGGCCAAACGACGGTTTGATGAAGAATGATAACATTTCAATTCTGCCCAGAAGTTCCTGATATTTACAAAGAAGCCCCAAAACGTGTTTTAGGTTATAAATAGAGTTTTTGAGCCATTGTTTAGGCTACGCTTGGATATGCTTCATAACTAAGTTTTATTCTCTTAGGAGATTTTAGGGGCTGGTTTTGTTCTCGAAAGAGACTTGATTTTGAACCCCAGTTCTTATTTGATTTTATGATATTTGGTTTTCTACTTATGATATCTTCTGTCTCGATGAATATGTCTGAGTAGATCACCTGTTAGGTTGAAGGATTCTCATTTAGGATTTCAGAGAGTTATAGTTTAATTAATCTGTAGAGATTCATATCTGCTAGTTCTTTATCTAAGTTGTTCTTAATGCTTGATCTGAAGTAGCTAATCAGAGTTATGATGTTAGGTTGATTAATTCAACGGAAGTTGGTTAATTTAACTAGAAAGAACCTAGATAAGCAATTAAACTGTTCGTAAACGGAAGTTTGGTTCAGGTTAATTGTGAACATATTAAACTTGGAATTAATGCTAGTTTAATCTGTTAGTTCTCGCAAACGGAAGTTTGGTTTGCTGCACTTAGACTTAGATAATTATCACAAAGGAATTTGGTTAATTCTATATCAGTGTTTGAGTTCTAGAATAGTTATTGATTGGATCTAGATAGATTGATTGCTTGCGTTCCTGATTTCCTGAGAACTCCTGAAACCTAACGCTTTGCCTTCTTGCTCACAAACTCACTTGATTTACTTTGCTATTTCGTTTACTGTTTTCACATCTGCTTCGCTTAATTAAATCTGAACTGCTATAAATCTATTGTGTGACTGAGAGTCCTCGTGGGATTCGATACCTTATATACTACGATTGCATTAACTGTGCACTTGCAGTAGAATAGGGAAAACTATACACCTATCAACTACTGATTTACTTTTCTGCTCTGCTTTTATTTTAATCACCTTTGCTTTCTCCTAGTTTAATCTTTTCTGTTCTTATCTATCGTTGACCGGAGTCCATGTGGATTCGATACCCTAAGTACTACAACTACATCATTGTGCACTTGCAGTAGTATAGGGATAAAACTTACACACCTATCAAGTTTTTGGCGCCGTTTCCGGGGACTCTTTTGAGTCCTCGATAGATTTGAACTTAGGGTTTATACTAGGATTTTTCGTTTTTAATTTTTGCTACTAATTTTTTTTTTCTTTTCTTTTTCTGTTCTTGCGTTTCAGGTACGCCTTGCATCGATCGACACGGTCCTGTGTGTCGATCGTTGCATTCTCGAGCTTGCATCGATCGACGCTACTCTGCATCGATCGACACAGTGCGAAAGAATGATGGGAATGATGGAACGGATGTTGGAAAATCAGCAGAATAACTCGTTCTGCAGAGGCTATGGTTCCAATTCATTCACCAGAGATTATGATTCTTCATCATATCAGCCTGCTCCTCCTCAAAATACGCAGTCTGATAAGCTGATAAATATGATGGAGCAGTTACTGGAAAGACAGGAAGAGGAGAAGAACTACATAAATGGTTCTGGGTTTCAAGGAAACAGGTATGGAAATCAGCAAGGTAATTCCTATCAAAGCACTTATGGATCACCCTCCTATCAGGCATCTCCTGCTGCTAATGCTTATAAGAGCAAGATGGAATCCATGATGGAGCAGCTGCTAGAGGATTAGACTAAGACTGCTATGGACTTCGACAGGAAGCTGGATGCTATACATGAAAATTTGAATGGGAAGTTTGAATACTTGAGCACACATGTGAAGAAGCTAGATGTCCAAGTTCAGCAGACAGCTGAAGCAATACAAAGGCAAAATGCAGCTAGGAAAGCTGAACAGAAGCGGTGCATCAAAGCTGTGACCTTAAGAAATGAGATTGAGTTGCTAGGTGAAGAAGAGACCATATTCTCGGATTTTCTGGATGAATATTGTCTGCCTGATACATGCATCGATCGACACCCCCTTAGTGTCGATCGACACGCCGTTCTGACGGCAATTTCGAGTTCGTACGACAAACATGATCTCCTTGCATCGATCGACACACATCATGCAACGATCGACACAGAACGCAGACATGACCAGAAACCTGCAACAGTACCAGAACGAGTGTATAAGCCCCCTGTGCCATATCCTAAGGTTCCTAAACCTTCCAAACAAGAGATAGAAGTGGCTAACTGCGTGAAAGTGATGGATAAGAAGGTGAATAAAACACCACCAGTTGAAACTTCGCGAGTTCATGCAAAGAAGATGATCTCCACTGATGGTCATCTGAAAGAAGAAGTTCAGATTGGTGGAACTACAGTATCTGATAGTGGAAAGAAGAAGATGGCAGTTCCTCTTGAACCTGCTCTAACATCTTCAGTACCTGCAACTGCTCATAAGCAGAAAGCCCCAAACATCAAATCTGCATCAAAAGTAAGGTACAAACCACCTAAGCTTAAACCTTCTGATCACATTGTTTTGAATGCAGGAAAACGCAGTAGACTGATATATCATGGTTTTTACTAGTTTTAGACCATGATATAAGTGTGTTTTTAGTGTCTTTTGTGTTCTTTTAGAGTCTTTTACAGGTATAATCAGGTTGGGAGCTGAATTGGAGATAATGGAGCATTTTGGAGATTTTTGGAGTGTTTGGCCGAGAGATAGAGTTCACTGTCCGAAACAGAGAGGGGTGTCGATCGTTGCACTCTAGCAACGATCGATGCACCAGCGAGATGGGCCGAAACTCGGCGGTTTAGAAGAATCAAGTTATTGCACTTTGATCCAGAAGTTCCTGATATTTACAAAGAAGCCCTTGGCCGAGATTATGCCTATATAATAGAGTTTTTAGTGTTTTTATTAGATACGCTTTATACTTTTTACAATACACTTTGATAATTAAGAGCAGAGGATTTTCGAGCTTTTGGGGCTGATCTGAACCTTTACTTCATCTGTATTTGGAGAAGATTTCGAACCCCTTTTACTCTTATTCTTTTATGCAATTTATTCATTCTATGATTATGTTTTCATTATCTATGTCTGAGTAGATTCCTAGTTAGGTTTAGGGTTTCTCACATAGGATTTCATGACTTGCTAGACTTGTTCAAATTCAGTTAAGGATTCATAACTATATCTGTTCTTCAATTTAATTGTGCTTAAAGCTAGTTCTAACCTGATCAATTAGAATCTAGATCTTAGGTTGCTAAATACGTCACGGAAGTGGGGTTTAGGAATCTGAACTAATTAAATTGGGCAATTAAACTTTGCGCAAACGGAAGTTTGGTTTAGGATAATTGTGAACATATCAAACTTGGACTTATTGCTAGTTTAATCTGTTAGTTCTCGCAAACGAAAGTTTGGTTTGCTGCACTTAGACTTAGAGAATTATCGCAAAGGAATTTGGTTAATTCTATATCTGTGTTTTGAGTTCTAGAACTGTGCTTAATTAGATCCTTGCTGAATGAACTGTCTGCTTGTCTGATTTCCTGAGAATACCCTAGGCTTGACGCTTTTAGTTTATTGCTTCACAACCGTTAATCTCTGCTACTGATTTACTTTCTCGCACCGCAATTTATTTCATTCACTATTTGCTTATTTCTAGTATTTATTCCTATAGTTTGATTCTCTTGAGACCAAGTGTCCCTGTGGATTCGATAACCCTATATACTACTTTGACATTGCTGTTCACTTGCAGTTTAGTATAGGAAAAACTTAGAACCTATCAAGTTTTTGGCGCCGTTGCCGGGGACTCTTTGAGTCTTCGATAGGTTCGAACTTAGGGTTTTTACTAGGATTTTTATTTTTGGTTTAGTTTACTACTTTTTATTTTTTTCTTGCATTTCAGGTACGCCTGATCGCCCTGCATCGACCGACACAGTCCTGAGTGTCGATCGTCACATCATCGAGCCTGCATCGATCGACGCTTCTCTTGCATCGATCGACACAAGGCGAAACCAGTGGTGCCGAGAGCTTGAGCATTTAGCTGGGTATTTCTTGATGAAGCCTGTGATTCTGATTCGCGGCAAGAACGGAGTTCTACGAGACCAGGAAGGTCACATATGTAACGCGAAGGGTCAGAAACTGGATGGGGAAGGAAACCTCATCACACCAGATGTTGCCGTGGGCGCGGAACATCGACGAGAGGATGGTCACGAGAAGACAGTTGCTGATTATAACAGACCAGATATATTCTATGCTAATCGGTCTGCAATTCGACCACCTCCGTTCACCAGAGCTGAGTTTAAGCTGAAACCTGAGTACTACGCATTGATTGGACAGTATCAGTTCCATGGTCTTTCAAGCGAGCATCCTATGGATCACATAGACACATTTGAGGAATTGGCTAGCAGTATCACGGCTGAAGGAGTTTCTTCTGATTATATTTTCTGTAAGCTCTTCCCATTCTCTCTTAAAGGAGATGCAGCTTACTGGCTGAGACAGCTAGAACCAGGATCTTTGACCACTTGGGAAGGAGTCAAGAAGGAGTTCCTTAGACATTTTTATGACGATGCGTTATCTGAGCAGCTTAGACATGATATCCTGACATTCAAACAGCAGCCTACAGAGCCTTTTAAAGCAGCTTGGATGAGATTCAAGATGTACCAGAGAGATTGTCCACACCATGGATTCTCTGAGGTACAGCTTCTGAGTGCCTTTTTCAGGGGTTTGGATTTTTGGTATCAGAGAGCTATGGACACAGGAAGTGATGGAAACTTCTATACCAAGACCCCAGAAGAAGCTAAAGAGCTTATTAAGAACTTGATGACTAGCAGTAGTGTCAAGAATGCTGACAAGGAAAGGCAGAGATCTAGTTGCGGAGATGATAGCTTGCAGATAGCTGATTTGAGGGACAAGGTGGATTATATCTACAACATGGTAGTAGCTGGAGAATTTGTAGAAGTGAATTATATTAATGAAGCTGATTTTCATGAACACACATCTAGAAGTCAACAGAGACAAGCTCCGAGATCGAATGGCTATTCACCTCACCAAGTTCCTCCCACTAAAGAGCAGACAAAGATTGAGTCTATGCTTGAGCAGCTACTACTTGGACAGAACAAGATGACGCAAGATCTGAATGGAAAGATGGACTTCATGTATCAGGATCTGAGTGGAAAATTGGAATCTTTGACAAGCAGAGTTGACAATCTGGATGCTAGGATGACGCAAGTGGAAACCAGTATACAGACAGAGCATGTTAAGGCAGCTTCGGCAGAAGAAGAAGTTGAGCATAATCGAGAAACTGAAGTTCTGGAACTGGAAAATCCGAGAAAAATTCAGAATGTTCGCCTTGCATCGATCGACACAAATGTGCATCGATCGACACATCCTGCGAGAGTCAATGTCGATCGTCACCATTTCAGCAACGATCGACACCATGGGCGTGAGCAGCCAAATTTCCCAGAGAAACCGAAAGCTGACACAGAAAGAGCCTACAAACCAAAGATTCCTTTCCCTAGGAAGTCCAAGCAAGAGATTAAGTTGGAAAAATGCATGGAGATAATGAGAGAAAAGCTAACTGACACTCCATTGATTGATGCCACTAAGACCAATCCCATGATGAAGACATGTGTTACAGACATCCTCTCTAGCAACATGACTGAAGAAGAAGGATGCTTGATGATCTCAGAAGTATGTGATGCTGTTGTTAATGGTAGGGTTCCTGAGAAGCTAAAGGATCCAGGAGGTTTTATGATAGACTGCTCTATCTATAGAGACAGATTTCAGAGGGCATTATGTGATCTCGGCTCAAGTATAAATCTCATGCCGTACTCTGTGGCTGTGAGATTGGGACTACTGAACTTCCAGCCTACTAGGATCTCTTTAGTCCTAGCTGATCGATCAAGAAGACATCCAGAAGGAATTCTTGAGAACATCCCTCTTAGAGTTGGAAATTACTTTATTCCAACGGACTTCATGGTACTGAAGTATGAGATTGAGCCTGATGATCCTCTACTGCTTGGTAGATCCTTTTTAGCCACTGCTGGGGCTGTGATTGATGTACGCCATGGATTAATTGATCTCCACCTGGGAGATGAGCCTTTGCAGTTTAAGATGGATAAATTGAAGAAACCCACCATTGATGGACAGAGTTTCAGCATTGATACAGAATTAGAAACTGAGATTGGAGAGAAGAAGATGGCGGTTCCTCTTGAACCTGCTCTGACATCTTTAGCATCTGCAACTTCTCATAAGCATAAAGCTCCAGACATCTTATTTCCACCAAAGGTTAGGCACAAATCATCTAAGCTTAAACATCCTAACCACAGTACTTTGAATGCAGGACAACATCCTACCCCACCTAAGCTTCGCTCCCGCCCTGATTCTGTTGGTTTCTTCCTTGGGAGATCCCATGATCTGAATGCTTATACGCCACCTTGGATGAGGAGACATTCACAGAGACACTCAAAGTCTCTGTTGAAACCTCTATGAGAAAGATCTCATCCGTCCGGTCAAGCTATTGACCTTAAACAAGCGCTGGGTGGGAGGCAACCCACCATTAGGTACTAGTGTTTTTCTTTTTCATTTTTGGTGTTTTTGTTAGGATTTTACGTTTGTTTTTGTTCCTGGTGAGTTTATGTTTGCAGGTCTCGGTTAAAACGCAGTGCAGCGATCGATGCACTTCTGCATCGATCGTCACAACACGAAAGGAATCGCATTGCAGCGATCGTTGCGGTCCTGAGCAACGACCGACTATACACGAAAATCGCCAAGTAACGGTCGATGCACTTAGTGCAACGATCGATGCTCAGCGACATAGGTAACCCGACAGACATAATTTCACCCTTTCAATTTTTATTTTCTTTTTACCAATCCTTCGCTGGACACTACTGGGGACAGTGTGTCTTAAGTGTGGGGGAGGTGCTACTGACTTATATCTTTCTGTTTTCTTAAGAGTCAGTCCGTTTTTCAAAATTTTTTGTTTTATTGAGTCAAAATTGTTTAAGTAAGAAACTATGATTTTCTGAGAAGATTTACAAGACTTGCAGGAACTTAAGTAACCATTGGGATGAAGTTGCAGGATCTATCTCTGACTATTAGAAAACCCCATCACAGATCAACCTACTGGGAACACCCACATCACTTCAGGTATCAGAGGATCCTTTTACTGACTTCAACCTTAATACTGACTTAGATTTCTCACCTAAGGGCTTGGTATGCTTTATGTCGGATTCCCTTGTTAGTTCTGACACAGCCTGTAAACCTGTCCTATTTAGTCCCCTTCTCCCCTTCTATAAAGTAAAAAAAAAAAAATAATAAACTGAGGATGAGTTAGTAACTCCGAAGTGGTCATGAGAATGGTAGCAAACACTATTTTCTCTCATGTGATCCATGGAATGTGTCCAAAGTATACCCCATAACGGGAAGAACACTGATAAAAAAAATAAAATGATACCCAGTGGGGAAAAATCAGTTGTTAAAGAAGGGAAAGAGAAGAAAGGGACTAGAGAAAGATAGTATGGTGGTCTAGAGCTGATAAGGTAAGAATCCATGTGCCTTTAGATCGATACTCCTTAGGTGAGACCGCACTTAAATACTTGCAGAAGTCAGTAGGGAGAATTTGAATGCTTGAATGTGATTGTGGAGTTTACCTAGGACAGTTGCTAAGTGTGGGGGAAGTACATTGTGGTCTTGATATCCTGTGATTGATTCTTGCAGTGGTTTACTAAGGGGAATCTGAGTATTGTAGCTTCTAAGATGAAATGAGTTTCTGAAGAGTTTTCAAACCTCTTCACCATGTTTTAGTTCTCTGTTTTGCTTGAGGGCAAGCAAAGGCTAAGTGTGGGGGAGTTGATATATCATGGTTTTTACTAGTTTTAGACCATGATATAAGTGTGTTTTTAGTGTCTTTTGTGTTCTTTTAGAGTCTTTTACAGGTATAATCAGGTTGGGAGCTGAATTGGAGATAATGGAGCATTTTGGAGATTTTTGGAGTGTTTGGCCGAGAGATAGAGTTCACTGTCCGAAACAGAGAGGGGTGTCGATCGTTGCACTCTAGCAACGATCGATGCACCAGCGAGATGGGCCGAAACTCGGCGGTTTAGAAGAATCAAGTTATTGCACTTTGATCCAGAAGTTCCTGATATTTACAAAGAAGCCCTTGGCCGAGATTATGCCTATATAATAGAGTTTTTAGTGTTTTTATTAGATACGCTTTATACTTTTTACAATACACTTTGATAATTAAGAGCAGAGGATTTTAGAGCTTTTGGGGCTGATCTGAACCTTTACTTCATCTGTATTTGGAGAAGATTTCGAACCCCTTTTACTCTTATTCTTTTATGCAATTTATTCATTCTATGATTATGTTTTCATTATCTATGTCTGAGTAGATTCCTAGTTAGGTTTAGGGTTTCTCACATAGGATTTCATGACTTGCTAGACTTGTTCAAATTCAGTTAAGGATTCATAACTATATCTGTTCTTCAATTTAATTGTGCTTAAAGCTAGTTCTAACCTGATCAATTAGAATCTAGATCTTAGGTTGCTAAATACGTCACGGAAGTGGGGTTTAGGAATCTGAACTAATTAAATTGGGTAATTAAACTTTGCGCAAACGGAAGTTTGGTTTAGGATAATTGTGAACATATCAAACTTGGACTTATTGCTAGTTTAATCTGTTAGTTCTCGCAAACGAAAGTTTGGTTTGCTGCACTTAGACTTAGAGAATTATCGCAAAGGAATTTGGTTAATTCTATATCTGTGTTTTGAGTTCTAGAACTGTGCTTAATTAGATCCTTGCTGAATGAACTGTCTGCTTGTCTGATTTCCTGAGAATACCCTAGGCTTGACGCTTTTAGTTTATTGCTTCACAACCGTTAATCTCTGCTACTGATTTACTTTCTCGCACCGCAATTTATTTCATTCACTATTTGCTTATTTCTAGTATTTATTCCTATAGTTTGATTCTCTTGAGACCAAGTGTCCCTGTGGATTCGATAACCCTATATACTACTTTGACATTGCTGTTCACTTGCAGTTTAGTATAGGGAAAACTTAGAACCTATAATAGACCGCCCAAGCTTCGCTTCCGCCCTGATTCTGATTACTCTTTCCTTGGGAAGCCTCATGATCATAATGCCTATACACCTCCTTGGATGAAGAGATATTCACAGAGACACTCAAAGTCTCTGTTGAAACCGCCTTGAGTCAAATCTCTTCCAATAGTCAAGCTAATGACTAAAAACAAGCGCTGAGTGGGAGGCAACCCACTGTTAGGTTCGTTTTTGTTTTTGTTTTTTTCGTTTTGATTTGGTATTTTTAATTTTTCTGTTTAAGTGTGTTCAGAGCTGAGGGAAACAGGAATAATCGCATTGCATCGATCGACACACATTGTGCGTCGGTCGATGCAGTCGCGATTTACGGTTTAACGAATTGATTGCGGTTCAGACATCGGTTATCTACATAACCGCGAGCGATAATCGCCTTGCATCGATCGACACCCTTGGGCATCGATCGACGCAGGGCGACGACATGTAAGTGTTCTGCAACTTTTCGGATTGTTTCAAATTTGATTATTATTCTCACCGAGCTCATGCCTTGATTTCACTGGGGACAGTGTACTTTAAGTGTGGGGGAGGAAGCTACTGACGCACGCTTTTGTTTTCTTAGTTTTTCAAAATTTGTTTTATTGAGTCAAAATTTGTATGAAACTATGATTTTTCGAGGAAAATTTTCGCTTGAACAAGAACTAAGTGACCATTGGACAGACTTGCAGAGCCTCTATGACTGTTAGAAAACTCAGACACGGATCAACCTACTGAGGACACCCACATCACTTCAGGTATCAGAGGATCCTTTTACTGACTTCACCTTAATACTGACTTCACCTTAATACTGACTTATATTTCTCACCTAAGGGCTTGGTATACTTTGTGTCGGATTCCCTTGTTAGTTCTGACACAGCCTGTCAACCTATCCTATTTAGTTCCCTTCTCCCCTTCCATAAAATAAAATAAAAGATAATAAACTGAGGATGAGTTAGTAACTCCGAAGTGGTCATGGGAATAGTAGCAAACACTATTATCTCTTATGCGATCCATGGAATATGTCCAAAGTACACCCCTTAACGGGAAGAACACTGATAAAAAAAATAAAATGATACCCAGTGAGGAAGGGAAAGAGAAGAAAGGGACTAGAGAAAGATAGTATGGTGGTCTAGAGCTGATAAGGTAAGAATCCATGTGCCTTTGATCGATACTCCTTAGGTGAGACCGCACTTAAATACTTGCAGAAGTCAGTAGGGTGAATTTGAATGCTTGAATGTGATTGTGGAGTTTACTTAGGACAGTTGCTAAGTGTGGGGGAAGTACATTGTGGTCTTGAGTTCTGCAGGAAAGTTTTCAGTGGCTTACTAAGTGAATGTGAATGTGAAAGTTCCTAAGACGAAATGAGTTTCTGTGTTTTCAAACTTCTTTTCTTATGCTTTGGTTCTTTACTTGCTTGAGGACAAGCAAGAGCTAAGTGTGGGGGAGTTGATATACCATGGATTTTAGGGATTTTAACCATGGTATATGTGTCATTTATCGAGTCTTTTACTATGTTTTAGAGTCTTTTCAGGTGTTTATTAGGTACAAGCACATTTGGAGCATATTTGGTGATTATAGCACTTTCTGGAGCTATTTGGAGTATTTGGCCGAGAGATAGACTTCACTGTCAATATTTCAGAGCTGTAACGATCGACACACTTGTGGCGTCGATCGTTGCATATGCGAGATGGGCCAAGACGACGATTTAATGAGAAGAATTGGATATTGCAAGTTTGCCCAGAAGTTTCCATAATTACAAAGAAGCCCCAGTCGACTTTAGACCATTATATAAGAGTTTTTAAGCCATTGTTTAGGCAACGCTTTACTTTAATTTTATTTTATTTCAGAGAGCCTTAGGGGCTGATCTTGTTCTCGGAAGAGACTTGATTTCGAACCCCTGTTGATTATTCTGTTTAATGATATTTGGTTTTCTACTAATGATATTTTCTATCTCGATGAACATGTCTGAGTAGTTTACCTGTTAGGTTGAAGGATTCTCATTAGGGATTTCATGGAACTATAGTTTAAATCAATCTGTAGGGATTCATATCTGCTAGTTCTTTGTTTAGGTTGTTCTTAATGCTTAATCTGAAGTAGCTAATCAGAATTATGATGTTAGGTTGATTAATGCAGCGGAAGTTGGTTAATTTAACTAGAAAGAACCTAGATGAGCAATTAAACTTCTCGCAAACGAAAGTTTGGTTTAGGTTAATTGTGAACATATCAAAATTGGAATTAAAGCTGGTTTAATCTGTTAGTTCTCGCAAACGAAAGTTTGGTTTGCTGCACTTAGACTTAGAGAATTATCGCAAAGGAATTTGGTTAGTTCTATATCCGTGTTTGAGTTCTAGAACAGTTATTGATTAGATCCTGATTGATTGATTACTTGCGTTCCTGATTTCCTGAGAACTCCTGAAACCTAACGCTTCGCTTCCTTGCTCACAAATCACTCCTGCTACTGATTTACTTTTCTGCTCTGCTTTTAGTTTAATCACCTTTGCTTTTTCCTAGTTTAATCTTTTCTGTTCTTATCTATCGTTGACCGGAGTCCCTGTGGATTCGATACCCTAAGTACTACAACTACATCACTGTGCACTTGCAGTAGTATAGGGATAAAACTTACACACCTATCAGCGATCAGTACCACTCGAAGAACCGGGAGTTAGAGATCGCTGTCTATGTCGTGAAGGCCCGGGATGGTGTATCTGCGGCTGTCTCCTGCAAGTGCAGGTACGCATGATGTTCCAGATGCTCCGTAGAATACCATCATCGCGCTCTCTCCACTCTGCCACATACATATCACCATAAGGCACTGAGATCTGAGGATAAGGGCCAATATCATCATCAGGGGCAGCAGCATGCGCAGGAGGTGCAGAGGAAGATGAAGCTCGTGTAGAAGGCTCTCCCAGCGGATGAGCCATAGAAGGAACATTGCGCCGATCTATCTGAGGTGGCCGGAATGCCAAGGCATCCAGCGTATCAATCCGTGTATGACCGGCAGCAGGAAGATCTATACCATGCTTTTCAGTGGCAGGGTCGCAATAGACCCATACGCACCCCTCCTTAAGCCATGTAGCGCTCTGCAAGTGGCTGAAATCAAGGAACTCCTTGGCAGTGTTACACTCTGTGCCCTCTAAGGGAATCCTGCAGTGCATGAAAATGGGAGTAAGCATGCTCCCGACTGTCTCAGTATCCACGCCATCAAATGGCTTCGTCTGCAGGTCTCATAAGTGCTGAGTGAAAACAGCTCCCAAGTTGAGTCCCTTAGTGGGATCTCGCAGAGGAGAATGCTCAAACTGGTCCCTCAGTCCAATGAATAACATCTCCATCTCAAACTTGTGCATCTTGTTGGCTTCAAACTTGCACAACAGAGTCCAACATAAGATACGCAAGACATATCTCAGAACAGGATGTCTAACCTGCTTTACTGGTGTAGTCCTCGAGCTGTATCGACCACTGCCAATACACTCCCAGAAAAACTGAGCCTCCTCCGTATCCCACTCAAGACTCATACCAATACGTCTCGGCTCAGTGCTGAATCCATAAATCCTGCAGATATCAAGAAGAGGAATCCGATTTCTGGCTCCTAAGCACATGAAGGTAAAGATACCTCCTGTAGAACTCCTGCTGTCTGGGTCCGGGTAAACCACTCTGCAAGTGGCTAGCAGCTGGGTCAGGGTACAAGTCGTAAGGCCTCATAGGCATTGTCCCTAGACCAATACCCTTACACAGTTCAAGAACCTGCTCAGCAATGCCCAGACTCTTGCAAGTAGAGTAGTATGCAAACTTGGTTGGTTTAAGCTGAAGGATCTTATGGTGTTAATCCTGATTCAATTCATCAGATTACTTGATCCTAAACATGCCAGATCTAGGTTCTCTTGAATAGAAACATAAGTAGATCTCACCTTTTACATGTTTTGTGCAGCGGAAAGGAAGAACAGGTCAGAGATCAGAGAGCCACCGAGTGATAACTCCTCCAGAGGTTCACACGCACACCAATCAGGAAGCAGGCTGCTAGGCCACTTGGAGAAACCGGCGCAGGGAGAGAGAGAGAGATGACGGCTCAAGTGTTAGGGTTAATCAGTCTGAAACTCGAGTTTTATGACACAAAACTCGTCCTGTTCCGTTTGGGCCATTTGGCCCAAACACCAATTAACTCGACGGCGTGCAGGCACTGCATCGATCGATGCACCTTGTGCATCGATCGATACACAGTACCTAAACCGTTTTATTCTCTCTAAGTACAGTAAATGCCTAGCACTTTTACCATACTTCTGCTAAACCGTTCCTACACGTTTTCCTGTTAGCTTAGGCGTGTGACCCATATGGGATCATATAATAAAGGCAATAAGTCCAAGACTTATAGATCATGAGCGGACTCTAGCAAGCCATCATGATCCCCAGTATTATATGACTTATGTCTGATCTTTGACATACTCTTACTTTCTAGAGACAGTACCGAGATTACTGGACACAATTCCAACAATCTCCCACTTGTACTGGAATCTCTGTATTCATAATCCTTTTGTCTCAATATCTCGATTAGTCATAAGGCAAGATTGGTGTCATCCTTATAAAGCCTAATCTTGTTCATCAGACTCTGATTTGATACTGTCAATCCAAACGACTCGGGACAGTCCGTTTGAGCATGGCCATGCATTTTCCAGTATTCAAATCTCCGATTGGCCTAGAGATATTCACTCCATTTATATTGGAGGGACAAATCCCGTCTTGTTCCATCACTGTAAACTACTCATTTCATAATGTACCCAAACAAGGTCCTTATAACTATCGCAGAACGATAGCGTTAGACAATGATCAAAGTGCATCAGTCCATGTGCAGTCACATGCATGCGAACTCAGGTCTAAGGACTATACTCTATAGTCGTAGTAAGAATCTCTTATGACACAGATATAAATATCCTGAAGAGTTCTTATAAGCGGGTCTTGTCCGGTCGTATGTTCCCCAACATACACCTATGTACTGACTTTGATGCCGAGCATCTATGACACACTGAGACTTTGTCATAAGTCACGTACCAATCCAGTCTCACACGGTTGTTGGTGTTCCAATTTCAACAACCTTTGACTAGGGACAGGATGATATAAAACATCTATCAAATATAGGGTCTCATGATCAAGCTAAATGACTTCGATGACTCAAGATCAAGTCATTTACTTCGATGACCTATAAAATGGTTCATATCATTTTGGAACGATTATTTCATCACAGTTAAAATAATCTTGAAATAATAATTTCATTATCAAACATCTCAAATGTTTTACAAGAACATATCAATAACTAAATAAAGCCCTTTACAAACTCCCACTGAAATTAAGACTACATCTTAACTTCACTTATCCTACAACTACAGTCCGTGACTCGTGCTTAGGGCTAAGGAGTGGCTTCGTTAATAGATTAGCAACGTTCTCATTTGTTGAAACTTGCTGATCTACTTAACATCTCTGTCATTTATCTTAAGGTGTTTGGACCTCTGATGTGCAGCTAGTCTCATCTATCCTGGGAATCACATCAAGTTCATTGACGAACTCTTCTTTCCAAACAACCTTTTTCGCCGCTTTCCAAGCTGCGAAATGTTCAGTTTAAGTCATGGAGTCAGCAACAGTGCCTTGCACCGCCAGACAGACACAAGATATAACCGGACTGTGACCGGAAATCATCTTTGTCTGTTGGAAACTTGCCTTTCAGACTCTATCGACTTATAGCACCTTACTTTCTCCGTAAATCAAGAACTTATCCTTAGTATTCCTCAAATACTTTAGGACATACTTTAGGAAACTTGATTCTTTGCTGGATTTGACTGGTCTTTATTTGTCTTGCTTAACATTAAAGCAACATCAAACAAGTATGTTTCATGGCATACATGATAGATCCAATTGCCGACGCATATGGAATCTCATCCATGCATTTAAGCTCAGCAGTTATCGTAGGATACTGTATCTTGCTTAACTTAATGCCATGTGACATTGGCATAAAACCCTTCTTGGATTGCTCAAAATATGTAGGACTTTGTCAATTTTAAGAACCCTGACTTTGTCCTACCAGCTCTTTTGGATCTCTATCTTTAAATCCAAAATCCAAGACTTTCGTGGCTATACCCATGTCATTCACAAAACCAACTCCCAAGCCAGTCCTTTACCGACTGCAGCATTGGGACGTTATATCCGAGAATCAGTATGTCATCGACATACACTATGAGAAATGCAATATCGCTCCCACTTATCTATTAGTAAACACACAGTTCCGCTTCGTTCCTGTTCAAGTCAAAACCTTGACTACTTCAACAGAACGAAGATTCCAACTCCGATATGTTTGCTTCCATCCATGAATGGATCGATGAAGCTAACTTACATAAAATGTAATTTTTCGGAGTCCGGGCTCACTTTCGCTTCTTTGAATTTCGCAGATTCATCGCTTTCAATGATCATCAGATCATGCGAACTTTCAATGATTATCAGTTTCAACTAATTACGAGAAATCACTCTCGGATTAGTAACTGATTCATTCATATCTGCGAACTTCAGGCTCCACAGGTGTAGATTCTACAGAAATCTGTAAATCCTTCCGCTGCTCTCCCTCAATAGGTAAAGCAGCCTCCTGTATATCTCGAATTTCTTCGAGTTGTACTTTTACTCCCACTGTTCTTCTTGGAAAATAACTTCCCTTCTTAGAAAACAGATTGGACGTAAAAGTAACAAGCCTTAGTTTCTCTAGGACAACCAGCGAAGTAGCACAAGTACAAATACTCAGTAAAGACAAATTTGGATCGATTCCAATCCACATTAACGTGGTGTCTTTCAACCGATATTTGTGGAACTATTTCAGCGTAAACTTAGATATTTTAGAGCGTTATTCTTAAATAATATCATGGAAGATTCGTGTGACTCATCTTTAATCATTTCTAATAAGATCTGATTCTTTCTCACAGAAACACCTTCAGGTTTTCAGGAGAAATGAGCTGTGAAACGATTTCACACTCATTAAGATGATCACACAATCAATGACTTAAGTATTCTCACTCGTGATTTAATCCAGAGTCTTAATACTTTTGTCATTCAGATCCCATACTTCATTCTGGAACTCTTTTGACCATGTCAAATAATTCCGACTTGTGTCTCATCAAATGAACACAGTCACACTCACTGAAGTAATCAGTAGAGACAATGAAGTACAGGAGATTTTCTCTGGCATTACTGCTCATTGGGCCACATACATGAGTATGTTCCAGGTCCAATAAGCCTTTGGGCTTTTCTCTAGCTCGGCTAAGATAGGCCCTTTACCTTTTGGTCTAGTAAACAGAATTCAAGTCTCATAAGATATTTTATCAAATGAGCCCAAACGTCCATGACTATGGGATTTCTGAATCCGACTTACTCTATGTGACCAAGACTTTATGCCAAGAAAAATCAGGTTTAATTCATCAGATTTAAACCAATTCGGTATTTATATTACATTTAGGCACTCTTTGGTTTAAGATATAAAACCCATTCCATGAATAGGATGCTACAATTAATATTTCATTAAGATCAAAAGAACAAAACTTGTCTTTTATCAAAATGAAAAACATTCAAATTCTTACAAGAAAATGAAAGACAACTCTGCTTAAAGCAGGTACATTGTAGCAATTACTTAATACAAAACCAAGCCTCAAAGGGATCTATAAGTGAAAAACCCTACGACTGAGGCAGCATCCCAAGCTCCTTCCAGACATGTAGTTTCACTTGCCCTTCCTTCAACGTTCTACTGTTGCTTAAGCTCTGCATATTATCACAAATATCAGTGCCACAACCAGTATCCAATACCTTTAATGTAGAACTTGAAGTAATAACATGAATACCTGAGGAAGTAGTCGCATACATCGACTTTAACTCCTCATCATCTTCCATGAATTTAATGCAATCTCTCTTCCAATGCCCTGTCTCCTTACAGTAGCAGCACTTACCAACGTAAGAGGTATCTGACTCGGGCTCAGAAGACACACGCTTGCCATGATTCAAAATCTGGACAACTTTGTCTTCACCCTTGTCAGCATTAGGTTTAGTAAACCTACCCTTCTCATTTATGAGATTGTACAAGGTACTCTTCACGTTTGGCTCAACTGTCTTGAGCATATCATGCAGTTCAGTCAGCGTCTTCGTTAAGCCTTTCTTGATATAGTTCCTTCTGAACTTATCATAGCTTGACGGCAGTGACTGCAGAATGATTTCAGTTGCCATCTCTTGGCTAACTGGATAATCCAGTTTCCTCAGGTTATCAATGTAACCCATCATTTTACTGATATGAGGACTTACTGGATGATCATTTGGTAGCTTGCAGCTAGTGAGAGATTTAACCAACTGGTATCTCTCCACTCTTATCTGCTCCTTAAATTTTAATTTCAGGCTGCTGATCATCTCTATTGGCGACTCCATGTTCTCATATTGCTTCCGCAAGTCTGAGTCCATGGTAGCCAATATCAGGCCACGCACATCTACCGCATCATTATAATGCTTATTCCAAGCATCATATACTGCATGAGAAGCATTGGACCCGATCCTCACGGGGAGAGCTCTCTCAAGAACATAGTCCTTTCTCTCCTGCCTGAGGACTAGCCTCAGGTTCCGCGACCAAGTCAAGAAATTTGATCCGTTCAGCTTGTCCATCCCAAGGATAGACCGGATCGAGAAAGTGTTTTGATTGTTTGTGCTAGTCATAACTGAAATTTAAGATAAAAGGATTTTAGTTAATATGTTCAATATGATTAATCTCGTGTTAAAATTAATATGATTAATCACGCATTATATTCAATAACATAAGTTACCCTCAATAGAATATAATGATTCCAAGATCCACATATAACTAAGATTAAGGTGGGCCACTGGCCGTCACCCAACCTTAGCTTATATCGGTAAGCCCTGTATCGGCTAATTATATCCGTGATATAACTCTTGGTTGTGAATCTGGGCCCGAGGCCCAATCCACTCTGATGTCTCAAGGCCCGGGACTCCCGATGGCCTAGTCAAGAAAACCAGACTATACAGTCATGTAATCATTAATGTCTGGGACTCCCAATGACATTTATGAATCACAAACCGTCTTACCCACGCAAAAGCAGACACCCTCACACTGTAAGGCCATGAATACAATTGAATGGGCTTTGACAGCTGACATAGCCTGGACAAGACATCCAACGCTTGATATTATTTGAGGTTCGTAGGTTTATTAAAATTTCATTCCCAAAATAGAAGATTACTATTTCAGGAAACTTTCTATTTATGGAAACCTACTATTTTGGAAACTTTCTAAAATTGGAAACTTTCTAACTTTAGAAATTTCTTAAAATCCAAAACCCGCAAATTCAGAAACTTCTAATTTAAGAAACTTTCTAATTTCAAAATTTCGGAAACTTTAATTTAAAATCGACTTTACAATTTTATAAAATAAATTTTAAATTGATCTGAAGAAAGACTCAAATAATTGGCCCAATTGTTTTAACTTCTTGGCCCGAGGCCCAAGAATTTGTCCATGTTCAAGACATGACCCAATTGTCCAATTATTTGACATAACCGGTCTGGTTCATTAAAACTGGTTTAACCAAGTTTCAATTACTACGATGACCACAATTGTCAACCGGTTATTTACTAAACCGGATTTTCTCAATTTATTTGGTCCAACCAAATCAAATTAGAAAATCCTGGTTTAGGCACTAAATCCAATAATTCTTTCGACATTGGATTTCTTATCTTGGTTTAACCAGACTTAATAAAATTATTAAATCTGTTTATTAAACCGAGACGATTAATTTTAATTAAATTAAACCGAGTCTAAACCAACCATGTCGATCGATGGACCAACCGTGTCGATCGATCCATCAACCACATCGGTCGATGCTCTCAGCATCGATCCTGCATCGATCGTGCATCGATCCTGTATCGATCGATGCTCTTACGCATGCACGGATCCGAGCCAAAACCCTAACCGCATCGATCGATGCTCTCACATCGATCCTGCAACGATCGTTCATCGATCCTGCAACGATCGTTCATCGATCCTGCAACGATCGATGCTCTCACGCGTGCACGAACAGTTATCAGGTTTGGCCGAGAGATTCTCGCGAGATCCACGCGATCGTTTGATCGATCCGTGCGATCGCAGTCAATCTCTCCCGGCTGCAACGATCGATCCTTGCATTGCATCGATCGATGCAATGCGATCTCAGTCGATGCAAAATCAGTTTCGATCGCATACCAAATCAATATAGCTTGGTCATGCGATTTTACAACTGTTTGTTTAGGATTCAATTCTTGTTTCTTAAGTGTTTTAATCTTATCAGTAGATTGATTCAAAAACACCTCTTTAAACAATCCTAAACATGAATCTAAACAAGAAGAACCAGAACCAATGGCTCTGATACCACTGAAGGATCTTATGGTGTTAATCCTGATTCAATTCATCAGATTACTTGATCCTAAACATGCCAGATCTAGGTTCTCTTGAATAGAAACATAAGTAGATCTCACCTTTTACCTGTTTTGTGCAGCGGAAAGGAAGAACAGGTCAGAGATCAGAGAGCCACCGAGTGATAACTCCTCCAGAGGTTCACACACGCACACCAATCAGGAAGCAGGCTGCTAGGCCACTTGGAGAAACCGGCGCAGGGAGAGAGAGAGAGATGACGGCTCAAGTGTTAGGGTTAATCAGTCTGAAACTCGAGTTTTATGACACAAAACTCGTCCTGTTCCGTTTGGGCCATTTGGCCCAAACACCAATTAACTCGACGGCGTGCAGGCACTGCATCGATCGATGCACCTTGTGCATCGATCGATACACAGTACCTAAACCGTTTTATTCTCTCTAAGTACAGTAAATGCCTAGCACTTTTACCATACTTCTGCTAAACCGTTCCTACACGTTTTCCTGTTAGCTTAGGCGTGTGACCCATATGGGATCATATAATAAAGGCAATAAGTCTAAGACTTATAGATCATGAGCGGACTCTAGCAAGCCATCATGATCCCCAGTATTATATGACTTATGTCTGATCTTTGACATACTCTTACTTTCTAGAGACAGTACCGAGATTACTGGACACAATTCCAACATAAGCGTCATGCTACACCAACCGTTGTAGAGCAACGTGTCATACTCGTCCCAGTGATCAAGCAATGGTCTCTCTGTGAACTCATCGCTCTTAAGCAGCTCAGCAATATCATTTGGCCACTCTCTATCAGACTGGATCTCTGTCTTATCTGCTCGGGGCCAAGGTAGTGCTATTGCCGGACCAACTCTAACATAATCCGCAGGATGTGGTGATTCTCTATGGAACCACTCTGGTGGTGGAGCATGATGTACCGTAGCAGCAGCTGCGGTGGCTCTGCGTTTGCGAGGTTGTCTGCGAGTTTCCATCTCGATCGTGGGTGCAACGACCGTTGCAGATGAGCGACGATCGTTGCTAGTTGAACCGATTTGATTCCGGTTTAGCACGCGTACCTTAATTTTGCAATTGAATCAATTGCAACGACAACGACCGTTGCACAAGTCTGCAACGATCGTCACAATGCGATCCCATCTCCTTGTCGTAATCACCCTGCAACGACCGGTGCACAAGTGCATCGATCGTCACACATCTCCAGACTCGAGTTCTGTATCTAAAAACTTAGCAAACACAAATCAAAACGTTAGTTCCTAAGAAAAACACCAAAAATAAGAAAAATAAATACTAAAACCTAACAGTGGGTTGCCTCCCACTCAGCGCTTGTTTAAGGTCATTAGCTTGACCGGACGAAAAAGAATCAGGCACCATGAGATCCTGACAGAGACTTTGATTGCCTCTGTGCAAGTCTCCTCATCCAAGGCGGAGAATAGGCTCTGTCAGTATGAACGCGTCCACGAAAAGAAGGAGTAAACTGCTCCTCAGGATCCAAAACCGTAGTGTTACTTGACTGTTCTTCATCTCCATCCATAATGGTGAAGGTCTGCCCATCTATCAGTGGCTTGCGCAGCTTGTCCATCTCAAAGTACAGCGGATCATCTCCCGGATGGAGATCTATCAGACTGTGTCTCACATCTATTACTGCTCCAGCTGTAGCCAAGAATGATCTACCCAGTATCAATGCGTCATCCTACTCACTCTGGTACTTAAGAATTAAGAACTCAAGAACTCCTTCCGGAATCCTTATTGACTGATCAGCTAGGACAAGAGAGGTCCTAGTGGGTCTAAAATCCATCATACCCAGCTTTTCTGCCACAGAGTATGGCATAAGACTTCCAGCAGCTCCTAAATCACAAAGAGAGCGCTTAAAACTATCCTCGAAGATAGAAGAACTTAGCACAAAAATCAGGTAGCTTCTTGGGAACCTTGGTTAACAGTACATCACTTATATGTTGAGGGACCACAATCACCCAATCTTTCAGCTCTTCATCTAAAGGTAACATCTTATTCAGGTACCTCTGCACACATGGGTGATAAGGTGGATCATCAGATGATGGAATTTCTTCCAACTCTTCACCAATCTCTTCCAACTGCTTAAGCTCTTCAATCTCTTGCTTAATCACTTCAGACACTGAAGGATATAGTTGAATGGCATGTGCATAAATCTCCTGTTGAGTAATCTGGGAATAAGCGGTTAAGCTCTAAGTCTGCTTCAAAGTCATCAGAATCCTGCGAGTCTGTCTGTTCACGACCTGCAACGATCGATGCTAAGGGTGCATCGATCGATGCATCACTGTTTTCACAGATTCTACCCGAGAGATTTTCCTCAAAATCCGAGAATTCACCCTCTTCTACCAACTCAGCTGTGTTCAACTCAAAATTTTCACCTTGTGTTGATCCATCATTAATGTACACTGACCAGGCCTTAATGTGGGTTTCTGCTACTCCTTTCCTTTGATGGAGTTTGAGATTTGGCTCACCTGAGTGTCCAATTGCTTCACATGAGTGTTCAGAGTCTCAAACTTCCCATTCAG
Source organism: Orychophragmus violaceus (assembly GCA_030180135.1). Classification (NCBI taxonomy): domain Eukaryota; kingdom Viridiplantae; phylum Streptophyta; class Magnoliopsida; order Brassicales; family Brassicaceae; genus Orychophragmus; species Orychophragmus violaceus. Next base: position 28,118,740 of record CM058230.1, on the reverse strand, counting down.
ATCCCCATAAACAGCATCTAGCTTCTTGTTGCAGTCCACAACAATCTTTGTCTGTCCTTCCAGCATAGCCTCCATTTTACTCTCATGAGCACTAGCAGCAGGAGGTGCTTGGTAAGAAAAAGATCCATAGGTCCTTTGATTTCCCAGTTGGAAAGGTTTCTGAAAACCACTAGTCTGTCCAAATCCAGAAGAGTTTTGGTTGCTGTTGAAAGCACTCTTCTGTCCTCCATTGAAGAACCTGTTACCCTGCTGATTACCAAATCTATTACCTTGGAATCCAGATCCTCCTATGTAATTCACATCTTCTTCCTGAGTGTCCTCCTCAGTCTGAATTACCTCAACATCTTGGGCAAAGTGGACATCTTTCTTACCAGCTAGGAGATTACACACTGTGTCTAGCTTAGATCTAATATCAGCAATCTCCAAATTCTCTACATTTCCACCAGATTTCTTCCTCTTCTCATCAGTAGTCTTGCAACTGTTGCTACTCACTAATTTCTCAATCAACTGCTTAGCTTGAGCAGGAGTCCTGGTGTTAAAATTTGCATTGCTGGAGTTATCTAGCGCAGACTGATATGGAAGATCTATGCCTCTGAAGAAGATACCTAGCAATGTGACCTCAGTGAATCCATGGTGTGGGCAGTCACGCTGGTACTTTTTGAATCGCATCCAGGCAGCTTTTAGTGGCTCTACAGGGCCTTGGGAGAATGTCAGAATGTCCTGTCTGGACTGATCTGAGCGCGCATCATCGTAGAAGTGTCTCAGAAACTCACTCTTCAGGGCATCCCAAGTAGTAAACTGCCCAGGTGGCAGTTGCTTTATCCATGCAGCAGCGTCTCCAGCGAGACTGTGTGGAAAGAGCTTGAGAAACAGATTATCCTGGCAAACTCCATCATACTTCATGCCAGTGATTATATCCTCAAACTGATCGATGTGATCCATAGGCTGCTCCGATGGGTGGCCATGGAAAGCATTCTGTCTCATCAGCGAGTAGTAGATGGTTTTGATCTCAAAATCGTTCCTCTCAAAACCAGGAGGTACTAGAGCTGACCGGTTTGCATGAAACTCATCCGGTCTGTTGTAGTCAGCTAAAGTCCTCTCATGGACAACCATCCTCTGCTCCTGTCTACCTTGGGCATGTCCTTGGCCTTGGTTCTGCTCCTGTTGTGGTTGCTCAGGAGGATCAGAGATTACATTCCCTTCAGCATCAATCCTATGCCCAGCAGGATTGTACGGATTGTTATCTCGGTCCCTCAGGGTACCTTGAGCATCAGGCATTATGATCACTTTTTGTACAACCATCTGTTGGAATTATGTCCAGTAATCTCTGTACTGTCTCTAGAAAGTAAGAGTATGTCAATGATCAGACATAAGTCATATAATACTGGGGGTCATGATGGCTTGCTAGAGTCCGCTCATGATCTATAAATCTTGGATTTATTGTTGGGACGTTTAGATGAATCCTGATTCAATTCCAGATTCAGATTATCCTAAACATGCGATCTAGGTTCTTCTCAGAATAGAAACAAATGATGATCTCACCTTATACCTGTTATTGCAGCGGAAGAAGATGGTATGTCTGAGATCAGAGAAACACCGAGGGATGAATCCTCCAAAGGTTCACACACGCTTTCGCAGGAAACAGCTGCTAGACCACAAGGGGAACTCGGCGCAGAGAGAGAGAGAGTTTACGGCTCAAGTGTTAGGGTTAATCAGTCTGAAACTTGAGTTTTATGACACAAAACTCGTCCTGTTCCGTTTGGGCCATTTGGCCCAAATACCAATTAACTCGTCGGTGTTTGCGCATTGCATCGATCGTTGCACCTTATGCATCGATCGATGCACAATGGCTAAACCTTTTATTCTCTCTTAGTACAGTAAATGCCTAGCACTTTTACTGTACTTCTGCTAAACCGTTCCTACACATTTTCCTGTTAGCTTAGGCGTGTGACCCATATGGGATCATATAATAAAGGCAATAAGTCCAAGACTTATAGATCATGAGCGGACTCTAGCAAGCCATCATGACCCCCAGTATTATATGACTTATGTCTGATCTTGACATACTCTTACTTTCTAGAGACAGTACCGAGATTTCTGGACACAATTCCAACAATCTCCCACTTGTACTGGAATCTCTGTATTCATAATCCTTTCGTCACAATATCTCGATTAGTCATAAGGCAAGATTGGTGTCATCCTTATAAAGCCTAATCTTGTTCATCGGACTCTGATTTGATACTGACAATCCAAACGACTCGGGAAAGTCCGTTTGAGCATGGCCATGCGTTTTCCAGTATTCAAATCTCCGATTGGCCTAGAGATATTCGCTCCATTTATATTGGAGGGACAAATCCCGTCTTGTTCCATCACTGTAAACTATTCATTTCATAATGTGCCCAAACAAGGTCCTTATAACTATCGCAGAACGATAGCGTTAGACAATGATCAAAGTGCATCAGTCCATGTGCAGTCACATGCATGCGAACTCAGGTCTAAGGACTATACTCTATAGTCGTAGTAAGAATCTCTTATGACACAGATATAAATATCCTGAAGAGTTCTTATAAGCGGGTCTTGTCCGGTCGTATGTTCCCAAACATACACCTATGTACTGACTTTGATGCCGCGCATCTATGACACACTGAGACTTTGTCATAAGTCACGTACCAATCCAGTCTCACACGGTTGTTGGTGTTCCAATTTCAACAACCTTCGACTAGGGACGGGATGATATAAAACATCTATCAAATATAGAGTCTCATGATCAAGCTAAATGACTTCGATGACTCAAGATCAAGTCATTTACTTCGATGACCTATAAAATGGTTCATATCACTTTGGAACGATTATTTCATCACAGTTAAAATAATCTTGAAATAATAATTTCATTAAACATAAGAATGTTTTACAAGAACATATCAAATAACTAAATAAAAGCCCTCAAACTCCCACTCAAATTTAGATTACATTTCTATGTCTCTAATGCCTACAGCTTCAGTCAGAAACTCGAGCTTAGGCCTTGGGAGTGGCTTCGTCAACGGATCAGCGACGTTATCATCTGTCTGAACTCGGCTGATCTTGACTTCCTTTCTATTAATGATGTCACGTATCAAGTGATATCTTCTTAGAACATGCTTGGATTTCTGGTGTGATCTTGGTTCCTTTGCCTGAGCTATAGCACCATTGTTGTCACAAAATAGTGCCAGAGGCTCAGCCGCATCTGGTATCACACCTAGTTCAATAATGAACTTCCGTATCCAAACAGCTTCCTTCGCAGCTTCTGAGGCGGCGATATATTCAGCTTCTGTGGTGGAATCTGCAACGGTGTCTTGCTTGGAGCTTCTCCAACTGATTGCACCGCCATTCAGACAAAAGATATAACCGGACTGTGACCGGAAATCATCTTGGTCTGTCTGGAAACTTGCGTCCGTGAATCCACTGACTTTAAGCACATCACTTCCACCGTACACTAAGAACTTATCCTTAGTATGTCTTAGATACTTCAAGATATTCTTTACGGCAATCCAATGGTTTTCACCTGGATTTGACTGGTATCTACTCGTCATGCTCAATGCATAAGCAACATCAGGACGAGTACAGATCATGGCATACATGACAGATCCTATTGCTGATGCATAAGGAATATTCTTCATGCGCTCAAGCTCAGCAGCCGTCGTAGGGCTCTGCTTCTTGCTTAGCGTTGTGCCATGTACCATTGGCGTGAAGCCCTTCTTGGAATCCTTCATGCTGAATCTTTGTAGGACTTTGTCAATGTATGAATCTTGACACAAGCCTATCAGCCTTCTAGATCTATCTCGGTAGATCCTGATTCCAAGAACGTATGCGGCTTCACCCATGTCTTTCATGGAAAAACAACTTCCAAGCCAGTCCTTTACGGACTTTAGCATTGGAACGTCGTTTCCGAGAAGCAGTATGTCATCGACATACAGAATAAGAAATACAATCTTGCTCCCACTAGATTTCTTATACACGCATTGTTCTTCTTCGTTTCTGATGAAGTCAAATTGCTTGATCGCTTCATCAAAACGAAGATTCCAGCTCCTCGATGCTTGCTTCAGTCCATAAATGGATTTATGAAGCTTGCATACTTTCCCAGCATTCTTCGGATCTATGTAACCGTCAGGTTGTGTCATATACACATTCTCTTCCAGAATACCATTCAGGAAGGCGGTTTTCACGTCCATCTGCCAAATTTCATAATCATGAAAAGCTGCAGTTGCTAGTAGAATCCGAATAGATTTCATCATAGCCACCGGTGAATAGGTTTCATCGTAGTCCACACCGTGAACTTGTCTGAAACCTTTTGCCACCAACCTGGCTTTATAAATCTGGACATTTCCATCCACGTCAATCTTCTTCTTGAAGATCCATTTGCACTCGATGGCTTTTACACCAGCGGGTAAGTCAACCAACGAAAACACTTGGTTGACCGACATGGAGTCCATTTCGGAATCAGTGGCCTTGCGCCACTTAGAGGAATCTGGGCCCATCATGGCTTGATTGAAGTTCGATGGTTCATCACCATCCATGATCAAAAGATCATGACAGTTAGTCACGAGGAATCCTTGATATCTCTCGGGTTCGTGACGGATCCTCCCGGATCTTCGAACTTCAGGTACTACAGGTTCAGGCTCTACAATTTCTTGTAGGTCCTCTTGCTGCTCTTCCTCATTAGGTTGAGCAGTATCCTGTTTCTCTTGAATTTCTTCAAGCAGTACCTTACTCCCACTGTCTTTCTTAGAGAGAAATTCCCTCTCAAGGAAGTTACAATCCCGGGCAACAAAAATCTTGTTCTCGGAACGTAGATAGAAGTAATAAGCCTTGGTTTCCCGTGGATAACCAATGAAGTAGCATTTGTCAGATTTTGGTGTAAGCTTGTCTGAGATTAATCTTTTGACGTAGGCTTCACAACCCCAAATTCTGAGATAAGACAGCACTGGAGTTTCTCCAGTCCATAATTCATATGGTGTCTTTGCTACTGCTTTTGATGGCGCTCTGTTTAGAGTGAACACTGCTGTTAGCAGAGCATATCCCCAAAGGGATATTGGAAGGTCTGTGTGACTCATCATAGATCGAACCATATCCAATAAGGTCCGATTTCTCCTCTCAGACACACCATTCCATTGAGGTGTTCCAGGAGGAGTGAGTTGGGATACAATCCCACACTCTCTCAGATGATCACTGAATTCCTGGCTTAAGTATTCTCCTCCTCGGTCAGACCGAAGAGCCTTAATGCTTTTGCCAAGTTGGTTCTGTACTTCATTTTGGAATTCTCTGAACTTTTCAAAAGATTCAGACTTATGTTTCATCAAATAAACATATCCATACCTACTGAAATCATCAGTGAAGGTTATGAAGTACTGATAGTTTCCTCTTGCATTTGTGGACATTGGGCCACACACATCAGTGTGTATCAGGCCCAATAAGTCACTGGCCCTCTCGTTAGGTTTATTAAAGGGGGCCCGTGTCATTTTGCCCATCATGCATGATTCGCATTTCTCACATGACTCAAAGTCAAATGAGCCAAGAAGTCCATTCGAATGGAGCCTCTTGATGCGTTTCTCGCTGATGTGCCCTAAACGACAATGCCATAGAAACGTTCGGTTTTCCTCATTAGGTTTAAACCGTTTTGTATTAATGTTATAAATTGGCGCAGATTGATCGAGTATGTAAAGCCCATTCGAAAGAGGGGCAGAACCATAGAACAAATTGTTGCGATTGAAGGAACATAATTTATTCTTAACTGAAAAATCATAACCTTCCAAATCCAACAAAGAAATTGAAATAATATTTCTGCTTATAGCAGGTACAAAATAACAATTATTCAGTTCTAAAATCAATCCCGAAGGTAAAGACAACAAGTATGTGCCTACAGCTAGTGCTGAAACTTTCGCTCCATTCCCAACTCGTAGCTCCACTTGTCCTTGCTTCAGCCTTCTACTGTTGCTGAGTGCCTGCATATTAGTACAAATATGAGCCCCACAACCAGTATCCATGACCCATGAGGTATTATCAGAAGTAGTTGTATTAACTTCTATAACAAAAATACCTGATGAAGAAGTCTCGAAAGTCTTCTTCTTTAATTCCTTTAGACCTTCCTGGAATTTCTTACAATCTCTTCTCCAATGCCCCACTTCTTTGCAGAACCTGCACATGTCAGTAGGCCCAGCCTTGGACTTGGGCTTGGGCTTTGGCGTGTCCTTGTCCGCGACTTGGACACCCTTGGCCTTTCCCTTATCCTTAGCAGAAGACTTCTTAAACCCCTTGCCCTTTTGTACCATAAGCACATTGGGGTCCTTGGCGGTTTTCTTCAAGTTGGGCTCTGCAGTCTTGAGCATTCCGTGAAGCTCAGGCAGTGTCTTACTCAAGCCATGCATGTTAAAGTTCAGAATGAACTGATCATAGCTTGCAGGTAAAGACTGCAGAATGATGTCGCAGGCAAGTTCCTGGCTGATTGGGCAGTCGAGTTTCTGAAGATGATCGAGATAACCCATCATCTTCAAGACATGAGGACTCACTGCCGCATTCGCAGCCAACTTACAGTCCAAGAGGTTCTTAACTGTCTGGAACCTCTCAGTCCTAGCCTGCTCCTGAAAAAGCGATTTCAGGCTTGCCATGATCTCGATGGGAGACAATACACTTTCGAACTGTTTTTGCAGCTCAGGAGTCATTGTCACCAACATCAGGCAATAAACATCATTTTCATCTGACGAATGCTTTTCCCAAGCATTGTGCAGAGTCCTGGCAGCATTGGCAAGAGGCCTCTCGGGGAGGGGATCTCGAAGGACATAATCCTTCTTCTCCTGCTTGAGGACCAGCCTCAAGTTCCTTGACCATGTCAGGAAGTTCGTTCCAGTCAGCTTCTCCTTCTCGAGAACAGACCGGATCGAGAATGTGTTTTGTGTGCTTGTAGTAGTCATTTCTGAAATATATAAATAAAAAGGTTATTAGTTATTATGTTCAAAATGACTAATCTCGTATTAAAATTAATATGATTAATCACGCATTATATTCAATAACCTAAGTTACCCTCAATAGAATATAATGATTCCAAGATCCACATATAACTAAAATTAAAGTGGGCCACTGGCCGTCACCCAACCTTAGCTTATATCGGTAAGCCCTATATCGGCTAATTATATCCGTGATATAACTCTTGGTTGTGAATCTGGGCCCGAGGCCCAATCCACTCTGATGTCTCAAGGCCCGGGACTCCCGATGGCCTAGTCAAGAAAACCGGACTATACAGTCATGTAATCATTAATGTCTGGGACTCCCAATGACATTTATGAATCACAAACTGTCTTACTCACGCAAAAGCAGACATCCTCACACTGTAAGGCCATGAATGCAATTGAATGGGCTTTGACAGCTGACATAGCCTGGACAAGACATCCAACGCTTGATATTATTTGAGGTTCGTAGGTTTATTAAAATCATTCCCAAAATAGAAGATTACTATTTCGGGAAACTTTCTTTTTATGGAAACCTACTATTTTTGGAAACTTTCTAAAATTGGAAACTTTCTAAAACCGGAAACTTTCTAACTTTAGAAATTTCTTTAAAATCCAAAACCCGCAAATTCAGAAACTTCTATTTTAAGAAACTTTCTAATTTCAAAATTTCGGAAACTTTAATTTAAAACGACTTTATAATTTTATAAAATAGATTTTAAATTAATCTGAAGAAAGACTCAATTAACTGGCCCAATTATTTTAACTTCTTGGCCCGAGGCCCAAGAATTGGTCCATGTCCAAGACATGACCCAATTGTCCAATTAATTGACATAACCGGTCTGGTTCATTAAAACTGGTCTAACCTTGTTTTAATTACTACGATGACCACAATTGTCAACCGGTTATTTACTAAACCGGAATTTCTCAATTTATTTGGTCCAACCAAATCAAATTAGAAATTCCTGGTTTAGGCACTAAATCCAATATTTCTTTCGACATTGGATTTCTTATCCCGGTTTAACCAGACTTAATAAAATTATTAAATCTGTTTATTAAACCGAGACGTTTAATTTTAATTAAATTAAACCGAGCCAAAACCCTAACCGCATCGATCGATGCTCACAGCATCGATCCTGCAACGATCGTTCATCGATCCTGCATCGATCGATGCTCTCACGTGTGCACGAACGGTTATCAGGTTTGGCCGAGAGATTCTCGTGAGATCCATGCGATCGTTTGAACGATCCATGCGATCGCGGTCAATCTCTCGCGACTGCAACGATCGATCCTTGCATTGCATCGATCGATGCAATGCGATCCCAGTCGATGCAAAATCAGTTTAGATCACATACCAAATCAATATAGTTTGGTCATGCGATTTTTAAACAGTTTGTTTAGGATTCAATTCTTGTTTCTTAAGTGTTTTAATCTTATCAGTAGATTGATTCAAAAACACCTCTTTAAACAATCCTAAAACATGAATCTAAACAAGAAAAACCAGAACCTAATGCTCTGATACCACTGTTGGGACGTTTAGATGAATCCTGATTCAATTCCAGATTCAGATTATCCTAAACATGCGATCTAGGTTCTTCTCAGAATAGAAACAAATGATGATCTCACCTTATACCTGTTATTGCAGCGGAAGAAGATGGTATGTCTGAGATCAGAGAAACACCGAGGGATGAATCCTCCAAAGGTTCACACACGCTTTCGCAGGAAACAGCTGCTAGACCACAAGGGGAGCTCGGCGCAGAGAGAGAGAGTTTACGGCTCAAGTGTTAGGGTTAATCAGTCTGAAACTCGAGTTTTATGACACAAAACTCGTCCTGTTCCGTTTGGGCCATTTGGCCCAAATACCAATTAACTCGTCGGTGTTTGCGCATTGCATCGATCGTTGCACCTTATGCATCGATCGATGCACAATGGCTAAACCTTTTATTCTCTCTTAGTACAGTAAATGCCTAGCACTTTTACTGTACTTCTGCTAAACCGTTCCTACACATTTTCCTGTTAGCTTAGGCGTGTGACCCATATGGGATCATATAATAAAGGCAATAAGTCCAAGACTTATAGATCATGAGCGGACTCTAGCAAGCCATCATGACCCCCAGTATTATATGACTTATGTCTGATCTTGACATACTCTTACTTTCTAGAGACAGTACCGAGATTTCTGGACACAATTCCAACATTTATTGCCTTTATTATATGATCCCATATGGGTCACACGCCTAAGCTAACAGGAAAATGTGTAGGAACGGTTTAGCAGAAGTACGGTAAAAGTGCTAGGCATTTACTGTACTTAGAGAGACTAAAGGGCCTGATTAAATCTAAGGGATTTAATCAGACTGAGAATTGGGCCCAAAAGCCCATAAGAACTGGACAAGGGTTTTAATAAATAAAACTTGCCCTAGCTCTAATTTTCTCAAGCCATCTGCGCCTCCCTCTCTCTTTCTCTGCGCCTCCCAACAGCTGGTCTAGCAGCCTATTTCCTGTGCGTGCGTGTGTGAGCCTTTGGAGGAGCTATCTCTTGGTGGTTCTGCTGATCTCTGACCCGTACCTCCCCTTTCCGCTGCAAAACAAGGTAACAGGTGAGATCCTTTATGATTCTAGCAAGAGAACCTAGATCTGGCATGTTTAGTAGGATCAATTAATCTGATAATTGAACCAGGAAATACTAAACGAATCCTTCAGTGGTATCAGAGCTATTGGTTCTATTAGGTTTTCTTGTTTAGAATCATGTTTAGGTTGTTTAGAAGTATTTGAATCAATCTGTGCTTGAATTGATGAGAAAATACTTAAGAAACAAGGAATTAAAACCTAAAACCCTAACTAAAAATCGCATGGACCAATCTCGGATTGGTATGCGTCGGATCGTCCGGATCGTGGAAGACGCACGAACCGATCGCTTAAGGATCGTGTTGCGTGGTCGCGTCCCGATCAGCGGATGGATCGCGTCCCGCTTGCGTTGCCGTTGCCTCTCGTCCGATCAGCGATGATGCGCGCGAGATGGACCGCTGGATCGCACAGCGTGAGCTGTCCCGTCCCGTCCCGAATCGACCCGATCACGTCCCGAACGATCGCATGGCTTGCGGCCGTGGGCGGATCATGATCGAGAGATGGACCGATCACGGATCGTGTCCTGTCTCGCCTAGGGCTGACGTGATCGTCAAATCGGTTCGTTTCGGTTAATGGTTCGGTTTAATTTGATTAAAACTTAATCGTCACGGTTTAATAAACAGACTTAATAAAATTTATTAAATTCTGGTTAAACCGGGATAAGAAATCCAATGTCGTAAAATTGGATTTAGTGCCTAAACCAGTGGTTTTCTAATTTGATTTGGTTGGACCAAATAAATTGAGAAAATCCGGTTTAGTAAATAACCGGTTGACAATTGTGGTCATCGTAGTAATTAATTTTGGTTAGACCAATTTTAATGAACCATACCGGTTATGTCATTTAATTGGGCAATTGGGTTATGTCTTGGACATGGACCAATTCTTGGGCCTCGGGCCAAAAAGTTAAAACAATTGGGCCAATTATTTGAATCTTTTCTTCAGATTTAATTTAAAATTTATTTATATAAAAATTAAAAATCGATTTTAAATTAATCTGTTTTCAAAATCTGAAATTAGAAAGTTTCTTAAATTAGAAGTTTCTAGATTTGCATGTTTTGGATTTTAGGAAGTTTCCGATTTTAGAAAGTTTCTAATTTTAGGAAGTTTCCAATTTTAGAAAGTTTCCAAAATTAGTAGTTTTCCCAAAAAGGAAAGTTTCCCAAAATAGTAATCTTCTATTTTGGGATAAAATTTTAATAAACCTACAAACCTCAAACAATATCAAGCGTTGGATGTCTTGTCCAGTCTATGCAGCTGTCGAAGCCCATTCAATTGTACTCATGGCCTTACAGTGTGAGGGTGTCTACTTTTGCGTGAGTAAGACGGTTTGTGATTCATAAATGTCATTGGGAGTCCCAGACATTAGTGATTACATGACTGTATAGTCTGGTTTTCTTGACTAGGCCATCGGGAGTCCCGGGCCTTGAGACATCAGAGTGGATTGGGCCTCGGGCCCAGATTCACAACCAAGAGTTATATCACGGATATAATTAGCCGAGATAGGGCTTACCGATATAAGCTAAGGTTGGGTGACGGCCAGTGGCCCACTTTGATCTTAGTTATATGTGGATCTTGGAATCATTATATTCTATTGAGGGTAACTAATGTTATTGAATATAATGCGAGATTAATCATATTAAGTATAATACAAGATTAATCATATTGAACATATTAACTATTAACCTTTTTATCTTATATTTCAGCTATGACTACTACAAGCACTCAAAACACATTCTCAATCCGGTCTGTTCTCGAAAAGGAGAAGCTGACTGGAACGAACTTCCTGACGTGGTCAAGGAACTTGAGGCTGGTCCTCAAGCAGGAGAAGAAGGATTATGTCCTTCGTGATCCCCTCCCCGAGAGGCCTCCTAACAATGCCGCCAGGACTCTGCATAATGCTTGGGAAAAGCATTCGTCAGATGAAAATGATGTCTATTGCCTGATGTTGGCGACCATGACTGCTGAGCTGCAAATGCAGTTCGAGAGTGTGTTGTCGCCCATCGAGATAATGGCAAGCCTGAAATCGCTTTTTCAGGAGCAGGCAAGGTCTGAGAGGTTCCAGACAGTTAAGAACCTCTTAGACTGTAAGTTGGCTGCAAATGCGGCAGTGAGTCCTCATGTCTTGAAGATGATGGGTTATCTCGATCATCTTCAGAAACTCGACTGCCCTATCAGCCAGGAACTTGCCTGCGACATCGTTCTGCAGTCTTTACCTGCAAGCTATGATCAGTTCATCCTGAACTTCAATATGCATGGCTTGAGTAAGACATTGCCTGAGCTTCACGGAATGCTCAAGACTGCAGAGCCCAACTTGAGGAAAGCCAAGGACCCCAATGTGCTTATGGTGCAAAAGGGCAAGGGCTTTAAGAAATCCTCTGCCAAGGACAAGGGAAAGGCTAAGGCTGTTCAAGTCTTGGACAAGGACACGCCAAAGCCCAAGCCCAAATCCAAGGCTGGGCCAACTGACATCTGCAGGTTCTGTAAAGAACCAGGGCATTGGAGGAGAGAATGTAAGAAATTCCTGGAAGGTCTAAAGGAATTGAAGAAGAAGACTCTCGAGACTTCTTCATCAGGTATTTTTGTTATAGAAGTTAATACAACTACTTCTGATAATACCTCATGGGTTATGGATACTGGTTGTGGGGCTCATATTTGTACTAATATGCAGGCACTCAGCAACAGTAGGAGGCTGAAGCAAGGACAAGTGGAGCTACGAGTTGGGAATGGAGCGAAAGTTCCTGCACTAGCTGTAGGCACATACTTGTTGTCTTTACCTTCGGGATTGGTTTTAGAACTCAATAATTGTTATTTTGTACCTGCGATAAGCAGAAATATTATTTCAATTTCTTTGTTGGATTTGGAAGGTTATGATTTTTCAGTTAAGAATAAATTATGTTCCTTCAATCGCAACAATTTGTTCTATGGTTGTGGCCCTCTTACGAATGGGCTTTACATACTTGATCAATCCGCGCCAATTTATAACATTGATACCAAACGGTTCAAACCTAATGAGGAGAACCGAACGTTTCTATGGCATTGTCGTTTAGGGCACATCAGCGAGAAACGCATCAAGAGGCTCCATTCGAATGGACTTCTTGGCTCATTTGACTTTGAGTCATGTGAGAAATGCGAATCCTGCATGATGGGCAAAATGACACGGGCCCCCTTTAATAAACCTAACGAGAGGGCCAGTGACTTATTGGGCCTGATACACACAGATGTGTGTGGCCCAATGTCCACAAATGCAAGAGGAAACTATCAGTACTTCATTACCTTCACTGATGATTTCAGTAGGTATGGATATGTTTATTTGATGAAACATAAGTCTGAATCGTTTGAGAAATTCAGAGAATTCCAAAATGAAGTACAGAACCAACTTGGCAAAAGCATTAAGGCTCTTCGGTCCGACCGAGGAGGAGAATACTTAAGCCAAGAATTCAGTGATCATCTGAGAGAGTGTGGGATCGTATCCCAACTCACTCCTCCTGGAACACCACAATGGAATGGTGTGTCTGAGAGGAGAAATCGGACCTTATTGGATATGGTTCGATCTATGATGAGTCACACAGACCTTCCAATATCCCTTTGGGGATATGCTCTGCTAACAGCAGTGTTCACTCTAAATAGAGCGCCATCAAAAGCAGTAGCAAAGACACCATATGAACTATGGACTGGAGAAGCTCCAGTGCTGTCTTATCTTAGAATTTGGGGTTGTGAAGCCTATGTCAAGAGATTGATCTCTGACAAGCTTACACCAAAGTCTGATAAATTCTACTTCATTGGTTATCCGAAGGAAACCAAGGCTTATTACTTCTATCTACGATCCGAGAACAAGATCTTTGTTGCCCGGGATTGTAATTTTCTTGAGAGGGAGTTTCTCTCTAAGAAAAACAGTGGGAGTAAGGTACTGCTTGAAGAAATTCAAGATGAACAGGATACTGCTCAACCTAATGAGGAAGAGCAGCAGGAGGACCTACAAGAAATTGTAGAGCCTGAACCTGTAGTACCTGAAGTTCGAAGATCCGGGAGGATCCGTCACGAACCCGAGAGATATCAAGGATTTCTCGTGACTGACTGTCATGATCTTCTGATCATTGATGGTGATGAACCATCGAACTTCAATCAAGCCATGATGGGCCCAGATTCCTCTAAGTGGCGTAAGGCCACAGATTCCGAAATGGACTCCATGTCGGTCAACCAAGTGTTTTCGTTGGTTGACTTACCCGCTGGTGTAAAAGCCATCGAGTGCAAATGGATCTTCAAGAAGAAGATTGACGTGGATGGAAATGTCCAGATTTATAAAGCCAGGTTGGTGGCAAAAGGTTTCAGACAAGTTCACGGTGTGGATTATGATGAAACCTATTCCCCAGTGGCTATGATGAAATCTATTCGGATTCTACTAGCAACTGCAGCTTTTCATGATTATGAAATTTGGCAGATGGACGTAAAAACCGCCTTCCTGAATGGTATTCTGGAAGAGGATGTGTATATGACACAACCTGACGGTTACATAGATCCAAAGAATGCTGGGAAAGTATGCAAGCTTCATAAATCCATTTATGGATTGAAGCAAGCATCGAGGAGCTGGAATCTTCGTTTTGATGAAGCGATCAAGCAATTTGACTTCATCAGAAACGAAGAAGAACAATGCGTGTATAAGAAAACTAGTGGGAGCAAGATAGTATTTGTTATTCTGTATGTCGATGACATACTGCTTCTCGGAAACGACGTTCCAATGCTGAAGTCGGTAAAGGACTGGCTTGGAAGTTGTTTTTCCATGAAAGACATGGGTGAAGCCGCATACGTTCTTGGAATAAGGATCTACCGGGATAGATCTAAAAGGCTGATAGGCTTGTGTCAAGATTCATACATTGACAAAGTCCTGCATAGATTCAGCATGGCAGATTCCAAGAAGGGCTTCACGCCAATGGTACATGGCACAACGCTAAGCAAGAAGCAGAGCCCTACGACGGCTGCTGAGCTTGAGCGCATGAAGAATATTCCTTATGCATCTGCAATAGGATCTGTCATGTATGCCATGATCTGTACTCGTCCTGATGTTGCTTATGCATTGAGCATGACGAGTAGATACCAGTCAAATCCAGGTGAAAACCATTGGATTGCCGTCAAGAATATCCTGAAGTATCTAAGACATACTAAGGATAAGTTCTTGGTGTACGGTGGAAGTGATGTGCTTGAAGTCAGTGGATTCACGGACGCAATTTTCCAGACAGACCAAGATGATTTCCGGTCACAGTCCGGTTATATCTTTTGTCTGAATGGCGGTGCAATCAGTTGGAGAAGCTCCAAGCAAGACACCGTTGCTGATTCCACTACAGAAGCTGAATATATCGCCGCTTCAGAAGCAGCGAAAGAAGCTGTTTGGATACGAAAGTTCATCATTGAACTAGGTGTGATACCAAATGCGGCTGAGCCCCTGGCACTATTTTGTGATAACAATGGTGCTATTGCTCAGGCAAAGGAACCAAGATCACACCAGAAATCCAAGTATGTGCTAAGAAGATTTCACTTGATACGTGACATCATTAATAGAAAGGAAGTCAAGATCAGCCGAGTTCAGATAGATGATAACGTCGCTGATCCATTGACAAAGCCACTCCCAAGACCTAAGCTCGAGTTCCTAACTGAAGCTGTAGGCATTAGAGACATTGAAATGTAATCTAAATTTGAGTGGGAGTTTGAGGGCTTTATTTAGTTATTGATATGTTCTTGTAAAACATTTTATGATGTTTAATGAAATTATTATTTCAAGATTATTTTAACTGTGATGAAATAATCGTTCCAAAATGATATGAACCATTTTATAGGTCATCGAAGTAAGTGACTTGATCTTGAGTCATCAAAGTCATTTAGCTTGATCATGAGACCCTATATTTGATAGATGGCTTATATCATCCTGTCCCTAGTCGAAGGTTGTTGAAATTGGAACACCAACAACCACGTGAGACTAGATTGGTATGTGACTTATGACAAAGTCTCAGGATGTCATAGATGCACGGCATCAAAGTCAATACATAGGTGTATGTTGGGGTACATACGACCGGACAAGACCCGATTATAAGAACTCTTCAGGATATTTATATCTGTGTCATAAGAGATTCTTACTACGACTATAGAGTATAGTCCTTAGACCTGATTTCGCATGCATGTGACTGCACATGAACTAATGCGCTTTGATCATTGTCTAATGCTGTCGTTAAGCGATAGTTATAAGGACCTTGATTGGGTGTATTATGAAATGAGTAGTTTACAGTGATGGAACAAGACGGGATTTGTCCCTCCAATATAAATGGAGTGAATATCTCTAGGCCAATCGGAGATTTGAATACTGGAAAATGCATGGCCATGCTCAAACGGACTTTCCCGAGTCGTTTGGATTGTCAGTATCAAATCAGAGTCCGATGAACAAGATTAGGCTTTATAAGGATGACACTAATCTTGCCTTATGACTAATCGAGATATTGAGACAAAAAGATTATGAATACAGAGATTCCAGTTCAAGTGGGAGATTGTTGGAATTATGTCTAGTAATCTCTGTACTGTCTCTAGAAAGTAAGAGTATGTCAATGATCAGACATAAGTCATATAATACTGGGGGTCATGATGGCTTGCTAGAGTCCGCTCATGATCTATAAATCTTGGATTTATTGCCTTTATTATATGATCCCATATGGGTCACACGCCTAAGCTAACAGGAAAATGTGTAGGAACGGTTTAGCAGAAGTATGGTAAAAGTGCTAGGCATTTACTGTACTTAGAGAGACTAAAGGGCCTGATTAAATCTAAGGGATTTAATCAGACTGAGAATTGGGCCCAAAAGCCCATAAGAACTGGACAAGGGTTTTAATAAATAAAACTTGCCCTAGCTCTAATTTTCTCAAGCCATCTGCGCCTCCCTCTCTCTTTATCTGCGCCTCCCAACAGCTGGTCTAGCAGCCTATTTCCTGTGCGTGCGTGTGTGAGCCTTTGGAGGAGCTATCTCTTGGTGGTTCTGCTGATCTCTGACCCGTACCTCCCCTTTCCGCTGCAAAACAAGGTAACAGGTGAGGTCCTTTATGATTCTAGCAAGAGAACCTAGATCTGGCATGTTTAGTAGGATCAATTAATCTGATAATTGAACCAGGAAATACTAAACGAATCCTTCACCATCCTTGCTCTTCTTTCTCTTCTGTTAGTCCTCTCTAGTCGTCCAAGTTCGTCGAGTTCGAGATTGACGAGATTCAAGTTTTGATTACTTCTGGTTTCACGCGTCTGCATAAACCGTCTGTAATCGCAGTGCAACGATCGATGCAAGAGATGCAACGATCGACTCAACTCAGAATCGCCTGGTAACGATCGACACAGGAAGTGCAACGATCGATGCTAGGCGAATGTCGTACCTGCGACAGAAAGAAAACAGAGAAAAGATCAGTAAACAAAAATAAAAACAAAAATCCTAGTAAAAACCCTAAGTTCGAAGCTATCGAAGACTCTAAGAGTCCCCGGCAACGGCGCCAAAAACTTGATAGGTATTCTCACTGCAAGTGCACAGTATATCAATTGTAGTACTTAGGGATCGAATCCACGAGGACTCTAGGCAACGATAGGATTAAGAACTTAAAGAGAATAAAACTAGGAGAAAGCAAAAAGCAATTTGTATTCGATTAACTAAAAGCAAGCAGGAAAGTAAACAAGTATCATGTTGTTGTTTGAAATCAATAAACTAAAAGCGCTAAGTCTAGGGCGTTCTTAGGAAATCAGACAAGCAGATAAATCAATCAGTCATGATCTAATTAAACTCGGTTCTAGAACTCAAAACACAGATATAGAATTAACCAAATTCCTTTGCGAGAATTCTCTAAGTCTAAGTGCAGTAATCCAAATTCCTTTGCAATTACTAACAGATTAAACCAGCTTTAATTCCAAGTTTGATATGTTCACAATCTAATTAAACCAAATTCCTTTGCGAGTAATTAAATTGCTCAAGCTAAATAGTTCAGATTCTAAACCACACTGTCGTGTCGTATTTAGCAACCTAAGATCTAGATTCTAATTGATCAGGTTAGAACTAGCATTAAACACAATTTAGTTAGAAGAACATCTATTGATGTGAATCCTTAACTGAATTAATTATATCTAACAAGTCATGAAATCCCTATGAGAAACCCTAAACCTAACTATGGAACTACTCATACATGGATGATGTAAACATAATCAATGAATAAATATAAATCATAAAAGAGATTAGATAAATAAAGGGGTTCGAAAACTTCTCCAAAACGAATGTAGTACAGGATCAGATCAGCCCCAAAAGCTCTAAAAACTCTCTGCTCTAAGTTATGATAGCGTATGTAAATCAGAAGTTAAAAACCTAATTAAATAGCTAAAACACGATTTGGGGCTTCTGTGTAAATATCTGGAACTTCTGGGCACTTCTGCAATATTGGCATTCTTCATTAAACCGCCGAGTCTGGCCCATTCGCGCTATGCATCTACCGTTGCAAGTGTGCAACGATTGACGCAGTCATCATATCTAGACAGTGAGCTCTATCTCTCGGGTCAAATCTCCAAAATGCTCCAATTAGCTCCATAATCTCCACTTTAGCTCCAAACGTGCGTGTACCTAATAAAACCTGCAAAAGACTCTAAAGAAACACAAATAGACTCTAAAACACTCTTATATCATGGCATAAAACTGGTAAAAACCATGATATATCAAAAACCGAGTTATAGAAATCATAAAGTGTCAAGTGGACATATCTGCAACTAGAAATCCAAGGACTCACCTCAGTCCAGGACGAAGGTGCAACACTGTATAAGGATTCTGAAAAGAAATAAGAAGGAGTTGAACCAATCACTGATCCGCAAAAAAATAGAAAAGATAAAAGAGTTAAAAACTTACTCATGGCTGTTTAAGCGATATGATATTGAAGAAATTAATGCATAAACCCACAGCCTATGGCATGTGGAAATCCCAGTAAAGAGATCACCACACAAATTTATTACTAAATCGAATCTATTTTAAACAACAATTTACTAGTTACAAGACGGATGAGTGTAAGAGCATAGAAGAAAATATAGATGGATTTCTCAAGCTAGTAGCAGATCTATTCAACCTCAATATTGAAGTCAGTGATGAAGTTCAAGCTATTCGACTTCTTACAAGCCTGCCATTTCCTTATGAGCCCTAGTATACAGGCTAAAATATGGAACATGAAAGGAGTATTTACAGTTCACGAGGTAACAACCTCTACCTACTCAAAGGAAATAGATCTAAGGCAAAGAGGATTACTGGGAAAATTAATGTCTCACTCAAAGGGGCTATCTTTTGAATCAAGAGGAAGGTCTCAAGAGAGGTTAAAAAGGGGGAACAAAAATTGTGAGAAGGAAATAGATCAAGATCAAAATCAAGAGATCAGAGATCTAAATCAATATCAAGATTCAACAGAAACAATAAAAGTGAATGTTTTCTATGTGGTAAGAATGATCTAGAAGAACCAGTTCCTAAAAGAAATAACAAGAAGTAAAACAAGTATGCAAACTTAGCAAAACAAGTCTGTAAACTTAGCAAAACAAGAACCACTAGTGCTAAGAAGAACCACTTTTACTAGCCACAAGCATTCAAAATCTAAAACAAGAATGGGTCATGAATTCAAGATGTACATCCCACACCCTTGATTGAGAGATTCTATTTGATCTCAAAAAACTTAATGGACGAAAAGTGTTAGTGGCCAATAACACTCATAGCAAAGTCAAAGGAATTGGAAAAAGCAAAATTCAAAAAAATGATGGACAAGTGGTGGTACTTACATGAGTAAGATATATGCCTACTATGAATAGGAATCTCATCTCCTACAATATATTAGAGAAGCCATGCTGCAAATACGAGGAAAGAATTTTCATATTACTTTCTACAAAAATGAAAGGAAGGTAATCTCATGAAAATATCAAGAAGGTTTGTACTTCCTTCAAGGAATTGTAGCAAGGGAAAAAGCTTACATTGCTAAAGCATAAAAAGACAAGGAAAATTTGTGATATTCGTACTTGGAACATATGAGCCTAAACAACATGAAAGTAAAATTAAAAGAAGGTTATCTATCAAAGAAGGAAGCAGAGAAGCTCGAGTTTTTTTTGAAGAATGTGTCTTGGGAAAGTCTCACAAACAAATTTATCCCACGGCTAAATACACAATAAAGGGAATTGTGGAATCCATTCACTCAGATCTTTGGGGATCTCCATTTACTCCCTTGAGTCTTGCTGGATGGAAATACTTTGTGAGTTTTATTATGATTACTCAAAGAAAGTATTGGTTTAATTTCTGAAAACTAAGAATGAAGCATTCAAGAAATTTAAAGAGTTGAAGAAAGAAGTAGAAAATCAGACAAAGAATAAAATTAAATGCCTAGAAACATACAATGGTTTAGAGTTCTGTAATACACAATTCGACAACTTGTGTAAGGATAAAGTCAGAAGCATGTTAGTTGAGACTAGTTTGGGACAAGAGTTTTTGGCTGAAGTTACTTCTATTGCGGTATACTTGATCAACTGAACACCAAACTCAACAATATAATTCAAGATTCCAAAAGAAGCGTGGACAAGGCACAAACCTGATATGTCACACTTAAGGAGATTTTGATGTTCAACTTATGTGCACACCATACAAGAAAAGACAAGTCCTATATCAGTTAAAAGAGTTTTATGGAATATTCTTTTGGAGTTAAATTGTATCGAGTATGGCTGTCTAAAGAAGGAAAGTGTACAGCTAGCACAAATGTTGTATTCCATGAAGAAAAAGTATACAAGGATTCGAGTTCACAAAAAATATCTAGATATTTAATATAAAAATAGAGAATCTATTCTCTTTTTTTGAAAAAGTAATATCTTGGAGATTGTGTAATGCTTACTCTCAAACTTTTTGTATACAATGTAGTTATATTACGATAAAAGATTCAGAAGGTTCATACAAAAATAACCAATGAAACCAAAGAAGAAAGTGGCCTTCAAGAGTGATCTAATTCAAGATCCATCTAAAAACGAACATGAAGAGATAACATCTTAAGGAAGAGCTGAAAACATATCAGAAATATCACAGAACTAGGATGGATGGGGATGAGATGGTTGATTATAAAGATGAAATCATATAAACCGAGGAATAACAAAAAAGCTTCCACCTCTAGACCTCAATAGACTTTATCGGATAGAGCTGAAAAGAATCCCAAGGAATACATCAATGCAATTACCTTGAGGAGTGGGAGAGAGTTAAAACCAAGACAACTTCCCGCAATTGATATGTCTTCAAATCTCAATGAGAACATTGAGAAACAATATGGGGAGGTGAATTGTGAAAATTCAGAGTTTGACAAAGTAGATGATGGAGAAGTTGCCAAGAATAGAATGAAAAGGCTACAGCTGAGAAAAGTATTGATGATTCACCCAAGAAGAAGGATAGTGTGTTTGTGCCACCACCATATGAGCCTAAACAAACTACCCTTCCCGGGTAGATTCAATAAACATCTTCTAGAGAAGTACAAGTCTCTCTTTTATAGAAAATTAAGAAAGTGGAGGTTACTATGCCTTTGATTGATGATTTCTTGTTGGTTCCTCAATACAACAAGTTCCCTAAGGAGGCAACCAAAGATAGGACTCAATAATTAGAAAGGATGGTTGTACTCTCTCATGAATGTAGTGAAAACATACAAAGGAAGCTTGTGCCCAAGAAGCTTGAAGACCCGGGCAGCTTCACCCTTCCATGCGCCATAGGACCCCTTCTCTTTGACAGTTGCTTATGTGATCTGGGAGCCAATGTCAGTTTGATGATGTTCTCAGTTGTAAAGTGACTCGGTTTCTCCACCTAAAAAGCATGTAGGATGTCGTTGGTACTTGCAGACAGATCATTAAGGTTCCCTATTGGACTACTTAAGGATGAGGTTTTTAGGTTCCCACTTATTTTGTTGTACCTGAGATGGATGAGGAGCCTAAAGACCCTCTAATCTTTGGGAAACCTTTCCTTGCAATTTCTGGAGCTATAATTGATGTGAGAAAATGATAGATTGACCTTCATCTAGGAAAGAACCTTGTTTTGAAATTTGACATTAAGTATGTGATGAAGAAGCCTACTATTGAAGGTCAAGCTTTCTACATTGAGACCATGGATGAGCTAGCTGATGAGATTTGGAGGAACTGAATTTTGAAGATCATCTGCAAGTAGACTTCACTAAGGAGTATGGGAAACATGAATATCTTCAGGAGGAGAGTTTAGCCTACAAGATGGCTCTGGATTCGCACAAAGTGCTTCTTTGGAATGTTGGTTTTACTAGTCTTTTGGGACAGAGCAAGAGGCTTGTGCCTTGGACATGAAAGCTTATGGAGATGGGTATGCTATCAAGGGTCAGTCTAGAATGAAGGACGACTTGAGCACTTAAGACTCCTAAGGTTGAACGCAAGCCCCTTCAGCGGGGGTTTAGGTATGTCTTCTTAGGTGCAAACTCCACATACCCTGATATAGTAAATGAGTACCTAAATGAGTATGAATTGACTGCCTTGGTTTATGAGTTGAGAAAATATAGAAGAGCATTAGGTTATTCTTTAGATGACATTAAAGGACTATCACCTAGCTTATAAACTCATAGGATTCGTTTCGAAAATGAATCATTGTCATAAATGGAGCATCAAAGAAGACTTAATACTAACTTGAAAGAAGTGATTAAAAAGGAAATCTTAAAAAATTTAGATTCATGAATTAATTACATGATCTCAGACAGTACGTGGGTTTCTCTCGTACATTGTGTCCCTAAGAAGGGGGAATCACTGTCGTTAAGAACGATAATGACGAGCTGATTCCCACGAAGACAATAACATGTCATATAATGTGTATTGATTACAGGAAGTTGAATGCTGCATCTAGGAAGGACCATTTTCCATTGCCATTTATTGAACAGATGTTAGAACGCTTGGCTAATCATCTTTTCTATTGCTTTCTAGACGGGTACATCGGGTTCTTCCAAATCTTGATACACTCGAATGATCAAGAGAAGGCGACCTTCACATGTACCTATGGTACCTTTGCATATCAAAAGATGTCATTCGGACTGTGTATTGCACCCGCTACATTTCAGCGGTGCATGGGACGGTTTTTTGTATATGGTTCTTCCTTTTCCCCTTGCCTTGTTAATTTGTACAGGGTAGTGAAAATATGCGAGGAAACCAACCTAGTCCTCAATTGGGAGAAATGCCACTTTATTGTGACATAAGGAATAGTCCTTGGGCACAAAATTTATGTCAGCGGGATTGAAGTAGATAAAGAAAAGGTTGAGGTCATGATGAGTCTTCAGCCACCACACTCAGTCAAGGGTATTAAAAGCTTCTTGGTACATGATGTGTTCTACAATGAATTAATTAAGGACTTCTCCTAGATTGCTAGACCACTCGCACGTCTCTTTTATAAGGAGACATAGTTTGTTCTTGATGAGGAGTGCTTGTCTGCGTTGACCCATATCAAGGAGGCTTTGATCAGTCCTCCTATTGTGAAATCTCCGGATTAGGAGCTATCCTTTGAGATCATGTGCGATGCTAGTGATTATGTTGTTGGATCAGTTCTTGGACATAAAAAGGATAAGAAGCTCCATTTTATCTACTACGTAAGCAAGACTTTGGATGAAGCTCAGTGAAGGTATGCCACAACATAGAAGGAGTTATTGGTTGTCGTTTTTTCATTTGAGAATTTCAGATATTACTTGGTTGGCTCGAAAGTAATAGTCTACACAGATCATGCAGCTCTTCGATACCTCCTTGAGAAGAAGGATGCCAAATCAAGACACTTGAGATGGATTTTTTTTTCTGCGGGATATTGATCTAGATATCAAGGACAAGAAAGGGATTGAGAACGGAGTAGATGATCATCTTTCGAGGCTGAGAATTGAAGATAAAGTTCCTATGGATGATTATATACCGGAGGAACAGCTTATGGTGATCAAAGCTGTGATTGAAGCCCACAACACTAGAAAGAAACTTGAGGAAGTTAGGGCTATTGAAGATAAGGAGCCATGGTATGCTGATATAGTGAATTACTTGGCTTGTGGAAAAGAACCACCGGGGTTAGAAGGTTACCAAAGGAAGAAATTCGTCAGAGACGTCAACCAGTTCTTTTGGGATGATTCATATATGTACACTCTTTACAAGGAAAATCTCTATAGGAGGTGTGTGGCTGATGAAGAAGTGGATGGGATATTTATGCACTGTCATGGTTCGGCTTATGTAGCTCACTTTGCCAACTTCAAGACGGTCCAAAAATTCTTGCAAATCAGGTTTTGGTGGCCAACTATGTTCAAATTTGCACATGATTTCATTGCTAAGTGTGATATGTGCCAAAGGAAAGGCAACATAAGTAGAAAGAATGAAATGCCACAAAACCCAATCTTAGAAGTAAAAGTCTATGATGTGTGAGGAATAGATTTTATGGAGCCATTTCCATCTTTTTATGGCAATATCTATATCTTGGTAGTTGTGGATTATATCTCCAAATGTGTTGAGGCAATTGCAATCCCAACCAATGATGCAAAGGTTGTGCTCAAGTTGTTCAAGAGTAATCTTTCCGAGATTTGGGATCCCAAGGGTAGTGGTTATTGATGGAGGCTCACATTTCATCAACAAGCTGCTTGATATTTTTTTGAAAAAGTATGGAGTTAAACACAAGGTAACCACTCCTTACCATCCCAAAACAAGTGGCCAGTGGAGGTTTCAAATAGGAAAGTCAAGGCTATTCTTCAGAAAACGGTTGAGGCATTTAGGAAAGATAGGTCCATGAAATTGGATGATTCTCTTTGGGCTTACCGTAATGCTTTCAAAAATCAATTGGGTACAACTCCGTTTTCTATGCTTTATGGGAAGTCATGCCATATACCAGTTGAGGTTGAGTACAAGGATATGTGGACTGTTAAGCTTCTGAACTTCGACATTAAGACTGGCACTGAGAGAAAGTTGATTCAACCTAATGAACTGGTTGAGATTAGACTTGAAGCCTTTGAGAACTCCAAGATCTACAAGGAGAAGACTAAGCTCTTTCATGAAAAGTTGATTCAAAAGAAAAAGTTTAAAGCTGATGACCTAGTTCTCCTCTTTAACTCTCGGTTGAATAATTTTCCCTAGAGCTTAAATCGAGGTGGTCTGGTCCTTTCCGGGTTAAGGAGGTGAGACCTTATGGAGCGGTTATACTTTTTGGAAAATCTGATGAGGAATTCACTATCAAAGGGCAAAGGCACAAGCACTACTCAGCTTCGGATTCCATAGAGGAAGTGATATGAGACACGGTCGAGGTGGTCGGATGGTCGATAGATGGGCGAACGTGTCAATGGACGAGCGTGGAACGGTAGTCGAGCGATGGACGAGCGTGGAACGGTGGTCGAGTGATGGTCGAGCGGGACAATGAAGATGGCTGATGGCGCTCTGTTCCTTTTCAGTGGGTGGTCGGTGATGATTTTGAGCTACTGAACTCACAAAATGCTTAGAGTAACCGGAACAAGCAATCAAGAAGCAAGAAGAGATCAAATCTCCAATGGGCAGCCACGCAAGGAGGAAGAGATCGACAACCTTTAGGGTTTTCTTTTGCTTAAAACTTACTTGACTTTATTGAAAAACAAAGAATGGCTTTAAATAGCTAAGTAATAGGGTTACAAGTCTTAATAATGGGCCATAAAGAAGCCTGGTCGAAATTATTAAAATAGAATGCAACGAAGAAGGTTGGACAGGCCAGATTCTCCTTCTCTTGAAACGGACCTTGATTTACCTCATTAAAAACCTTAGTGGGAAAACCCAATTGGGACAAAACCACACTTAAGGTAAAAAGAGTAGAAACCAATGCCTAAGGAGATGTTGCACGTACTCCTAGTCGCCACACATAAGTCTTAAGTACACCAAATCTGTGAGCTTCCAAATAAGGCAGGTCCACCAAGCTCCGGGTTCGATCTTGCATATCTTATTTATCCGAGCTGGTATTGGCGTGGTTCCAACTTTCATGTAATACATGATGAATAAAGAATCTAGGCCAAGTGGTTTTACTCCTTAATTCAACCTGGTTCGTTCTAAGCATCCCGAAAAGTGCAAGTCGGTCTTTATCGGATTTCCTAAACATCACATGTCTTGAATCGAGCATAACGTCTTTATAGAAACTGGTTTTGACGTGATTACACTTCGTGAAGATTCCTTTATGAGTCAGGTTTCCATAGCAGGTTGAGTTTCAGCTTAATTCCTCTTGTTCCATTTGAAATCCTCTCTTGAATGCACCTATATCCGCGGATAGGGCCCACTGGACAGTTTCTAGACATCCTCCAAGATGATATCGAATCCAAGTTGATTCCTTCTGATCAAAATATTACAAATAGCATACTTTATGGTGAATATCAACCCTGGCATGTTTGTCTCGAACCAACTCTCCTATGAACATCTTACAGGACACGGTTAGGGTTCCGGGAGGTCGGTCATCGACCATCTCCAAATGGAATAGTTCCAATTTGGTTCTGGAACGATCATCACTCCTGAAACATGTTTTTGTCTTATGAATCCTTCATACCGTGTCATTGGGTCTGGTAGAATATGCACTGGGCTTCTGAACCTCCTCAGGTCCGTTCTGCGGGGTCGGGAACAGCTCGGTCAGCCACGTGGTCGAGGCCGGTACATACCGCTCGTCCAGGCTGAGTTTGGGCGGTCTGATGACCTCATCAGGAAGGGACTTCAGTTCCGCTCTCTTATCCGCCTCTAGCCTAAACGTACGGTTTTCAAAAGTCGAGCCTACTGACTTTAAACAAAAGCGCACTTGGGAGACATTCCCATGTTTATCTTTGTAAATATTTCTTTAGCTAGTCATTGTTGATGTTTTTACTGAGTTTTTCAGGTTTTAGGTGTGAAAATGGGTTTGCTTATTTTTGTCTTGCTACTTGGAAAAAATCTGGTTCGAAGCCATTCCATCTGTCCAAATCGTCGGTTGTGACCAAACCGATGGAGGAATATCGGCAAAATGCACCAGTCGACTTAGACGATAGTGTTCCATCAGTTGGTTTCCTCGGTCTTCTATGTTCAATGTCAGTTAAGAAAGTTTTGTCCGAGTTGTCCCCGTAAGTAAATCGTACTGACGCGTCGGTTGGGACAAATGGGGTTTTATCGGGCATCATCCATCGGACATCGATAGTCCGATGTTAATACATCGGGCATCTTACATCGGTATGTTTCGACCGATGCACAGTCCAACAATCTCGATCAAAATTTCCCCGTAACTACATCGGTCTAGCACATCGGTTTATATACCGATGCAGATTCATCGGTCCTAGCCCTCCCATTCCATCGATCATCCACGTCTGATGGATCTCTCCTCACTAGGTAAGTGTTTCTCTCTTTTGTCCAACTCAACTTCAAACCAATTTGAACCGAGTTTTAAACTTACTTTTAACCAAATTGGACCACAAGAAACAGATTTAAACCAAAGGGGCCATTTTCCCCTTGTTTTCTCCTTCTTCGCGTGACTTTTCTCTTCCCCAAGCCTCTCTTTTGAAAATCTGTAAACAAAAATATTTAAGAACACAAAACTTCAAACTCATTTTCTCTCTCAAATTTTTATCTGTTTTTAGTGATTTTTGGCTCAAAATCTGCGATTTCAAAAGCTATTTGCACTGCTCTCACTTTATCTTCAATTTTTTCATCCATAAAACCAAGGTATGCTCTTATTCCTTTCAAATTTCGTTGGTAAAAAAACCCATAAATTATGCCTTGTTTCTTGATGATAATGCTTAACCCCCCCCCCCCAAGTGTTCTAGATGATTACCCATGCCAATTTCACCCTATAATTGAATGAATTTGAATATTGTGAATTATGGTTCATGAGAATTCGGTATTTTTGAAAATTTGAGGAAGTCTAAATTGATGGTTTCTAATGATGCATTTGATGGTTCTTAGTGTGTATGAGTGAAACTAACTTGTTTGAATGAGTTTGGTTTCACAAATGTTTTGAAAATTCATGTTAGGAGTTTATTGTCAAAGGAAATGAGAATGATGATGAATTGTGATTGATATGTTGTTGAATTGTGTATTTGGGAGCTTGTATGGAGTTATACATGATGCTCTAGCTTTTTTGATCTTGTGAATTGAAAATTTTGAATGATGCTAGTTATCATTTTACTTGAACTTGAATGGGATTAATGAGCTATTTTCTTTGGTTGATGCCCTTATGTGATAACATTGAGATTTATAAGTATTGCTTGAATGGTGTTTGATGCTTAATGATATGAGCTTAGGTCAAACTCTATTTATTGAGAATGTTGAAAATTGTATGGAGTTTGATATTTGTGTTGTTGAATTGTGCAAGATACTTGTTCTCTCTTTGAGTGATTGTAGGAAAATGCCAAACATTCAAAGGCCAATTCAAGACTCAGATGACGAAGAGACTCTTGACGCAAATGTTACAATAAAACACATGTTAAGCCACGAGGCAAGAGGGCCCAGCAGAGCATGGTTGAAACTAGAACTGAGAGTGAGGCTGAAACTGTTGTTGGGAAGAAGTCAAAACTGAAGAGGAAGGAACCTTCTGCTTCGGTTATCCTAAAGCACCTTGATGGGTGATAGGTCAAGAATTATCCCTATTCTAACTGCAATTGCACAGTGATGTGAATGTAGTACTTTAGGGTATCGAATCCACAAGGACTCTAGGCAACGATAGATTAAGTACAGTCAAGTTAAACTAGGAGAAAGAAATGTAATGAGAAACTAAAAGCAAAACAGAAAAGTAAATCAGTAGCAAGATTGGTTTGTAGGCAATTAACTAAAAGCGCTAAGTCTAGGGAGTTCTCAGGAAATCAGACAAGCAGATCAGATAATCAGTCAGGATCGAATTAAACACGGTTCTAGAACTCAAACACGGATATAGAATTAACCAACTTTCGTTGTGAGAATTCTCTAAGCCTAATTGCAGAAATCCAAATTTCTTTGTAATTCCCAACAGATTAAACCAGCTTTAAGATTAAGTTCGATATGTTCACAATTCAATTAAAACAAATTTCTTTGTGAGTAATTCAATTGCTCAACATAAATAGTTCAGATTCTAAACCACACTTTCGTGTCAATTTAACAACCTAAGATCTAGATTCTAAGTGATCAAGTTAGAAACTAGTATTAAGCTCAATCAAGGTTGAAGAACAATTATGATATGAATCCTAACTAAAATAAACAAATCTAGCAAGTCATGAAATCCCTATGAGAATCCCTAAACCTAACTGTGAATCTACTCAGACATAGAATATGAAAACATAATCAATGAAATAATAGATTGCATAAATAAAGAGTAAAGATTAAAGGGGTTCGAAATCTTCTCCAAAAAGCAGAAAGCAGTACAGGATTAGATCAGCTCCAAAGCTCTAGAAATCTCTATGCTCAAAGAAAAAAAAACTAAGAATAGCGTATATGATCTCCAAAAACTGATGTAAAAACCTAATTATATAAGCTAATCATGTCTTGGGGCTTCTTTGTAATTCTTGGAAACTTCTGGGCAAAAGTGCAATATCAAATCTTCATTAAACCGCCGAAGAAGGCCCATCTCGCTAGTGTGTCGATCGATGCATTACTCTGTTTTGGACAGTGAACTCTATCTCTCGGGTCAAAGCACCAAAATGCTCCATAAACTCCAAATCCATTCCAAACGTGCATGTATCTAATAATACATGTAAAAGACTTTAAAGAAACACTAAAAGACTCTAAAACACACTTATATAATGGTCTAAAACCGGTAAAAACCATGATATATCAATGGGATTGGGTTAAAGGAAACTATGTACCCGTAGTTTAAAACTTTGGAAGAGCTGGGTATACAAGAGGGAGTGAATGCAATCTTCCATTACATGGGTCTTGAGCGGTTCTTCACCCTTGCTTGCGAAGGCTATGAAGTTGTGACCAAGCAGTTTCTCTCAACCCTGACTGCAACCTTCTACAAAGCTGAGGAGTCTGAAGAAGGTTTTGAGTGCATTAACTTCAAAATGGGTAGGACGTGCTACATAATGCCCTTCAGTCAGATAAGTTCACAATTTGTGTTCAAAGAAGAAGGGGCTACCAGATCGAAGAAGATCTTCATCAGTGATTACGCTCTCAAAGCTCTTTGGTATACTATAGCTGATGAAGATTACAATTCAGGAGTGATGAAGAGAACATTTATCTGCCATCCGGCCATTCGTTATGTCCATAAATCCTTTGCTAACACCATATACACACGAAAAGAGGTGGGAATGGTAACTAAGAAAGAGATGAGATTTATGTATCTGGGTTTGCGCCCTCCTCTCCGGACCTTTTATGATGGGACAGAAATGCCAATACCGTGTAGATTGCCTAGTATGCCCAACCTCCTTGTGCGCCGTTTCCTATAGTACAAGAATTGGACATGGACAAATACTTATTCCAAACCAGCTCTCTTCATGGGAACACTCTGCTGGGTAAATTGATTGCTTTTGAACCAATGGACATCGCCTATCTTGGAGAGACGTTCTACCCAGTTTTTCAGATTGATGACACTTTTCCATACAAGATGCATAACAGGCAAAAAATCATGCTACTTAAACCTGCCCTCAGCAAGGTGCATGCTAGAGACAACTTTTATTTCACCCGTCTAATGATCAGTTTTATAACCCAGCCATTGTGCATACCTTGGAAAAGCTGACCATGGATAAAGGAAAGGGGAAGAAGAAGGCAGTAAGGTCTGGTGATCATGAGGATGAGCAGATGGGAAATGAAGAGCAGGAGGAACCATGTTCTATCTACAACGCACAAAGATATTACTATGTGCCATATGATGAACCTATCTCAGGAGATGGTTTGAGAGCCGTCAATGATCAGAATAAGCTATTTTGCGGAATGTGAAATGGCATGACAAGACCATTCGAAAGATGGCCTCGGGGATGAAAAAGATGAAGAAGGCGATCAAGCACTTGACAGGCTTAGTGGAGAAGGGAGTCACTTCAATTCAGCCAAAACTGATGGATGAAGGGCTACAAGCCGCACACCACTCTTTGGGTGGACATAAGATGGTAGTTCTCTTTGAGGACCCTTACTATGATCCTCCTCGGCGTTCGAGCCACGAGATGAAGTGCAATAAGCGCAAGTTGATGAAGACTCCGACCTACGATTCCTCCAACCCGTCCTACTCTATGGGGATTCTTCTTCCTTCTCCTACCTCTTCCGATAGAGGTAAGTGACACTCTTTGTACAGAATTATTTTCTTTTCATGCATTTTTAATTTTTTTCCCGGTCCTTCTTTCATTCTTATGTTACACAAGGGACCGTATGACTTAAGTTTGTGGGAGGGCTAGTAGCTAACCTTGATTGCTTTGATCTTATTTTTGATTTTCACCTTGAGTCTCATGCATTCATCTATTTGTATTGAAAAAACATTAAAAAAATCGAAAAAATTGAAAAAAAGAGAGCATGTAGTTGCATTAGCATGTTAGGATTGAGTCTAGATGTCATGTACGTTGAATAGGGGACGATTATGATATTTCCTTGTATAACTTTACACTTAATATTGATATCAAAACCATTTGAATTAGTTGCTTCTTGCTTTAATTGGATTCGAAAATGAAAATTCATTGTTGGATCTTTGATTTATGAAATTCCCTATCTTTGTGAAACTTGGATGATCTCCAACTTAATTCAATGATATTAGACTTAATATTGACTTAATTATCTCGCTTAGGAGCTTGAAATGAATTTTCTTGGTTAATGCCCGAGTTTTCTTATTCGTTTTACCACTCTTTTGTTAACTTGGGCAATCATTGATCACTTGATCATGGTTCCTTACCCTTATCCCTAACCATTTTCTTTTAGACCTAAGTTGTTTGATGAATGAGGCATTTTCCCACTGTGTTTGACATGTGCAAAATTTTGAGAATATTGGAAACGACAAAGAATGATTCTCATTTTGGCTAGCTCTAGAACCACATGAGTCTTGCACTTAGGTTGGAAACTTGGTTTGGGGGAGTGTTAAATGAAGTTTTTGGGCCAAAAGAAAGAAAAGAAAGAAAATGTGTTCAAAAGAAAAATTAACTAGGGAATAAGAAGAAAAGTGTTTAATAAGTGAAAAATTAAGTGAATCCCCTAGAAAAGTCTACCAAAAGGAAAATCAAGTAATAAAAGGGGTTGAAGAAGTGAAAAAAGAGCCAAAGAGTACAAATCAATTAAGATTCCCTAGTTGACAAGAAAAAAGAAACAAAAGTTCATTTGGGGTGAGTGTAAGTAGGGAAAAGATTATGAGTTTTGATTTGGTGAGTGAAAGAGTGATATTGAGCAAAAAGGGTAGAAAAGATGTGAAATCAATCTAGGATTGGGCAGAACAATGATGATCAAGCTTTATATGCATGAATTTTTCCCTTTAGATAAATTTTGTGTAATGTCAAATGCTCCTTGTTTGGTAGATAGCCACCAAAAACTCAATAAAGCCACCCCAAAAAACCTTTTGAACCAAACCGGGTGAATGATTGATATTCCTTTTGCGGGAATGCACCTCATCTTTAATGAATGTAGATAGTTGAGTTGGTTTGATTTCTTGAGTTCTATTTGATCTCGCGAGTTAGAGTAGGGATTGATTTCTGATGGCATTGTGGAAGTACATGATTAGGATTCCTTATTGATGCAACTTGTAACTAGTTTGAAGGATTTTGTGTTGAATCTTGATTGTGAATTTTGTGGTTTTGAGTCCCCACTTTAAAACCTTTCTTTCTAACTTTCCTTTGAATTTTTGATAAGTTTGTGGGAATTGATGTCTTTGCATTTTAAGCATATATAGCTTTCTTTTAGTGCATGTTTTGATGATTACTTCATGATTTCATATTAGTTTTCTTTAGTTTTGTTGCATGTAGATGTTTAGGGAGTCTAGAGTTATGATTTGCATTGTTTGTATCTTTTTGAAGTGTTTCATTATCTTATTCAGGTTATTGGGGTTGTAGGAGTTAAGATTGTTGGGATTAGAGGTTCAAAGGAGCTAAGGAGAGCAAGAAGAACATGCTGATTGCTTGGAACATTCTCATCGATCCATTTTATCGGCCATCTTCAGCCGATGTCATTCCATCGGACGCCAGCATCGACCATCCTAAGCTTATGTAACTTCATCGGCCACACCTCATCGAGCCTCACAGGAAAATTATTCCCCGAGTAGTCACATGTGACAAATCAAAGCTCAAAAGAAGACATGTAAAAGTAAAATACAAAATAAGGAGGAGTCATGACTTAAAGAAAAGTCGAACAATGACAGAGACAGGGTCAGAGAAGTTATTACCGAGAAGATCGGTAGTTGGGATGGGCTGGCATAGTCAGAATCTCACCGTAGAGGACGAAGTGTTGTTACAGAAACTCGACCTAGTCAATATTACGGGCTACGATCCAATATGTCCGAACAACGAGGTGAAATACAAATATAAAACGAGGTCGAAAAGACTCTTTATTGATCTTAAGGCCGGAGCCGAGCTATGAACAGGATGGTATGAGGTGTGAGTCCGTCGAATGACGTGCTCACTAAACAATGTTTGAGGTCGGAGCTTTATAGAAGTAGATCGGCCTCTCGCAAGTTACAATCTCTGCTTAAATGAAGAGCGAAAGGTCCTATTTCTAGCGCTTGGACGCTGACTTCTCTTTGGGCCATTGACCTCTTCGAGGGCTTATCTTCTTGGGCCGAGATAAGGTTGTTGATTTAATAAGATTTCCGATAGGCTTTGGATGGGTGCTAAACCCATAACCAACAATTAGTCCCCCCCCCCCAGTTCGTCGAGTCGTGATGCTGAGGTCGGTGAATTTCTTTGAGAGTTTGAGTCTGGCGGAAATCTTATTTAGTCAATTTTTCTTTAACCGTTCATGTCCGCGTTGTTGGGTTTCTTTGTTCTTAGGAAAAGGCGTGGTTTTGAAAGACGTGATTCCTCTCGTAAAGAAAAACCCTTCTTTTCGGTAATTCAGATCTTTCTCTTTTGACTTCTGTCTTCTTCCCCTTTCTTTCTGTCTTGGTTGATTGTAAGTTTTGGACCTTGCATTTGTTTCTCCGATTTCGCTGTTTCGTCTGGATTCTCTTTCTTTCTTTGCTTGGGGTGTTGGATCTCCTAGGATCTAAGGGTTTGATATATTGAATCACCAACCTCGTTCTTACCTTGTTACTGGCAGCGGAATGAATGGTGAACGAGATCAGTAGCGACACAGGTGCCTCGCCTCTACCAGATACACAGGCACACAAGCTGGAAACGGGATGCTAGTGCCGGATCTATGGGATGTGAGGGTTTCTGGTGTTTCTTCTCTTTCTGTCAAGAAAAAGTCGACGGCTCACATTTTAGGTCGAGACTATCAAGTTTTTATTCGACCTAAAACACACTTAACGGGCCAGACTTGATTAAGTCATAATTTCGAAAAGCCCTTTCGAAACCCGAACTGTGTCGACCGACACACAAGATGTGTCGACCGACACACAAGCTGTGTCGATCGACACAACATTATTTTCTCGATAATAATGTGTATTGGATACACATTAATATGACCATTACCATAATGATCATTCCCATGTCTTAGCTTCCAGTTTGCTTAGGTGTGTGACCCTATAGGATCATATAATACTGGCAGTAAGTATACAACTTACAGATTGCAAGAGGCTTCTAGCAAAACATTGCAACCGCCCAGTATTATACGAATGTCTGATCTCGACACACAACTATCATCAGGAGTGAGTATACAAGTGTGATTTCAGGACACTATCCCAACAATCTCCCACTTGTACTGGAATCAACAATTCCTATAATCCTTTTGTCTCTATATCTCGATTTGGCATAAGGCAAGATTAGTGTCATCCTTATTAAGCCAACATCGTGTTTATCGAACTCCTGATCTCATACTGAACATTACAAACAACTGAACTACAGTTCGTTTGAGTGCGGCCACACATTTTTCTCAGTATTAAATATTCGATAGGCCCTGAGATATTTATCTCCCGTTAATCAGGAGGGACAAATCTCATCTTGTTCCATCCCTATTTCAACGCACACTTCATGATGTACTTGAACAGTGCCGTTATAGTCGCCAGTTACGGGTCGACGTTTGACAAAGTCAAAGTGTACCAATTCATATGCAAGAAAGCATGATGAACTCAGGTCTGAGGACTATACTCTATAGTCGTAATGAGAACCTCTTATGACACAGATATAACTATCTTGTAGACTTCTCATCAGTGGGTCTTGTCCGATCATATGTTCACCAACACATATCTATGTGACTGACTGCGATAATCATATCATTGGCTCCATGAAACTTAGCCAACAGTCACCTCACAATCTAGTCTCTCGCGGTTTCCATTGTCCCACTTTGACAACCTCGACTAGGGACAAAACATAATTTATATCATCAATGACTTATAGGGTTTCATGATCAAGTCCTCAACTTGATGACCTATAATATTGAAGGATTATGGTGTTTGTTCAAGGTTTAATTCCCATATTTCAACCTAACACATAATCTTAACAGATCTAGGTTCTTGCAAAACGAATCATAAAACCAACCAAACCTGGATCATTACCTTTCAGATTGCAGCGGATAATTGATGGTAATGATGAGATCAGTTAGAACAGATGAACAACCTGCTCCTCCTTTGGTATCCACACTCTTACAAGCCGGGATGACTGCTAGACCAAAGAGATGGATCAGATCAGAAAGAGAGAGTTAGAGAGAGACACTCGCGGCCACAAAGAGAAAATTGCCAAAGTGATGGTGATTTCGAAAAACCCTTAGGGTTTCATTAACTCTCTAATTAAATGGGCCCAAGTCTAATGACTAATGGCTCATTTATTATTTGGGCCCAAGACACAAATCAGACAAAAGCCTGCATTTTGTCTGGCCCAATTCTCTGATCCAATACAGTAAATGCCATTGCATCTTACCGTTTTAATTCCATTTAACTTTCCCGTTAGCTATGGTGTGTGACCCTTCGGGATCATACAATACTGGTAATAATTCCTAAACTTATAGATCATGAGCGGGCTCTAGCAAGTCATCATGATCACCCAGTATTTATGACTTATGTCTGATCTCGACATTTATCATACTTTTTAGAGATAGTACAGTAGATTTCAGGACATTCCCAACAATCTCCCACTTGTACTGGAATCCTACATTCCCTAGTCCTTTTGTCTCAATATCTCGATCTGGCATAAGGCAAGATGCGTGTCATCCTTATATAGCCAGACCATGTTCATCGGACCAGATTTGATACTGACAATGCAAACGACTTGGGCAAGTCCGTTTGGGAATGGCCATTCTCTTACCAGCTATCAAGTCTCCGATTGGCCTAGAGATATTTCCTCCGTTAAACGGCAGGGACAAATCCCATCTTGTTCCATCACTATGAACTACACAATTCATAATACACCCAACCAAGGTCCGTATAGCTCCCAGTTACGAAACATCGTTAGACAATGATCAAAGCGTATTACTCCATGTGCAGCCACATGCATGCGAACTCAGGTCTAAGGACTATACTCTATAGTCGTATATGAGAACCTCTCATGACACAGATATTAATATCTTGTAGAGTTCTCATCAGCGGGCCATGTCCGGTCATATGCTCCCCTACATATACCTATGTGTCGACTTTGATGCCGCGCATCTATGACCCCTCGAAACTTGGTCATAAGTCTCAACACAATCTAGTCTCAACAGGTTGTTGGTGTTCCAATTTCAACAACCTTCGACTATGGACACTATGATTTATGTCACTTCGTTAAATATGGGGTTTCAGGATCAAGTCAACTCATGTACTTCGATGACCCATATATAATGACATGAATCATTTTGGAACGATTATTTTATATCACAGTTAAAAATAATCCAGAAATAAAATTTCATTAACATTTAAAATGTTTACATGAACCAATCAAAATAACTAAAACAAAAGCCCTCACAACTCCCACTCAAAAAGAGATTACATTTGAATATCTCTAATTCCTACAGCAGCAGTATGCAACTCGTGCTTAGGTCTCGGGAGTGGCTTTGTTAACGGGTCAGCCACGTTCTCATCAGTGGGAACTTTGCTGACCATCACTTCACCTCTATTCACTATATCACGAATCAGGTGATACCTTCTCATAATGTGTTTGGATTTCTGATGATGTCTCGGTTCCTTGGCTTGAGCAATTGCACCATTGTTGTCACAATACAGTGCTAGAGGCTCAGTGGCATTTGGAAATACACCGAGTTCAATCAAGAAGTTCCTTATCCAAACTCCTTCCTTCGCAGCTTCCGAAGCAGCGATGTATTCAGCTTCAGTTGTGGAATCTGCCACGGTGCTCTGCTTGGAACTCTTCCAACTTACTGCACCGCCATTCAGACAGAAGATGTAGCCAGACTGTGACCGGAAATCATCTTTATCTGTCTGAAAACTTGCATCCGTGAATCCACTGATTTCAAGCACTTCACTTCCTCCGTAAACCAAGAACTTATCCTTAGTATTCCTCAAATACTTCAGGATATTCTTTACGGCAATCCAGTGACTCTCACCTGGATTAGACTGGTACCTACTCATCATGCTTAGTGCATAAGCAACATCAGGACGAGTACAGATCATGGTATACATGATAGATCCTATAGCCGAAGCATAAGGAATCCTACTCATGCGCTTAAGCTCATCAGGTCTTTTAGGACACTGATCCTTGCTTAGTGTAGCACCATGTATCATTGGCGTGAACCCCTTCTTGGATTTATCCATTCCGAATCGATGCAGGACTTTATCTATATAAGCATCTTGACAAAGTCCAATCAGCTTTTTAGATCTGTCTCTAAAGATTCGGATTCCAAGAACATACGCGGCTTCACCCATGTCCTTCATGGAAAAACAACTTCCCAGCCAGTCTTTAACAGACTTCAGCATTGGAATATCATTTTCAAGAAGTAATATGTCATCGACATATAGGATAAGAAACGCCACTTTGCTCCCACTAGTTTTCTTATACACACATTGTTCCTCTTGGTTTCTGATGAAGTCAAAGTTCTTTATTGCTTCATCAAAACGAAGATTCCAACTCCTCGATGCTTGCTTCAATCCATAAATGGATTTGTGAAGCTTGCATACTTTCCCAGCATTCTTTGGATCAATGTAACCGTCAGGTTGTGTCATATACACATCCTCCTCCAAGATTCCATTCAGGAAGGCGGTTTTCACATCCATCTGCCAAATCTCATAATCATAATAAGCGGCAGTTGCTAGGAGAATCCGAATTGATTTCATCATGGCCACTGGTGAATAGGTTTCATCATAGTCTATACCATGAATTTGCTTAAAACCTTTTGCCACCAACCTGGCCTTGTAAATCTGGACATTCCCATC
Source organism: Orychophragmus violaceus (assembly GCA_030180135.1). Classification (NCBI taxonomy): domain Eukaryota; kingdom Viridiplantae; phylum Streptophyta; class Magnoliopsida; order Brassicales; family Brassicaceae; genus Orychophragmus; species Orychophragmus violaceus. The sequence goes on along the minus strand of CM058230.1, from coordinate 28,080,775 downwards.
CATGTCTATCTTCTTCTTGAAGATCCATTTACACTCGATGGCTTTTGCACCAGCAGGTAAATCAACCAGTGAAAACACTCGGTTAGCAGACATGGAGTCCATCTCGGATTCTGTGGCTTCACGCCACTTTAAGGAGTCAGGGCCCATCATGGCTTCTGCAAAGTTCGAGGGTTCATCACCGTCAATGATCAAAAGATCATGGCAATTAGTCACGAGGAATCCCTGATATCTATCAGGTTCGTGACGGATCCTTCCGGATCTTCGAACTTCAGGTACTGCAGGTTCAGGTTCTATTACAACTTCATGTAATTCATCTTGCTGTTCTTCCTCATTAGGTTGAACAGGTTCCTGTCCTTCTTGAATTTCATCAAGTTGTACCTTACTCCCACTATCTTTTCTAGAGAGAAACTCCCTTTAAAGAAAAGTACAATCCCGAGCAACAAAGATGGCTAAGGATGCAGCAGTGAGTCCACATGTTCTGAAAATGATGGGTTTTTCCTCCTCCAAGATTCCATTCAGGAAGGCGGTTAGCAGACATGGAGTCCATCTCGGATTCTGTGGCTTCACGCCACTTTAAGGAGTCAGGGCCCATCATGGCTTCTGCAAAGTTCGAGGGTTCATCACCGTCAATGATCAAAAGATCATGGCAATTAGTCACGAGGAATCCCTGATATCTATCAGGTCACATCCATTTGCCAAATCTCATAATCATAATAAGCGGCAGTTGCTAGGAGAATCCGAATTGATTTCATCATGGCCACTGGTGAATAGGTTTCATCATAGTCTATACCATGAATTTGCTTGAAACCTTTTGCCACCAACCTGGCCTTGTAAATCTGGACATTCCCATCCATGTCTATCTTCTTCTTGAAGATCCATTTAAACTCGATGGCTTTTGCACCAGCAGGTAAATCAACCAGTGAAAACACTCGGTTAGCAGACATGGAGTCCATCTCGGATTCTGTGGCTTCACGCCACTTTAAGGAGTCAGGGCCCATCATGGCTTCTGCAAAGTTCGAGGGTTCATCACCGTCAATGATCAAAAGATCATGGCAATTAGTCACGAGGAATCCCTGATATCTATCAGGTTCGTGACGGATCCTTCCGGATCTTCGAACTTCAGGTACTGCAGGTTCAGGTTCTATTACAACTTCATGTAATTCATCCTGCTGTTCTTCCTCATTAGGTTGAACAGGTTCCTGTCCTTCTTGAATTTCATCAAGTTGTACCTTACTCCCACTATCTTTTCTAGAGAGAAACTCCCTTTCAAGAAAAGTACAATCCCGAGCAACAAAGATTTTGTTCTCGGATCGCAGATAGAAGTAATAAGCCTTGGTATCCCTAGGATAACCAATGAAGTAGCATTTATCAGATTTTGGTGTCAGCTTGTCTGAGATTAATCTTTTGACATAGGCTTCACAACCCCAAATTCTGAGAAAAGACATTGCTGGAGCTTTTCCAGTCCATATCTCATATGGTGTCTTTGCTACTGCCTTTGATGGCACTCTGTTCAGTGTGAACGTTGCGGTGAGCAAAGCATATCCCCAAAGGGATATAGGAAGGTCTGTGTGACTCATCATGGATCGGACCATATCTAACAATGTCCGATTCCTTCTCTCAGAAACACCATTCCACTGAGGTGTTCCAGGAGGTGTGAGTTGGGAGATGATCCCACACTCACTCAGATGATCACGAAATTCCTGGCTCAAGTATTCTCCTCCTCGGTCCGACCGAAGAGCCTTAATACTTTTACCAAGCTGGTTCTGTACTTCATTCTGGAATTCTTTGAACTTTTCAAAGGTATCCGACTTATGTTTCATCAAGTAGACATATCCATATCTACTGAAATCATCAGTGAATGTAATGAAGTACTGAAAGTTTCCTCTAGCACTTGTGGACATTGGGCCACACACGTCAGTATGTATCAGGCCCAATAGTTCACTGGCCCTTTCTGTGGGTTTATTGAAAGGGGCCCGTGTCATTTTGCCCATTAGGCAAGATTCGCATTGCTCACAAGACTCAAAGTCAAATGAGCCCAAGAGTCCATTTGAATGGAGCCTCTTGACGCGTTTCTCACTAATGTGCCCCAAACGACAATGCCAGAGAAACGTTTCATTTTCTTCGTTAGATTTGAACCGTTTTGTATTTATGTTATATACTGGAGCAGATTGATCCAGCATGTACAGCCCATTTATAAGAGGGGCACAGCCATAGAACATATCATTGAGATTAAAGGAACACAATTTATTCTTAATAGAAAAATCAAATCCTTGCAAATCCAACAATGAAACTGAAATGATATTTCTGCTTATAGCAGGTACAAAATAGCAGTTCTCAAGTTCTAAAATCAATCCAGAAGGTAAAGACAACAAGTAAGTGCCAACGGCCAGTGCTGGAACCTTCGCTCCATTGCCAACCCGCAACTCTACTTGCCCTTGCTTCAACCTTCTACTGTTGCTGAGCGCATGCATATTAGTACAAATATGAGCCCCACATCCAGTATCTAATACCCAAGTGGTATTATCAGAAGTAGTAGTATTTACTTCAATAACAAAAATACCTGAAGATTTCGTCTCCAAGGACTTCTTCTTCTTCAGACTTTCCTGGTATTTCTTACAGTCCCTGCGGTAATGCCCTGCCTCTTTACAAAATTGGCAGATATCAGAAGGCCCAGCTTTAGACACGGGCTTGGGCTTGGCCTTTTCATTGCTGACTACCTTGCCCTTTCCCTTGTCTGCAGCGGATTTCTTAAAACCCTTGCCCTTCTGCACCATGAGTACAGACGACTCCTTGGCTTTCTTCAGATTAGGTTCTGCAGTCTTGAGCATACCATGTAGCTCAGGCAAAGTCTTTATCAACCCATGCATATTATAGTTCAAGATGAACTGGTCATATGCAGGAGTAAGAGACTGCAGAACGATATCACAAGCAAGCTCTTGGCTTATAGGACAGTCGAGCCTAGTCAAATGATCGAGATAACCCATCATTTTCAGAACATGTGGACTCACTGCTGCATCCTTAGCCATTTTACAGTCCAAGAGATTCTTAACAGTTTGGAATCTCTCTGTACGAGCCTGCTCCTGAAACAACGCTTTCAGATTTGCCATCAGCTCCATGGGACAAGTCAGGCCTTCCCACTGCATCTGCAGTTCGGGAGCCATTGTCGCCAACATCAGGCAAATCACGTCATTAGCATCTGAAGAATGCGTATCCCAAGCATTCTTCACAGCTTGTGCGGCATTATTCGCAGGTCTAGGAGAGAGAGCTCTTTCAAGGACATAAGCCTTTTTCTCCTGCCTGAGCACAAGTCTCAGGTTCCTGGACCAGTTCAGGAAGTTTGATCCGTTCAGTTTGTCCTTCTCAAGGGCAGACCGGATCGAGAAAGTGTTTTGAGTTGTTGTGCTTGACATAGCTGAAAATATGAGACAATAGAGATTTAGTTATTAAGTTCATAAAAGAGCAATCTTAACAACTTATAAGAAAACTCGCATTGCATTCAAAATTTCTTTGTTTAACCTCATAAGAATACAATGATTCCGAGACCCATGTTCAGCTAAATCCAAAGTGGGCCACTGGCCGTCACCCGGAATTAGCTTTACTTGGTAAGCATACACACAGCTAGTTATATCTCATATAACTCTCGGTTGTGAATTGGACCCGAGGCCCAAATTCACCAGATGTCTCAAGGCCCGGGACTCCCGATGGCCCAGTCAAGGAAACCAATCTCTTACAGTCAAATAATCACTAAAGTCTGGGACTCCCAATGAAATTAGTGACTATATACTACTTTACTTACGCGAAAACAGATACCTCACACTGTAAGCCATATCTGTAATCGAATAAGCGTTAAGTAGCTGACAAGATTGGAAAGACATCCAAGCTTGATATTGTTTTTAAGGATTTTTAAGTTTTATTTCCAAAAATAGAAGATTACTATTTTGGGTAACTTTCTTATTTTAGAAACTTTCTAAATTTAGTAACATACTAAAAATAGAAATTTCTAATTTAATATTTTATTAAATATTTTGGGTTGGGTCACAAATTATAGGCCCAATTCTTGGCCCAAGACCATAGAATTCCAATTGGCCCAATAATTTGACATAACCGATCCGGTTTATTAATTCTGGCCCAAGACCAAATTAACTATCAAAACTATCGGTTATTTACTAAACCAGACCAGCTCTAAATTATTTGGTCCAACCAAATCAAACTTAGACCAGCCTTCGGTTTAGGTTAAAATTCAATTTTTGAATTTCAATCCGGTTTAACCAGAAATTAAATAATACCATGTATTAAATGATTTCCAGCAAACCGCGATTCGGGTTAACCGCTTGAACCACCAATTAAATTGGATCGGTTCAGTTAAATCCAAAACCGGGAAGAAACACCTAGTGTTTTAGCCAATTTGATTTAACTTGCGGTTTAAGGCTTTAAACACACAATTAACCGCCAATAAATGGACCGGTTAAATCGGTGTGGTTTTGGGCAACGAACCGCGAAGCTCGGTTTAACCGATTGACTATTCGCGGGACGTAAAATTTTAACGGGCCAAACGATCGGATTCATGACCATGATCGATCCATGATCGGATCATGGACCCACGATTCAACCATAGGCCCATCACGCATCACGCATGATCGATCGTTCCACACGATCGCATACCTTGCCTCACGATCGGATTGATCGATCTCGGCTTAGGGCATCACATGGCACACACGCACACACGATCCATGCTAGCCTCACGATCGAATGATCGATCTCGGCCAACTGATCACGCGGTCCCTCTCTCGGCATCACACGACACACGCACACACATGATCGAAAGCGATCCTCGATCACTCGATCAGCATCACTCGGCATGCGTGTTATCGAGACCATAAGCATGCGAGCCAATTAGGGTTTAAATGATCGAATCATTTAACATGCCGAGACCACAAAAATCATGCGATTAGGTTTTAATAACTTTAATCAATTTTAATTCTCAATTGATTCAAAAACTATTAAACAACCTATGATCCAATTTCACAAGAAACCTAAAAACATGGCTCTGATACCACTGAAGGATTATGGTGTTTGTTCAAGGTTTAATTCCCATATTTCAACCTAACACATAATCTTAACAGATCTAGGTTCTTGCAAAACGAATCATAAAACCAACCAAACCTGGATCATTACCTTTCAGATTGCAGCGGATAATTGATTGTAATGATGAGATCAGTTAGAACAGATGAACAACCTGCTCCTCCTTTGGTATCCACACTCTTACAAGCCGGGATGGCTGCTAGACCAAAGAGATGGATCAGATCAGAAAGAGAGAGTTAGAGAGAGACACTCGCGGCCACAAAGAGAAAATCGCCAAAGTGATGGTGATTTCGAAAAACCCTTAGGGTTTCATTAACTCTCTAATTAAATGGGCCCAAGTCTAATGACTAATGGCTCATTTATTATTTGGGCCCAAGACACAAATCAGACAAAAGCCTGCATTTTGTCTGGCCCAATTCTCTGATCCAATACAGTAAATGCCATTGCATCTTACCGTTTTAATTCCATTTAACTTTCCCGTTAGCTATGGTGTGTGACCCTTCGGGATCATACAATACTGGTAATAAGTCCTAAACTTATAGATCATGAGCGGGCTCTAGCAAGTCATCATGATCACCCAGTATTTATGACTTATGTCTGATCTCGACATTTATCATACTTTTTAGAGATAGTATAGTAGATTTCAGGACATTCCCAACAAATATGACATAAACTTATTTTGGGACCATTATTTAGATCACAATAAATAATGCTGAAATCAAATTTCATTAAACACTTCTAAAAGAATGTTTACAAGAGCATCTTATTATAACTAAAATAAAACTAAAACTCCCACTAGAATCAAGATTACATCTTAAGGTCTCTAATGCCTACAGCAGTCGTATGACTCTCGTGCTTAGGCCTTGGGAGTGACTTAGTCAGAGGATCAGCGACATTCTCTTCCGTCGGAACTCGGCTGATCTTCACACCACCTCTATTGACGATATCACGAATCAGGTGATATCTCCTCTCTACGTGTTTGGACTTCTGGTGTGACCTGGGTTCTTTCGCCTGAGCAATGGCTTCGTTGTTATCACAAAACAAAGCCACTGGCTCCAAGATACTAGGAACCACACCAAGTTCAGTCATGAACTTCTTGATCCAAACAGCTTCCTTTGCCGCTTCAGAAGCAGCAACATATTCAACTTCCGTCGTGGAATCAGCTACGGTATTCTGCTGAGAGCTCTTCCAGCTCACTGCACCGCCATTTAGACAGAAGACATATCCAGATTGTGATCGGAAATCATCTCTGTCCGTCTGAAAACTCGCATCGGTGAATCCATTCACCACACGTTCTTCACTTCCTCCATACACCAGGAATTTATCCTTAGTATGTCTCAAATACTTGAGAATATTCTTGACAGCTGTCCAGTGAACTTCACCTGTATCAGATTGGTATCTACTCGTCATGCTTAACGCGTAAGCTACATCTGGACGAGTGCAGAGCATGGCATACACAATAGATCCTATTGCAGAAGCATAAGGAATCCTATTCATGCGCTCCCGCTCAGCATGTGTCACCGGACACTGCTTCTTGCTGAGACTGATGCCATGAGACATCGGTATGAAGCCCTTCTTGGAATCATGCATCCTGAATCTGTGCAACACCTTATCAATATAAGTGTCCTGGCACAATCCAATCAGCCTATTCATTCTATCTCTGTAGATTCTGATTCCAAGAATGTACGCGGCTTCTCCCATGTCTTTCATGGAAAAACAACTTCCGAGCCAAGACTTAACAGACTGAAGCAACGGAACATCATTACCGAGGAGGAGTATGTCATCGACATACAGTACAAGAAACGCAATTCTGCTCCCACTAGTCTTCTTGTAAACACATGGTTCTTCCTCGTTCTTGATGAAACCAAATTGTTTTACTGCTTCTTCAAAACGAAGATTCCAACTCCGTGATGCTTGCTTCAATCCATAAATGGATTTATGAAGCTTGCATACCTTCCCAGCGTTCTTAGGATCAACAAAACCTTCAGGCTGTGTCATATACACATCCTCTTCCAGAATACCATTCAGGAAAACGGTTTTGACATCCATCTGCCAAATCTCATAGTCATAATGAGCTGCAATCGCTAGAAGAATCCGAATGGATTTAAGCATAGCGACTGGGGAATAGGTTTCATCATAGTCAATACCATGAATTTGCTTGAAACCTTTAGCCACCAACCTCGCTTTGTAAATTTGCACATTGCCATCCACGTCAATCTTCTTCTTGAAGATCCATTTACACTCAATGGCTTTTGCACCATTAGGTAAATCGACCAAGGACCATACTTGGTTTTCTGACATGGATCCCATTTCGGATTTAGAGGCTCCAAGCCACTTTTCGGAGTCCGGGCCCATCATTGCTTCCGCGAAGGTCGCTGGTTCGTCACTATCAATGATCATCAGATCATTGGAATTGGTCACGAGAAATCCATAGTATCTCTCGGGTTCGTGACAGATCCTTCCGGATCTGCGAACTTCAGGCTCCACAGGCGCCGGTTCCACAGAACTTTGTGAATCCAACTGCTGCTCTTCCTCAGCAGGTTGAGCAGTCTCCTGTGCATCTCGAATTTCTTCAAGATGTACTTTACTCCCACTGTTTTTCTTAGAGAGAAACTCCCTCTCAAGAAAAGAACAGTTCCGAGCAACAAATACTTTGTTTTCAGATTGGTTGTAAAAGTAGTATGCCTTGGTTTCCCTAGGATAACCAACGAAGTAGCATTTATCTGATTTGGGTGCGAGCTTGTCAGAGATTAAACGTTTGACATAAGCCTCACAACCCCAAATCTTCAGGAAAGACAGACTAGGAATGTTCCCAGTCCACAATTCATGTGGTGTCTTTTCCACTGATTTAGATGGCACCCTATTTAGTGTAAACGCAGACGTTTCTAGAGCGTATCCCCAAAACGATAATGGAAGATCTGAATGACTCATCATAGACCGAACCATATCCAATAAGGTTCGATTCCTCCTCTCCGACACTCCATTCCATTGGGGTGTTCCAGGAGGAGTGAGTTGTGAAACAATTCCACACTCGCTTAGATAGTCGCTGAACTCTTGACTTAAGTATTCTCCTCCGCGATCCGACCGCAGAACTTTGATACTTTTGCCAAGTTGGTTCTGTACTTCATTCTTGAATTCCTTGAATCTATCAAAGGATTCTGACTTGTGTCTCATCAAATAGACGTAGCCATACCTACTGAAATCATCAGTAAAGGTAATGAAGTACTTGTAATTTCCTCTGGCAACATTGCTCATCGGCCCACATACATCAGTATGAACAAGGCCCAATAAGTCACTGGCCCTTTCATTCGGTTTGTTGAAAGGGGCCCTAGCCATTTTGCCCATCAAGCAAGATTCGCATTTCTCATATGATTCAAAATCAAATGAGCCCAGAAGCCCATTTCGATGGAGTCTCTGGATGCGTTTCTCATTGATATGGCCCAAACGACAATGCCATAAGAAAGTCGGGTTTTCGTCATTTGACTTAAACCGCTTTGTATTTATGTTAAAGACAAGCATTTCTTAGTTTAAAACATATAACCCATTATCTAATGGGGCGCTAACATAATATGTACCATCACGATTAAAAGAACAAACTTTATTCTTAACAGCAAAATCAAAACCTTCCAAATCCAAAACGGAAACTGAAATTATGTTTCTGCTAATCGCAGGTACAAAGTAGCAATTATTCAAAGCTAAAACCATGCTCGAAGGTAAGGACAAATCGTAAGTGCCTACGGCCAGTGCAGCAACCTTAGCTCCATTCCCGACCCGTAGCTCCACTTGTCCTTTCTTCAGCGTTCTACTGTTTCTTAGTGCCTGCACATCAGTACAAATATGAGCACCGCAGCCGGTATCCAATACCCACGAAGTAGAACTACAAGACATAACATTAAGTTCGATAACATAAATACCTGAGTCAGACGCATCATACGTCTTCTTCAGCTTCTTGTAATCTTCCATGAACTTCTTGCAGTCTCTCTTCCAATGCCCTAACTGCTTGCAGTAGTTGCATTTATCCTCAGGAAAAGGCCCGGATTTGGGCTTCGGCTTGGGCTTGTCCTGACTCTCAGTCTGGACAACTTGGGCCTTTCCCTTCTCCTTCTTAGGTTTCGTAAACCTTTTACCCCCTTGTACCATCAATACACTGGGAGTTGCCTTCTTGAGATTCGGCTCTACTGTCTTCAGCATGCCGTGCAACTCAGTCAATGTCTTAGTCATGTTTTGCATGTTGTAGTTCATGATGAACTGATCAAAACACGACGGCAAAGACTGCAGAATCATGTCAGTGGCTAGCTCCTGGCTAATGGCACAGTCCAGTTTCCCCAGGTTTTCAATGTAACCCATCATTTTAAGGACATGAGGACTTACTAGACTATCCTTAGCCAGCTTGCAATCCATGAGAGATTTAACCGTCTGGTATCTCTCTGTGCGAGCTTGCTCCTGAAACAAAGCTTTCAGGCTGTTAATCATCTCAATGGGTGACATCACGTTCTCATATTGCTTCTACAGCTCAGAGTTCATAGTCACCAGCATTAGACAATTAACATCTTTGACATCAGGTGAATGCTTATCCCAAGCATTCTTTTCTGTCTGCGGGGCATTGGAACGTGGCCTCTCGGGGAGAACTCTTTCAAGGACATATTCCTTGTTCTCCTTCCTGAGAACTATTCTCAGGTTCCGATACCATTCCAAGAAATTAGGTCCTTTTAACTTGTCCTTCTCAAGGACGGATCTTAGTGAGAAAGTGTTGATGTGAGTTGAGACAGACATAGCTGTAATTAAAAGAGGTAGAGGTTTTAGTTATAATGCTCAAGGAAATGAGAATTCTTATCTAATAAGAAAAACTCGCATTGTATTCAAAACTATGTTTCCTCAGATGAATACAATGTGCCAAGATCCATACTTCACCAAAATCTGAGTGGAAAACTCGCCATCACCCAAACTTTAGTTATCTAGGTAAGCAAATCATTGCTAATTGTACCCAGTACAACTCTTGGTCGTAGATGAGACAAACTATGTCTAATCTACTCTGATGTCTCTGGGCCCAAAACTTCTGACAGCCCAGTCAAGTAAAACCAATCTCTTCTGTCTTGTGATCACTGACAGTCGCACTGCAAGTCTATCAATGACCACCTGCCTTACTCATGTTGCTGTGGATACCAAGGACTCCAAGGCTATCCAACAAACAAAACGATTCTTGACAGTAGACAAGATCGGACAAGACATCAAGATCACTTGATATTAGTTGAGGAAAGGAACTATTTGATCTTGATGTATATCCAATATACATCTAAGAAGTTATTAATTTAATTAAAACATTCAGTTTTATAAATTTTAGGTTCATCTAGAACTTTAAGATTAAATTTGATCTGGTATATGCAAATTTATGGTCCAACCAATAATTCTGCGAATGGTGTGTCGATCGACGCCAACCATTGGCATCGGTCGACACAACATAATTTAAATCGGTCTTCGATAACCTGTCAAACCGGATCGAATTTCATTAACCGATTCAATCTAATTGAACCGGTTCGGTTTAACGGTCCATGTCGATCGTCACACAACTCTGTGTCGATCGACATTACCAAATCAGAACCAATTGGTTAATTAAAATTAACCGAGCGAGATAACCGGTTCAATCCAATTAAACCGATCTATCTAATCGCTTTGCTTGTGTCGACCGACACACCCAGTGTATCGATCGACACAGCAGGATTACGGGTACTCGATCTCAGATCGAAACCCTAAAATTTTTACGAGTTTTCGCTCTGTGTCGACCGACACCCGCTTTGTGTCGATCGACACTCTGCGACAAACCCTAAATATTTTACGCGTTATTTTGCGGCGTGTCGACCGACACACGCTGAGTGTCGATCGACACAGTGCGTTTTTAACAAATCATCGTTTTTCAACATGCACATAATCCGAGATTAACACTTGAAAACACGATATTAGCAGGCAATAATCAATTCAACAAACTCAGTTTTCGAATTAATTGCATCAGATTCAATAGTCTAAACCCTAACACGCTCTGATACCGCTGTTGGATCTCCTAGGATCTAAGGGTTTGATATATTGAATCACCAACCTCGTTCTTACCTTGTTACTGGCAGCGGAATGAATGGTGAACGAGATCAGTAGCGACACAGGTGCCTCGCCTCTACCAGATACACACGCACACAAGCTGGAAACGGGATGCTAGTGCCGGATCTATGGGATCTGAGGGTTTCTGGTGTTTCTTCTCTTTCTGTCAAGAAAAAGTCGACGGCTCACGTTTTAGGTCGAGACTATCAAGTTTTTATTCGACCTAAAACACACTTAACGGGCCAGACTTGATTAAGTCATAATTTCGAAAAGCCCTTTCGTAACCCGAACTGTGTCGACCGACACACAAGCTGTGTCGATCGACACAACACCATTTTCTCGATAATAATGTGTATCAAATACACATTAATATGATCATTACCATAATGATCATTCCCATGTCTTAGCTTCCAGTTTGCTTAGGTGTGTGACCCTATAGGATCATATAATACTGGCAGTAAGTATACAACTTACAGATTGCAAGAGGCTTCTAGCAAAACATTGCAACCGCCCAGTATTATACGAATGTCTGATCTCGACACACAACTATCATCAGGAGTGAGTACAAGTGTGATTTCAGGACACTATCCCAACATGGGGAGTGTGACTTCCCGAAGCCTTTAGCTCGGAAAATCTTTCTTACCTCATTTTGCTTTCTTCTGCTTTGGGTCGTCAAGAGATGAGTTGGAGGGAGGCCACGTTACCGGATTATATCCAAAGATTCCTTGCTTCCGTTTTGAGTGTTTCCCCAGCTCATGAATCAATCGGGAATGTTCGCAGCACTCAGTTGGTTGTTCCAACGAGTGAGGGGTTGTTGACGCTTCCGAACCGACCTGAGAAAGAAACGTCGACCCATACGGAGGGTCCGATTACTAGCACCGCCGTACTTGGAGGTGAAGGTGGTGGGAAAGGCGTTGTCAAAGATGGTGCAGGTGCTGCCGGAAAAGATGCTGATGGTGGGAAAGAATCATCCCTTGACGGAGGAGGTAACACTGTTACCGAGGGAGATTTATCCCTTGATATGGGGGTGACATTGATAGTATGCGGGAGTTATATCTTAATGACAATGATTATGTTGATGTTGATGGAGAGTCGTTCTATGCAGTTGAGGATGACGTGGTTGTTGAAGACGAAATGGCTCATGGTGACGATGGTTCTCTCGAGGAGGTGAGAGATGATTTTCGTGCTGGTGGTAGTGATGATCGTTTGAGCGGTAAATGGCGCAGATCGCAGATTAAAGATGTGTCTACCGCGGAGTTGAACCGTTTCGGAGACTACGTTGATCCGGATGTCCGGAGGGCTCTTGCCCGTACTGAAAAGCGTCTGGCGAGAAAGTCGCCAATTGGGGATGGCTCATTGGTTATTGATAGCTCGAAGGTGTCGGAAAGCTTGAAGGCTTTAGATGGTCCATTTTGCTTTCGTCATAATGGTCCTGACTTGATCATTCATGATAGGAATTCCTGCATGAATCTCTTTCGCCATTTGTCGCTCCAGCTTGGTTCATGTTGTTGGAATTGTGTCCAGTAATCTCGGTACTGTCTCTAGAAAGTAAGAGTATGTCAAAGATCAGACATAAGTCATATAATACTGGGGGTCATGATGGCTTGCTAGAGTCCGCTCATGATCTATAAGTCTTGGACTTATTGCCTTTATTATATGATCCCATATGGGTCACACGCCTAAGCTAACAGGAAAATGTGTTGGAACGGCTTAGCAGAAGTACGGTAAAAGTGCCAGGCATTTGTCGTACTAAGAGAGAGATTTATGGGTCTGATTAAATCCATGGGATTTAATCAGATTGATATTTGGGCCCAAAAGCCCAAAAGGGAAAGAGAAGGCTTTTATAAACTAAAAGCCAAATCTCTTTCTCTCTAACCCTAACCCAGCCGCCAACTCTCTCTCCCTCTGCGCCGATTTCCTTGTGGTCTAGCAGCCTCTCTTCCTGCTTGGTGTGCGTGTGTGAACCTCTGGAGGAGTTATCTCTCGGTGGCTCTCTGATCTCTGACCTGTTCTCTCTTTCCGCTGCATAAACAGGTAAAAGGTGAGATCTTAATTGTTTCTATTCAAGAAGACCTAGATCCGCATGTTTAGGAACTGTTGAATCTGAGAATTGAATCTGGATTAACATCAAAACATCCTTCAGTGGTATCAGAGCTTTTGGTTCTGGTTTTTCTTGTTTAGATTCATGTTTAGGACTGTTTTTCTTGTTTAAAAGTGTTTTTGAATCAATCTACTGATAAGAGAAATCACTTAAGCAACAAGAATTGAAAACCTAAACTAATGAAAATCGCAAACCGAGCTATATGACTCGGTATGCGTCGGATCGTCCGGATCGCGAAGGACGCACGAACCGATCGGTAACGATCGTGTTGCGTGGTCGCGTTGTGATCGTCGGATGGATCGCGCACGATCGCTCGGATGGGTCGTATCGCGTGGACGCGTCGCGATCGTCCCGATCGTTGGATGACGCGCGAGAGAGATCGATCACGATCGCTTGGCGATCGCGTCCATTCGATCTCGGCATCGTCCCGATCGTCCAACGTTGTCCCGCGTCTCGATCGCTCGGCGATCGCATGACGTGCAACCGAGCTGCGATCGTCCCACCTGCCCGTCCCGATCATACGGCCCAAACCGTCCCGACCATTCATCCGCCGTGGCATGATGGCTTGCGGCTGGACGATTGTTTCTCGACCGGTTAGGGTTTTGACGTGTGATGTTTCGGTTCGGTTTAAAATTTTTATTAAAATCAAACGTCTCGGTTTAATAAACAGATTTAATAATTTTATTAAATTCTGGTTAAACCGGGATAAGAAATCCAAAGTCGAAAAATTGGATTTTGTGCCTAAACCAGGATTTTCTAATTTGATTTGGTTGGACCAAATAAATTGAGAAAATCCGGTTTAGTAAATAACCGGTTGACAATTATGGTCATCGTAGTAATTAAAATTTGGTTAGACCAATTTTAATGAACCAGACCGGTTATGTCATTTAATTGGACAATTGGGTCATGTCTTGGACATGGACCAATTCTTGGGCCTCGGGCCAAGAAGTTAAAACAATTGGGCCAATTATTTGAGTCTTTCTTCAGATTAATTTAAAATTTATTTTATAAAATTATAAATCGATTTTAAATTAAAGTTTCCGAAATTTTGAAATTAGAAAGTTTCTTAAAATAGAAGTTTCTAGATTTGCGGGTTTTGGATTTTAAGAAATTTCTAAAGTTAGAAAGTTTCCGGTTTTAGAAAGTTTCCAATTTTAGAAAGTTTCCAAAAATAGTAGGTTTCCAAAAATAGAAAGTTTCCCGAAATAGTAATCTTCTATTTTGGGAATGAAATTTTAATAAACCTACGAACCTCAAATAATATCAAGCGTTGGATGTCTTGTCCAGGCTATGTCAGCTGTCGAAGCCCATTCAATTGTATTCATGGCCTTACAGTGTGAGGGTGTCTACTTTTGCGTGGATAAGACGGTTTGTGATTCATAAATGTCATTGGGAGTCCCAGACATTAATGATTACATGACTGTATAGTCTGGTTTTCTTGACTAGGCCATCGGGAGTCCCGGGCCTTGAGACATCAGAGTGAATTGGGCCTCGGGCCCAGATTCACAACCAAGAGTTATATCACGGATATAATTAGCCGACTTAGGGCTTACCGATATAAGCTAAGGTTGGGTGACGGCCAGTGGCCCACTTTGATCTTAGTTATATGTGGATCTTGGAATCATTGTATTCTATTGAGGGTAACTTATGTTATTGAATATAATGTGTGATTAATTATATTAAGTATAATATAAGATTAATCATATTGAACATTTTAACTAATAACCTTTTTATCTATATATTTCAGCTATGACTACTACAAGCACACAAAACACATTCTCAATCCGGTCTGTTCTCGAGAAGGAGAAGCTGACTGGAACGAACTTCCTGACGTGGTCAAGGAACTTGAGGCTGGTCCTCAAGCAGGAGAAGAAGGATTATGTCCTTCGTGATCCTCTCCCCGAGAGGCCTGCTAACAATGCCGCCAAGACTCTGCATAATGCTTGGGAAAAGCATTCGTCAGATGAAAATGATGTGTATTGCCTTATGTTGGCGACAATGACTGCTGAGCTGCAAATGCAGTTCGAGAGTGTGTTGTCACCAATTGAGATAATGGCAAGCCTGAAATCGCTTTTTCAGGAGCAAGCAAGGACTGAGAGGTTTCAGACAGTTAAGAACCTCTTGGACTGCAAGTTGGCTGCGAATGCGGCAGTGAGTCCTCATGTCTTGAAGATGATGGGTTATCTCGATCATCTTCAGAAACTCGACTGCCCAATCAGCCAGGAACTTGCCTGCGACATCATTCTGCAGTCATTACCTGCAAGCTATGATCAGTTCATTCTGAACTTTAACATGCATGGCTTGAGTAAGACATTGCCTGAGCTTCACGGAATGCTCAAGACTGCAGAGCCCAACTTGAGGAAAACCGCCAAGGACCCCAATGTGCTTATGGTGCAAAAGGGCAAGGGGTTTAAGAAATCCTCTGCTAAGGATAAGGGAAAGGCCAAGGCTGTCCAAGTCGCGGACAAGGACACGCCAAAGCCCAAGCCCAAGTCCAAGGCTGGGCCAACTGACATATGCAGGTTCTGTAAAGAACCAGGGCATTGGAGGAGAGAATGTAAGAAATTCCAAGAAGGTCTAAAGGAATTGAAGAAGAAGACTCTCGAGACTTCTTCGACAGGTATTTTTGTTATAGAAGTTAATACAACTACTTCTGATAATACCTCATGGGTTATGGATACTGGTTGTGGGGCTCATATTTGTACTAATATGCAGGCACTCAGCAACAGTAGAAGGCTGAAGCAAGGACAAGTGGAGCTACGAGTTGGGAATGGAGCGAAAGTTCCAGCACTAGCTGTAGGCACATACTTGTTGTCTTTACCTTCGGGATTGATTTTAGAACTCAATAATTGTTATTTTGTACCTTCTATAAGCAGAAATATTATTTCAATTTCTTTGTTGGATTTGGAAGGTTATGATTTTTCAGTTAAGAATAAATTATGTTCCTTCAATCGCAACAATTTGTTCTATGGTTCTGCCCCTCTTACGAATGGGCTTTACATACTCGATCAATCCGCGCCAATTTATAACATTAATACCAAACGGTTCAAACCTAACGAGGAGAACCGAACGTTTCTATGGCATTGTCGTTTAGGGCACATCAGCGAGAAACGCATCAAGAGGCTCCATTCGAATGGACTTCTTGGCTCATTTGACTTTGAGTCATGTGAGAAATGCGAATCCTGCATGATGGGCAAAATGACACGGGCCCCCTTTAATAAACCTAACGAGAGGGCCAGTGACTTATTGGGCCTGATACACACAGATGTGTGTGGCCCAATGTCCACAAATGCAAGAGGAAACTATCAGTACTTCATTACCTTCACTGATGATTTCAGTAGGTATGGATATGTTTATTTAATGAAACATAAGTCTGAATCTTTTGAGAAGTTCAGAGAATTCCAAAATGAAGTACAGAACCAACTTGGCAAAAGCATTAAGGCTCTTCCGTCCGACCGAGGAGGAGAATACTTAAGCCAAGAATTCAGTGATCATCTAAGAGAGTGTGGGATCGTATCCCAACTCACTCCTCCTGGAACACCTCAATGGAATGGTGTGTCTGAGAGGAGAAATCGGACCTTATTGGATATGGTTCGATCTATGATGAGTCACACAGACCTTCCAATATCCCTTTGGGGATATGCTCTGCTAACAGCAGTGTTCACTCTAAATAGAGCGCCATCGAAAGCAGTAGCAAAGACACCATATGAATTATGGACTGGAGTGGCTCCAGTGCTGTCTTGTCTAAGAATTTGGGGTTGTGAAGCCTATGTCAAGAGATTAATCTCAGATAAGCTTACACCAAAGTCTGATAAATGCTACTTCATTGGTTATCCGAAGGAAACCAAGGCTTATTACTTCTATCTACGTTCCGAGAACAAGATCTTTGTTGCCCGGGATTGTAACTTTCTTGAGAGGGAGTTCTCTCTAAGAAAGACAGTGGGAGTAAGGTACTGCTTGAAGAAATTCAAGATGAACAGGATACTGCTCAACCTAATGAGGAAGAGCAGCAGGAGGACCTACAAGAAATTGTAGAGCCTGAACCTGTAGTACCTGAAGTTCGAAGATCCGGAAGGATCCGTCACGAACCCGAGAGATATCAAGGATTCCTCGTGACAGACTGTCATGATCTTCTGATCATTGATGGTGATGAACCATCGAACTTCAATCAAGCCATGATGGGCCCAGATTCCTCTAAGTGGCGCAAGGCCACTGATTCCGAAATGGACTCCATGTCGGTCAACCAAGTGTTTTCGTTGGTTGACTTACCCGCTGGTGTAAAAGCCATCGAGTGCAAATGGATCTTCAAGAAGAAGATTGACGTGGATGGAAATGTCCAGATTTATAAAGCCAGGTTGGTGGCAAAAGGTTTCAGACAAGTTCACGGTGTGGATTACGATGAAACCTATTCACCAGTGGCTATGATGAAATCTATTCGGATTCTACTAGCAACTGCAGCTTTTCATGATTATGAAATTTGGCAGATGGACGTGAAAACCGCCTTCCTGAATGGTATTCTGGAAGAGGATGTGTATATGACGCAACCTGACGGTTACATAGATCCAAAGAATGCTGGGAAAGTATGCAAACTTCATAAATCCATTTATGGATTGAAGCAAGCATCGAGGAGCTGGAATCTTCGTTTTGATGAAGCAATCAAGCAATTTGACTTCATCAGAAACGAAGAAGAACAATGCGTGTATAAGAAAACTAGTGGGAGCAAGATAGTATTTCTTATTCTGTATGTCGATGACATACTGCTTCTCGGAAACGACATTCCAATGCTGAAGTCCGTAAAGGACTGGCTTGGAAGTTGTTTTTCCATGAAAGACATGGGTGAAGCCGCATACGTTCTTGGAATCAGGATCTACCGGGATAGATCTAGAAGGCTGATAGGCTTGTGTCAAGACTCATACATTGACAAAGTCCTACAAAGATTCAGCATGAAAGATTCCAAGAAGGGCTTCACGCCAATGGTACATGGCACAACGCTAAGCAAGAAGCAGAGCCCTACGACGGCTGCTGAGCTTGAGCGCATGAAGAATATTCCTTATGCATCTGCAATAGGATCTGTCATGTATGCCATGATCTGTACTCGTCCTGATGTTGCTTATGCATTGAGCATGACGAGTAGATACCAGTCAAATCCAGGTGAAAACCATTGGATTGCCGTAAAGAATATCTTGAAGTATCTAAGACATACTAAAGATAAGTTCTTGGTGTACGGTGGAAGTGCTGTGCTTAAAGTCAGTGGATTCACGGACGCAAGTTTCCAAACAGACCAAGATGATTTCCGGTCACAGTCCGGTTATATCTTTTGTCTGAATGGCGGTGCAATCAGTTGGAGAAGCTCCAAGCAAGACACCGTTGCTGATTCCACTACAGAAGCTGAATATATCGCCGCCTCAGAAGCTGCGAAGGAAGCTGTTTGGATACGAAAGTTCATTATTGAACTAGGTGTGATACCAGATGCGGCTGAGCCTCTGGCACTGTTTTGTGATAACAATGGTGCTAATGCTCAGGCAAAGGAACCAAGATCACACCAGAAATCCAAGCATGTTCTAAGAAGATTTCACTTGATACGTGACATCATTAATAGAAAGGAAGTCAAGATCAGCCGAGTTCAGATAGATGATAACGTCGCTGATCCGTTGACGAAGCCACTCCCAAGGCCTAAGCTCGAGTTTCTGACTGAAGCTGTAGGCATTAGAGACATTTAAATGTAATCTAAATTTGAGTGGGAGTTTGAGGGCTTTTATTTAGTTATTTGATATGTTCTTGTAAAACATTCTTATGTTTAATGAAATTATTATTTCAAGATTATTTTAACTGTGATGAAATAATCGTTCCAAAGTGATATGAACCATTTTATAGGTCATCGAAGTAAGTGACTTGATCTTGAGTCATCAAAGTCATTTAACTTGATCATGAGACCCTATATTTGATAGATGGCTTATATCATTCAGTCCCTAGTCAAAGGTTGTTGAAATTGGAACACCAACAACCGTGTGAGACTAGATTGGTATGTGACTTATGACCAAGTTTCATGTGTCATAGATGCGCGGCATCAAAGTCAATACATAGGTGTATGTTGGGAACATACGACCGGACAAGACCCGATTATGAGAACTCTTCAGGATATTTATATCTGTGTCATAAGAGATTCTCACTACGACTATAGAGTATAGTCCTTAGACCTGAGTTCGCATGCATGTGACTGCACATGGACTGATGCACTTTGATCATTGTCTAACGCTGTCGTTCTGCGACAGTTATAAGGACCTTGTTTGGGTACATTATGAAATGAGTAGTTTACAGTGATGGAACAAGACGGGATTTGTCCCTCCAATATAAATGGAGTGAATATCTCTAGGCCAATCGGAGATTTGAATACTGGAAAATGCATGGCCATGCTCAAACGGACTTTCCGAGTCGTTTGGATTGTCAGTATCAAATCAGAGTCCGATGAACAAGATTAGGCTTTATAAGGATGACACTAATCTTGCCTTATGACTAATCGAGATATTGAGACAAAAGGATTATGAATACAGAGATTCCAGTACAAGTGGGAGATTGTTGGAATTGTGTCCAGTAATCTCGGTACTGTCTCTAGAAAGTAAGAGTATGTCAAAGATCAGACATAAGTCATATAATACTGGGGGTCATGATGGCTTGCTAGAGTCCGCTCATGATCTATAAGTCTTGGACTTATTGCCTTTATTATATGATCCCATATGGGTCACACGCCTAAGCTAACAGGAAAATGTGTTGGAACGGCTTAGCAGAAGTACGGTAAAAGTGCCAGGCATTTGTCGTACTAAGAGAGAGATTTATGGGTCTGATTAAATCCATGGGATTTAATCAGATTGATATTTGGGCCCAAAAGCCCAAAAGGGAAAGAGAAGGCTTTTATAAACTAAAAGCCAAATCTCTTTCTCTCTAACCCTAACCCAGCCGCCAACTCTCTCTCCCTCTGCGCCGATTTCCTTGTGGTCTAGCAGCCTCTCTTCCTGCTTGGTGTGCGTGTGTGAACCTCTGGAGGAGTTATCTCTCGGTGGCTCTCTGATATCTGACATGTTCTCTCTTTCCGCTGCATAAACAGGTAAAAGGTGAGATCTTAATTGTTTCTATTCAAGAAGACCTAGATCCGCATGTTTAGGAACTGTTGAATCTGAGAATTGAATCTGGATTAACATCAAAACATCCTTCACATGTTGACCAGTTGTTCGAGTATAAAGTTCAACAGGACGCGAATTATCACTTCGCGATGGTGAGCGTCTTCTCTGTTTTTTTGTATGATGTGTGTGGAAAGAGGCTTCTGCTCATGCTGTTGTGTTTCTTCCGGTTCTGGCAGGCTTTTGCTAACCTTAATCAGCTTAACGATTTTGCTGTTGCGGAGCTCGAGGCGTCCAAGTCCAGGGAAGAGGAGCTTAAGAAGGAGGTTATGAGCCTGCGGCTGTCCTTAAATGGGCCTGAAGGCGCTCAGAAGAAGCTTGTTGAGGCCGAATTTGCGAATGTCGAGTTCAAGGCCCTGGTCCTTAAGCTTCAGAAAGGGCAGCGCGAATCCGAGGATCGGAGTGAGGAGTTAATTCTCTCACTGAGGGATGAGGTTGAGGGACTCAAGTCCGAGTGTGATCGGCTGCACTTATCGAGTGAGGAGGCTGTTTTGCTTGAGAGGCGGAGGATGTATGAGAAGGCTTCTGAGCGCCTTTACAAAATCAGGGCTGAGAAAAGAGACGATGCCCTGGCGACTAGTAAATTGTTGGGGATGCACCAGACCGTCGCCGTACTGGGTGCTCTTCGGCTTCTCGTGGATGAATGGATTGAATTCCCTCATGTTCGTCTTGAGAAGCTTAAGGAGCACGATGCTAAGTTGCTAGCTGACCTTCTTACCTTGCCGGTTCCGAATCTTGGGAGAGATGACTTCTTTATGACTCCTTTTAGCGATCCCGGGTATGAGGATATGTATTCAGAAGTATTGGTCGATCTTCCTTATGGGTCGAAAACCGTACTCATTACTCACGAGGTGGCTGCTGGTTTGCGATCTCCGGGGGTTTCGAAGTAAATTGATGATTTTTTTTACGCTGTCTATTTTTGTAGATACTTTTGGTTTTTGCCGTTTCTCTTGGATTGTCTTTTGGCTTGTTCTTGTAATAAGAAGAAAGGATTTTGAGCTTGGTGTATATTATTTTGATTTCACGCTTTCGTTACTTTGCATAGTGTTCTTCTGTACGAGATTTGTGATGGTCCTGTGTGATTTCATGAGGTGTTGCTCCTCCTTCCTCTTTTTTTTTGTGATGCAGGCTGATTCGAGCTCGGTGTTAGCTCGTTTTTTTTAATTGTTATTTCTGATGTGACTGTTTGTTCGAATTTTTTTTGAATACTGGCGAGGGTAAATTCAGTCTTTGACTTGCCTTCTTTATGGTTTTTTAAGTACGAACTGTCTTCGCCTTACGTACAAATGTTTTGTAGGTGCGGGCTTGGGCCCGGCTTATCCTGTCATTTGTTAAGTTTTAGGTCTGAGTACGTGCCTGGCTTATCCTGTGAAGTCTCAGAATCGGATTGCGCGAAGGGGGTCCGGCTTAGCCAATCTATCCTTAAGACTTTTGCGGGTCTGGCCCCGGCTTGGGTGTTGTCGAAATCGACAATGTGGCACGATGCCACTGCGCCTTGGGGCGCGTTTTAATTATATCGAACATGTGGCCAGAATGTCGATGTCAATATTTCGGGCAATCCGAGTACGTTTCCGATAGAGAACGTGTTTTTAATTTTTGGAATAAAGAGGTGATTGGGCCTTATAAAGGCTGCCTACGTACCCTTGAATGAGAGATCAAGTCAAGCGTAGTTCTTTTGTTGTTACAAAAGTTTTTTTTGCGGGATTCATACATATATATATATATGTGAAAAGGCGATGGAGGATCTTATCTATGAGCTTGGATTCTGAGTCGCTGCTTTCTCTGAGGTCGTTTCGTTGCCTGGCTGCGTCGGGCGTTGTGTGTTGCTTCTGCATGTGAGATCGGCTCTTGGTTTCTTCTGCTCACCCCAGATTGTGTGGGTTCGTCGTGGTGTTGGAAATTTTATGCACCGATGGGGTTCCGAGTATTGTGTCGTATGTCGCTGGCCGGTCTATGACGAGGAAGGTGGTGATATGAGTAAATTTTCTTGCACGTACATGCAGTAGGATCGTTCCAATCACCGTTGTCGTCTCGTTGCTGAAGCTAGTGAGCGTTCCTTTGGGCCTCCTTACCACATGCTTTTCGAGCTTCATTTCCTGCAAAATTTCTCTGAAAATGAGGTTAATCAAGCTTCCGGTGTCGATTAGGGCTCTAACGATTCTTTGTTTGTTTATTTGGAACTTGATAACGAGCAGGTCGCAGCTTTGTTTGCCCGTTTCTTCTTTGTCCTTGACTGTGAAGGAAATCTTGTCTTCTCCTTTGACCTTACTGAGGGGATTCCTTTATGGTTATGTGCTTTCCTTCTGATTTAAGGTCTCTGCGAGGTCTTCCGGGTCGTCGTGATTGGTGATTCCTTCTAGTATCATGTTGATACGCCTTCTCGGTGAAGGTTTTCCCGCTTCGCTGCTGCCTTAAGTTCGCTTGTGCGATTCTGTGTCAGCATTATCTTGTTCAACTCGTTGTACGCCCCCGGATCTTTTGTTCTTTCCTCTGATGAGCCGGACTCGTTCATTGTCATTCGTTGTTCGTTTTTCAGTTGGCATTAATTGCGGATTCCAATTTGTTATGTTCGTGTCTCCCCTTTGGTATTCTCCGAGGAGGAGGTTCTGTAGGTGACGACATTCGTCGGTGTCGTGTCCCGATCTTTGGTGGTATGTACAGAAAGGCATGTCCTTGTCCCCCGTGTTCGAGCATTTGCTTTTGGTATGGCTCTTCGAGTTGCTCTGCGGGTCATGGTCGCCAGAGAGGTAGGCTGCCGCTTTCTTGCCTTCTTTCCTCGCGTTCTTGTACTCCGGATTGTAGTGTTGTCGTGGTTCGACGTATTCTTGCGTCGACTCCTTCTCTTTCTTTGGTTTTTTTGTCCCAAACCTTTTGGCTACTAGTTCTTTTTCCTCTTTATTTCAATGAAGATGGCGGCCCGGTGCAGGGCGTCTTCAAGAGTACTTTGTCGTTTATTGAGGGCAAGCTCGCTACAAAACGGTGACTCGTACCACAGTCCGATCCGTAACGCGGGTAGTCCTTCGCTGTCAGCGACCAAGATTTTCAAAACGACGGTCTTGAACCTATCGATATATGACCTTAAGGATTCGTGTTTCTCTTGGTTGAACGACCAGAGATCCGCACTGGACGCTCCTTCTTGTATGAACATCGAGTAGTGCTTGAGGAAGGTAGTCGTTAACTGCTGGTAGCTGTCGATGGATTGTGCTTCTAGTCGTGAAAACCAATTAAGGGCGGCGCCGCAGAGGTTCTCGATGAAAAGCTGGCAGAAACCGGCGTCGCGTTCTTCTGGGAGGAATCGAGTTTGTCCCATCGCGATGCTAAAAGCTGTGAGGTATTCTCGTGGGTCCGAGCTGCCATCGTAGGTGGGCAATTTGATTTTTCCTTGATGTCGGACTGGTGTTCCCGTTATTTTGTTTGTGAACGCTGTGTTCTTTGTTTCTTTTAGGACTCTATCGATCTCGGGGGCTGAGATGGTCGCTTTGTGTACTCTCGACGTCATGATGTCCAGCTGCGCCTTCAGAAGCTCGATTTCGCTGCCTGGTTCTCCTTCGCGTACTTCGAACTCGTATACCGATGTTAGTCGGGATTTGGTTGGTCGTTCGCCTGGCCTGATGGCAGTGTGCGGGAAAGTGTCCACGAATGCCCCCGTGTTTCGGGGTAATTGTTGTTCGATCGTCCGGAGGTTGTCGATCTGTTCATGGCATATGTTCTGGGCGTTTGTGAGTTGTTGGAAGCCGTCGCTGTTGCATTTCCTTAGCTCGTCAATTTGTGCCATCAAAGTTCTTATGAGAGAAATGGCGTCTTGCCGGTCCTGATCGGGAACTTGTACGACGGTCGTTGCTGGTTCGTCGTTTCTGGGCGTGCTCGCGTTCCCGATTTGGTTGACTGGATTGTTGACCGTCGACATCTTCGTGTGGGCTAATGCGGTGTTGGGTCCGGTGGTTTTCGAGAGTTCCAGGGGATTGAGGGGGTTCAGATTTGATGAACTGACCGGTGTGTGCGGTAGGTCTGTTCCTTTGTTTGGGTTCGTGGATTTTGGGTTCGGCGGCTGGCCTGCTCTCTTTCCGGAGCTATCGGTAGCTGAAAGAGGTCCTGTCATTTCGGCTTCGTCTTAGATCGTAAAGAAGTTTATTTGTTCCCCACAGACGGCGCCAATTGTTGTTACGGATACTCGACCTAGTCAATATTACAGGCTACGATCCAATATGTCCGAACAACGAGGTGAAATATGTTGGGATTATGTCCTGAAATCACATTGTACTTACTCTAACGATAGTTGTATGTCGAGATCAGACATGTTGTATGATACTGGGCGGTTGCAATGTTTTGCTAGAAGCCTCTTGCTGTCTGTAAGTTGTAGACTTACTGCCAGTATCATATGATCCTATAGGGTCACACACCTAAGCAATCTGGAAGCTTATATATGGGAATGATCATCATGGTGATGATCAGGATGATATGTATTAGATACATATCAATATCGATTAAAGAGAGGTGTGTCGGATCGACACTGTTGGTGTATCGATAGACACAGGGTCGATTCCGAAACTGATGTTTTGGTTTATGACTTAGACCTTTTCGGTTAAACCCGAAAGATGGTTCAGTCATAACAGGTCGTATATATAGGATTATATGGTCGACCTGAACCCTAAGCCGTCAGTTTTCTTGATCACAGAAAACAAAAAAAAACTCTCTCTTCGATTCCCAGATCCGGCACTAGCATCCCGGCTTTCCAGGTTGTGCGTGTGGACTACGATAGAGGCGAGGCATCTGAATCGCTCCTGATCTTGTCTTACCTGATTCATCTTCCGCTGCCAGAACAAGGTAAACACGAGATCCATGATTTAATTACTTAAACCCTGAGATCCTAGGCTCGGAATTCAGACTTAGGATTGCCTAATCGGATTAGGAACTGCTAGGAATTCCAACAAAATACAAATATAAAACGAGGTCAAAATGATTCTTTATTGATCTTAAGGCCGGAGCCGAGCTATGAACAGGATGGTACGAGGTGTGAGTCTGTCGAATGACGTGCTCACTAAACAATGTTTGAGGTCGGAGCTTTATAGAAGTAGCTCGGCCTCTCGCAAGTTACAATCTCTGCTTAAATGAAGAGCGAAAGGTCTTATTTATAGCGCTTAGACGCTGACTTCTGTTTGGGTCATTGACCTCTTCGCGGGCTTATCTTCTTGGGCCGAGATAAGGTTGTTGATTTAATAAGATTTCTAATGGGATTTGAATGGGTGCTAAACCCATATCCAACACGAAGAAACACGAATCTCCATTTGATTTTCCAACAAATAGGAAGAAGGTGTCTTAGGGTTTCAAGTCGGAAAAACTCGGTTTATTGTCTGAAGGTCATGAGGAGTTTTTCAAAACTGGACCTTAAGACAAAACCAGGTTTGGGACAAGCTTTCCTCCGAGTGTGCCGAGCTGAAATCCTAATCCCAACTGGACTTTTACATGTCTAATACCTACAAGAAAGCCTAATTACTAAGACGGTCGAGAGATTGTATTTCTATAAGGAATAAAAAGACCAATTCAAGATAGCTTTAGCAAAAGCCTGTAACGGTGTATAAAGACCCAATGGCGAGTGATCAAACAAGCGAGAAAACACAAATGAGAGTAATTAAAGAGAGATTAGAGATTACTTAGCTTTAATATAATTTCTTGTATGCACTAATATAAGTGCAAGCCATAAAATTTCTAGGATACATTCTTCTTGTAAAAGGCCAAGTTACAAGAATAATAAAGATCAAAGTGGTGGTTGTCACCAACACTCTTTTCACTCAGATTAATATACATATGTTCTTCCGACCTTCCAATTTTTAACTACTGCTTTATCAAACGGAAGATCTTTGGATACCTTTTCGCCACTAAAAAGTCATGTCACTCTAACATTTCACCCTCATCACTAAACACATTTTCTAAAATACCCTTTTGTGAAGTTTCTTTTCAAATACAATGTCAAAAAATTTGATCATAATTAGAAAACTACCAATTTACCATTCTAGACACAGTGCAAAACAAGATAATTCGATTACCAATTCTCTTGTTTAAACATGGTATTTTCTTGCTTAAGAGAATCAGTCTTGATTTATAATATATATATATATATATATATATATATATATATATATATATATATATATATATATATATGTGTGTGTGTGTTTGTGTGTGTGTGAAATTTACTCACAGTAGCATTAATTTTAGCTATAATTACTATAATAGCATTGTTTCCACTTTTTACTAGAATATCATTCATTTTTCTTATTAAAAGTAAATTGTCCTAAAAATAATTAAAATGCAATGTAGGATCATCTGGGGATAGTCACGTGAACTGCAGTGGTGCTTCTTGGGTACTTACTGACTTCTCAGGTTGGTGATTTTACATAGCAGAAGGTCCTCCTCCTCTATTCCGGATCGACTGGAAGCCTCTCTTCAAAGCTGGATATGGATCTTTGAAAGTATAAAAAGCTTGAAGATGAACAAGATTATCTTTACGGGTGAAGAGTCTGAACTTATTGGAGCCATCACTCGCCCTCCAGCTTAGCCTTCTTTCAGGTACCACTCTGGGAAGCTTTTGTTAGCTCTAGGAATTTTTTGTACTATAGATGTTAATTACGGGATTACCATGAGAACAAAGGTCCTCGTCTTATTGCTAAGAACGCCCTTCAAGCGGATTTCCAACATTTATATGTAGCAGCCGGACATCCTAGATGGCTACATCACCTTTTTGCTTTTGGCTAATTGCAAGTGTAGGACTGTGTTTTGGTATGCCTCTTGTATTGTGATTGTTGTTCGGTCCCACTTTTGTTCTCGTTTGTAATCCCCTAAAACTCTCCTTTATCTTTCCATTAATATAATCAGTGTTACAAAATATCCTAAAAATTAATTTAATATTTATATAAATAAATTATTAACATAAAAAAATAATTAATATAAAATTTGTTTTCAAAAACAAATAACTAATATAAAATATTTATATAAATAAATCATTAATGTAAGAAAATAAACAAATGTATTACTTTTGTTGGATAACTTTTTGATTTCCGTTTTCAAAAATAAGAAACTAATAAAAATAATTTTATAAATAAATCATATAAATACAAAATAAAAATATTATTTTTGATGGCTAATTTACTTTTTCCACCCAAAAATATAAGCAAATGCCAAAAAAAAATTATAAAAATAAATCATTTAAATAAGAAATTAACACAAATTATTACTTTCTATTTGGCTAATTCTTTTAATTTTTTTTCAAAATATGAAATAATACAAAATATTTTTGTAATAAATAATAATTTAAATAAGAAATTGATACAAAAATTTGTTTTTGTTGGTTATTTATATTATTTGATTTTGAAAACAAAAATTTAATACCAAATAAATAAATAAATAAATAAATTATTTAAATAAGACATTAATAGAATCACAACACTAGTCTCCATATTAATCAAAAAAAAATAAACAAATCTTGAAATTTTCAAAAATTTGTAATACGTTACTATAAATATGTGCCACGTCAGCAAAAAAAAAAGAGTTTTCTGCAAATAAATCCTCCAGATGAACATATATTTCGGATCAACCCATAACCTCAATTAAATGCAGGTCAACCATCCACATCTCGGTCACCCCGTAATATAAGACTTCTGTGTATAGCTGACAAGTCACTGTTAGTAAATTTGACGGAATGTTAGGCACGGTCGTTTTGGATTGAGAAAAAACAAGAAAAAGATAAAAGTTCATGTGGTTTACATAGAATTAAACGACATGTAATTAGATATTGTTTGTTTTGATTTTTGAGGATTTTAGTGAAACAACAATAACTTAAATTCTCCCAACGAGAGAGCTAGACATAAAATTCAATTTCAAGTGCTCTCATCATTTTCAAAGAATGTTCAAACACGAATGGAAAAAAAAACGATTGAAAGGGTCTGATCCTTGACGAGATTAAGAAACGATTAAAAAGCTATAGGTTTGGTTTTGGCTGAGATTCAAACAGAGGAGCTTCTGGCAGTGTCCGATGTCCCAAGGGATCGTTCCGTCGAGTGAATTTCCCTGCAGCTCGATCTTTTAGAAGCTCTTGTAAGAGCATAAGCCCAATCAAGCTCAAGAGAAGCCCATATGAAGCTCATTGTAACTAGGGTTCTTTCCAAAAGTAAGATTCATATAAATTGAGTTGTAATGTTTGTGTCTAAGCAACTCTTGCTGCCGTAAGTGCAGCCTCTCTTTCCTTATTTTATGAACCAATCAAACTATTATAATCTTTTGGTGACAACTTAAGCTCTTTCATTCTCTTTTACATTTCTGCACAATAAGCTCTTTGAGCTATTTCATTTCATATATCTTTTCTATCTTGCTAAGCTCATTTGAGCATAAATAAGCTTTCTTTGAAAAATGCTTTCATAGTATCAGAGCACCAGGGATTAAATCATGAGACTATCATGTCAAGTTTCTGCCTTTACTCTTTGTCTATCTCACTAGAGATTCTTATAAACAAAAAGAACACACTTTTTGTCCTCTATCCCAAGAGTTTCTGTCGTTCGTCAGATCGGTGTTCGTAATGCAGAGAAAGCAAAAGCATCTCTCTTAAAGGATGACAGAAGGTCCAAAGAAGCTAGCTGAAGTTATAGTAGATAATTTCAGAGCAGTGAACAAAGCTCCCTCAAACACAAAACGTCGACAGATCTACGCCGGAGTGGTTCAGAGTTGCTACTAAGGAGTGAGCCAGTGACGATGGAAGAAAGAGCTAGAAACGACTGTAGGAGCTGCAGAAGAAAAAAAGAAAAAAAATAGAAGAAGAAAGAAGCAGCAGAAAGCTCCATCCTTTTTGTCACGGTAAAGTGTTGGTTTCATTAAAATGGTAAGAGATAGGTGTTTGACAGACTAAGATGCTAGTTGCTGTTTAGATTGCTAGAGATGGAACTCCTGAAGCTGATTGATAGGCTATCTTTGGGTTTGCTAGCGATGTTTTTAGATGTGCACACAAGGTGCTCGCTGAAATGCCAAAGTGAATGGCGGATTACTGAAATGCAGTGTTTAGGTGGTAAAATATTGGAAGCAGAGTGAGAAGAGGTTTATAGATGTGGGAAGCAAATACTCTCAGCCATGAGATAGCTTAGTCGAGTTAAGAAGGCAAAACCCCCGACGCGTTGTGAGACAAATAGGTCAAAAGAACCTGAAGATGTTCTCACACTAATGACTATTCTCCAAGCTTAGAGTCAACTCTACCTATTTCATATGGATCTATGATTACCTATGCTCTTGTTCAATCCATCTCATCTCCATTTGTGGTTCCAAACTTAGCTTTGCATCCTACGTTAAGTTTGCGGGGGAGTGTAAGAGCATAAGCCCAATCAAGCTCAAGAGAAGCCCATATGAAGCCCATTGTAACTAGGGTTCTTGCCAAAAGTAAGATTCAAATAATTGAGTTGTAATGTTTGTTTCTAAGCAACTATGGCTGCCGTAAGTGTAGCCTCTCTTTCCTTATTTTATGAATCAATCGAACTATTACACTCTTTTGGTGACAACTTAAGCTCTTTCATTCCCTTTTACATTTCTGCACAATAAAGCTCTTTGAGCTATTTCATTTCATATATCTTTTCTATCTTGCTAAGCTCATTTGAGCATAAATAAGCTTTCTTTGAAAATGCTTTCAGCTCTTGTATCTGACGTAGTTATGGATTTCACCGATTAGATTGCTGAAACTCGCCAGGAAGATTTGTAGATCCAAGCTTTCTAGATCTGTTGTTGCTCAAATCGACACATGTGAGATTACGCAGAGAGCCAAATCCGAACGGGATCGTGCCGTTTAATCGATTATTCTGACTTCGGGATCTCCACAGAGAATTACAGTTTGTCAAGCTCTTCGGCAACTCACATTCGAACATGTTGGAGAAGAGGATGAGCTTGTATAGCTTGTTTCCATGAAAGAGAGAAGGAGCCGGGGACTGTGCCGATAAAAGGAATTGTTGAATTATTCATCACCTCAAGGTTCTTCAAGCTCAAGACGGACATTGAGGCTGCTGCGTAATTGTAATCTTTTCCACTAGGCTTCATCCTAAGAGTCACACCACTGACTTGGCTAGACAAAGATTTCTCTCTAGTATTGGACACCCTGCTCTTGAACTCATCAAGACCAAGCAGAATAGCACAAGATAGCTGTTCAAGCTTTGAAGCATTGATCTCTGTATCATTCATTGGACCTGACTTATTATCAATCATCTCACTATGCTTCACTGAATCACTGTCTGTGCTTTCGGTAACGTTGTCTGCAACAGTGTCTTTAATTTCTTCGGCTAACCAAAAGAGCTCTCCGTGATCTTTGCATTTCACATCCAGTCGAGAATCACCTCACCAAACAAACTAAATGAGTAGTAAAGGGAATTCTATTACAACGGCCAAATAAGATATTTATAGGAAACTAACACATCATGTACATACCCAGATGAATTCAAGAAGCTAAATCGAATAGAGAAGAATATAGAGTCGAAGAAAGAGAACGACTCATAAGAAAGATTTATCAATTCCCAGGTCCAATTGAGGATACAAAATTGAAGAAGAAGAAGACGACATATAAAATAAACCAAAAAGAAGTCGGAGTAAGAAATTACCTAACGCGGTTTCTGTTCACTCGCAGATTGAAGAAGACAAATCGAAGGGAGAGTCTGAAAGCTCCTTTAGAACAAACCCTTTTCAACGCCGCCGTCTGCGATGGGTTTCCGATCGTTTAAATCCGGGTCGATGAAATTCCTACGATCCACCTCGTCTCTGCATCACAATCGACGAAAAGCACCTCAATATCTGCCACTTTTTCACGGGATTTATAGAAGAAAATCGAACACAATTACTTTTGACCCAGTATGCGAACACGGACAAGCAAAGATCAACAATTAGCACTTCCTCGATCCTAATTTTTTTTCCACCAAATCCATTGAGACTAATATCCAAATGCAAACGCCATGCTGTTTTCCCCTATTAAAAACGACATATATTTAACAAATAATGCTGTTTAAAGATCACTGTCTGTGCTTTCGGTAACGTTGTCTGCAACAGTGTCTTTAATTTCTTCGGCTAACCAGAAGAGATCTCCGTGATCTTTGCATTTCACATCCAGTCGAGAATCACCTCACCAAACAAACTAAATGAGTAGTAAAGGGAATTCTATTACAACGGCCAAATAAGATATTTATAGGAAACTAACACATCATGTACATACCCAGATGAATTCAAGAAGCTAAATCGAATAGAGAAGAATATAGAGTCGAAGAAAGAGAACGACTCATAAGAAAGATTTATCAATTCCCAGGTCCAATTGAGGATACAAAATTGAAGAAGAAGAAGACGACATATAAAATAAACCAGAAAGTAGTCGGAGTAAGAAATTACCTAACGCGGTTTCTGTTCACTCGCAGATTGAAGAAGACAAATCGAAGGGAGAGTCTGAAAGCTCCTTTAGAACAAACCCTTTTCAACGCCGCCGTCTGCGATGGGTTTCCGATCGTTTAAATCCGGGTCGATGAAATTCCTACGATCCACCTCGTCTCTGCACCACAATCGACGAAAAGCACCTCAATATCTGCCACTTTTTCACGGGATTTATAGAAGAAAATAGAACACAATTACTTTTGACCCAGCATGCGAACACGGACAAGCAAAGATCAACAATTAGCACTTCCTCGATCCTAATTTTTTTTCCACCAAATCCATTGAGACTAATATCCAAATGCAAATGCCATGCTGTTTTCCCCTATTAAAAACAACATATATTTAACAAATAATGTTGTTTAAAGATCACTGTCTGTGCTTTCGGTAACGTTGTCTGCAACAGTGTCTTTAATTTCTTCGACTAACCAGAAGAGCTCTCCGTGATCTTTGCATTTCACATCCAGTCGAGAATCACCTCACCAAACAAACTAAATGAGTAGTAAAGGGAATTCTATTACAACGGCCAAATAAGATATTTATAGGAAACTAACACATCATGTACATACCCAGATGAATTCAAGAAGCTAAATCCAATAGAGAAGAATATAGAGTCGAAGAAAGAGAACGACTCATAAGAAAGATTTATCAATTCCCAGGTCCAATTGAGGATACAAAATTGAAGAAGAAGAAGACGACATATAAAATAAACCAGAAAGTAGTCGGAGTAAGAAATTACCTAACGCGGTTTCTGTTCACTCGCAGATTGAAGAAGACAAATCGAAGGGAGAGTTTGAAAGCTCCTTTAGAACAAACCCTTTTCAACGCCGCCGTCTGCGATGGATTTCCGATCGTTTAAATCCGGGTCGATGAAATTCCTACGATCCACCTCGTCTCTGCATCACAATCGACGAAAAGCACCTCAATATCTGCCACTTTTTCACGGGATTTATAGAAGAAAATCGAACACAATTACTTTTGACCCAGTATGCGAACACGGACAAGCAAAGATCAACAATTAGCACTTCCTCGATCCTAATTTTTTTTCCACCAAATCCATTGAGACTAATATCCAAATGCAAACGCCATGCTGTTTTCCCCTATTAAAAATGACATATATTTAACAAATAATGTTGTTTAAAATGAGTCTAAGACGACTGTGTTTTATAATCTGTCAAATAAGTTAACGGTGCCACGTCACGGAGGTTTTATATTGCAGGTTGACCGTGACGTTGAGGGTTGACCTGCATTTAATTGAGGTGAAGGGTTTATCCGGAAAAACGGACCATCTGAAAGGTTAATTTGCAGAAAACCCAAAAAAAAAACTCATAAATCTGAAACATTACGATGCTAGACTGGTAATTTTCAAAAAGATTTTGACTTGTTTCATATATATAAAAATATGCAACGAAATAAATAAATCCACAACAAACGACAATAAATCCATGAAGACTTAGTCAAAAATACACCATATCAGTAAATATGTAGCAAAGATTGCAGGTTAAGTTACAAAATACATACGGATTTATTAAGACAGAAATGTGCTATTTTGTAAATATGATATGTTTGTTGATGTGGAAAATACAAAATAATGGCATTCATGTAATATATTTTTTCCTAACAAAGACTAATAAGGTTATTGTCGTCCAAAATTTCCACCTCAAAAGATTCAGAACTCGAATACTCATATAGTAATTAACTTATTTTTAGTGTCACCACAGATTTTTCCCTATATATATAATATTATTTTGTTCATAAGGCACTCTTCTCGAAGAAGCTATTCGCATAAGCTATCCGCAGTAATCTAGAGGGAGCACGCCACTAGCGAATATCCGCAGCCGAACTACGAATCGCTGAAATCAAGGGTACAAAACACTATAAATACATGAGATCCTTCTTCGAAAAATAAGAGGATTCTAGAGAGAGATATTCATATTAAGAGCTCCAAGCTATGCTCAATCGTTCTCCCGACCTCTGTCAATATCTTTTTTCATTCCCTTTGTAATCTTATCGCTTTTTTATAAGTTCATCATATGTGTAACCCTTTTTTACTCAAATTAATATACAGACATTTACATAAATTATACATTTTGAGATTTATACGTATTTATTCGTATTTAATATTCCTCTTTAATATAATGTAAGTAAATATTAGTTGTGTTGTTTGATTTGTATTTCAGAATTTATATTTCGTTTTCAGACTATATTATTTGTGTGTGTTTTATATAGTAATTTAATATTGTTGATTTTGTTTTTTCACCCCATTATCGAGAAAATCGTAACTATTTTGTGTGTATCTATTTTGATTTTTTTCTTTATACAAAAATTACAAATTTTAGATTTTTATGGTTCATTTGTATTTGATATTCCTCTTCTAATATTGGTTTTTGATATAAAAGCTTGATTCTATTTTCTTGAATTGTTTTGGTTTGAGCCGTTTTTTATATATAAGAAAATATTGGCTTAGTTAGTGTGTTCATTATCCTTTATTTGTGTGTGAAATATTGATTTTCGGTTTGATATCTAAAATTTGTCTCTCTCTCTTTTTATAGATATGAAATTTCTGCTTTTTCATACATTCATTTATGTAGTTATTTTGTGTTAAGATGTTTTTTATCGTAATTTATTTTCTATTTATGTGAGTTGATTTTTTTTTACATTTCTTAAAATTTTAACCTTCTACTTTTCGATTTAATTTGCCAGATCTATCGTTTGCTTTGCATAATTAATCTAATTGGGTTTTTTTTCGTTTCCTTGGAATTAAAATATATAAATGTAAGTTATAAGAACTAGTAATCATCTTGCGGAAAAGGTTTATTGTGCTCCCATTCTATATTAGATTTGCATTCGGCTGGCTTCCCATTCTGCAAAAAAATAATAGTAATATGGTTGGACTCAATATACTGAAACCGAACCACCAAATATAGTACAATGAGAATAAACACACTAAAAATATCATACGATATAATAACATAAATGTGCATACACATGCTTGAGGCGGAACATAACATATTAGATAAACTATGAGGTAAAAATAAAAGGTAGTGAACATACCTATTCTTGATCTCGCCAGCGATAGTTAATAATGCTTGTTCGACGTTGATTGAATCCTTAGCACTGGTCTCAAGAAAGAGAAGTCCAAGATCATGCTGAGGCCTGTAATGTTTTAAACGTAAGAAGAGTAAGTAATTGTTGTGTCAGGAGAAACAACTATTTAACATAAGAAAATTTAATCACTGGAATCTGATCATCTAAGTTTAGGACTTTGGTCAATGATCATATACATCATACACACTCTCTGTGATATGAAAACTTTCATATATGTTTGCATGAAAAGAAAAAAGAAAGATGGGAAGACCTGTCAGTATTTTGTACAAATGATATACAAAAGTATCAAACTTCTCCGCCATCATAATCCACATATGACATCCAATTATATCAATTTGATTAGCTATTTAAGCTCAGAGATACTTAAATCACACATCGTTGCATATTTACAGTATGTGGCAATAAGAGAAAGTGGCTCACGCGATTACTCTTTATAAACATCTCTTATGCGTCTTATATGCTGCGGTAAGGGCCTGTGTTGAGTATGCTTATGAGTAGAATGTAACTTGGTTTTCCTCCAATGTTCTTCTGAATGTGTTCCACAGTTTATACATCTTGTGCAGTTGATGTACCTATTAAATCCAAATTCCATACATGACTTAAATCCAGATTCCATGTACACACCCACAACGATTACATAACATCTTGAAGAGTAAGATACACACCAATCAAGACTACTTTCTCACCATATAGATTACAATAAGGAAGCTATTTTGAAGTACTTGAGTGCAGCTTAATCAAAAAAATACTACCAAACCCAATTAGATTGAATAGAAAAGTGATTCTTACATGGGAAAATGTTTGTCCTCTCCGAGAATCGCATTGTTCATCTTGATGTCGTATCTGTCACGATTACAGAGGATAACATTACGAAACAGATAAACTCAGAACAACATCTTACACAAACAATCCGGAAGAGATCGATCTGAGCAAACTTACTTGTTGAGTGTCGTCCCTCGTTATCGACATCGCTGCTACTGCAATAATCATCACACTCTCTGCAAAATTCACCGGTCTGGTGATATGATGATGAGTTTCATCTTCCTCATGAATCATCTCAATATGCCTCAAGGAGGACACATGTATGGATGCGGACCAAGAAACCATTCCACAATACTTGTGATCTCTTCATGTTGGCACCATATCTAGAATTAAAAACGATGCCAAGAAAAATGTTATTAAAAAGCCTGAAACTTTTTACGAATCAGAAATATTATCCATAAACAAATCAAATAGACAACATAGACTTTTCAACAAAGAGGAAATGTGACTCCAGAAAATTCTCCACTCAACTTCGTTCTCCCTACACTATATTATAGATTAAATACCGCAACTAAAGTGTCAATATCACCATCAAAGCTATGAAATCCAAATCGGAAGATATAGACCCACTAACAGCTTGATGAATAGTCAAATACAGAGAACAACAAATTGGAAAGTATAAAACTAAATGATACTACAAAATGATTAACTAATAACCACACAGCCCTCCATCATAACATATTCATACATATTGGATAAAAATATTACAACAAATCCACACCAAACTCCAACAAAGCAACGAATCGATCGAGAGTCAAAGGAACCAAACACATCAATATGGATCAAGAATCATCACATTTTTGCGTATAGATTTCAGAAGCAAGAGGAACATGTTCGGAAGTAGTCATGAAGACATTTCCGTAGATAAGTCCAGCGAGTCCACCACCGGAGAATGGACCAGCGGCAAGGATGTTGGAACCAACGATGAGACCAATGGCGATAGGAGTGATGGTTCCGAGAGAACCTTTCTTGCGATCAACGTCGGTGGCTTAGACGGTGTAGACCAAAGCGAAAGTGATGATGATCTCCATCACTACTCCTTCTATCGCTCTTAGTCCAGCCGCAACGCTATTGGTTGGAACCGCCTGCGTTTTCCCACAGTTTAAGCGTTTTGTTTCATTAGTTTCTAATAATAAAGAGACTCAGGAATCTTATATTAATTGAAAGCACATCTTTGATTTATATCTTATCCTGTGAAGACACCTATGTCAAATCGGTGAGAGTAAACCTCCATACAGTCAAAAGATCACAAAATTAAAGAGTTACAATTGAGTCTCTTACCCGTCAGAAACCGCCGTTTACGTTACCGTATCATTGACGGGCCATTTCCGGCACCAAAAGCCTTTGTCGGGAAAAAAGAATCCAGCAGAGGTGAAAAAAAAACAACTGTTAGCACTGTTAAGTTCTCTGTTATCACCACCTTGTCTAGCCGGCAACGGAGGAACAAACTCCTCAGCCATGAGAGTGAGCTTGGTGAAAAGCTGGAGCTCCCTCGTCACGGTTGAAGCTCTATCCACCATCTACGCTGTCGGATCTCGCCGCGTGGGACCTAATCTTGCTGTAAAGACCACCCTGATGGTGGCGGAGAATCTGACCGCCAAGCTCGATCCAAGATGAGTGATGGCTCTGATCATCGGAAGATGCACCAGAATCTTGACTTGTGGAGGGTGGGAGGATGAATCGTCGGTCTGAAGAATCAATGAAGAGGGGGCTTGATCGCTATACAGGGGAAGGAGAAGAGTCCGTAGATATTTGTATTGCAATAATGTAATCACTAATCATAGATGATGGGCTTGGGATTTGGAAGTTAGAATTGATTAAAATGAAAAAGGCTCATACGCAAATAATTTTTTTACCACGTGTCACTCTAAGGAGAGAGTTGGTTTGTCATTATATATAAGATTCTAGTAATGAAGCCAATGTAAACTTATTTATGTAGATACTTAGAATTAATGATTTTTATTTAATAGCGTAAAAAATTAGGGATATTAAGTAGGTAGGTAAAGTTTATATTAATGAATTTTTGTAAGATTTACTTTAAAAACTTATTTTGATGATGTACACACTTTAGATGGAGACAAAAAAAAGTTCATTATATATAAGATTGGCCTAGCTTTGATTACAATTTTAGAATCGTTTATTTCCTCTTTATAATAGCGTTTTATAAAATGATTTTTCTAATCTGGCTCTATTATATATATATATATACCTTAAAAATATTATCCTTAAAAATATTGATTATCCTTAAAAATATTAGAGAAAACGGTCGAACAAATAATGAACTTGCACAGATTTTCCAAAACAAACTTCTCTCTAATTTGAAAATGTACAAACTTTAGTTGGCATAGCCAATTTAGATGTCAATTTAGTCAACACTAATTTTTATTTAACATAAAAATAAACGATATCAGGCGACGTCGTTCCAAAAATATTTTAAAAAAAAACATGAAAATGATCAGTAAAATATTAAATTTACACAGTTTCGCTAAATAGAATATGAACTATTTACTGATTCAAAAAAAAAAGTATAAATTTATATTGGTTGAACTAAATTAGATATGAAATTAGTAAAAATTATTTTTATTTAATAGATGTTATGGTTAACGAAAATTATAACGAAGTCGCTTTTAAAAACATAAACATTATATAATTGCATTTTTGAATCTTTAATTTTTCTTTAGTTTCTTTTTTTATCTGCTTCACTTACTTTTCACTTAATTTTTTTTTTCTTCCATTGATTCGAACTGCACAAATTTAATATAGTTATATATTAGCCGTTTGGATGAGATATCTGCAATATTAAGGAAATATAACTTTTGCTTTATAAATTTAAGTTTGTAGTTTGAATCGAGAAACAAAGAAGAATTAAATAAATTTTAAAATTTTTATGTTTTCAAATAGTGTTATTTTAGTTCCCCTTGACATTAATCGGTTGTTAAACGAAAATAATTGTGATTTAATTCATATTTAATTTAGCTTGGTCAATAAACTTTGTATATATTTATATCAATAAGCAATTCACGTTTTATTTGGTGAACCTAAAGTTTCATATTTTAGAGAAATTGCACCGTATATACACGGTTTTCTTTGTATTTCGAGAGATGGGAAAACACTGTAACTTTTTATTTTAATACCAAAACTATCCCTATTCGCTTATAGATTTTTGGTGGATACTCTTGTTTTCTCTAGACTCTTCTTAAATGATAAAAAGGTATCTCTTTTTTTTTTTTTTTTTCAGATACGTAATCGGATCTATATCAATCTCCAATACATGGCCGATCTCTCGTTGTCGAATCTGGATTCCATATTTCTCTAATTGATCTCTTCGTTAAGATTCGCGATCGTCTCAATAAATCTTCTTCAAAACGCAACAACAACAAAAACAAAGAAGCCAAAAAAAATTCGCTCCAAATCATTCTCACTCGACACGGCCGAATGTTTCGCCTCCGTCTCCTCCTGCTTTTTTTCCTTTGCAGCGGCGTAGGACGCTTCCTCAAAAGCTTGATACAGTGTTGGTTATAGAGGATCTCGCGGCGAATTAGATCGAGGAAAGTTTCGTTGGTGGCGGCGCCTTAACCGCAGAGAATAGAAACTACGGTGGCGACAAGGGGCAACGGCGGAAACGATGATAATCCTGGCGGATGCAATTCTCGGTGTCAGACAAGACATCGGCTTCTCGTTGGCGTTTTGATTACAAGTTGCGTTGTTTCAAAATTCGATTATAGGTGTATAGCGAGAGAAGGGTTATTTGTGATACGGGTCTCTATCTGGCTCTTGTAATTTTGTGAAATTACTCAATTTCAGTGTTCAAGAAAGCGCTAGGCGCTAGTCGGGCGGTGACCCACCGCCTAGCGCCTAGAACGCCTAGTCGGGGCCTAGTCGGCGCCTAGGCGGTATATGCATTTATAAAAGAAAACAATATATATTAGATATATTATATAATATATGTAATATAATTCAAATATTCTTAGTCTAGAAATAGATTAAAACCCAAAGTACATCGAAATAACAAAAAGAATATTAGCTAAATTTATCAGCACACGACATTTACTATCAAATTTGTTAAATTTACAATATTTTTTATTGATAACCATTAATTTATGA
This sequence comes from Orychophragmus violaceus, assembly GCA_030180135.1. NCBI lineage: Eukaryota > Viridiplantae > Streptophyta > Magnoliopsida > Brassicales > Brassicaceae > Orychophragmus > Orychophragmus violaceus. The sequence goes on along the minus strand of CM058230.1, from coordinate 28,040,866 downwards.
AGTAAATACTTATAAATTTAGTTATATGTAATAAAATTTTAAAATTATACCGAAACAAACATGAAAATTAAAAATCAAATGATAATTGGTTAAAGATTGTGTATAGCCGCCTAGGACCGCCTAGGACCGCCTAGACCCACCTAAATCCGCTTAATAACATAAACGTCTAATTCGAACGCCTAGGAGGAAATCGCCACTGTCAAAGACCGCCTAGCGCCTAGGCCCCGCCTAGGCGGCCGCCTAGACCGATTTTTAGAACACTGCTCAATTTCAATCACTTCTTCTACAAAAAGTCTCCGGATCGGCCTGAAATACTTGGATTGGTAGCCTTGTTTTTCGAGATAGCTTCTCTTTTGTTCTGTACAACAGGGTCGTGGGGAGTTGCAGTCATGGAGGTTGTGGAGATTCAGCGGGTCGAGGTGGTTTCTGCGATGATAGAGGGTCGTCTCCTTCTTCTGCTGTTTTGATTAACTATGACCCTACACGACCTTCTCGTCTCTTATCAATAATGTAAGTCCTCCTTTATCGCTGCTAATTAACATGTTAACCATGTATCATATGCATTATAATTCCTAGTTATGTATGTTGTATGGTCCGTTCATTGGAAAATTACACTATTTCATCTATATTTTCAAGAATACTGATTCCAAAGTAAATATTAGCTTACCACTATATGACTTAGACGTAAATGTCAAATATGTGCATGCCAAGAACCGTAGATCACATTTCATAATAATGATACCAACTCAAATATTAGCATGCTAAAGAAAATGTTATATGCTATGTATTCTATGTATTTGCTCACATGCGTCAAAAACATGTCTTGTTGCTACATTTCTAGTTTGTAAATTTTACACTTGCTCGACAGTAAGTCCTCCTTTTCTTGCTAATTAACATTTTTACCCTATATCATATGGTTACTGTGAGGAACAAGAACAAGGAGGATTTTATGGAGACACTTGTTAAGCATTGGATGCTTTGGTGATAAAATCGGTCGGAACGTCGTCTTGGAGTTTATTAGCACTGAACTTGATCCAAGTAAGTGGCTTATTTTCTTTGTTTTCAACACATCACTTAGATACAGTATGTTCTCATGAACAGTATCTTTGATTCAAACAGAAACAAATTTGCCAAACAAGAGCAATGCAGCGGTTTTAAAGGACACGCCGGAGTTCATTGTGGACGCAACGTTTGGCTTGCCGAGAGCATTAACCATCACAAATAGGATTAAAACCAGTCCTTATCGCTGCTAATTAACATTTTAAACATATATCAAATGCATCTTATATTTTCTACTTATGTATTTTGTATGGTTTGCTCTTTGGAAATTTACACTATTTCATATATAGTTTCAAAAATACCGATTCCAAAATAAATATTAGCCGACCATTATATGATTTAGATTTAAATACTAAGTATGTACATGCCAATAACCATAACTCACTTTTCATAATAATAATACCAATCCAAATATTAGCATGACAAAACAAAATATTATTTACTGTTAAATAGTTACATGTAATATAGAAATTAGCATGCCAAAACAAAATGTTATCATCGTATATAAGGCTTGGCCGTTTTTATAGACTAAACCGTCGTCTAGATTATGACATATGGTTTTTTGTATTATGAGAATGAAATCTTGGAAGAGAAGACAAAATCCCTGGATCGAAAAAAAAGAAAACAGAAGGAAAAAAAAAATTAAATGCAACTTGTGTATCAACAGTAAAAGAAGGGTAGAGTTGTCATTTTATCTCTTCTGACAAAGCCTTATGTCAAATCGATGTTGGTCATCAAGTTTATTCTTCGATCGTGATTTAGTATGCAATTGTCTCATAATATTAAACATTTTCGTGTATATCATATTGTTAAATATAAATGGATGGTAAACAAAAATTAATGTTATCTAAATCGATATCTAAATTAACTCAGTTAATTTAAGTTTATATATTTTGGATTAATGAAAAGTTGATATTTATTTTGATGAATTCGTTATATATTTGACTGTTTTTAAAAAAAAAAAATTATGGTAATCCAACTTTTTTTCTCTCTTACCATATGTTTTATCAATAACTATGCTGGGGCCTAAAATTAAACATAATTTGTAAAATAAATCGTATCAACTGTAGCACTAACATTAAATGTAGGTATATTTTAATTTAAATTTTGTAAATAAATATTAGTTTTATTAACTTATTAATTTTAACGTAATATCTAAAAAGAAACAAAAGTATAACTTAATAGTACATATTATATTAATGTTGAAATTTTCACTTTCATGACATCTGGTCTATTAATATGAAATTATAGACCAGTTATAATGTATTTGAGGATACATTACAATTGCTTTAATTTCTGCAAGGAAAAACTATAATAATACTAATAATAATAATAGATCTTGCACTTAATCTGAAGAAAAATATCATCTCTTTCCACGCCGTGTCTGTTTGTAATTGCTTACCAATAATAGGGAAGAAGTTATATTTAGTGTTTCCCAGCAAAACAACACGTACCGAAATAAGCGCGTGGGCTCCTCTCTGATTTTGCAAACCACCGCACGCAATTTATTGGAAAAAGCCAATATTATGCATATATCCATCAAAAGATTAACTCGTAAATTTTATTAAAAATTTAAAATTAATAGGTAGATTTTCTGGACAAAAAATAATAAGTGGATAAAAGGCCAAAAACTATTCAAGAAAAAAGCGAAAAAGCCTTTTCACTTACTTTCCCGTTCGTGTCGTGGAGACAAAACAAGAAGCCACGTAACTCGATCATAATTACGATAAATTGCCACTCAGCCGCCCCTTCAGTCAAAAACGCGGTAGACTATTTGTGTGTCGCTTCATCTCCCTGATTATAAATATAAAGCTCTCTCTTTAGTCACAAAACTACTTCACAAACACAACCTCTCGAATTTCGTCTCTCCTTTTCTATATGGCGCCGACAGTTAAAACGGCGGCCGTTAAAACAAACGGCGGCGATGGCGGAAACAAAGAAAATCGTTACAGAGGAGTGAGAAAGAGGCCATGGGGTCGTTACGCCGCCGAGATCAGAGATCCTTCGAAGAAGACACGAGTCTGGCTCGGAACTTTCGACACTCCAGAAGAAGCGGCTCGTGCCTACGACAAAGCCGCTCTTCGGTTTCGCGGGGCCAAAGCCAAAACCAATTTCCCTCATCCTTTCGTAGTCGACAACAACGAGAGTCCGAGCCAAAACAGCACCATCGAATCATCTTCAATGTCGATTCCCGATCTCAATCTCGGATCCAGATTCCCTTTTCCGAAGATTCAGATCAAGTCTGGGATGATCGTGTTCCACGACGAATCGGCGAGGAGTGAATCGGACTCGTCGTCTGTGGTGATGGATCTTAGTCCAGAGAGACGATCACGTGTGTTCTTGGATTTGGATCTTAATCTCCCTCCGAAGCCAGAGAACTAACTTTTTTTTTAAGATGAATTATAAATATGTCTGAATAGAAGAAGCTTGTCTCGTTTATTTGAAGTGGTGCCATTTTTTGGGTCAGCAGAAAATTAAAAAGAATTTTAGTGTTGAGAACGTTTTGTTCTCATCTGCTTTTGTTTCTCGATTATTCTAGTTTTTTCTTTAATTTTCTGATCAGCAAAAATAATAAATTTGTTTTGGCATCAATCTTTTCTACGAATACATTTTTTTGTGGGCGAAGAAATATAAGTCGTTGCTTTCCTGTTTTTTAATTTATTTATTTTTGCTAAAAGATTCCCATTGTATAAGAGGGTAATTTGCATAAGTATTATAAAATTGAATCAAAATTTATTCTAGCAAGTCAAATTGGTCAATTTAGATAATTAGCACCAAAACAAATATATGAACCATATAAATTATCTAAATTACGGCTGTTTTTTTCATATCTATAGTTTTTTTAGACCTCTAAAAAGTGATATATATACTTTGGAATATAAAGCACCATGAAAAGTGATAACAATTTTTTTTTTCAACAAAAGTAGTTGTCTATTTTCTGATGTATTCGAATATTAAATGTATATAGGTAACTATTTTTCAACTATTTATAATTTATATTGGGAATAATTTAATAAAATAACAAAGTATTATTTGATAATATATATAGAGTTAACTATTTAGATAAGATAAATTACATTATCTTTAAAAATATACGACTATTTTGTTGGAATTGTGTCCAGAAATCTCGGTACTGTCTCTAGAAAGTAAGAGTATGTCAAGATCAGACATAAGTCATATAATACTGGGGGTCATGATGGCTTGCTAGAGTCCGCTCATGATCTATAAGTCTTGGACTTATTGCCTTTATTATATGATCCCATATGGGTCACACGCCTAAGCTAACAGGAAAATGTGTAGGAACGGTTTAGCAGAAGTACAGTAAAAGTGCTAGGCATTTACTGTACTAAGAGAGAATAAAAGGTTTAGCCATTGTGCATCGATCGATGCATAAGGTGCAACGATCGATGCAATGCGCAAACACCGACGAGTTAATTGGTATTTGGGCCAAATGGCCCAAACGGAACAGGACGAGTTTTGTGTCATAAAACTCGAGTTTCAGACTGATTAACCCTAACACTTGAGCCAAAAACTCTCTCTCTCTCTGCGCCGAGTTCCCCTTGTGGTCTAGCAGCTGTTTCCTGCGAAAGCGTGTGTGAACCTTTGGAGGATTCATCCCTCGGTGTTTCTCTGATCTCAGACATACCATCTTCTTCCGCTGCAATAACAGGTATAAGGTGAGATCATCATTTGTTTCTATTCTGAGAAGAACCTAGATCGCATGTTTAGGATAATCTGAATCTGGAATTGAATCAGGATTCATCTAAACGTCCCAACAGTGGTATCAGAGCCTTAGGTTCTGGTTTTTCTTGTTTAGATTCATGTTTTAGGATTGTTTAAAGAGGTGTTTTTGAATCAATCTACTGATAAGATTAAAACACTTAAGAAACAAGAATTGAATCCTAAACAAACTGTTTAAAAATCGCATGACCAAACTATATTGATTTGGTATGTGATCTAAACTGATTTTGCATCGACTGGGATCGCATTGCATCGATCGATGCAATGCAAGGATCGATCGTTGCAGTCGCGAGAGATTGACCGCGATCGCATGGATCGTTCAAACGATCGCATGGATCTCACGAGAATCTCTCGGCCAAACCTGATAACCGTTCGTGCACACGTGAGAGCATCGATCGATGCAGGATCGATGAACGATCGTTGCAGGATCGATGCTGTGAGCATCGATCGATGCGGTTAGGGTTTTGGCTCGGTTTAATTTAATTAAAATTAAACGTCTCGGTTTAATAAACAGATTTAATAATTTTATTAAGTCTGGTTAAACCGGGATAAGAAATCCAATGTCGAAAGAAATATTGGATTTAGTGCATAAACCAGGAATTTCTAATTTGATTTGGTTGGACCAAATAAATTGAGAAATTCCGGTTTAGTAAATAACCGGTTGACAATTGTGGTCATCGTAGTAATTAAAACAAGGTTAGACCAGTTTTAATGAACCAGACCGGTTATGTCAATTAATTGGACAATTGGGTCATGTCTTGGACATGGACCAATTCTTGGGCCTCGGGCCAAGAAGTTAAAACAATTGGGCCAGTTAATTGAGTCTTTCTTCAGATTAATTTAAAATCTATTTTATAAAATTATAAAGTCGTTTTAAATTAAAGTTTCCGAAATTTTGAAATTAGAAAGTTTCTTAAAATAGAAGTTTCTGAATTTGCGGGTTTTGGATTTTAAAGAAATTTCTAAAGTTAGAAAGTTTCCAATTTTAGAAAGTTTCCAAAAATAGTAGGTTTCCATAAATAGAAAGTTTCCCGAAATAGTAATCTTCTATTTTGGGAATGATTTTAATAAACCTACGAACCTCAAATAATATCAAGCGTTGGATGTCTTGTCCAGGCTATGTCAGCTGTCAAAGCCCATTCAATTGCATTCATGGCCTTACAGTGTGAGGATGTCTGCTTTTGCGTGAGTAAGACAGTTTGTGATTCATAAATGTCATTGGGAGTCCCAGACATTAATGATTACATGACTGTATAGTCCGGTTTTCTTGACTAGGCCATCGGGAGTCCCGGGCCTTGAGACATCAGAGTGGATTGGGCCTCGGGCCCAGATTCACAACCAAGAGTTATATCACGGATATAATTAGCCGATATAGGGCTTACCGATATAAGCTAAGGTTGGGTGACGGCCAGTGGCCCACTTTAATTTTAGTTATATGTGGATCTTGGAATCATTATATTCTATTGAGGGTAACTTAGGTTATTGAATATAATGCGTGATTAATCATATTAATTTTAATACAAGATTAGTCATTTTGAACATAATAACTAATAACCTTTTTATTTATATATTTCAGAAATGACTACTACAAGCACACAAAACACATTCTCGATCCGGTCTGTTCTCGAGAAGGAGAAGCTGACTGGAACGAACTTCCTGACATGGTCAAGGAACTTGAGGCTGGTCCTCAAGCAGGAGAAGAAGGATTATGTCCTTCGAGATCCCCTCCCCGAGAGGCCTCTTGCCAATGCTGCCAGGACTCTGCACAATGCTTGGGAAAAGCATTCGTCAGATGAAAATGATGTTTATTGCCTGATGTTGGTGACAATGACTCCTGAGCTGCAAAAACAGTTCGAAAGTGTATTGTCTCCCATCGAGATCATGGCAAGCCTGAAATCGCTTTTTCAGGAGCAGGCTAGGACTGAGAGGTTCCAGACAGTTAAGAACCTCTTGGACTGTAAGTTGGCTGCGAATGCGGCAGTGAGTCCTCATGTCTTGAAGATGATGGGTTATCTCGATCATCTTCAGAAACTCGACTGCCCAATCAGCCAGGAACTTGCCTGCGACATCATTCTGCAGTCTTTACCTGCAAGCTATGATCAGTTCATTCTGAACTTTAACATGCATGGCTTGAGTAAGACACTGCCTGAGCTTCACGGAATGCTCAAGACTGCAGAGCCCAACTTGAAGAAAACCGCCAAGGACCCCAATGTGCTTATGGTACAAAAGGGCAAGGGGTTTAAGAAGTCTTCTGCTAAGGATAAGGGAAAGGCCAAGGGTGTCCAAGTCGCGGACAAGGACACGCCAAAGCCCAAGCCCAAGTCCAAGGCTGGGCCTACTGACATGTGCAGGTTCTGCAAAGAACTGGGGCATTGGAGAAGAGATTGTAAGAAATTCCAGGAAGGTCTAAAGGAATTAAAGAAGAAGACTTTCGAGACTTCTTCATCAGGTATTTTTGTTATAGAAGTTAATACAACTACTTCTGATAATACCTCATGGGTCATGGATACTGGTTGTGGGGCTCATATTTGTACTAATATGCAGGCACTCAGCAACAGTAGAAGGCTGAAGCAAGGACAAGTGGAGCTACGAGTTGGGAATGGAGCGAAAGTTTCAGCACTAGCTGTAGGCACATACTTGTTGTCTTTACCTTCGGGATTGATTTTAGAACTGAATAATTGTTATTTTGTACCTGCTATAAGCAGAAATATTATTTCAATTTCTTTGTTGGATTTGGAAGGTTATGATTTTTCAGTTAAGAATAAATTATGTTCCTTCAATCGCAACAATTTGTTCTATGGTTCTACCCCTCTTTCGAATGGGCTTTACATACTCGATCAATCTGCGCCAATTTATAACATTAATACAAAACGGTTTAAACCTAATGAGGAAAACCGAACGTTTCTATGGCATTGTCGTTTAGGGCACATCAGCGAGAAACGCATCAAGAGGCTCCATTCGAATGGACTTCTTGGCTCATTTGACTTTGAGTCATGTGAGAAATGCGAATCATGCATGATGGGCAAAATGACACGGGCCCCCTTTAATAAACCTAACGAGAGGGCCAGTGACTTATTGGGCCTGATACACACTGATGTGTGTGGCCCAATGTCCACAAACGCAAGAGGAAACTATCAGTACTTCATAACCTTCACTGATGATTTCAGTAGGTATGGATATGTTTATTTGATGAAACATAAGTCTGAATCTTTTGAAAAGTTCAGAGAATTCCAAAATGAAGTACAGAACCAACTTGGCAAAAGCATTAAGGCTCTTCGGTCTGACCGAGGAGGAGAATACTTAAGCCAGGAATTCAGTGATCATCTGAGAGAGTGTGGGATTGTATCCCAACTCACTCCTCCTGGAACACCTCAATGGAATGGTGTGTCTGAGAGGAGAAATCGGACCTTATTGGATATGGTTCGATCTATGATGAGTCACACAGACCTTCCAATATCCCTTTGGGGATATGCTCTGCTAACAGCAGTGTTCACTCTAAACAGAGCGCCATCAAAAGCAGTAGCAAAGACACCATATGAATTATGGACTGGAGAAACTCCAGTGCTGTCTTATCTCAGAATTTGGGGTTGTGAAGCCTACGTCAAAAGATTAATCTCAGACAAGCTTACACCAAAATCTGACAAATGCTACTTCATTGGTTATCCACGGGAAACCAAGGCTTATTACTTCTATCTACGTTCCGAGAACAAGATTTTTGTTGCCCGGGATTGTAACTTCCTTGAGAGGGAATTTCTCTCTAAGAAAAACAGGATACTGCTCAACCTAATGAGGAAGAGCAGCAAGAGGACCTACAAGAAATTGTAGAGCCTGAACCTGTAGTACCTGAAGTTCGAAGATCCGGGAGGATCCGTCACGAACCCGAGAGATATCAAGGATTCCTCGTGACTAACTTTCATGATCTTTTGATCATGGATGGTGATGAACCATCGAACTTCAATCAAGCCATGATGGGCCCAGATTCCTCTAAGTGGCGCAAGGCCACTGATTCCGAAATGGACTCCATGTCGGTCAACCAAGTGTTTTCGTTGGTTGACTTACCCGCTGGTGTAAAAGCCATCGAGTGCAAATGGATCTTCAAGAAGAAGATTGACGTGGATGGAAATGTCCAGATTTATAAAGCCAGGTTGGTGGCAAAAGGTTTCAGACAAGTTCACGGTGTGGACTACGATGAAACCTATTCACCGGTGGCTATGATGAAATCTATTCGGATTCTACTAGCAACTGCAGCTTTTCATGATTATGAAATTTGGCAGATGGACGTGAAAACCGCCTTCCTGAATGGTATTCTGGAAGAGAATGTGTATATGACACAACCTGACGGTTACATAGATCCGAAGAATGCTGGGAAAGTATGCAAGCTTCATAAATCCATTTATGGACTGAAGCAAGCATCGAGGAGCTGGAATCTTCGTTTTGATGAAGCGATCAAGCAATTTGACTTCATCAGAAACGAAGAAGAACAATGCGTGTATAAGAAATCTAGTGGGAGCAAGATTGTATTTCTTATTCTGTATGTCGATGACATACTGCTTCTCGGAAACGACGTTCCAATGCTAAAGTCCGTAAAGGACTGGCTTGGAAGTTGTTTTTCCATGAAAGACATGGGTGAAGCCGCATACGTTCTTGGAATCAGGATCTACCGAGATAGATCTAGAAGGCTGATAGGCTTGTGTCAAGATTCATACATTGACAAAGTCCTACAAAGATTCAGCATGAAGGATTCCAAGAAGGGCTTCACGCCAATGGTACATGGCACAACGCTAAGCAAGAAGCAGAGCCCTACGACGGCTGCTGAGCTTGAGCGCATGAAGAATATTCCTTATGCATCAGCAATAGGATCTGTCATGTATGCCATGATCTGTACTCGTCCTGATGTTGCTTATGCAATGAGCATGACGAGTAGATACCAGTCAAATCCAGGTGAAAACCATTGGATTGCCGTAAAGAATATCTTGAAGTATCTAAGACATACTAAGGATAAGTTCTTAGTGTACGGTGGAAGTGATGTGCTTAAAGTCAGTGGATTCACGGACGCAAGTTTCCAGACAGACCAAGATGATTTCCGGTCACAGTCCGGTTATATCTTTTGTCTGAATGGCGGTGCAATCAGTTGGAGAAGCTCCAAGCAAGACACCGTTGCAGATTCCACCACAGAAGCTGAATATATCGCCGCCTCAGAAGCTGCGAAGGAAGCTGTTTGGATACGGAAGTTCATTATTGAACTAGGTGTGATACCAGATGCGGCTGAGCCTCTGGCACTATTTTGTGACAACAATGGTGCTATAGCTCAGGCAAAGGAACCAAGATCACACCAGAAATCCAAGCATGTTCTAAGAAGATATCACTTGATACGTGACATCATTAATAGAAAGGAAGTCAAGATCAGCCGAGTTCAGACAGATGATAACGTCGCTGATCCGTTGACGAAGCCACTCCCAAGGCCTAAGCTCGAGTTTCTGACTGAAGCTGTAGGCATTAGAGACATAGAAATGTAATCTAAATTTGAGTGGGAGTTTGAGGGCTTTTATTTAGTTATTTGATATGTTCTTGTAAAACATTCTTATGTTTAATGAAATTATTATTTCAAGATTATTTTAACTGTGATGAAATAATCGTTCCAAAGTGATATGAACCATTTTATAGGTCATCGAAGTAAATGACTTGATCTTGAGTCATCGAAGTCATTTAGCTTGATCATGAGACCCTATATTTGATAGATGTTTTATATCATCCCGTCCCTAGTCGAAAGGTTGTTGAAATTGGAACACCAACAACCGTGTGAGACTGGATTGGTACGTGACTTATGACAAAGTCTCAGTGTGTCATAGATGCGCGGCATCAAAGTCAGTACATAGGTGTATGTTTGGGAACATACGACCGGACAAGACCCGCTTATAAGAACTCTTCAGGATATTTATATCTGTGTCATAAGAGATTCTTACTACGACTATAGAGTATAGTCCTTAGACCTGAGTTCGCATGCATGTGACTGCACATGGACTGATGCACTTTGATCATTGTCTAACGCTATCGTTCTGCGATAGTTATAAGGACCTTGTTTGGGCACATTATGAAATGAATAGTTTACAGTGATGGAACAAGACGGGATTTGTCCCTCCAATATAAATGGAGCGAATATCTCTAGGCCAATCGGAGATTTGAATACTGGAAAACGCATGGCCATGCTCAAACGGACTTTCCCGAGTCGTTTGGATTGTCAGTATCAAATCAGAGTCCGATGAACAAGATTAGGCTTTATAAGGATGACACCAATCTTGCCTTATGACTAATCGAGATATTGTGACGAAAGGATTATGAATACAGAGATTCCAGTACAAGTGGGAGATTGTTGGAATTGTGTCCAGAAATCTCGGTACTGTCTCTAGAAAGTAAGAGTATGTCAAGATCAGACATAAGTCATATAATACTGGGGGTCATGATGGCTTGCTAGAGTCCGCTCATGATCTATAAGTCTTGGACTTATTGCCTTTATTATATGATCCCATATGGGTCACACGCCTAAGCTAACAGGAAAATGTGTAGGAACGGTTTAGCAGAAGTACAGTAAAAGTGCTAGGCATTTACTGTACTAAGAGAGAATAAAAGTTTTAGCCATTGTGCATCGATCGATGCATAAGGTGCAACGATCGATGCAATGCGCAAACACCGACGAGTTAATTGGTATTTGGGCCAAATGGCCCAAACGGAACAGGACGAGTTTTGTGTCATAAAACTCGAGTTTCAGACTGATTAACCCTAACACTTGAGCCAAAAACTCTCTCTCTCTGCGCCGAGTTCCCCTTGTGGTCTAGCAGCTGTTTCCTGCGAAAGCGTGTGTGAACCTTTGGAGGATTCATCCCTCGGTGTTTCTCTGATCTCAGACATACCATCTTCTTCCGCTGCAATAACAGGTATAAGGTGAGATCATCATTTGTTTCTATTCTGAGAAGAACCTAGATCGCATGTTTAGGATAATCTGAATCTGGAATTGAATCAGGATTCATCTAAACGTCCCAACATATTTCATGTGGATATTGTTGAAACAAATAATTGGATATATTTGACATTCAATATTAATTATATTTGATGATATATTAGAATATTAAATATACATAACCAACTATTTTTAAAATATTTTATAATTTACTTTGGAATACATAAGATAGCTAACTACTATTTTATAACATACATAATTAACTATTCAGATAATATAAATTACATCATTTTAAAAAAAATATATGATTATTTTACGTGGATAAATTGTTGGAAAAATAATTGAATATGTTTGACATCCAATCTTAATTATAGTCGATGAAGTATTCGAATAATAGATATACATAGCCAACCATTTTTCAATTATTTTATCATTTACATATAATTTACATAGGACTACTATTTTGATAAAATAGCTTATATCATATCTTTAAAAGTATATAACTATTTCACGAGAGATATTAAAAATAGTCCAATACCATTGTTATTATGTCAAAAGAGATTAAAAGAGTTCCATAAAAAAAATGAAAGAGATAAAATTACAATAGAAAGATTGTGAGAGAAAAAGTCTTTTTCACATATCCTTAAAAATATTTTTTATTTTTTAATTGTGTCTTATTTTTAGTCACCACACATAATTTTCCTATCAGACCAATACACTTGTAGGATAGAACATGAACTAAAAAAAAAGTTCTTGATCCTATTTTTAATCTCTATATCCAATTTGATTGAAACGGCAGAAAACAAAAAAAAAGGAGAAAATACTTTATTTAAGATAATTGGATTATTGTTGTTAAAAGGGAAAATGGGATTATTAGTCGAAGACAGAATTTTGCAGCCTCAAATAAAAGCGCACACTAAGTTATCTTTTTGTTGGAACTGTTTCTTGTTGTTGTGGAAAAGTGACATTAACATTATAGATCTAAGAGCATCATCATCCAATAGATATACTCAGCTAATAAAATAATAATAATTTTAATAAAATGTAGTTATTTAGTTAAATCTAAATTGTTTCTTCTATTTTCGTTTATATGTAACTAGTATCATATTTATCATCTTTTTTTTCTATCCAAATTATATATATATCTCCATGATAAAAAAATCATAATAAAATTATTAATATAAATTAAAATTAATACAGTAATTAGTTTAATTTCATTAATGATAAATTAGTAATCAACTATTTTGAAAGTAAATATAAGGCCAAAAACACTTTCTAATTAATATAAAATTGGCGTTGGCTAGGATTACATCCTTTTTATTTAATAAAAAAGTATACGCAAAAAGAAGGGTAAAACTAAATTGTTAAAAAATAATTAGCTAATAGATAACTAACAAGTGTACACTAATGTTTCTAAACAAGATATCATAGTTTTTAAAGAAAAAACCATGGTTTCTTATTAATAGACTCCCCTCTTTTCTTTTTCTTTTTTATTATTATTTTACTAAAAATATTTAAGTTAGATGGTGCTCTAAAAACCTCTGATTTAGTCTTGTGTTAGTCAGATTTACGTTGATTAGGTCTTTACGCTTGTTTTTAGAGGTGTCTTAGTTTGTAACGGTTGTTTGTTTATAATTAAATCATATTCATCGGTTTGTGATGTGGTGTTTGATTTCGGTTAAGAAACTTTTAGAATTTAGAATAAGGGGGTGTTTGGTAACAACTTTTACTTTTAAATTATAAGCTGTTAAAATTTTGACCGTGGCTTTAAATTTTAATTAAAACTATGATTTTTAAAATAAATAAAAGTCATAAATTTAGGACTTTTGAAAAAACAACGTAACATGAATTAAAAAAGAAGTTAAAAGACTTTGAGTGATTTTAGGAACTTAGAGTGATTTTAGGAAAGTAAAAGTTTGCTTAGTAAAACTATTAACTTTAAAAGTTGTAATTAATTTTAAAATGTTTAAAGCTTTCAAAGTCTAATCACCAAGCACCCCCTAAATATGGTTGAAGTCTTATGTTACTTCGGTTAAGTGTGATTTTGAATAGTTTTAATCTTTGCAGACATACTCTAAAATTCTTTCAGGATTAGAGTGTGGTTTGAGCGGATTTGTATTTTCGTGGCTTTAGTAAATTGAAAACAGTATAATAAGATACTTGATTATTTTTAATCTTTGAAGTTATTAGTGTTAAATGGTTATTTGCTTTCAAGGTCTATTTTGATTGTTGCTAATTCATTCTAGATAGTATTTTGATCGTTTATGTATTGTTTGTTGTTTAGATTCTCGTTGTAATTGTTTTTTTTTTGTCCAATTGAAATTCATTCAAATCTTAGAAAAATTCTACTCTATAACAATGATTTAGAAGTTGAATTGCCTTAAAACCATTCTAGCTAGCTCATCAGCTTTCTTATTCTTAAGCATTGGTACTACATTGAAGAAGCATCTAGAAAATGATTTAGACATGTTTATAATGTCGCATATTATCCCATAGCTGTCCATGGGTGGGTTGTTGGTGATTATTGCCTTGTTAGTGCTGCAGCATCCGATTCAACCCTCAGTTTTGTGATGTTAAGCTCATGTGCATTTGTGTCGAGGCTGTGAATTCTCTAGTTGTGCATCTATGTCTTATGATTTCATTTGCTTCATTCACTAGTATCCAACCGAGTCCAACACTGCCTTTCTCAGCCTGCCATGAGGAATTCGTTTTACACACCGTTTCACCATGTTCCTTCGGTTCACGTTCCATCACTGTCGTTATGGTTATGCTCTCCTTTGATGTTTCATCATTTTTTCACTGAGCCTATGGCCATTTTTGCGCCATAACTATTGTTGAGGTTGCTGCTTCTTGAGCCGATTTTTCCTTGTTTTCGTATATCCTCTTATTTCTCGCCGTTCATAGCTCCCAACAAATCCACGGGAAAAGTGGTCCATATTTGATTCATGATGGTGGCATACTTGTCCAATACTTTGATCTCTGCAAAATTGTTTTGATATCTTCTTCTCCTTGGACATGCGGTTTCAAATTGAGTGGCACTATATCTCAAACATCTTCGTAAACTCACAATGGAACAGAAGGTGATTATTCGTCTCCTCTTTGTTGCATCTGATGCAGTCCCATGTGGTTCTGCTGTGTCTTTTCACCAGATTTGAACTGACCGGTAGAATATTTTTGGCTAGTTTCCATAGAAACAATTTCAGTTTTGGCGAGGTTTTCACGTTCCACACTTCGGAAATCCAGTTGAACTCTCTTTGATCTCGGTATGGTTGGTCTTCTTGATCCAGCTCTTCCATTGATGTATGGTAGCTAGGTTTTGTCGAATAATTTCCATCATTTGTTCCTCTCCATACATACTTGTCCCTTTCGCCTGTTTTTCTTGGTTGGATGCATAGGATCCTTTCTCAGGTTAGCGAAAACAGTTTTCTTAGTTTCTCTCCGTCCCAGTCCGCCGTGTTCCTTTGCATCAGGTTTTTGACCTTCCATTCGCTTGTCTCACGTTTTGATGGCCCCATGATCATATTACACTTATCAATCATGCCCCACTGATCTCTCCATAAGCTGGTCTCCTTACTGTTTCCAATTACTCAGCATATTCTCTGTTTTAGTAGATCTTTTCCAACCAAGACACTTCTCAACCAGTATGAAGCATTAGTTGGGGTTGTCGCTTCTAACAGTGGTAGGTGTACACAGTACTTCCTTGTTAAAATTCTCGCCAGAAGGCTGTTTGGATTCTTCAGTAAACGCCGACTTGTTTTTGCAAGTAAGGCATTGTTAAAACAAATCACTTCTCTGAAACCCAAGCCCCCAACCTTCTTTGATTTAGCTAGATCTTTCCAAGCTACCCAACATATCTTCTTTTTATCAGCCTCCGAGTCCCACCAAAATAGAGTCAAGGCTGATTGAATCCTTTTGCAAAGGCCAATGGGTAGTTTAAATCTTGTCATAGTGTAAGCGAGAATAGTCGATAACACATATTTTAGCATGATGAGTTTTCCAGTTGTTGAAAGTCTTGATGATGACCAACTAGCTGATTTTTGTTTGATTCTATCAACTACGGCTGCAAATAAGACTTTATTTTTCCAACTAAAGAGCTCTGGCAAGCCAAGATACTTTCCTTTCTCTCCTTCCTTTGTTATTCCTAGCTGCGATTTAACTCTAACTCTGATTTCCTTGGCTTGTTTTTGCCTAGAAAGTAATTGCTGACTTCTCCTTGTTTATCTTTTGTCTCGATACCTTCTCATAGTTCTTTATAATCTTAGCTAGGGTTGGTATATTTTCTCCTCTATTTTGATAAAAATCATTGTGTCATCGATGAAGAGTAAGTTGTTCACCTGAGGGCTGTTATGTGAGACCTTTATGCTAACTAGATGGCCATCTTTTGCAGCTTTATTTCTTATTCCACTTGGCACTTCACTGTAGATGATAGATAAAAAGGGCAATAGAGGGTCGTCTTTTATAATGCCCCTTGTTGGAACCACTTTTCCCTTTGCTTCCCCATTGATTAAGAAGGAGTAAGTGACTGTAGACACACATTGCATGATTTAATTAACGAACTTTGGATGGAAACCCATTCTTCTCAACACCTTTTCTATGAAGTTCCATTCAAGACGGTCTTAGGCTTTGCTCATGTCGGTCTTCATTACCATAATGCATCTTTTGTTGCCTTAGAGTTCTTTAGATAGTGTAAAACCTTGTGTGTAATCAGAACATTATCTGTTATCATCCTTTTTGGGACAAAAGCAAATTGTGTTGGATCGTTTGGTGTTAATCCTGATTCAATTCATCAGATTAATAGATCCTAAACATGCCAGATCTAGGTTCTCTTGCTAGAAACATAATAGATCTCACCTGTTACCTTGTTATGCAGCGGAAATATGAAGAACAGGTCAGAGATCAGAGAACCACCAAGTGATAGCTCCTCCAAAGGTTCACACACGCACACCAAGCAGGAAGAAGGCTGCTAGACCGAGCTGGGGAGGCCGCAGGAGAGAGAGAGAAATCGCAGAGGGGCTAGGGTTAGAAGGAGACTCAGACTTAAGTTTTATTTATAAAACTTGTCTAGTTCCTTTTGGGCTTTTGGGCCCAAAAATCAATCTGATTAAATCCCTTAGATTTAATCAGACCCATTAATCTCTCTCTAAGTACGACAAATGCCTGGCACTTTTACCGTACTTCTGCTAAGCCGTTCCTACACTTTTCCTGTTAGCTTAGGCGTGTGACCCATATGGGATCATATAATAAAGGCAATAAGTCCAAGACTTATAGATCATGAGCGGACTCTAGCAAGCCATCATGACCCCCAGAATTATATGACTTATGTCTGATCATTGACATACTCTTACTTTCTAGAGACAGTACCGAGATTACTGGACACAATTCCAACAATCTCCCACTTGTACTGGAATCTCTGTATTCATAATCCTTTTGTCACAATATCTCGATTAGTCATAAGGCAAGATGAGTGTCATCCTTATAAAGCCTAATCTTGTTCATCGGACTCTGATTTGATACTGACAATCCAAACGACTCGGGACAGTCCGTTTGAGCATGGCCATGCATTTTCCAGTATTCAAATCTCCGATTGGCCTAGAGATATTCGCTCCATTTATATTGGAGGGACAAATTCCGTCTTGTTCCATCACTGTAAACTACTCATTTCATAATGTACCCAAACAAGGTCCTTATAACTATCGCAGAACAACAGCGTTAGACAATGATCAAAGTGCATCAGTCCATGTGCGGTCACATGCATGCGAACTCAGGTCTAAGGACTATACTCTATAGTCGTAGTAAGAATCTCTTATGACACAGATATAAATATCCTGAAGAGTTCTTATAATCGGGTCTTGTCCGGTCGTATGTACCCTACATACACCTATGTACTGACTTTGATGCCGTGCATCTATGACACACTAAGACTTTGTCATAAGTCACATACCAATCTAGTCTCACACGGTTGTTGGTGTTCCAATTTCAACAACCTTCGACTAGGGACATGATGATATAAGCCATCTATCAAATATAGGGTCTCATGATCAAGCTAAATGACTTTGATAACTCAAGATCAAGTCACTTACTTCGATGACCTATAAAATGGTTCATATCACCTTGGAACGATTATTTCATCACAGTTAAAATAATCTTGAAATAATAATTTCATTAAACATAAGAAAATGTTTTACAAGAACATATCAATAACTAAATAAAGCCCTCAAACTCCCACTCAAATTTAGATTACATTTCAATGTTTCTAATGCCTACAGCTTCAGTCAGGAACTCGAGCTTAGGCCTTGGGAGTGGCTTTGTCAACGGATCAGCGACGTTATCATCTGTCTGAACTCGGCTGATCTTGACTTCCTTCTATTAATGATGTCACGTATCAAGTGAAATCTTCTTAGAACATGCTTGGATTTCTGGTGTGATCTTGGTTCCTTTGCCTGAGCAATAGCACCATTGTTATCACAAAACAGTGCTAGAGGCTCAGCCGCATTTGGTATCACACCTAGTTCAATAATGAACTTTCGTATCCAAACAGCTTCCTTCGCAGCTTCTGAAGCGGCGATATATTCAGCTTCTGTAGTGGAATCAGCAACGGTGTCTTGCTTGGAGCTTCTCCAACTGATTGCACCGCCATTCAGACAAAAGATATAACCGGACTGTGACCGGAAATCATCTTGGTCTGTCTGGAAACTTGCGTCTGTGAATCCACTGACTTTAAGCACATCACTTCCACCGTATACCAAGAACTTGTCCTTTGTATGTCTTAGATACTTCAGGATGTTCTTGACGGCAATCCAATGGTTTTCACCTGGATTTGACTGGTATCTACTCGTCATGCTCAATGCATAAGCAACATCAGGACGAGTACAGATCATGGCATACATGATAGATCCTATTGCAGATGCATAAGGAATATTCTTCATGCGCTCAAGCTCAGCAGCCGTCGTAGGGCTCTGCTTCTTGCTTAGCGTTGTGCCATGTACCATTGGCGTGAAGCCCTTCTTGGAATCTTTCATGCTGAATCTTTGTAGGACTTTGTCAATGTATGAATCTTGACACAAGCCTATCAGCCTTCTAGATCTATCCCGGTAGATCCTGATTCCAAGAACGTATGCGGCTTCACCCATGTCTTTCATGGAAAAACAACTTCCAAGCCAGTCCTTTACCGACTTCAGCATTGGAACGTCGTTTCCGAGAAGCAGTATGTCATCAACATACAGAATAAGAAATACTATCTTGCTCCCACTAGTTTTCTTATACACGCATTGTTCTTCTTCGTTTCTGATGAAGTCAAATTGCTTGATCGCTTCATCAAAACGAAGATTCCAGCTCCTCGATGCTTGCTTCAATCCATAAATGGATTTATGAAGTTTGCATACTTTCCCAGCATTCTTTGGATCTATGTAACCGTCAGGTTGTGTCATATACACATCCTCTTCCAGAATTCCATTCAGGAAGGCGGTTTTCACGTCCATCTGCCAAATTTCATAATCATGAAAAGCTGCAGTTGCTAGTAGAATCCGAATAGATTTCATCATAGCCACTGGGGAATAGGTTTCATCGTAATCCACACCGTGAACTTGTCTGAAACCTTTTGCCACCAACCTGGCTTTATAAATCTGGACATTTCCATCCACGTCAATCTTCTTCTTGAAGATCCATTTGCACTCGATGGCTTTTACACCAGCGGGTAAGTCAACCAGCGAAAACACTTGGTTGACCGACATGGAGTCCATTTCGGAATCAGTGGCCTTGCGCCACTTCGAGGAATCTGGGCCCATCATGGCTTGATTGAAGTTCGATGGTTCATCACCATCAATGATCAAAAGATCATGACAGTTAGTCACGAGGAATCCTTGATATCTCTCGGGTTCGTGACGGATCCTCCCGGATCTTCGAACTTCAGGTACTACAGGTTCAGGCACTACAATTTCTTGTAGGTCCTCCTGCTGCTCTTCCTCTTCAGGTTGAGCAGTATCCTGCTCATCTTGAACTTCTTCAAGCAGTACCTTACTCCCACTGTCTTTCTTAGAGAGAAACTCCCTCTCAAGAAAGTTACAATCCCGGGCAACAAAGATCTTGTTCTCGGAACGTAGATAGAAGTAATAAGCCTTGGTTTCCTTCGGATAACCAATGAAGTAGCATTTATCAGACTTTGGTGTAAGCTTGTCTGAGATTAATCTCTTGACATATGCTTCACAACCCCAAATTCTAAGATAAAACAGTACTGGAGCCACTCCAGTCCATAATTCATATGGTGTCTTTGCTACTGCTTTTGATGGCGCTCTATTTAGAGTGAACACTGCTGTTAGCAGAGCATATCCCCAAAGGGATATTGGAAGGTCTGTGTGACTCATCATAGATCGAACCATATCCAATAAGGTCCGATTTCTCCTCTCAGACACACCATTCCATTGTGGTGTTCCAGGAGGAGTGAGTTGGGACACGATCCCACACTCTCTTAGATGATCACTGAATTCTTGGCTTAAGTATTCTCCTCCTCGGTCGGACCGAAGAGCCTTGTACTTCATTTTGGAATTCTCTGAACTTCTCAAAAGATTCAGACTTATGTTTCATTAAATAAACATATCCATACCTACTGAAATCATCAGTGAAGGTAATGAAGTACTGATAGTTTCCTCTTGCATTTGTGGACATTGGGCCACACACATCTGTGTGTATCAGGCCCAATAAGTCACTGGCCCTCTCGTTAGGTTTATTAAAAGGGGCCCGTGTCATTTTGCCCATCATGCAGGATTCGCATTTCTCACATGACTCAAAGTCAAATGAGCCAAGAAGTCCATTCGAATGGAGCATCTTGATGCGTTTCTCGCTGATGTGCCCTAAACGACAATGCCATAGAAACGTTCGGTTCTCCTCATTAGGTTTGAACCGTTTGGTATCAATGTTATAAATTGGCGCGGATTGATCAAGTATGTAAAGCCCATTCGTAAGAGGGGCACAACCATAGAACAAATTGTTGCGATTGAAGGAACATAATTTATTCTTAACTGAAAAATCATAACCTTCCAAATCCAACAAAGAAATTGAAATAATATTTCTGCTTATCGCAGGTACAAAATAACAATTATTGAGTTCTAAAATCAATCCCGAAGGTAAAGACAACAAGTATGTGCCTACAGCTAGTGCAGGAACTTTCGCTCCATTCCCAACTCGTAGCTCCACTTGTCCTTGCTTCAGCCTTCTACTGTTGCTGAGTGCCTGCATATTAGTACAAATATGAGCCCCACAACCAGTATCCATAACCCATGAGGTATTATCAGAAGTAGTTGTATTAACTTCTATAACAAAAATACCTGATGAAGAAGTCTCGAGAGTCTTCTTCTTCAATTCCTTTAGACCTTCTTGGAATTTCTTACATTCTCTCCTCCAATGCCCTGGTTCTTTACAGAGCCTGCAGATGTCAGTAGGCCCAGCCTTAGACTTGGGCTTGGGCTTTGGCGTGTCCTTGTCCGAGACTTGGACAGCCTTAGCCTTTCCCTTATCCTTAGCAGAGGATTTCTTAAACCCCTTGCCCTTTTGCACCATAAGCACATTGGGGTCCTTGGCGGTTTTCCTCAAGTTGGGCTCTGCAGTCTTGAGCATTCCGTGAAGCTCAGGCAATGTCTTACTCAAGCCATGCATATTAAAGTTCAGAATGAACTGATCATAGCTTGCAGGTAAAGACTGCAGAACGATGTCGCAGGCAAGTTCCTGGCTGATAGGGCAGTCGAGTTTCTGAAGATGATCGAGATAACCCATCATCTTCAAGACATGAGGACTCACTGCCGCATTTACAGCCAACTTACAGTCTAAGAGGTTCTTAACTGTCTGAAACCTCTCAGTCCTTGCTTGCTCCTGAAAAAGCGATTTCAGGCTTGCCATTATCTCGATGGGTGACAACACACTCTCGAACTGCATTTGCAGCTCAGCAGTCATTGTCGCCAACATCAGGCAATAGACATCATTTTCATCTGACGAATGCTTTTCCCAAGCATTATGCAGAGTCCTGGCGGCATTGTTAGGAGGCCTCTCGGGGAGGGGATCACGAAGGACATAATCCTTCTTCTCCTGCTTGAGGACCAGCCTCAAGTTCCTAGACCACGTCAGGAAGTTCGTTCCAGTCATCTTCTCCTTCTCGAGAACAGACCGGATTGAGAATGTGTTTTGTGTGCTTGTAGTAGTCATAGCTGAAATATATAAGATAAAAAGGTTATTAGTTAATATGTTCAATATGATTAATCTTATATTATACTTAATATGATTAATCACGCATTATATTCAATAACATAAGTTACCCTCAATAGAATATAATGATTCCAAGATCCACATATAACTAAGATTAAAGTGGGCCACTGGCCATCACCGAACCTTAGCTTATATCGGTAAGCCCTATGTCGGCTAATTATATCCGTGATATAACTCTTGGTTGTGAATCTGGTCCCGAGGCCCAATCCACTCTGATGTCTCAAGGCCCGGGACTCCCGATGGCCTAGTCAAGAAAACCAGACTATACAGCCATGTAATCATTAATGTCTGGGACTCCCAATGACATTTATGAATCACAAACCGTCTTATCCACGCAAAAGCAAACACCCTCACACTGTAAGGCCATGAATACAATTGAATGGGCTTCGACAGCTGACATAGACTGGACAAGACATCCAACGCTTGATATTATTTGAGGTTTGTAGGTTTATTAAAAATTTCATTCCCAAAATAGAAGATTACTATTTTGGGAAACTTTCCATTTTGGGAAACCTACTAATTTTGGAAACTTTCTAAAATTGGAAACTTTCTAAAACCGGAAACTTTCTAACTTTAGAAATTTCTTAAAATCCAAAACATGCAAATCTAGAAACTTCTATATTAAGAAACTTTCTAATTTCAAAATTTCGGAAACTTTAATTTTATAAAAATAAATTTTAAATTAATTCTGAAGAAAAGACTCAAATAATTGGCCCAATTGTTTTAACTTCTTGGCCCGAGGCCCAAGAATTAGTCCATGTCCAAGACATAACCCAATTGTCCAATTAAATGATATAACCGGTCTGGTTCATTAAAATTGGTCTTAACCAAAGTTAATTACTACGATGACCACAATTGTCAACCGGTTATTTACTAAACCGGACTTTCTCAATTTATTTGGTCCAACCAAATCAAATTAGAAAACCACTGGTTTAGGCACAAAATCCAATTTTCGACTTTGGATTTCTTATCCCGGTTTAACCAGAACTTAATAAATTTTAAGTCTGTTTATTAAACCGTGACGTTTAATTTTAATCAAGTTTTAAACCGAACCGAACCGAATTGGTCACGGACCATTCACGGCCGTGACCTAGTTCTTCGATCACCATCGACCAGCAGCACTTGAAGCCGGACGGGACGATGGTCGAGACGCTACGGGACAGCCGGGCCGTGAGATCGGGACGAGACAGCCGGGCCATCTCTCGCGATCGGACGGGATAGCTCGGGCCGATCGTTCGGGACGTCCGCGAGCAAGACACGATCCGGACGGCCAAGAGCCTCACGCGATCGGGACAGCAGCTGGACGAGACGATCGGGACGACGCTCGAGACAGGCGGGACACGATCGCCGTGTGATCCACTCGGCCGATCGATCCATGTCTCGCGATCGGATGATCACGCGACTCGATCCTAAAGCGATCGGTCCGTGCATCATCAAACCGACGCATACCAAATCATATAGTTTGGTTTGCGATTTTCATTAGTTTGTTTAGGTTTTAATTCTTGTTTCTTAAGTGTTTTTCTCTTATCAGTAGATTGATTCAAAAACACTTCTTTAAACAATCCTAAACAAGATTCTAAACAAGAAAAACCACATAACCAATGGCTCTGATACCACTGTTGGATCGTTTGGTGTTAATCCTGATTAAATTCATCAGATTAATAGATCCTAAACATGCCAGATCTAGGTTCTCTTGCTAGAAACATAATAGATCTCACCTGTTACCTTGTTATGCAGCGGAAATATGAAGAACAGGTCAGAGATCAGAGAACCACCAAGTGATAGCTCCTCCAAAGGTTCACACACGCACACCAAGCAGGAAGAAGGCTGCTAGACCGAGCTGGGGAGGCCGCAGGAGAGAGAGAGAAATCGCAGAGGGGCTAGGGTTAGAAGGAGACTCAGACTTAAGTTTTATTTATAAAACTTGTCTAGTTCCTTTTGGGCTTTTGGGCCCAAAAATCAATCTGATTAAATCCCTTAGATTTAATCAGACCCATTAATCTCTCTCTAAGTACGACAAATGCCTGGCACTTTTACCGTACTTCTGCTAAGCCGTTCCTACACTTTTCCTGTTAGCTTAGGCGTGTGACCCATATGGGATCATATAATAAAGGCAATAAGTCCAAGACTTATAGATCATGAGCGGACTCTAGCAAGCCATCATGACCCCCAGAATTATATGACTTATGTCTGATCATTGACATACTCTTACTTTCTAGAGACAGTACCGAGATTACTGGACACAATTCCAACAATCTCCCACTTGTACTGGAATCTCTGTATTCATAATCCTTTTGTCACAATATCTCGATTAGTCATAAGGCAAGATGAGTGTCATCCTTATAAAGCCTAATCTTGTTCATCGGACTCTGATTTGATACTGACAATCCAAACGACTCGGGACAGTCCGTTTGAGCATGGCCATGCATTTTCCAGTATTCAAATCTCCGATTGGCCTAGAGATATTCGCTCCATTTATATTGGAGGGACAAATTCCGTCTTGTTCCATCACTGTAAACTACTCATTTCATAATGTACCCAAACAAGGTCCTTATAACTATCGCAGAACAACAGCGTTAGACAATGATCAAAGTGAAGGATTATTGGGTGTTTTCAAGGTTCAATTCCCAAATTACAACCTAACACAAATCCTTAAACAGATCTAGGTTCTTGGGAAACGAATCATAAAACCAACCTGGACATTACCTTTTGCAGCGGAATGATTGTAATGTCGAGATCAGATGAGAGCTGATGAGAATCGGCTCCTCCTCGAGTATCCACACTCTTACAAGCACGGGACGGCTGCTAGACCAAAGATGTGGAAGAATCAGAGAGATGAAGAGAGAGAGAGATGACGCCAAATTAGAAAAAAATCGCTGGAGCTTTTTTCCTTTTAGGGCTTTCTAACTCTCTTATATCTCATTAATGGGCCCAAGTCATTAGACTAATGGCTCATTAATCTTTTGGGCCCAAAATACAAATCAGACAAAAGCCTGTTTTTGTCTGGCCCAAAACTCTGATTCAATACAATAAATGCCATTGCATCTTACCGTATTAATTCCATTTAACTTTCCCGTTAGCTATGGTGTGTGACCCTTTGGGATCATACAATACTGGTAATAAGTCTTAAAGTTATAGATCAAGAGCGGATTCTAGCAAGCCATCATGATCACCCAGTATTTATGACTTATGTCTGATCTCGACACTTATCATACTTTCTAGAGATAGTACGGTAGATTTCAGGACATTCCCAACAATCTCCCACTTGTACTGGAATCCTACAAAGGACATTCCCAACAATCTTCCGATTGTACTGGAATCCTACATTCCCTAATCCTTTTGTCTCAATATCTCGATCTGGCATAAGGCAAGATGCGTGTCATCCTTATATAGCCAGACCATGTTTATCGGACCAGATTTGATACTGACAATGCAAACGACTTGGTCAAGTCCGTTTGGGAATGGCCATTCTCTTACCAGCTATCAAATCTCCGATTGGCCTAGAGATATTACCTCCGTTAAACGGCAGGGACAAATCCCATCTTGTTCCATCACTATGAACTACACAATTCATAATACACCCAACCAAGGTCCGTATAGCTCCCAGTTACGAAACAGCGTTAGACAATGATCAAAGCGCATTACTCCATGTGCAGCCACATGCATGCGAACTCAGGTCTAAGGACTATACTCTATAGTCGTATATGAGAACTTCTTATGACACAGATATTAATATCTTGCAGAGTTCTCATCAGCGGGCCATGTCCGGTCATATGCTCCCCTACATATACCTATGTGTCGACTTTGATGCCGCGCATCTATGACCCCTCGAAACTTGGTCATAAGTCTCAACACAATCTAGTCTCAACGGGTTGTTGTTGTTCCAATTTCAACAACCTTCGACTATGGACACTATGATTTATGTCACTTCGTTAAATATGGGGTTTCGGGATCAAGTCTACTCATGTACTTCGATGGCCCATATATAATGACATGAATCATTTTGGAACGATTATTTATATCACAGTTAAAATAATCCAGAAATCATTAGATTTCACAAACATAAAACATTATGTTTACATGAACCTTTCAAAACAACTAAGTAAAGCCCTTTACAAACTCCCACTGAAATTAAGACTACATCTTAATTTCACTCATCCTACAGCTACAGTCCGCGACTCGTGCTTAGGCATAAGGAGTGGCTTTGTTAATAGATTAGCAACATTCTCATTCGATGAAACTTGCTTATCTACTTAACACCTCTGTCATTTATCTCACGGAATAGGTTATACCTATCCTCAAGGTGTATGGACCTCTGATGTGCAGCTAGCCTCATCTATGCTGTGAATCACATCAAGTTCAATGATGAACTCATCTATCCAAACATCCTCTTTCGCCGCTTCTCAAGCTGCGAAATGTTCAGCTTAAGTCATGGAGTCAGCTACAGTGCTTTGCACCGCCAGATAGACACAAGATATAGCCGGACTGTGACCAGGAATTATCTTTGTCTATTGGAAATTTGCCTTTCAGACTCTATCGACTTTTAGCACCTCACTTTCTCCGTAAATCAAGAACTTATCCTAAGTATTCCTCAAATACTTTAGGATATTATTTACGGCAATCCAGTGATTCTTTGCTGGATTTGACTGGTCTTTACTTGTCACGTGTCATGGCATACATGATAGATCCAATTGCCGTCGCATATGGAATCCTATCCATGCATTCAAGCTCAGCAGATATCGCAGGACACTGTATCTTGCTTAATGAATTGCCATGTGACATTGGCATAAAACCCTTCTTGGATTGCTGATTACGTGTAGGACTTTGTCAATTTAAGAATCCTGACTTTGTCCTACCAGCCCTTTTTGGATCTCTATCTTTAGATCCAAAATCCAAGAACTACGTGGCTTTACCCATGTCATTCATAAAACCAACTCCCAATCCAGTCCTTTACCGACTGCAGCATTGGGACGTTATATTCGAGAATCAGTATGTCATTGACATACATTTTGAGAAATGCAATATTGCTCCCACTTATCTTTTAGTAAACGCACAGTTCCGCTTCGTTCCTGTTCAAGTCAAAACCTTGACTACTTCAACAGAACGAAGATTCCAACTCCAATATGTTTGCTTCCATCCATGAATGGATCAATGAAGCTAACTTACATAAAATGTAATTTTTCGGAGTCCGGGCTCACTTTCGCTTCTTTGAATTTCGCAGATTCGTCGCTTTCAATGATCATCAGATCATGCGAACTTTCAATGATCATCAGGTTCAACTAATGACGAGAAATCACTCTCGGATTAGTGACTGATTCATTCATATCTGCGAACTTCAGGCTCTACAGGTGTAGATTCTACAGAAATCTGTAAATCCATCCGTTGCTCTCCCTCAACAGGTTGAGCAGCCTCCTGTATTTCTCGAATTTCTTCGAGTTATACTTTTACTCCCACTGTTCTTCTTGGAAAGTAACTTCCCTTCTTAGAAAACAGAATGGACGTAAAAGTAACAAGCCTTGGTTTCCCTAGGACAACCAGCGAAGTAGCACAACTACAAATACTCAGTAAAGACGAATTTGGATCGATTCCAATCCACATTTACGTGGTGTCTTTCAACTGATATTGGTGGAACTATTTCAGCGTAAACTTAGATATTTCTTGAGCGCTATTTTAGAGAATATCATGGAAGATTCGTGTGACTCATTTTTAATCATTTCTTATAAGATCTGATTCATTCTCACAGAAACACCTCTAGGTTTTCAGGAGAAATGAGCTGTGAAACGACTTCACACTCATTCAGATGATCACACAATCAATGACTTAAGTATTCTCACTCGTGATCTAATCCAGAGTCTTAATACTTCTGTCATTCAGATTCTATACTTCATTCTGGAACTCTTTCGACCATGTCAAATAATTCCGACTTGTGTCTCATCAAATGAACACAGTCACACTCACTGAAGTAATCAGTAGAGACAATGAAGTACATGAAATTTTCTCTGGCATTACTGCTCATCGGACCACATACATGAGTATGTTCAATCTCCAATAAGCCTTTGGGCCTTTCTCTAGTTCGGCTAAGATGGGCCCTTTGTCTTTTGGTCCAGTAAGCAGAATTCAAGTCTCATAAGATATCCGATCAAATGAGCCCAAAAGTCCATAACTATGGGGTTTCTGAATCTGACTTACTCTATGTGACCAAAACATTTATGCCAAGAAAAGTCAGGTTTAATTCATCAGATTTAAACCAATTGCGGTATTTATGTTACATTTTAGGCACTCTTTGGTTTAAGATATAAAACCCATTCCTTGAATAGGGTGCTACAATTAACATTTCATTAAGATCAAAAGAACAAAACTTGTCTTTATCAAAATGAAAATATTCAAATTCTTCACAAGAAAATGAAAAACAACTCTGCTTAAAGCAGGTACATTGTAGCAATTACTTAATACAAAACCAAGCCTCAAAGGCATCTACAAGTGAAAACCCTACGGCTGAGGCAGCATCCCAAGCTCCTTCCAGATACGCAGTTCCACTTGCCCTTCCTTCAACGTTCTACTGTTGTTCAGGCTCTGCATATTATAACAAATATCAGTGCCACAACCAGTATCCAATACCTATTAGGTATAACTTGAAGTAATAACATGAATACCTGAGGAAGTAGTCTCATACATCAACTTCAACTCCTCATAATCTTCCATGAATTTAATGCAATCTCTTTTCCAATGCCCAGTCTCTTTACAGTAGCAGCACTTACCAACGTAAGAGGTATCTGACTCGGGCTCAGAAGACACACGCTTGCCATGATTCAAAATCTGGACAACTTTGTCTTCACCCTTGTCAGCATTAGGTTTAGTAAACCTACCCTTCTCATTCATGAGATTGTACAGGGTACTCTTCACGTTTGGCTCAACTGTCTTGAGCATGTCATGCAGTTCAGTCAACGTCTTCGTTAAGCCTTTCTTGATATAGTCCCTTACGAACTTATCATAGCTTGACGGCAGTGACTGCAGAATGATATCAGTTGCCAATTCTTGGCTAACTGGATAATCCAGTTTCCTCAGGTTATCAATGTAACCCATCATTTTACTGACATGAAGACTTACTGGATGATCATTTGGTAGCTTGCAGCTAGTGAGAGATTTAACCAACTGGTATCTGTCCACTCTCACCTGCTCCTGAAATTTCAATTTCAGGCTGCTGATCATCTCTATTGGTGACTCCATGTTCTCATATTGCTTCCGCAAATCTGAGTCCATGGTAGCCAATATCAGACCACGCACATCTACCACATCATCATAATGCTTATTCCAAGCATTATATACTGCATGACTGGCTTTGGATCCGATCCTCTCGGGGAGAGCTTTCTCAAGGACATAGTCCTTTCTCTCATGCCTGAGAACTAGTCTCAGGTTCCGCGACCAAGTCAAGAAATTTGATCCGTTCAGTTTGTCCATCTCAAGGACATACCGGATCGAGAAAGTGTTTTGATTGTTTGTGCTTGTCATAGCTGAAATTCAGAGATAAATAGAGTTTTAGTTATTAAGTTCATAAAAGAGTAATCTTAACAACTTATAAGAAAACTCGCATTGCATTCAAAATTTCTTTGTTTAACCTCATAAGAATACAATGATTCCGAGACCCATGTTCAGCTAAATCCAAAGTGGGCCACTGGCCGTCACCCGGAATTAGCTTTACTTGGTAAGCATACACACAGCTAGTTATAACCAATAACTCTCGGTTGTGAATTGGACCCGAGGCCCAAATTCACCAGATGTCTCAAGGCCCGGGACTCCCGATGGCCCAGTCAAGGAAACCAATCTCTTACAGCCAAATAATCACTAAAATCTGGGACTCCCAATGAAATTAGTGACTATATACTACTTTACTTACGCGAAAACAGACACCTCACACTGTAAGCCATGTCCGTAATCAAATAAGCGTTAAGTAGCTGACAAGATTGGAAAGACATCCAAGCTTGATATTGTTTTTGAGGATTTTTAAGTTTTATTTCCAAAAATAGAAGATTACTATTTTGGAAACTTTCTTATTTTAGAAACTTTCTAAATTTAGTAACTTACTAAAATAGAAATTTCTAATTTAAATATTTTATAAATATTTTGGGTTGGGTCACAAATTATAGGCCCAATTCTTGGCCCAAGACCATAGAATTCCAGCTGGCCCAATAATTTAACATAACCGATCTGGTTTATTAATTCTGGTCCAAGACCAAATTAACTATCAAAACCATCGGTTATTTACTAAACCAGACCAGCTCTAAATTATTTGGTCCAACCAAATCAAACTTAGACCAGCCTTCGGTTTAGGTTAAAATTCAATTTTATGAATTTAAATCCGGTTTAACCAGAAATAAAATTATTTCCAGTAAACCGCGATTTGGGTTAACCGCTTGAACCACCAATTAAATTTGATCGGTTCAGTTAAATCCAAAACCGGGAAGAAACACCTAGTGTTTTAGCCAATTTGATTTAACTTGCGGTTTAAGGCTTTAAACACACAATTAACCGCCAATTAAATGGACCGGTTAAATCGGTGTGGTTTTGGGCAACGAACCGCGAAGCTCGGTTTAACCGATTGACTATTTGCGGGACGTAAAATTTTAATAGGCCAAACAATCGGATCCAAGATCCAACTCGGCCCATTAACGCAATTGTGGGCCATGATCCAACCGAGGCCCAATGATCCAACACAGTGCAACGGTCGCTCACGATCGAAACCGATCGATCATCGCAACCCACGATCATGCACGGCACTCGGCTTACGGCTCACACATCACGCTTGACTCGCACACGACCCCATGATGCCTCACGATCATAAAATCGGTCTCGGCTTTCCATGCGGCATCACGAAGTCAACAAGCGATCGCAACATATTAATAATTCGGCCATCTCAACACTATGGTTTAATTATATAATGGAACAAACGATAGCAACATATTAGCAACGACTTTAACACATGCGATCGCTTGAATTGGCAACGAAATAGCAACGTCATAACATCACTTAGGGTTTCGATCCAATAACAGAATGGAGCCGCTTGTTTTTAAACTTATTCAATTATTAAACATTGGCTTTAACACATGTGATCGCATGAATTCAGCAACGAACAATAACATGGTCATTCAATTATTAAATGATTGCAACACATCAACACGTTTATGGTCTCATACAGCATTAACAAGATCATGCGATAATGACAAAAACCCAAAAAAAAACAGCCGATTATTAAAATTAATACATCGAATTGGATTAATGATTTCTTAATCAATTTTAATTCAAAATTAATTCTAAACCATTAAACATTCATATGATCCAATTTTACAAGAGACCTAATGCCTAGGCTCTGATACCACTGAAGGATTATTGGGTGTTTTCAAGGTTCAATTCCCAAATTACAACCTAACACAAATCCTTAAACAGATCTAGGTTCTTGGTAAACGAATCATAAAACCAACCTGGACATTACCTTTTGCAGCGGAATGATTGTAATGTCGAGATCAGATGAGAGCTGATGAGAATCGGCTCCTCCTCGAGTATCCACACTCTTACAAGCACGGGACGGCTGCTAGACCAAAGATGTGGAAGAATCAGAGAGATGAAGAGAGAGAGAGATGACGCCAAATTAGAAAAAAATCGCTGGAGCTTTTTTCCTTTTAGGGCTTTCTAACTCTCTTATATCTCATTAATGGGCCCAAGTCATTAGACTAATGGCTCATTAATCTTTTGGGCCCAAAATACAAATCAGACAAAAGCCTGTTTTTGTCTGGCCCAAAACTCTGATTCAATACAATAAATGCCACTGCATCTTACCGTATTAATTCCATTTAACTTTCCCGTTAGCTATGGTGTGTGACCCTTTGGGATCATACAATACTGGTAATAAGTCTTAAACTTATAGATCAAGAGCGGACTCTAGCAAGCCATCATGATCACCCAGTATTTATGACTTATGTCTGATCTCGACACTTATCATACTTTCTAGAGATAGTACGGTAGATTTCAGGACATTCCCAACACAAAGTGCATCAGTCCATGTGCGGTCACATGCATGCGAACTCAGGTCTAAGGACTATACTCTATAGTCGTAGTAAGAATCTCTTATGACACAGATATAAATATCCTGAAGAGTTCTTATAATCGGGTCTTGTCCGGTCGTATGTACCCTACATACACCTATGTACTGACTTTGATGCCGTGCATCTATGACACACTAAGACTTTGTCATAAGTCACATACCAATCTAGTCTCACACGGTTGTTGGTGTTCCAATTTCAACAACCTTCGACTAGGGACATGATGATATAAGCCATCTATCAAATATAGGGTCTCATGATCAAGCTAAATGACTTTGATAACTCAAGATCAAGTCACTTACTTCGATGACCTATAAAATGGTTCATATCACTTTGGAACGATTATTTCATCACAGTTAAAATAATCTTGAAATAATAATTTCATTAAACATAAGAAAATGTTTTACAAGAACATATCAATAACTAAATAAAGCCCTCAAACTCCCACTCAAATTTAGATTACATTTCAATGTTTCTAATGCCTACAGCTTCAGTCAGGAACTCGAGCTTAGGCCTTGGGAGTGGCTTTGTCAACGGATCAGCGACGTTATCATCTGTCTGAACTCGGCTGATCTTGACTTCCTTCTATTAATGATGTCACGTATCAAGTGAAATCTTCTTAGAACATGCTTGGATTTCTGGTGTGATCTTGGTTCCTTTGCCTGAGCAATAGCACCTTTGGTGTCGATCGCTGCATATGCGAGATGGGCCAGACTCGGCGGTTTAATGAAGAATGCTGATATTGCAGAAAAGCCCAGATATTTACACAGAAGCCCAAAACGTGTTTTAGACTATATATTAGGGTTTTTAGCCACTTGTTTACGCTACGCTTTTCTTACGCTTTATTTTATTGTCAGAGAGAGTTAGGGGCTGATCCTGATCTCGAAAGAGAGAGGATTTCAAACCCCAGTTCTTTGTTTTATTATATGCTATTTGGTTTTCTATTCAAGATGTTTTCTGTTTCGATGAACATGTCTGAGTAGATTACCTGTTAAGTTTAGGGATTCTCATTAGGGATTTCATGGAATTATAGGTAAATAAATCTGTAGGGATTCATATATGTTAGTTCTTCATCTAGGATTGTTCTTACTGCTTAATCTGAAGTAGCTATCCAGATTTATGATGTTAGGTTGATTGATGCAACGACAGTTGGTTAATTAGCTAGAAAGAACCTAGATGAGCAATTTAATTACTCGCAAAGGAATTTGGTTTAATTAGATTGTGAACATATCAAACTTGGAATTAATGCTGGTTTAATCTGTTAGTAATTGCAAAGTAATTTGGATTGTTGCACTTAGACTTAGAGAATTCTCGCAACGACAGTTGGTTAATTCTAAATCTGTGTTTGAGTTCTAGAACAGTTCCTAATTAGATCCCGCTTGATTGATTGCATGTGTTCCTGATTTCCTGAGAACTTCCTAGACTTAACGCTTCGCTTCCTTGCTCACAAACTCGCTGCTATTTACTTTCTGCTTGCTTTTTAGTTTCTAATCATATTTGCTTTCTCCTAGTTTAATCTTTTCTGTTCTAAATCTATCGTTGACCGAAGTCCCTGTGGATTCGATACCCTAAGTACTACATTGACATCATTGTGCACTTGCAGTTAGTATAGGGATTAATTTTTGACCTATCAAGTTTTTGGCGCCGTTGCCGGGGACTCTTTTGAGTCTTCGATAGACTAGGTTTTTCGTCTTTGTGTTTTGTTACTAATTTTTTTTTTCTTTCTGTTCTTGCGTTTCAGGTACGCCTGTAATCGTCCTGCAACGATCGACACGGTCCTGTGTGTCGATCGTCACATCATCGCGCTTGCATCGATCGACGCTTCTCCTGCATCGATCGACACATATCGTAAGGAAGATATATGATTTATTTAGTTCAAGGATTGACAGCTCGCAGATAGCTGGGCTGAAGAGCAAGGTAGACTCTCTACATAGTCTTGTACTTGGAAAGTATGCGCAAAGAGCTATCAACTGTGTTGGAGGGAATGAATTCTACAATCAGGAATCTGCTTTTCAGAGACCCTTCCAGCAACAGAGTAACTCATTCTCAAGGAACTATGGTGTTTCTTCTTACCAAGCACCGCCTGCACCTACACATAAGAGAAGGTTGGAAGCTATGATGGAGCAGTTTCTTGAGGGAGAACAACAGATCATTGTGTCCTTCAACTCAAAGATAGATGCATTACATGAAGATCTGAACGGGAAGTATGAATCTTTGAGCACACATGTGAAGAAGCTGGATGTCCAAATCCAACAGACATCTCAAGCAATACAAAGGCATAATGAAGCTGGGAAAGCTGAACAGTACAGATCCATCAAAACTGTGACCTTAAGAGATTAGATTGAGTTGCTAGGTGAAGAAGAGAGCATAATCTCGGATTTTCTGGATGAATATTGTCTGTCTGAGATATGCATCGGTCGACACGCAGTTCTGACGGCAATTGCGAGTTCTTACGACGAACGGAAATTGACCATTGTCGACATTGAATGTCGACATCAATTTAATGACGACCGACACCCACTCTGCGTTGGTCGACGCGACAGTCGGGCAGACCCAATTTCGCCCAAATCTGATGTTTTTACTAAGGAAAGGGTCTACAAACCTCCAATACCATTCCTAAAAGTTCCTATAAGGTCTAAACATGAGCAGAGTGTAGTCAAGTGCATGGTAGTGGTGGATAAGGAGATGAATGAAACTCCACCAGCTGAAGCTTCGCGAGTTCATCCTTCTGTGTTGGGATATGCAAAGAAGATGGTCTCCACTGATGGTCATTGATATACCATGGATTTTAGGGTTTTTAACCATGGTATATGTGTTATTTATCGAGTCTTTTACTATGATTTAGAGTCTTTTCAGGTATTTATTAGGTACAAGCACATTTGGAGCATATGTGGTGATTATGGCACTTTCTGGAGCTAATTGGAGTATTTGGCCGAGAGATAGACTTCACTGTCAATATTTCAGAGCTGCAACGATCGACACGCTATTGGCATCGATCGTTGCATATGCGAGATGGGCCAGACTCGGCGGTTTAATGAAGAATGCTGATTTTGTAGAAAAAGCTCAGATATTTACACAGAAGCCCAAAACGTGTTTTAGACTATATATTAGGGTTTTTAGCCACTTGTTTAGGCGACGCTTTTCTTAAATTTTATTTTATTTCAGAGAGCCTTAGGGGCTGATCTTGTTCTCGAAAGAGACTTGATTTCGAACCCCTGTTGATTATTCTGTTTAATGATATTTGGTTTTCTACTTATGATATTTTCTGTCTCGATGAACATGTCTGAGTAATTTACCTGTTAGGTTGAAGGATTCTCATTAGGGATTTCATGGAACTATAGTTTAAATCAATCTGTAGGGATTCATATCTGCTAGTTCTTTGTTTAGGTTGTTCTTAATGCTTAATCTGAAGTAGCTAATCAGAATTATGATGTTAGGCTGATCAATGCAGCGAAAGTTGGTTAATTTAGCTAGAAAGAACCTAGATGAGCAATTAAACTTTTCACAAACGGAAGTTTGGTTTAGGTTAATTGTGAACATATCAAACTTGGAATTTAATGCTGGTTTAATCTGTTAGTTCTCGCAAACGAAAGTTTGGTTTGCTACACTTAGACTTAGAGAATTCTCGCAAAGAAATTTGGTAAATTCTATATCCGTGTTTTGAGTTCTAGAACAGTTTCTGATTAGATCCAGACTGATTGATTGCTTGTGTTCCTGATTTCCTGAGAACTCCTGAAACCTAACGCTTCGCCTCCTTGCTCACAAACCACTCCTGCTACTGATTTACTTTTCTGCTCTGCTTTTAGTTTAATCACCTTTGCTTTCTCCTAGTTTAATCACTTCTGTTCTTACCTATCGTTGACCGAAGTCCCTGTGGATTCGATACCCTAAGTACTACAACTACATCACTGTGCACTTGCAGTTAGAATAGGGTTAAAACTAGACCTATCAAGTTTTTGGCGCCGTTGCCGGGGACTCTTTTGAGTCTCCGATAGATTTGAACTTAGGGTTTAGACTAGGATTTTCGTTTTTTGTTTTTTATCACTAATTTTTTTTTGTTTCTTGCGTTTCAGGTACGCCTGTAATCGCCCTGCATCGATCGACACTGTCCTGTGTGTCGATCGTTGCATTCTCGAGCTTGAATCGATCGACGCTACTCTGCATCAATCGACACAGTGCGAAAGAATGATGGGAATGATGGAACGGATGTTGGAAAATTAGCAGAATAACTCGTTCTGCAGAGGCTATGGTTCCAATTCATTCACCAGAGACTATGAATCTCCATCATATCAGCATGTTCCTCCTCACAATACACAGTCTAATAAGCTGATGAGCATGATGGAGCAGTTACTGGAAAGACAGGAAGAGGAGAGGAACTACATAAATGGTTCTGGGTTTCAAGGAAACAGGTATGGAAATCAGCAAGGTAATTCCTATCAAAGGACTTATGGATCACCCTCCTATCAGGCATCTCCTGCTGTTAATGCTTGTAAGAGCAAGATGGAATCCATGATGGAGCAGTTCCTAGAGGATCAGGCTAAGACCGCTTCAAACTTCGACAGGAAGCTGGAAGCTATACATGAAAATCTGAATGGGAAGTTTGAATACTTGAGCACACATTTGAAGAAGCTAGATGTCCAAGTTCAACAAACAGCTGGAGCAATACAAAGGCATAATGAAGCTAGGAAAGCTGAACAGTACAAATCCATCAAAGCTGTGACCTTAGGGGATGAGATTGAGTTTCTAGGTGAAGAAGATATCATAATCTCGGATTTTCTGGATGAATATTGTCTGTCTGAGACATGCATCGATCGACACCCTCTTAGTGTCGATCGACACGCCGTTCTGATGGCAATTTCGAGTTCTTACGACAAACAGAATCGCCTTGCATAGATCGACACACATCATGCAACGATCGACACAAAACGCAGACATGACCAGAAACCTGCAACAGTACCAGAATGAGTCTATAAGCCCCATGTGCCATATCCTAAGGTTCCTAAACCTTCCAAACAAGAGCTAGAAGTGGCTAACTGCATGAAAGTGATAGATAAGAAGGTGAATAAAACACCACCAGTTGAAACTTCGCGAGCTCATGCAAAGAAGATGATCTCCACTGATGGTCATCTAAAAGAAGGATTGGTGGAACTACAGTATCTGATAGTGGAAAGAAGAAGATGGCGGTTCCTCTTGAACCTGCTCTAACATCTTCAGTACCTGCAACTGCTCATAAGCAGAAAGCTCCAGACATCAGATATACATCAAAGGTAAGGTACAAATCAACTAAGCTTAAACCTTCTGATCACATTGTTTTGAATGCAGGAAAACGCAGTAGACCGCCCAAGTTTCACTCCCGCCCTGATTCTGATTACTCTTTCCTTGGAAAACCTCATGATCTGAAAGACTATACGCCTCCTTGGATGAAGAGATACTCACAGAGACATTCAAAGTCTCTGTTGAAACCGCCATGAATCAAATCTCTTCCAATAGTCAAGCTAATGACTAAAAACAAGCGCTGAGTGGGAGGCAACCCACTAGTAGGTTCGTTTTTGTTTTTCAATTTTCGTTTTGGTTTTGGTATTTTTAATTTTTCTGTTTAAGTGTGTTCAGAGGCGAGAGAAACAGGAATAATCACTTTGCATCGATCGACACACCTAGTGCATCGGTCGATGCAGTCACGATTTGTGGTTTACCGATTCAATTGCGGTTCAGACACCGGTTATCTCAATAACCGCGAGCATATTCGCCTTGCATCGATCGACACCCTTGTGGCATCGATCGACACAGGGCGACGACAGGTAAGTAATCTGCAACTTTTCGGTTTGTTCTTCAATTTGATTATTCTTTCACCGAGCTCATGCTTTGATTACACTGGGGACAGTGTAGTTTAAGTGTGGGGGAGGAAGCTACTGACGCACGCTTTTGTTTTCTTAGTTTTTCAAAATTTGTTTTATTGAGTCAAAATTTGTATGAAACTATGATTTTTCGAGGAAACTTTTCGCTTGAACAGGAACTAAGTGACCATTGGACAGACTTGCAGAGCCTCTATGACTATTAGAAAACCACATCACAGATCAACCTACTGGGAACACCCACATCACTTCAGGTATCAGAGGATCCTTTTACTGACTTCAACTTTAATACTGACTTAGATTTCTCACCTAAGGGCTTGGTATACTTTGTGTCGGATTCCCTTGTTAGTTCTGACACAGTCTGTAAACCTGTCCTATTTAGTTCCCTTCTCCCCTTCCATAAAAAAAAAAGATAATAAACTGAGGATGAGTTAGTAACTCCGAAGTGGTCACGGGAGTGGTAGAGACCCCTATTATCTCATGTGCGATCCATGGAATGTGTCCAAAGTACACCCCTTAACGGGAAGAACACTGATAAAAAAACAAATGATACCCAGTGGGGAAAAATCAGTTGTTAAGGAAGGGAAAGAGAAGAAATGGACTAGAGAAAGATAGTATGGTGGTCTAGAGCTGATAAGGTAAGAATCCATGAGCCTTTGATCGATACTCCTTAGGTGAGACCGCACTTAAATACTTGCAGAAGTCAGTAGGGTGAATTTGAATGCTTGAATGTGATTGTGGAGTTTACTTAGGACAGTTGCTAAGTGTGGGGAAAGTACATGTTGGTCTTGAGTTCCGTAGTAAAGTTTTCAGTGGCTTACTAAGTGAATGTGATTGTGAAAGTTCCTAGGACGAAATGAGTTTCTGTGTTTTCAAACTTATTTTCTTATGCTTTGGTTCTTTACTTGCTTGAGGACAAGCAAGAGCTAAGTGTGGGGGAGTTGATATACCATGGATTTTAGGGTTTTTAACCATGGTATATGTGTTATTTATCGAGTCTTTTACTATGATTTAGAGTCTTTTCAGGTATTTATTAGGTACAAGCACATTTGGAGCATATGTGGTGATTATGGCACTTTCTGGAGCTAATTGGAGTATTTGGCCGAGAGATAGACTTTACTGTCAATATTTCAGAGTTGCAACGATCGACACGCTATTGGCATCGATCGTTGCATATGCGAGATGGGCCAGACTCGGCGGTTTAATGAAGAATGCTGATTTTGCAAAAAAAAGCCCAGATATTTACACAGAAGCCCAAAACGTGTTTTAGACTATATATTAGAGTTTTTAGCCACTTGTTTAGGCGACGCTTTTCTTAAGTTTTATTTTATTTCAGAGAGCCTTAGGGGCTGATCTTGTTCTCGAAAGAGACTTGATTTCGAACCCCTGTTGATTATTCTGTTTAATGATATTTGGTTTTCTACTTATGATATTTTCTGTCTCGATGAACATGTATGAGTAGTTTACCTGTTAGGTTGAAGGATTCTCATTAGGGATTTCATGGAACTATAGTTTAAATCAATCTGTAGGTATTCATATCTGCTAGTTCTTTGTTTAGGTTGTTCTTAATGCTTAATCTGAAGTAGCTAATCAGAATTATGATGTTAGGCTGATTAATGCAGCGAAAGTTGGTTAATTTAGCTAGAAAGAACCTAGATGAGCAATTAAACTTTTCGCAAACGGAAGTTTGGTTTAGGTTAATTGTGAACATATCAAACTTGGAATTTAATGCTGGTTTAATCTGTTAGTTCTCGCAAACGAAAGTTTGGTTTGCTACACTTAGACTTAGAGAATTCTCGCAAAGAAATTTGGTAAATTCTATATCCGTGTTTTGAGTTCTAGAACAGTTTCTGATTAGATCCAGACTGATTGATTGCTTGTGTTCTTGATTTCCTGAGAACTCCTGAAACCTAACGCTTCGCCTCCTTGCTCACAAACCACTCCTGCTACTGATTTACTTTTCTGCTCTGCTTTTAGTTTAATCACCTTTGCTTTCTCCTAGTTTAATCACTTCTGTTCTTACCTATCGTTGACCGGAGTCCCTGTGGATTCGATACCCTAAGTACTACAACTACATCACTGTGCACTTGCAGTTAGAATAGGGTTAAAACTAGACCTATCAGTCATTTAAAAGATGAAGTTCAGATTGGTGGACCTACAGTATCTGATAGTGGAGAGAAGAAGATGGCGGTTCCTCTTGAACCTGCTCTAACATCTTCAAAGCCTGCAACTGCTCCTAAGCAGAAAGCTCAAAACATCAGATCTGCACCAAAGGTAAGGTATAAATCACCTAAGTTTAAACCTCCTGACCACATTGTTTTGAATGCAGGAAAACGCAGTATCCCACCCAAGCTTCGCTCCCGCTCCGGTTCTGTCTACTCTTTCCTTGGGAAACCTCATGATCCGACAGCATACACACCTCCTTGGATGAAGAGATATTCACAGAGACACTCAAAGTATTTGTTGAAACCGCCATGAATCAAACCTATATCCCATAGTCAAGCTGCTGACTTTAAACAAGCGCTGAGTGGGAGGCAACCCACTGTTAGGTTCGTTTTTATTTTCATTTTTCGTTTTG
The DNA here is from genome assembly GCA_030180135.1 of Orychophragmus violaceus. Taxonomy (NCBI): domain Eukaryota; kingdom Viridiplantae; phylum Streptophyta; class Magnoliopsida; order Brassicales; family Brassicaceae; genus Orychophragmus; species Orychophragmus violaceus. The sequence goes on along the minus strand of CM058230.1, from coordinate 28,000,336 downwards.
ATTTTGGTGTTTTGATTTTTCTGTTTAAGTGTGTTCAGAGGCGTGAGAAACAGGCAGAATCGCTTTGCATCGATCGACACACCTAGTGCATCGGTCGATGCAGTTGCGATTTACGGTTTACCGATTCAATTGCTGTCCAGACATTGGTTATTCACATAACCGCGAGCAAAATTCGCCTTGCATCGATCGACACCCTTGTGGCATCGATCGACACAGGGCGACGACAGGTACGTGTTCTGCAACTTTTCGGATTGTTTCGATTTGATTATTTATTCTCACCAACCCTAAGCTTGACACTACTGGGGACAGTGTGTTTTAAGTGTGGGGGAGGAGCTACTGACGCACGCTTTTGTTTTCTTAAGAGTCAGTCCAATTTTCAAAAATTTGATTTATCGAGTCAAAATCAGTTTAAGTAGGAAACAATGATTTTTTGAGAAGATTAACAGCACTTGCAGGAACTTAAGTAACCATTGGGATGAAGTTGCAGATCAATCTTTGACTATTAGAAAACCCAGACACGGATCAACCTACTGAGGACACCCACATCACTTCAGGTATCAGAAGATCCTTTTACTGACTTCAAACTTAATACTGGCTTAGATTTCTCACCTAAGGGCTTGGTATACTTTGTGTCGGATTCCCTTGTTAGTTCTGACACAGCATGTAAACCTGTCCTATTTAGTTCCCTTCTCCCCTTCCATAAAAAAAAAATATATATATATATAATAAACTGAGGATGAGTTAGTAACTCCGAAGTAGTCATGGGAGTGGTAGCTACAACTTTCATATCCTGTGCATCCATGGAATGTGTCCAAAGTACACCCCTTAACGGGAAGAGCACTGATAAAAAAAATAAAATGATATCCAATGGGGAAAAATCAGTTGTTAAGGAAGGGAAAAGAGAAGAAAGGGACCAGAGAAAGATAGTATGGTGGTCTAGAGCTGGCAAGGTAAGAGTCTATGTGCCTTTGATCGATATTCCTTAGGTGAGACCGCACTTAAATACTTGCATAAGTCAGTAGGGTGAATTTGAATGCGTGAATGTGATTGTGGAGTTTACTTAGGACAGTTGCTAAGTGTGGGGGAAGTACATGTTGGTCTTGATATCTGCAGGTGAAATCTTTCAAGTGGATTACTAAGGGGAATCTGAGTGTTGTTGCTTCTAAGATGAAAAGAATTTCTGAAAGTTTTCAAACCTCTTCACCATGTTTTGGTTCTTTACTTGCTTGAGGGTAAGCAAGAGCTAAGTGTGGGGGAGTTGATATACCATGGATTTTAGGGCTTTTAACCATGGTATATATCTTATTTATCGAGTCCTTTACTATGTTTTAGAGTCTTTTCAGGTATTTATTAGGTACAAGCACATTTGGAGAAGATTTGGTGATTATGGCACTTTCTGGAGCTTTTTGGAGTGTTTGGCCGAGAGATAGAGTTCTTTGTGGACATTTGAGGAATGCATCGATCGACACACCTTTGGTGTCGATCGTTGCATATGCGAGATGGGCCAGACTCGGCGGTTTAATGAAGAATGATGATATTGCAGAAAAGCCCAGATATTTACACAGAAGCCCAAAACGTGTTTTAGACTATATATTAGGGTTTTTAGCCACTTGTTTACGCTACGCTTTTCTTACGCTTTATTTTATTGTCAGAGAGAGTTAGGGGCTGATCCTGATCTCGAAAGAGAGAGGATTTCGAACCCCAGTTCTTTGTTTTATTATATGCTATTTGGTTTTCTATTCAAGATGTTTTCTGTTTCGATGAACATGTCTGAGTAGATTACCTGTTAAGTTTAGGGATTCTCATTAGGGATTTCATGGAATTATAGGTTAATAAATCTGTAGGGATTCATATCTGTTAGTTCTTCATCTAGGATTATTCTTACTGCTTAATCTGAAGTAGCTACCCAGATTTATGATGTTAGGTTGATTGATGTAACGACAGTTGGTTAATTAGCTAGAAAGAACCTAGATGAGCAATTTAATTACTCGCAAAGGAATTTGGTTTAATTAGATTGTGAACATATCGAACTTGGAATTAATGCTGGTTTAATATGTTAGTAATTGCAAAGGAATTTGGATTGCTGCACTTAGACTTAGAGAATTCTCGCAACGACAGTTGGTTAATTCTAAATCTGTGTTTGAGTTCTAGAACAGTTCCTAATTAGATCCCGCTTGATTGATTGCATGTGTTCCTGATTTCCTTAGAACTCCCTAGACTTAACGCTTCGCTTCCTTGCTCACAAACTCGCTGCTATTTACTTTCTGCTTGCTTTTTAGTTTCTAATCATATTTGCTTTCTCCTAGTTTAATCTTTTCTGTTCTAAATCTATCGTTGACCGGAGTCCCTGTGGATTCGATACCCTAAGTACTACATTGACATCACTTTGCACTTGCAGTTAGTATAGGGATTAATTCTTGACCTATCATATACCCGTCTTAAAGAAGCGTTGGACTTCTTCAATCAGCTCCTCCTTTATTTGGTGTCAGTTTGATTGGTGGAAGCAAGCTGAGAATCCATCCGGACCCGGCGCCTTGTCCTTGTTTATTGAAAATAAAGCCTTTTTATCTCCAAAGGTGTTGGGGTAGCTGTGAGAATTGTGTTGATGTCCTCTATGATCACCTTCTGAATAGCATTGTTACCACTTTTGAAGGGTCGCTCTTCTCTGATGTAAATAGTTTCTCAAAGTATTTGGAAAATATTCAGTGATTTGGTCATCCTCAAAATATGCATTCCCAACATCATCATCCTTGATCATTGAAAGTCGGTTAACTATTCTCCTTTCTCTCGTTACTACAAATAAGAAGCTTGTATTTTGATCGCCTAAGGCAAGCCAGCTCTGCCTGCTTCTTTGCCTCCAGATGGCTTCTTCTGCCTTGTAAGCTTCACTTAAGGCCGAGTTCAAGTCTCTGATTCTCTGCTCCTCAGTAGAAGCATTTGACATTACTGAATCTAGCTCCTTTTTTAATTTGTCTATTTTTCTGCAATTCATGTGCTTTATTTTATTCCATTTTACTATGGTAGCTCTGCATCTGCTTGTTTTGTCTGCCATTGAACCTTTTCCATCACCTGTCCATCCCTTCTTTATCAGCTTGACTACCTCTATGTTAGTTCTCAGGTTTCTGTCATATCGAAATAGGCGACCTTTCTTCTTCCGCCTTGGTGAAAAGTAGGTCATTATTGGCCTATGGTCTAATCCCGTGAACTTCAAATACTCGTTTCTTGCTTCAGGGTAAGTATCTGATTATTCGCTATTCGCCATCGCTCGATCAAGTCTGCAATATACTAGATGGCCGCCTCTCTTGCCTCTCCATGAAAGCAGATTTCATGAATATTTTAAGTCAAATAAATCGCACTCCGACATGAATGTTCTGAAGTCTGAGGAACCTTATGGTCTCGCTAATACAATGAATATTTGAAGTCAAATAAATCGCATTTCGACATGAATATCTTGAATTCTGAGAAGGAGCCTTCTGGTCTGGCTAATCCTCCTTGTTTTACCCTCTCATTGGTTATCTCAATAAAGTCACTAGTGAGATACCATGCTCCTTCTCTTGATCGAGATAAATCGCTTAGTCTCTGCCAAACTTCCTTCCTCTTGTCTCTTTCCTGTGATGAGGGCATCAAGCCATCATCAACCAAGATGCATAGAGGAGAGATCAACCAGCCGGTCCATGCCATTTGAGATAAGCAACCAGGAGCTCAACCACTCAGCGATGGATATTCCACTCATGCCAACCAACTCAGCATCAATGACTTGTATCAAACAACCTTTCTTGAAGTCATTGGTAAAGCCAGAACAGCCTTGGTTCATGTTAGATCACAAGTCATTCAAATTGCCAATCTGGAGCCATTTAAGGAAACTATGAAGACCACTTGGTTTATCACCTCTCAAACCAATACTTGGAGACCAGGAGATATTTACTACAAACTAAAGAAGCTAAAAGACATCCTAATTCCATAAAGAATGCACATAACCACTTGGAGAATCAAATGGACTGACTTGCCTATTTTGGAGCCTAAAGGAATCAATAACCAACAGCTACTTTCTGATCTGTTTCTACACAATCTCAAGTCACATTCACTTCATCTGGAAATTCCAATACATCATTCTTACTTGCCTAAACCACCAAGACTCAAGAGTTTCCTAAAGAGACCGAGAATCCCATTAAACCAGCCCCAACGACTAGTTTTCATTAAGTTTTGATTTCTTTCTTTGTTCTGTCATATGGCTGTTGTGTATAGCTTATTTAAGCTTAATCTGGCCCATTTTAACAATTAACCTTTCACTCAATCAAAAGTATTATTCAGTTTCTTCAAAGAGTGTCTTTGTTAAGTGTTTATTCCTTCTCTTGAATAAGTGTGCGATTCACATATTAAATTGAAAACCTTGGATTAACTTGTTTGTATGATTCAATTAAGTTTTCTTAACCACATGTTGAGAGAGTCAATCATCCCATCGAACAAGTGAGTTGTTCATCCACGCCTTCCATCAATCAGATTCATCAGAGAGAGCTATACAACCAGTTGATCAATCTCCATCACCTATATGTGCCTGCATCATCTGGTATCAGAGCCGAAAGGTTCCAAATCAGGTGTATTATATCCCTTTACCTTTTGTTTTTCATTGAATTTGATCCCTAGATTATTCAATCAGTTTCTGTTTCAGTGCATCTTAATTCAAAAACACATAAAAATTGTTTTTGCTTTGCATCTAGTTCATTCTGATTTGCATTTAGATTATTCATTGTTTTGTTATTGCATCTATAAACTGAAAAGCTTATAAAAATCCATATGTTTATTTCGATTTAGTCATTTAGCAGTCTGTTCATTGCATTACTTATTGAAAAAGCCATAAAAATTGTATGTTTTTGTTAAGTTCATATCATTCTGTTTTTGTTTGCATCTTAAATCAAAAAGCCTTATAAAAGAGTCTATGTTTTGTGTTCTATTGTTTCAGTTCATTACATGCATTCATATTTCGTTTTCAAACTCAAAACCAAAAAGAAAAATTGTCAAAGTCCTTTTGTTTCTGTCGATTTGTTCATAGGTGTTCTTGTTTTTGTTTTATAAAAGCGGAAAAGCTCAAAGCAAAGAGAAAAATTTTTCAATTCTTTGATCCGATTTTCGTAAACCAAAAGCCAAGAAATCTGTTAATTTTCTTATTGTCTTCTTTGAATTTTTGAAAGTTTTTGACCAAGGCTCCATCTGATTTTCAAAGAAAATTTTGTTTCCTATTTCACAACCAGCAAATCGTGTGTGCCAAGCCAAGAAAGGAAACCATATATTTTCAAAACCAAACCAGCCGCCTATTTAACTTTTCAAAAAGTTTTGAATCCCCAAACTGGTTTTCAGTCCCTAAAAACTATCTTAAACCGTGCGTGATTGATTTAAAACCAAGGAGGAATTTTAAGTGATTTCTTAAACTGTGACCCAAGTTTAAACCCAAACAAACTTTTTTTTCATCTTAACCGGATTTCTGAATTTGGTTTCAAAGTTTCTGATTCTTAAACCATGTGTGTGAACTTGTTGTGTTGATTGAAGCTTTACACATACTTGTTTTATACTCAATTTTCAGGGAAAAAAATAGAACCGAATTCATACATTTTGTTTGTTATATTTCAGGAACTAAAACATGGAAGATGAGGATGGAGCAAGTGTCTACACTACCTCAGAAGTTGATTGGGCTGATGAAGATCACTCATGGAATGGAGAAGAGTTCTCTGAAGCATTTTGGACAAAAGGAGCAGCATCAGAAGCTAGCTTTGATGCAGATGCTGAACATGATCAGGAAGGATCTAAGCTTGAAGAAAAGCACATGGAGAGGACTATTATAGCACATGCTATGAAGAGGATCCTAATGGTGGAGAACCTGAACAAGAACCTCCAGGCCCTTACCAAGACGAGGTACAATGTGAGTCAAGGCAGCAGGAAGCATGGGAGGATCAATCTGACCTTGAGGATCCTTATGGAGCAGAACTAGACTGCCAAGAAGAAGAAGAAGAAGAGCAACAAGAGTTTGACTCGTGGGATGGAGAAGCTCAATCTGAAGCTAACTCTGAAGAAGAATCATAGAGAGGCTGTGAAGAGGAGTCATGGGAAGAAGAAGCTGACCCAATAGCTGATAGCCAAGAAGGACCATGCTGTGAAGAAGCTGATTCCCAATGATGTTTAAGTAAAGCTGAGACGGAAACAAGAGAAGAGCCCATTGAAGAAGCATGGGAGAGCAACTATCATTCTGAAATCAGTGAAAGAGAAGAATACCAAGGTGATATTTGTCAAGAATAACTATATAACCTATGTTTTTCAGGTCGTGTGCAAGGATCATAAGCTTATCTAAGATGAGAAAGAGATATGGATGAATGGTTTCAAGCAAATCAAGTTCCAGAAGAATAAAAGACAATCATTGCTGAAGAAACTCTAATTGAAGAATCCTATCTAGAGTGGGATAAAGATGTCTACCTCAGACTTGAACTTGAGCTACCAGACCACACTTGGGAAGAGATGAAGCAGCTACTGCATAAGGAGTTTGTAGAAGAGATATTCACAGAACCATACTACTCAAGGTGCCAAATTCCTAAAGAGACAAGAAGATGGATCATGGCAACACCTCCCAAGAAGAGTACTTGTTCTAAACCCAGAAAGATGACTCCCAACAAGCAATTAAAGGCTGCCAAAGATAAACCAGATGCGCCAAGACAGCAGAAGACGCAAGATGTCAAGGTTAGGAAGCCACATTTAGCCACTCCTAAGAAGCAGGAGCAGAGCAAAGAAGGACCACGGCTTGAAGAATCTATTGGAGGTAGTTCCAACCTCTTGCACCTTCAACTAGACACTCCAAGAACATGTAAGTCTACTAACTCTAAGAGACTTAAAGATCATACATGCTATAGATGTCATAAGAGAGGACATTTTGCTACAACATGTCCATCTAAACAATTGTTGAAAGAAACATCACTAGGACATAAAATTGAATTAGCTAAGACCAGTGATAGTTTAGCTCATTCTGATTTGTTATGACCCAATTCTAGTGTCAGGCATTTTTTTATGTCAAGCGGATTTGATACAGTGAAAGAAGAACTTAGTAGGAAAGAGCATGAGCAAACCAAAAGTCAGTAGGGAAGATCAAAGACCAGAGCAACATGTTTTGGTAATCATAAAAGAAGATGACCAGGTCCAAACCCTCATAAAACGCCCTGAAACTGACAATGTAAGTACAAGCATCATACAATCTGTTTTTATAACTCCAAGAACAGATATAATGCACTTGCTCTTCCCAATGAGCATTTCTATAGATATAAAGAACAAGGGAGAAAAGAATGTGAAGAAAAGCCCATAAACAGCCCTTACACTAAGTGATCAGACTGATCAAGGCAGTACAGAAAAGGAGAACCACAAGGAGAAACCCCATGCCAATGCAAGGACACAACATCTATTAACAAGGTAAGTCTTACTTTGATACATTTCATTTCCAATGATTCAACAGCTGTGTTAAAAAACTTGTTAAGCTTGAAAAAACATGAGATATCATTAGCACAGAAAATTAACTCTAAGGAGAAGGATTCAAGTTGTTTATTATGTGATAAAGAGCCCGTAATGCATTTGTCTCTTTGCCAAAGTGTTGAAAATATTTCAGGTCATAAGGAGAGCAGGAGCATAGACAAAGGAGACACCATACTGATAGGTGTATAGTTTTATCCCTATTCTACTGCAAGTGCACAGTTAATGCAATCGTAGTATATAAGGTATCGAATCCCACAAGGACTCTCAGTCGCACAATAGATTATTAGTAGTTCAGATTTAATTAAGCGAAGCAGGTATGAAAACAGTAAACGAAACAGCAAAGTAAATCAAGTGAGTTTGTAAGCAAGAGAGCGAAGCGTTAGGTTTCAGGAGTTCTCAGGAAATCAGGTACGCAAGCAATCAATCTATCTAGATCTAATCAATAAGTGTTCTAGAACTCAAACACGGATATAGAATTAACCGAATTCCTTTGCGATAATTCTCTAAGTCTAAGTGCAGCAAACCAAACTTTCGTTTGCGAGAACTAACAGATTAAACCAGCTTTAATTCCAAGTTTGATATGTTCACAATTATCCTAAACCAAACTTTCGTTTGCGAACAGTTTAATTGCTTATCTAGGTTCTTTCTAGTTAAATTAACCAACTTCCGCTGAATTAATCAACTTAACATCATAATTCTGATTAGCTACTTCAGATTAAGCATTAAGAGCAACTTAAATAAAGAACTAGCAGATATGAATCTCTACAGATTAATTAAACTATAATTCTCTGAAATCCTTAATGAGAATCCTTCAACCTAACAGGTAAACTACTCAGACATATTCATCGAGACAGAAAATATCATAAGTAGAAAACCAAATATCATATAATCAAATAGGAACTAGGGTTCAAAATCAAGTCTCTTTCGAGATCAGGATCAGCCCCTCAACTCTCTCTGAGTAAAACTTAACGTAAGAAAAGCTTAGCCTAACAAGTGGCTGTAAAACCTAATTATAATCATAAAACACGTTTTGGGGCTTCTTTGTAAATATCAGGAACTTCTGGGCAAACTGCAATTTTATTATTCTTCATTAGACCGTCGTTTGGCCCATCTCGCTGGTGCAACGATCGATGCCACAAGTGTGTCGATCGTTGCGTCTCTGAAATCTTGACAGTTAAGTCTATCTCTCGGCCAAATACTCCAATTAGCTCCAGAAAGTGCCATAATCATCAAATATGCTCCAAACGTGCTTGTACCTAATAAACACCTGAAAAGACTCTAAAACATAGTAAAAGACTCGATAAATGACACATATACCATGGTTAAAAACCCTAAAATCTATGGTATATCAACTCCCCTACACTTAGCTCTTGCTTGTCCTCAAGCAAAACAAAGAACTAAATGTAGTTAAGAGGTTTGAAAACTTTCAGAAACTCTTTTCGTCATAGAAGCAACAATACTCAGATTCCCCTTAGTAAACCACTGCAAGAATCAATCACAGGATATCAAGACCAACATGTACTTCCCCCACACTTAGCAACTGTCCTAAGTAAACTCCACAATCACATTCAAGCATTCAAATTCTCCCTACTTACTTCTGCAAGTATTTAAGTGCGGTCTCACCTAAGGAGTATCGATCAAAGGGCACATGGATTCTTACCTTATCATCTCTAGACCACCATACTATCTTTCTCTAGTCCCTTTCTTCTCTTTCCCTTCCTTAACAACTGATTTTTTCCCACTGGGTATCATTTTATTTTTTTTATCAGTGTTCTTCCCGTTATGGGGTGTACTTTGGACACATTCCATGGATAGCACATGAGATAATAGGGGTCTCTACCACTCCTGTGACCACTTCGGAGTTACTAACTCATCCTCAGTTTATTATCTTTTTTTTTTTACTTTTTAGAAGGGGAGAAGGGAACTAAATAGGATAGGTTGACAGGCTGTGTCAGAACTAACAGGGAATCCGACACAAAGTATACCAAGCCCTTAGGTGAGAAATCTAAGTCAGTATTAAGTTGAAGTCAGTAAAAGGATCCTCTGATACCTGAAGTGATGTGGGTGTTCCCAGTAGGTTGATCTGTGATGGATTTTTCTAATAGTCGTAGATAGATCCTGCAACTTCATCCCAAATGGTTACTTAAGTTCCTGTAAGTGCTATAAATCTTCTCAAAAGTTCACTGTTTCTTACTTTAACAATTTTGACTCAATAAAACAAAAAAAATTGAAAAATGGACTGACTCTTAAGAAAACAGAAAGATATAAGTCAGTAGTACCTCCCCCACACTTAAGACACACTGTCCCCAGTAGTGTCAAGCGAAGGATTCGTAAAAACAAAAAAAAAATTAATGGATGTTTGAGTTCTGTCGTATTTTACCTCTGTCGCTCAAGCACCGATCGTTGCACTAAGTGCATCGATCGTTGCTATGCGATTTTTCGTTGAGTGTCGATCGTTGCTCATTGTAGCAATGATCGTCGCAATGCGTGTATCAGATCAGTCAGCAAGTTAGCAGGTCAGTCCGTTGGAATCTATCAAATTTCGAATCCTGCAAGCTGGAAAACACTGGAAACAGAGTAAAATCGAAGCAAATAATGTAGCATATCAAACATAACATCCAAAAACAAAAGCATCCTAAGAATCAGACAGAAAAAGTGCAAAGAAAAATAAGAAAAGGATAAAAAGTACAGAACCGAAAGTCTAAAAATGGAGATCACTCTCACTCGCTAATATCATCTATCCCACCATATCGCTCATCGTCATCGGCTGGCTCAGCTATGCGATCAGTACCGCTCAAAGAAGTAGGAGTCGGGGATCGTCGTCTGCGTCGAGAAGGTCCTGGGACGGGCTGGTGAACCTGTGGCTGTCTCCTGCAAGTGCAGCCTCGCATCCACTCCCAGATGGTCTTCCATATCCCATCACTACGCTCTCTCCACTCAGCCTCAGACATACTACCGTAGGGAACTGTCATCTCAGGTTAAGGGCCCAAAGCAGCAGCAGGCGCAGGTGCAGAGGAGGACGAAGCTCTCGTAGAAGGCTCTCCCAGCGGATGAGCCATAGTAGGCACTGCGCGTCGATCTCTGGCAGGAGGGCGGAAACTCAAGGCATCAATGGTATCAATCTGAGTCAACCTAGCAGCAGGAAGATCAATACCATACTGTGTATCCTCAGGGTCGTAATAAACCCACACTCGCCCCTCCTTCAGCCACGTAGCACTCTGCAAGTGACTGAGATCCAGGAACTCTCTCTCAGTGATGCACTCTGTGCTCCCCATAGGTATCATGCAGTGTCTGAATATAGGAGTAAGAAGACTCCCTACTGTCTCCTTGCGCACGCCGTCATAAGGCTTCTTCTGCAGCTCACAAAGATGATGGGCAAATAAAGCTCCCAGGTTGACTTTCTTAGCTGGGTTTCTCACATCGGTACCCCTGAACTGCTCTGTAAGTCCTCTGAACAGTATCTCCAACTCATTCTTGCGCATCTTGTTTGCCTCATGCTTGCACAACAGTGTGCGTCCCAAGATACGCAGGACATACCTGAGAGCCGGATGCCTGACCTGAATCACTGGTGTAATCCGTGAGTGATACCGTCCACCACCAATGTACCGCCAAAACTGCGCAGCCTCTGCTGGTTCCCATGGAAGAGACAAATCTGTGCGTGGCTGCTCAATGCTAAACCCATATATCTTACAGATATCAAGAAGGGGCACTCGATATATGGCGCCTAGGCACATGAAGGTAAAAGTGCCTCCTTGAGCATTCCTGCTCTCCGGGTTCGGGTATACAACCCTGCATGTGGCAAGCAACTGTCTCACCAGCTCCGGGTATAGATCGTAAGGCTTCATCGGCATTGTCCCCAGACCAATACCTCTGCACAGCTCCATAACCTGTCTGTCTATGCCGAGACCATGACAGGTCAAGTAATCAGCAAACTTGGTTGGCGCTATCTCCATGCCACACCAACCGTTATACAGCAGTGTATCGTACTCGTCCCAGTACTCGTGCAGCGGCCTCTCTGTGAAATCAGTCGTAGTGAGCATCCTCTTGATACCCTTGCCCCAGTTGCGATCAGACTGAATCTGAGTCTTATCTGCTCTTGGCCATGGTGGCCAAATGGTCGCATGAACCAACTGATATGGCTCTGGAGGATCAGAATCCCTGTGTAGCCACTCTGGTGGCGGAATGTACTGCCGTGAGGCGCTTGCGGCTGTTGCTCTGCGCTTGCGGGGTTGATCCTCAGTTTCCATCTGCAAAACAGAAAATTAAGCAAATTAGTCACGGCAGACTCTCTGTGAAATCGTCGTGCAACGACCGTTGCACTAAGGCAGCGATCGTTGCAAGGCGATTTCGTATACTCAAACATTTCCCCAGAATCGTCGAGCAACGACCGTTGCACTAGTGCAACGATCGGTGCAAGGCGATTCTGGCCGCAATCAACAGTCAATAAAATCGTTCCAAAATCGTAAAATCAATCGCAAAATCGACAACCATTCATCACTAAACAACCTAAAGCATAATCATCTTAACATGCATTCATCAATTTTGATCAAAATCACCCAATTTCTAAAACCCTAAAAGTGGAATCCGAAAATTATCAATAGAAGTACATTACCTTGATTCCGTGAGAAATGGGTAGGAGAAATAGATTTGGGGAGTAAAAATAAGTGAAATAGCACTTTGAATCAAAGAAATCGATGAAGAAACGGTGATTTTAGGTTTTGGCTCTCGGTGTTATCGGCGGCGAGAAATGGAGAAGAAAAAGGAGAAGAAGGGTTTAAGGTAACTTACCTTGGTCGTGGGTGCAACGATCGTTGCATAACAGCAACGATCGATGCTGGTTGAACCAGATCGGTTCCGGTTTAGCGCGACATACCTTAATTTTTTATTTAAACCAATTGCAACGACCGTTGCACAAGTGAGCAACGATCGTCACACATCTCCAGACTTTGTGCTCTGTATCTAAAACTAGCAAAAACAAATAAAAACGTGAAATCCTAAGAAGAAAAAAACACCAAAAATAAAAGGGAAAAACAAATAAACCTAGCAGTGGGTTGCCTCCCACTCAGCGCTTGTTTTAAGTCATTAGCTTGACTTTTGGAAAGAGGTCAGAATCATGGAGGTTTCAACAGAGACTTTGAGTGTCTCTGTGAATGTCTTATCATCCATGGTGGTGTGTAAGCAGTAGCAGCATGATGTCGTCCAAGGAACGTAGGAAGGAATGTAGGGTGGGATCGACACTTGGGTGGCTTAAAACTTTTTCCCGCATTCCGAACAGTCGAGTCAGGAGGTTTAAGCTTAGTGGATTTATGCTTTACCTTTGGCAGAGATTTGATGCTCGGAGCCTTCTGCTTATGGGTAGCTTTGAGCTTCGAAGACGTTAGAGTAGACTCCTGTGGAACCACCATCTTTTTGTCAACCACTAATGTGTTCCGAACAAAATCTTTAGACTTTACAGGAGCTTTGGGGAATGGTATTGGAGGTTTGTAGATCCTTTCCTTGGAAACTCCACGAGGTATAAGTGAAACTGGTTCTTTACGGGATGCAACGATCGGTGCATGTGGTGCAACGATCGACGCGGTTTTCTCAGCTCGAATTTCAACTACATTCTCGGGTCCATCAGCTTCCTGGTCTAATTCAGCAATCTCAAACTCAAATTTCTCCTCTTGACTTGGCCTAGTATCAGTCTGAACTATCCAAGCCAAAAGATCCATGTCAATCTCTGTTGAGTCAGGTCCGTCGAAGCTCTCAAACTCAGGGAATTCAATGTCAGACTCCCCTCTGTTTTCCACAAATTCCATAGCCTTGACTGCTAGATATGGTCTATGATCCATCCTGTGGTCAACCTGAATATTAACGGCATGGGTTTCCTGAGAATCCTTCCTTGCGGTAGGACTTGAAATCTGATCCATCTGTGTATCTAGCAACTTCATATGAGTGTTCAAGGACTCAAATTTCTCATTCAGATTAGTGTACAAGCCCTCAAGCTTCGAGCTGAAAGATGCTGTGGTTTGTTGCTGTTCCGCAATGGATTGCTCCATCATGATCTCTAATCTGCTCCGTTGTGCAGGTACAGGAGATGCTAGGCAGGATGTATAACCAAAATCTCTTGATCCTTGAGCATGCCTAGAACCTTGTCTCTGCTGATGTCCAAATGTCTGTCCATAAAAATCAGCTCCAGCCATATATTTTGCCTCTGCAAATCCTTCAGTTTCTGTATCAGCTCGGAACTGTCTTTCCCTAAGTAGGACGTTGTGGATGTCATCTATCTTATCTCTCATTTCAGCTACTTGCCCAACCAACACATGGTAATCTGGCAAGATGGGGTTTCCTTCCCCATCTAGTTTCTGACCTTTTGCGTTGCATATATGACCCTCTTGGTCTCGTAGAACGCCGTTTTCTCCGCGAATCAGAATCACAAGTTCCATAGAGTGGAACCTATTGAACGTCTCAGATCTCAGCATTGCTGTTCTCGCCTTGTGTCGATCGATGCAAGGTGGCAACGATCGATGCAGTGCGAATCCCTGCAATCCCAAAAATCAGAAACGTGAGTAAACAAGAAAATTAAAAAGAATGCTTAGTCTAAATCCTAGTACTAAATCTATTGGTGAACTCAAAGAGTCCCCGGCAACGGCGCCAAAAACTTGATAGGTGTATAGTTTTATCCCTATTCTACTGCAAGTGCACAGTTAATGCAATCGTAGTATATAAGGTATCGAATCCCACAAGGACTCTCAGTCGCACAATAGATTATTAGTAGTTCAGATTTAACTAAGCGAAGCAGGTATGAAAACAGTAAACGAAACAGCAAAGTAAATCAAGTGAGTTTGTAAGCAAGAGAGCGAAGCGTTAGGTTTCAGGAGTTCTCAGGAAATCAGGTACGCAAGCAATCAATATATCTAGATCTAATCAATAACTGTTCTAGAACTCAAACACGGATATAGAATTAACCAAATTCCTTTGCGATAATTCTCTAAGTCTAAGTGCAGCAAACCAAACTTTCGTTTGCGAGAACTAACAGATTAAACCAGCTTTAATTCCAAGTTTGATATGTTCACAATTATCCTAAACCAAACTTCCGTTTGCGAACAGTTTAATTGCTTATCCAGGTTCTTTCTAGTTAAATTAACCAACTTCCGCTGAATTAATCAACCTAACATCATAATTCTGATTAGCTACTTCAGATTAAGCATTAAGAGCAACTTAAATAAAGAACTAGCAGATATGAATCTCTACAGATTAATTAAACTATAATTCTCCGAAATCCTTAATGAGAATCCTTCAACCTAACAGGTAAACTACTAAGACATATTCATCGAGACAGAAAATATCATAAGTAGAAAACCAAATATCATATAATGAAATAGGAACTGGGGTTCAAAATCAAGTCTCTTTCGAGATCAGGATCAGCCCCTCAACTCTCTCTGAGTAAAACTTAACGTAAGAAAAGCTTAGCCTAACAAGTGGCTGTAAAACCTAATTATAATCCTAAAACACGTTTTGGGACTTCTTTGTAAATATCAGGAACTTCTGGGCAAACTGCAATTTCATTATTCTTCATTAGACCGTCGTTTGGCCCATCTCGCTGGTGCAACGATCGATGCCACAAGTGTGTCGATCGTTGCGTCTCTGAAATCTTGACAGTTAAGTCTATCTCTCGGCCAAATACTCCAATTAGCTCCAGAAAGTGCCATAATCATCAAATATGCTCCAAACATGCTTGTACCTAATAAACACCTGAAAAGACTCTAAAACATAGTAAAAGACTCGATAAATGACACATATACCATGGTTAAAAACCCTAAAATCCATGGTATATCACATACCAGCCCAAATAATAGGAGTATTATTATCCTATCTTCTCAAAGGAGAATCACCATACACTCCACTCACCTCCAGACCATATACCCATTAAGGTAAGACCCTAAACTCCAAAAGGATAATGAAAGCTAACTTGCTTTCTCTTGGTGCAGATTTTCTAGTTTCGAGGTCGAAACCTTTTCAAGAGGGAGAGAATGATGAGGGCATCAAGCCATCATCAACTAAGATGCATAGAGGAGAGATCAGCACACCGGTCCATGCCATTGGAGATAAGCAACCAGGAGCTCAACCACTCAGCCATGGAGATTACACTCATGCCAACTAACTCAGCATCAATGACTTGTATCAAACAACCTTTCTTGAAGTCATTGGTCAAGCCAGAACAACCCCCGTTCATGTTGGATCACAAGTCATTCAAATTGCCAATCCGGAGTCATTTAAGGAAACTATGAAGAACACTTGGTTTATCACCTTTCAAACCAAGACATGGCAACCATGAAACATTTACTACAAACTAAAGAAGATAGAAGACGTCCTAAGTCCATAAAGAATGCACATAACCACTTGGAGAATCAAATGGACCGACTTGCCTATTTTGGAGCCTAAAGGAATCAATAACCAACGGCTACTTTCTGATATGTTTCTACACAATCCCAAGTCACATTCACTTCATCTGGACATTCGAAGACATCATTCTTACTTTCCTAAAACACCAAGACTCAAGGGTTTCCTAAACATACCAAGAATCCCATTAAACCAGCCCCAACGGCTAGTTTTCATTAAGTTTCGATTTCTTTTTTTGTTTCTGGTCATATGACCGTTTTGTATAGCTTATTTAAGCTTAATCTAGCCCATTGTAACATTAACCTTTCAATCAATCAAAAGTATTATTCAGTTTCTTCAAAGAGTGTCTTTGTTAAGAGTTTATTCCTTCTCTTGAATAAGTGTGCGATTCACATATTCAATTGAAAACCTTGGATTAATTTGTTTGTGTGATTAAAATAAGTTGTTTAACCATAGACTAAGAGAATCAATCAGCCCATCGAACAAGTGAGTTGTTCATCCACGCCTTCCATCAATCAGATTCATCAGAGAGAGCTACTCAGCCAGCTGATCAATCTTCATCACCTTTCCGTGACTGCATCATCTTGCCTACAAAAGTTGCGTAGAAGTTTTCCTTTTTGAACCTTATATTTGTGTCAATGAAGTTTAAATTCTGCTCCAATATTTCCATCTCCACATCTTGAGACCAAGGCAAGGCTAGGCCTCCCTTTGCATTTCCTTCAGGCGGTACTAAGAAGATTTTGTCAAAACTCAGTTCCTTTAGTTTCTCCTCCACTACTTCATTCTGATTTTTCGTTTCGCTCAAAAACAGTATATCCAGGGAATGTTTTCCTTTATTCTCATTCAGCCTCTAGAACGTTATTGGGTTCCCCATCCCGCAGCAGTTCCATGCTGCTACAGCTAAGGAACGGAGTTGTCTCGGGCGTGAAAATCATGCTTGCTAAGTTCATCATTTTTTCTTTGTGGTTGTTGGGATTTTGTTGAGCTTGAGGCAAAGAAGTATTTATTTGCCTTCCTTGTTCAATCTCATGCTCTCTTGTATGTCTAGTTGTCTTTTTTTTATTGTTTTGAAGGTGTTGTCTTCCTTTTCACCAGGCTTTGACTCAACGCCATTCTCTTTTATTTCATTTGTATCCCTTGGAGTTGAAGTGGGTAAGTCATGTTGGGAGTGGTGGAAGGCCATTGGGAATCTCCAATTGCTCATAGTTGTCCACTTAATCCCTAAGTTGATATGGCTTTTAGCTCATGTTGTCTTTCCTCTGGCTGCCTCAGTGATTGATAGAGCAGTGTTTTTCATGAGTCCTCTTTCCTCTCCTTCATGTACTCTCTGAATTCTAGCTGCTCGTTCAATCGGGTATGAGCAATCCAAGTACCTCATATTAGATTCATTTAGCTCCTCCATCACCTCTTGGAAAGAGGGTAATGTCTGCTCATTTCGAAAGTCTGTTTTCTCCAAGTTCCTTATGAGCATTGTTGGTCTTTTTCCCAAGTCCACTTACTGAGACTTCTCTTCCTCTACAACATTGTTCCTTTTAAATGGCGATGCACCTCTAAAGTGGTGGGGAGATCTAGCAAATTGGTCTTGTATTTGTATTTCTTTTGTCTGCAGGTTGCTCCTCTCTTCTCTAGTTTGAGTTGTGATTCTATTTGGGTTTGCTTCCAGAGGTGTTGACCTTAAGTTTTCTCCGATCCTTTCAAAATTATATATTGGTCTTTGAATGGTGTTCCATATGCTCTCCATTCTCTTTTGTTCCTCTCCCTCTCATAGTAGCTAATTGATCTAGCTTTCAGATTTTCCGCTTGCGGGTAGTCTTTGTTCTGTCTACCAGATATCCGGTTTCTATAGGGTGTTCCATGTCTATCTCTCGTGTTATGAAAGCTAGAATCATCTTTATATTTCCCTTGAAAGTGGTTATAGCACTCATTTCTTTTTGGTAAGGAATCTCTGATTCTGTCCTCGCGGTTCTTCGGCTCACCTTGTACTTCATCGATCTTTCCCAAATGTCTAGGACAGTTTTCAGCCTCATATGTGAGCCTGAAGCATCTCGCGTAGTGTTTACCAAGTTTCTCATATTCCAGAGTTATCATTGACTCATTGCCATTAGCATACTCAACATTGGATTCCATTATCAGTGGTTGTAAGCCCTCCACCGTGACTCTTACTCTAGACATTGTAGCTGAGATTTCAAAATCCTCAAGCTTTCCAACTTCTCTGTCAATGCTTTTAACTAGTGCTCCTTGCCATTAGTGAAGGGGGAGACCTCTTATCCGGATCCAAAAGGGTATGAGTGATAGATATGTTGGTGAAATCGTTGAATCCCATTTCTGAATGATTATCATCCATCTTGAAAATTGGTAAGGTTTGTTGTCCAAGACTTGAGGTCGTCCTCAAACTCAAAGCGAATCTGAAAGCATCCTCTGCCCAGGTCAGATCATGTGGCTCTGCCTTTGAGGTTCCATATTCGAGTGAGGTACGGTACGATTGCATATTATACGTATGTTGACTAAGCTGAATTAGTCACAAAATGACGCTTTTAGATTAGTCAAAACAACGTCGTTTGTGACTAATTCGGCTTAGTCAACATAAGTATAAGATTAAATCGTACAGTCAATCATAACTTAATGTTTTAAATGATCGAGTCCAAAGTTGATGTGGTATCATGTCCCAAAGGCTCTGGGCTTCGGGGTTTGTGAGCCGCCCGATGAGAGTGAGCTTGTTCTCATGGATTTGAGCTGAAGTATCAATTTTTGGTGCTCTTATTTTATCCTATGTGAGCCTTCGCTATCAGACAACACCATCTTCCTCTTCTCTGCATACGAGTATCTTCGAGCCATTTTTTCTTTCTTTGCTTTTTGGATGTTTTGCACAGTTTGCAAAATCGTCTGGGTTTTGTTGAGTTTCCTGGGTTTCTTCTTCGTTTTACAGCTTTGGTTTTCTCTTTCTTCCTTGTTGTCGAGTCTTCCAAGTCAGAGTCGAGAGAGTCTTGAAAGTTTTCAATGGTTGCAGTTCGGCGCCGGCGTCAAGACAAGCCCTTTGCCTCGTTAAGGTGCTTGTCGGCCGATGATAGCCAGAGTAACTTCTGATTTAAGAAAACTTTCCAAAAACAATGATAAAGTATAGGTAGCTTCTCTATTATTTTTGGATAAAAGAGGTTTGTTTCTTGTTTTTAGGTTACCTAACTTTTCAAATGGCTATCTTGGGTTTCGTGCTTGAGAGAGAAAGTCAATGTTGTAATTGTTTTTTTTTTTTGATTAATTTGGGGGTATCCCGAGCTTATGGAAGGGCTCAGACTAATCCCCAAGGGGAGGTGCAGCCCATGAATAGACCCTCTCTCCGGGTATTCAAATGGGCCCCTAAAGCAAGGCCCATATCCATGTGGGTGTCCTTAAACAAATGTGACTTAGTTTCGCATGGAAGGAGGATCGAACCCGGAACGTGTTAGCGTCCAAGGCCCGTCCCCAACCACTTGACCACAAGAGCTTGGACTCAATGTTGTAATTGTTATGGTTCATTTGTTTGGATTTATGTCTTTGAGGATATTTATAATCGCTAACGTTTTAGGTGAAATGATTGAAAAAAAAAATATAAAGCTTATCATTTTATCTTTGTATGTAATATAAGTTTACTATAGGCTAACTTTTATATATATATATATATATATATATATATATATATATATAATTATTTTTGACAAATGATTAGAATTGAGAGTTATTTCAATCGGTCATAAAATTTAGAAGGTTATCAATATTTTAGAGTAAATCTTAAAAAAAAAAAATTTAACAATTTGGAAGTCATAAATTTTGTTTATATCAGTTTGGAAATTTTGTGAATTAAGATCAATATGTCATATGGCTATGCCCAAAGCAGGTGTTGATTATCCATGATATTTTTTTAAGAATATAGTCAATGGTAAAATATAGGCTTTTGTTCCAATTTATGAAGTAAAATCTAAGTAAAATAATTACTGAATCTATATTATTAAAACAGGTGACTCTTTTAAAAAATAACATTTAGTCATGTGTTATATTACGATTTGTGCCATTGTATTTTATAAAGATTTTCAGGTTTCATTAAAGATATTTTGAGATTATTAGATTTTGAATTATATGTGGGTCATACTAAATATTTTTTAACTAATGATTTTGTTCCACAATATATTTATAATATTTTTTAATATCTTTTTATTTTAAATATATATAATATTTTCGATTTGTTAAAAAAAATATTTGTATTCTTGATTTTATTTTTTACAAAAATAATTATTAATTTCGAATTATTATTAAATTTGTTATAAAATAATTTTAATTATTTTCAATATAAATATTCTCTAATTTATGATTCTATTCAAAATATATATTCATAATATCTTTTAATATCTTATTTTTAATTAAAATAAGAATATATATTTATATTATTAAAAAATAATATAAAATATTTTCAACGTCTTTATTAATAATATAGATAGTTACTAAATTAAGAGTTATTATTAAATTTTAATAAAATAATTTTAATTATAATTTAATTTATTATATTAGTATAAAATCTTTTTATTTAGACCATTATAAAAAATTAAACATATTGAAAATATATTAACCGATTTTAATCTATACTATTAAAAACAAAATTTGACTACAGGAAAACAAGTTAGAAAGATGTATTAACTAATTTCAATTGATATATTCTTAATTTGATATAGTAAAATTATTCAATAATTACATTAATAGAATATATGTTGAATTTAATTTTGGTTGATGTTTTTACGACGAGAGTTTTTAAATGATTATTTTATCAAATTTTCAAAATACTTAGACTACTATAAGATTGGTTGAAAATATATTAATTTGTTTTGATTATAAGAATATTTATGTTCATTGGAAAATAAGTTAAAAGATTAATTAATCAATTTTAATTATAGAAATATTAAAATGACCTTAAATCAATCCAAAAATGTTAAATGAACGGATTATTATATATTAATTAAATTTTATCTATAAAATAAATATAACTTTTTTTATCTAGACCATTGTAAAACAGGTCGAAAAATAGATAAACCAATTCCAATTATCTATACTATTAAAAACAAACTTTACATATTGGAATATGATTTTAAAGTATGTATTAATCAATTTCAATTGATATATTCTTAAATTTATAAAATATTAAAATTATTTATAAATTCATAATCATACGTTAAAATTATACTATTTAAAACAAATAATTAAATATATAATTAAATCGAAAACTTAGCATATCGAATATAACAACTTATCTATTACTAAAATTGCATTCTATACAAAATTATTGATTTTAATCACGGATTGAGATATGTTAGAATTAACTTAAACAAAAAATGTCAAATAAAATATTTATGTACTTTTACAACAGTAAGTTAAACTAAGCATCTACTAACAATACCAATAAACCACCACTACTAAAACATAAGTTAACAATATCAAAACAAAATTTATTAAATTTCTTATCATATGTAGCACCATATCATCATATTTTCACTTAATATAGATTAGATTGAATAATTAACAAATTTAATTTTAAAAATTATAAATTTAAGATAAAAATATATTTAAAAAACATAAATCTGTGTTTCTATAGCCGGGTCAAAATCTAGTAGTGGTGTTATATTACGGTTTGTGCCACTGCAATTAATAA
The DNA here is from genome assembly GCA_030180135.1 of Orychophragmus violaceus. Lineage (NCBI taxonomy): Eukaryota > Viridiplantae > Streptophyta > Magnoliopsida > Brassicales > Brassicaceae > Orychophragmus > Orychophragmus violaceus. The sequence continues at coordinate 27,978,780 of CM058230.1, read as the reverse complement.
GTATTTTTGGATTTCATTAAGGGTATTTTGGAATTATTAGATTTTAGATTATATGTGGGCCACACTAAATATTCTATAATTAATGATTTTGTTCAAAATATATTCATAATATCTTTTAATATCTTTTTATTTTAAATATAAATTCAAAACTAAAAAATATTTCAAAATTATATTATATTTTTGGTAAAAAATCTTTATTTTTCGAGATTAGAAAATATATTTATATTTCAAAATTAGAGAATATTATATTTATAACAAGTGATTCTTTTATTTTAAATTTATTAAAAATAAATATTAATTTCGAATTTAATATTAAAATTATTACAAAATAATTTTAATTATATTTTAATATAAATAGTCTGTATTTATAATTTTATTCAAAATATATTTCCACAATTTGCACAATATCTTTTAGTATCTTATTTTTAATTAATATATACATCTAGAAAAATTTGTAAAAATATTTTTTAACTTCTTAATTTAAGAAAAAATAATTATTGAATTCAAACTTATTATTAAAATTTATTAAAAAAAAAATTTGGTTACATTTTTATCTATTAATTTAACATAAAATTTTTATATTTAGACCATTACAAAACATAAAACAAATTGAAAATAGATTAAACGATTTCAATTATCTATACTATTAAAAAAAATTGACTACTAGAAGACGGGTTAAAAATATATTAAATCATTTATATTAGTAATGAAAGAACCGCTTAAACTAAGTTAAATTTAATTTATATCGGAAAAAAAACGATTTCAATTTTCCATACTATTAAAAACAATTTTTGACTACTAGAAGACGGGTTAAAAATAAATTCATATTCACGTGTGAAAACTATACTATTTGAAACAAGCAGATACATATATATATATATATATATATATATATATATATATATATATATATATATAAAATTAAATCGAAAATCTAGCATATCAAATATAACATCTTATATTACTAAAATTATATTATATACAAAGATTATTGATTTTAGCAAATTTTTAGCAATGAAATAATGGGTTGAAATAAGTTAAAACTAACTTAAATTAAAAATTATCAAATAAGATATAACTTAAGACGAGTTAATAATATATCTTAAGACGGGTTAAAAAGCTAACTGATTTCAATTATCCATACAATTAAAAATAAATTTTGACTATTAAAAGACATGTTAAAAATATATATTAACTAATTTCAATTTATTTTAGCAATTTTTAAGGCTTTTTAGTAATGAAATAATGGGTTGAACTAAGTTAAAATTAACTTAAATAAAAAATTATCAAATAAAATACACAAACGTTTTTACAACAATAAGATTAGCTAATCATCTACTAGAAATAACAATGAGTCACGAATACTAAAATATAATAAAACAATTTCAAGCAAAAAAATCTCACATTTAACACCATATCATCATATTTTCACTTAATATATACTAGATTTTGATCCGCCGATCGGCGGATATAATTTTGTTTTTGATGTTGATTGATATTATTTATGTTTAAATAATATATTTTCAAATGATAATATATTTTATAACATAATATTAATATTAATTTTAGATGTTTGAGATATGTTGAACATATAATATATATATAGGTTTTATATAGTGTATTTTTTTGTGAATGATAATGATCCACGTTAAGGACATACAATTATTATTCTTAATTTATATGTTAAAACTTGCTCTTAACATGTCCTCCTCAGTTATATATTTAAAAACATTTAGTGCAGATCATCTTATCATACGTGTATTGATGAGTCCTTTACAAAACTATAATGCACGTATTCTTAAATAAATATCATAACATATTTGTATAATTAAATAAAGCATAACAAACTAAGAGGAGTTTTCTTTTCTTGTAAATAAGTAAAAATCATAACAAATTTAAGAATAAAGTGCTTAATTTTGTGTTGTTACTACAAAGATATCAATTAGTGATTAATTTAATATCATATCACTACACGAAAAATATTGTCGATGGTTAATTAAAAGTAGTTGATCGCTCGCAAAGTTTCTGTAAAGAAAAAACGCCAGCCAACTTTAGTGGCCAAGAGATCAAAATCTTTGTATCAAGCTAAGATAACCATTATAAATAAAACGGGTATGAAGTTCGTCTGTGTAGACAACACCCATCTTTGTAGTTTTAAAAATAAATAAAAGTCATAAAAAAATTAAAGCTTCTGAAATATTAAACATTAATAGATAATAAATCTAAATAAATTGTGATTTTTCCTCCATCATCGAAAGCTTAGTTCGCAACAGTTCAACACTGGGATCCTCCGGATTAAACAAATGTATATATATGACTTACTGTTCATTTTAACTACAGTTGCAAATCTGATAGCACAAATGAGTGGTGCATTTTGACTTTTTTTAAACCAACTAAAAAAATATTTTGCAAAATTGAATTCAAAAGTATCTGTAAGAGTACATGATAATATTTGGTTCCTGGAAAGGTATTCAAAAAAAAATAGTTAATACATAAAAAAACATTATATAAAAACAAAAATTAAAAAATGTTACCTTTCATTTTTTAGATCAAATGTAATGGTTTTCCAGGTTTTTTATGGATTTTCGTACTCTTTTCTCTTAAGCAAACCAACATTTGCTATTTCACCATATACATCTACAACAAAAACAAAAAGTGTTTTTTGTGTCATTTAAAAAAACATAAATCAAGTTAATACTTACCAACACAAGTAGCTTCATTAAATTTTGCCCGCATTATGTCATCATAGTCAACAAAATTGAAGAAAAACTCATTCACGTGTCCGGGTACGCCTCTTACTATAGTGCCTTGTTTGAAAACAATTTCAAAATTGTGTGATGTTGTCTTCAAACAACTGGTAGTTGGACGGACATCAAATCATGTGATGACTACAGTTTTATCCTCAACTAAGAATTTTTTTTAGGTTTAGTCCATAAATTTATGAGGATAACTGCATGGATTTTTGAACCCTAGCAATAAAAAATAAATTTATAGTAAATAAATTTGGATTAAACTTGAATAAAATATAAGATACGACTAACCTCATTATCAACCAATATAATATTGAAGGTTTCGCACAATTCTCCAATTTCCATCGTCCATTTGCGGAGTACACGAACTTTGATTCTCCAGCAAAAATTTGTAAAAGAATGCAAATTTGAAACAGAATAAAGATTCTTGTTTCTTAAAACTTTGCAGAAATCTGTGACCATTGAGTATCAATTTTTTGGGTGTTAGAATTTTTTAGAATGATAGGATGAAAAGTAATATAGAGTTGACTCTGTTTTATAATAGGTGAATTGGTATACGTAATATTATCTTGCGGAATATATTGGTAACAGAGTATATTCGTGTATCTTAGTATTAAAGATACGAACAAATTTTAGGATCTTACTGTGAATTCCGGAGCATAAACTCAAGCTTTTTCCTTTCTTTACCATTGCATTGAAGAGTTTGAATCTCTCCTACATCAAGGACTTGACCAACAACATCTACACAAAACCGCAATGCGTATTAACAGTGCATAGATGACGAAAATATATATGAATAAAAACGATTATATAAAGATTACCAATGAGATAAAAGTTTTTCAGCCGACCACTAAAAATGGTGGGAAAATCAGTTATGGCAATGAAATTTTCGTCGGAATTATACTGAGTCCGACTAATAGAAGTGTTGACCAAGAAACCCATTTTGTATTGATGGTTTGTTGTCCTATATTGCCCATATGCCGGAGACAGAGAGAAGTTCTCTACGACTCTCCACTCACCAATCGCCAACTTACTTTCATAAGTCTTGACAAAAGTTTTTTTGCAACTTGCATGGATCTTAGACTGTATAAAAAGAAATTTAAAACTAATTAGTATTTTAAAACCATAAATCATATGATATGCATTGAATGATAATGTACCGTTGCATCTCCAAAAACGATTTCTAGAGTCTCCCCAGATTGAGAGGTGTATTGTTTCCACAAGTGAAGGACCTTGAAACGGATTCGTCAACCAGTTTTGAAAGGCTTCACATTTTCAAGGTCAGTAAAATCACCATTAACCATTGTCATACTCGACATTATTTGAGAAAAAAAAAGAATAGGAGACAATATCGAAATGAAATATTTGAATGATGAAAGCATTGAGTTTGCTACTTTATTTATAGGTGGTCTAAGAGGTAGGGGTCAAATATTAGGTAAGATCTAATTGTTCAAGTTGTTATATGATTGATTATGAAATCGCAAAAGGTGGCTTGATTGACACGCCTAGTAAAATGGAAGTAAGTTAAGATATAGAATATTCGTAGTAAATTTCCGGATTCTGTATAAAGTTAATAGGAAACAGATTGTGTATAGAGTCTACAATATGTCTAAATGCATTAACATATATTAGGAAAATATACTAATTAATCGCAATAAATTACTTGTGAATTCTTAACTAATTCTTAACTAATCGTTTTTTCTTGTTATACAAAATATATGAAATCGCAAATGTTGTTTGATTGTCAATCCTAGTAAAACGGCATTAAGTTAAGATATAGAATATTCGTAGTAAATTTTCGGATTCTGTATAAGATTAATATTAAACAAATTGTGTATAGAGTCTACAATATGTCTAAATGCATTAACTTATATTAAGAAATATACTAATTAATCGCAATTAAGTGCTTGGGAATTATTATTTGATTTTCAAATTTGTATATTAGGTAAGATATGGTTTCATCGCAATTAGTTTTTTGCGATTTTGTGGAAACATGGAATTAGTATACCAATTTTAATTTTTATAGATTTTATGGAATATCAATTAAATCAGTATATTAGGTAAGATAATAAGTGAACTCATTAAATTTGTTGAGATTTCTTAACAAATCCGTATTGTCAATGGAATATTCTTGATTTTCGAATTAGTCTTATTTAATTTATAGAATTACATTATTTTACTCACAATTAGTGCAAATGTCTTACACGAACCAATGTAAACCAGTTCGACATTTTGGTTTAATGTCGTGAGATTTTATAGGTCGTTATATACTTTTTATGTTTTTGATGAACCAAATATTATATCTAAACCTATATGGGTATAACAGGTTATGAAGGCAACAAACCATAACATTAAATGTTGGTCATTAAAAAAGACATACACGAACCAAAGTATATTAGTTAACAACATGGTTTAATGTCAGCGATTCTGTATTGGTTATTGGCGTCTTGTATTTTAGATGAATGGACAATTTTATCCTTAATGAAATAACAAAACATAACAATAAAAGCAGTGGCATTGCTTGTAAATACTTGAAAAATTTTGGACATTTTCTAAAACGTACTTCTATTTTAATAGTATAGATTGGATTAAATAGTTATTAAATTTATTTTATAAAAATATAAATTTACGATAAAAATATTTAAAATATATAAATCCGCGCTAAAGTTTGAATTAAAAACTTTACGTTATGTCGTGCAGGTATTAGCATTTAGCTAGGGGAATTGCAAAATTCAATAAAAACAACTATTTTATATCATCAAAAAATGCCAAAAAGAAGTTAAGGTCTTGGAGTTCAAAGCGGATGAGTCAGTGATGGCCGAGCAGAGAGTTACCAACCACCTAGCAATGCCTAATTTGAAGTCTCGATGGGTGGCCAGTTAAATTATAGTTTTGAATGGTGACTGTGGTCGCAGTGGACTAAATTAATTGCGGACAAAATTATCTTATTTTTGGGGCGGACTGTGTTTGTTGCGGATTAAGTTTATTTCTTCACAAAACTAGTCCGTACTTGGTCCGCAACAGACTTCTTTAATTTGTTTATGTATGTATCATAATTAAACAAAAATTATGAATAGTATAAAAAACGGTTTTGATCACTCGCGGACTAATTTGCCCTAAGTACATTTACCGACTTACCATTCAAACTAGACTCTATGATTCGGATTTATTTTGCTAGGACAGTCGAGATAAATAAGTAAAACATAGAAGATTAAGGTCCAGACTGGGGAACAGCCCATAATATCTTTTGGGCCAAATATTAGAATAGAGTTTGAATTGAATAGGAAAAGTAATACATGAACGTTTTAAAAAAAAATCCAACTTATAGCTACTAATTTTTAGTGTCAAAAAAATCAAAACCAGAAACCAAAATATACCCATTTTCTTTCTGCTGGGACTCCCACTCCCTTTGGACATATTCGAACCATGTCACGCAAAAGGCATGATTAAAAAACACCTCAAAAATTATGGTCGGCCACTGCCGCCACACTTTTGAGTAACTCAAACAGCTCTAAATTGTAGTCATTAATATTTTTTGTCAAATAATTAAATAAAACATTAGGTCTATTAAAAGTCTGGCGATAGACAACAGCAACCTCAATATAATATGTATAGAGAAAAGAGATAAGAGGTAAAAACGACCAAGCTTAAACACTTGGCCCATAATAATCAACGGAGTATAACAGTAAATGTCAAAGACCCCAAAGTTTAAATTGATTTTTGACAACACTGGCGAAGTCAGGCGACGGCAAGTGTGGTGTGGTCGCCACAAGAGCCAAAAAGGAAGTTAGGTTAATTCAGAAACACAGCAGCGTTCGTCATTGAGAGACCATGTTTAACTTCATACTGAACAACCGGTTGCTTAGGCCTATAAATATATGCTTATAATATGTAATTATAATTAGAGTCTCCTAATAATAATAATAATAATAATAATAATAATAATAATAAGGTATCTTATACTTCCATGAATTTTGCATAAGATTAATTTTAAAGTTTCTTTAGCTATTTTCTAAAGATAAAAGATACATAAAATACCCTCCAGCTCTCTTTCTTTTATAATCTCACATTACTAAACGGGTGTTCGATTACAAAAGATTCATCTAATCATAAAAGTATATTTGATTTAATAAAAAATGCATGAAGTTTGATTAGTTTTACTAACACATTTAATGGTTTCATTACACAATATTTTATAGTCTTTTTTTATAGCCTCGTGTAACTACACGAATTCGCTTACAAATCATATTTATAAACAAACAAAAAAACATAAACACCAAACTTCCAAACCGACTTTTTTATTTTTCTATAAATTTCCTATATATAGATTTGTAAATATCAATTCTTTTTTTTATCGTCCAGAACACTATTGCAATCATAAGTGACATTTGATCTAATCCTAATGTTAAAGATTTTCTGATCAAGATCAATACCATGGTTCAACTATCTACAGTATCTACGATTACGATGAACAACTCCACAAACAATGACTCCATGGTTCAGCTCTCTCTGCAATACTTGATCTACGACGAACGATTTCACATGTACCACATTTACGATGGACAGTTCTCCCGCAACACATGAGACCATGACGACTGGTTGTTACATGCAACTCTAGACCTCCTAGAAACTTACATTCATTAATCTGGTTAAACTGCATTCTCTGGAAATTGAACCCCAAATTTAATGTAAAAACCTTTAAATCTTTAATCATTAGACCAAGCGGCTTCTACAAATATCAATTCTTTAAATATATATATATATTTTTTTGTCAACAGATTTGATTCATAGGCCAAGGCCTTAAACACAAGTGGGCCGAAGCCCTACAATGAACATTTTACAACACGGCCCAATTGGAGCCCAAATCTACAGATGAGACGATGAGATCGTCACGTGTCCCATCCAGCGCGGAATCAGGCATGCAGAACCACGTGTCGCGAAGAGAAGAGCCGCCGAGAAACCACCGCCAGGCGTCGAGGAGAACGAAGGAGAGGTTCGCCGGACCACTTCACCGCAGGAACAAACGAAGCCACTCGCCGATCAAGCTCACCCGAAACCACCGCAAAATCCCTGCATCAAAAGAACAACAGTTACTACGACCCCACCGAAATCGACCAAGTCCAAGGAGGCGCCGTCGCTGAACCGGTTAAAAACCGATTCGAGTCCACCGAGTGCTTTCCTCAAAAGCAGTGGCATACGAGAGCGATATTAATCCTGATAAAGTGGAAGATTGAAAGCGGAGAAGAGAAAGAACAGGGAGAGCACGGCGAAAAGCATATGGGAAGCGAGATCGAAACTGAAAAGAAACCGGAAAATCCGGTGGAGTCCGATAAATCGGAAAGAGAAGCCAGCCGTAGCAACCAAATCTGAGTTTATTCGGGGAGAAAACCTCCCGAAACACAAAACCAAAGAAATCAAAGCCCAAATCGATCAAGAAAGAGACAATAAACATGAAGAGATCGACATGAAGCAAAGATCCGATGGGGAAAAAGGAGTTAACTCTCTGGAAGATATGGATTTGAGAAGAGAGTTAAATCGGAAAAAAACCCCGGCGGAGCTCTCGAGAGAAAATTCTCTCTCTAAAAGAAGAGAGAGAGAGAGTTCGGGCACTGATTTTAATTCTTTAAATATATTTATTATCGTAAAAGTAAAGGAAACTATTTACAAACTCAAAACTGATAATACATGTCTTGTCCGTAAGTGTAATTGTGTAAATGGCAGTCTAAACTCACACGCTTGCTCTGTTGTTATTTCACTCACTAGTCTCTATCTCTTTTGTCTGTTTCTATCTTTCTCAGTCTTTTGTCCTTGTTAGAGACGCGCGTGAGTCAAACAAGACGCAGAGCAAAGTAAAAAAAAGAGTTACTACTTACTACACAAGTCAGTACGTACTTCACGACACGCCACATAATACGATAAGATTTTTAAACCCCTTGAAACCGACATAGACGACGGTCGTAACAATTCACAACATCAAAGTTACTTTCTTTAGATCCATTTTTCTAATCCTTTGAAACAATTATGACAGTATACACAAGGCCACTTAGTAAGTGTTAATTTGTGTTGCTAATTAAGAAGTTTCTTTTTGTTTCCGCAACATGGATTAATTTCCGTCTCTTACTGTTACATAACCAAAAGAAAAAGACATTTTGGGAAAAGAAAACTACTCTTAAAAGAAACTAAAGTTAAAACAATAATAGTTCCACCGAAAGTGTTAATCAAAACGGCGCCGTTCTGTCCGTCTTCATAGTATGATTTACAGCCAAAGCGGCGGCGGCTCGTTGAGATCAATGGCTAAGCCACGTCTCGACGTTTCGGAGGAAGAAGAAGAACTCATTATCGGAAACCCAGCAACTCGAAGCGACGAAGTGGCAGCGGCAGGCGGGGCAGAGAAGTAAAGCGGCGCTTCTGTAGAGGGGAAATCGGAGGTTTTGTCGTTGAGCACTCCGGTTCGGAGAAATATCCTATGGTGATTGTGGTGACTGTTGGAAATCGGAGGAGGAGCGGAGAACCAGAGTTGTTGGTGTTGGTTGTGGTGGTTCTCTGCTGCGGTAGCGGCGGGGGCGGAGGGAGCGGGAGGGATGTAGTTAAGGTCGAGAGAGAGAGGAGACGGGAAGTTAGTCTTAGCTTTGATTCCACGGAGGAAACGGGCGGCACCGTCGTAAGCGAGAGCAGCTTCTTCAGGAGTGTCGAAAGTGCCTAACCAAACCCTAGTTTTCTTCCAAGGATCTCTAATCTCCGCCGCGTAACGACCCCATGGTCTCTTCCTTACACCTCTGTAATGCACCTCTCTCGCGCAAGTCGTCGACACCATTGTTCAAGAGATTCTAGACGAGGAAATGAGAGAATCTAGAATGAGAAAGAGTCGAGAGTTTTGCTTTGTTGACTTGTTTGACCCAATTGAACGAGAGAGAGAGAGAGAGTTTAAAGGAAAATAAGAGGCGTTTGTGGGACCCAAACTTGAGACACCCGTAATCCTTGGCTTCTCTGACGATTATAAGTTTTTAACCATTTTTTTTTTTACATAAGCAAGCAATATAGGTTTATATTTTCAAACTAAAAAAAAAAGAATATGTGATGTATAGGATCAAGCACCGTTCGATCCTTTGCTAGTTTGGCGATGTGACTGTGGTATGCTGAACGATGGTTACACGTGGGTGTACTTACACCAAAATATTTTGTTTTAACAATTGAATGTATTCGAAAATATATATCTAAAATACTTAGACTACTTCCAGATCCGGACCAGAGAGTAGGCGAGAGAAGCGGTCGATTAGGGTTAAAACACAATTTTAAAAAAATTTAAAAGAAATTTTGTTTTATACTAAAAAAATTTAGATGTGCATAGGGCCAAACATGATTTTCAAAAAGATTGTGTCGGGCCTGACTACTTCATTTGAAACTGTAAGTTAAAAATCATATTTTTGATGGGTATGTAGATGATTGATTGATAACTTTACTATGGCACATTATACTACCTACATACTACACTATACAAAAAAGTACATCATTCTAAAGTTTTCTTAGACTTAACTTTTTAGGGAATCTGTAGCACAAATTTGTAAATTAAATGACTAAATGTTATGGATTCAGAATGCTTATGGAAAGTATAGTTTTGATATTCAAAATAATAATGTGATTTGTAAAAGATTTTTTTGTCAAATGGTTTGCAAAAGAATTAAATGTTGTATTTAAGGAAGAAGAAAGAAAATGGGCCGCCTCTTTGACTGGACCTATGCATAGGGATGGCTGACGTAATCCCTACTGCTTTAGCCCTCTCTTCGTTTTGGACTTCTTTTTAGTATGGTCTTTTACTCTTTTTTCTTTTTTAGAAAAAATAATATTTATAAATAGAAGAGCTATTGATATTTGGCACCCATATTTATGATGATGTGATTTTTTTTTTTTTAGCCAACCATTTTCATTAAAAAAAGCCTAAGAAAGGCAAAAGAGAGTACAACTGGGCTACAACAATTAACACGGTACAGAGAACAGGGCCTAAGCCCAATCGAATCCCCAAAGGATAAGAAAAAACGAGAACACATGTCATGACGCGGACGAGATCGGCATGCAGCCGCCACGAACCGCCGACAAACGAGAAAGCTCCGGAGACGTCGATCCACCACGTCTCTGCGACCACTAGAAGCCCAAGTTGCCGATCAATCCTTACCACCAGAGAAAACCACCGGAGTAGACCTGCAAAAGAAGAAGCACTGCCGCGAAAATCACGCCGGAAATCGCCCTGCCGAGGAAGCTTCACGCCGGCCAAAGACAAAGATGCTTCAGCCTATTGATTCCCAAGGCTGTGGGAGAAGCAATGAAGATATGACTCCAAGAGGAGGGAGACACCGAAGGAGACGCCGAAGAAAACCAGGCTACACGGCGGGATGACGGGCCGGGAAAGGGATCGGGACAAAACCGGTGACGCCCGGAACAAATCCGATTGAAATCGGAAACGGTCCGATTTTATTCAGCAAACACACAACAAAAAGAGGAAAGAGAAGTCGCTAAGGATGAGCTTCTTCTTCTGAAAGATTCGAGAGAGGGAAGAAGAAGAAGAATCGATCCCGGAAAATTACAGAGAAATCTCTCTCTAGAAGAGAGAGAGAGAAGCGACGTTCCTTTTAACTATATTATGATGATGTGATTAGGATGCACGAGGACGAGGCTACAAGGAGATCATTAAATAAAGGAGCTTGACACAACAGCTCTATCTATCTATATAGTTCTGACTGATTTTGTCCATCTTTTTGTCCAAAAATAATAAGAGCCATTTCATGTAATGTAACTCCTGACCAAAGAGTTTAAACATACTGATAGGCTCTTTTCTTTTGTAAATAAATGCACTTGTACACTTTAGGTAAATAATTTTTCAAAATACAAAGAATAATTAAACTTACCAAAACAAAAACTTTTCTAAGATCAAATCTTATAAAAAAGCATATACAGTTTTAAAGTATATAAATTATAATTTTTTTAATAATTTGCAAATATGATTAGATTTTGATTCGCGCTAAAAATGTGGGTATATTTTTCTTTTAAATTTTTTTTTTCAATTTTTTTTTATTTTATAATTTAAATTTTTAATTATTCAACTTAAATTTTTTAATAGTCGAATATTATGATGATTAGATGTTCAATGCACAATTGCATAAAATAAGTTTTTGTTTGAAAATAATTTTATAATGTTTTATTTTAATTAAAACAATCATTATAAAGCTTATGTGATATAAATATGATATGTATTGTGTTGATTTAAAATAGTTATTTGAGAGAACATCATATATATACATATGGAATTTATTTGTGTTTTTAATATTTTAATAGTTAAATTTATAATTTTATATAAATATAATTATAGATTTATGAAAGTGAATCATGATGATCATTTAACATTTTGTATTGATTTAAAATCATTTTAATGTTTTTATAATTAAATTGATTAATTCATATTTTTAACATGTATTCCATTGAACAAAAAGTTTTTAATATTTTGTAGCAAAAAAATTAATCTATTTTTAATCTATCTTTCAGTGGTCTAAATATTTAAAAATTTTGATATAATAACCAGTAAAAAATTACGATCGTAAAATATCAATTATAATATAACCCAACATTTATTATAAAAATTAAATATCTTTAGTACTTTATCAAACTTAAGATATGTCAACTGAATTTGATTATTCCATATTTTTATGATAATCTATTTATTAACATTTTATATTGGTTAAGTTTATTTTAATATTTGTATAGCTAAAATTGCTAAATTTTGTTTAATTCATCTTTTTAACTTTTTAAAAATAAAAATAAATATTTTATTTAAAATTTTAAAAATAATCTAGATTTCAACTCATCTTATAGTAGTCTAAATATCTTGAAATTTTAGTATTTTGAAAATTTGATAAAACAACATTTTAACAACTGTCACCGTAAAAATACAAACCGTAATCTAACTCAGTATATATTAGAATAATATAAATATTAAATAACTTTAATATTTTATTAAATTAAGAATATATCGATTGAAATTAGTTAATACATTTAACCTATTTTGAGTAAAAAAATGTCTTTAATAGTATTTATAATTTATATTGGTTAATTTATTTTTCAACAAGTTCTATAATAGTTTAAATATATAAAATTACGTTTATTTATATATTAAAATATAAATAAAATATAATAACTGTTCTTTTAAAATTTTGGATTGTTTAAGTTTATTTTAATATTTCTATAATTAAAATTTATTAATTTATATTTTTGACTTGTCTATAATTTACATATATTTTAAAATATTTTTATAATCGGAACAAACTAATATGAACTCATTTTATAGTAGTCTAAGTATTTTAAAGTTTGAGAAACTGCGATTGTAAGAACATCAACCATAATCTAACTCATTATATATTCAACTAATATAAAACTAAAATAATTTTAATATTTTATCAAATTAAGAATATACCAAATGAAATTGGTTAATACACATTTTACCCGTCTTTTTGTAGGTAAATTTTATTTGTGTTTATATATATATCAAATTTCAATTAAAATTATTTTTAACAAATTTTAATAATAAATACAGATTTATTAATTATTTTTATTTAGAAACCAAGAAATAAAAATATACTTTGTTAAATTTTGTTATATATATATATTTCAAATAAATTAAGATATTAAAATAAATTATTAATATAATTTGAATAAAATCATAGGGAATATTTATATTAAAACAAATTATTTTATAATTATCTCTATTAGTAAATATGAAATTAAATTTTGTAAAAAAATTTTTTTATAGATACTGTTATAATTTAAAATATATATTTATCTTATAATAAAATATATTGAAAGATATTGTGAATATATTTTTGAATAAAATCATTAATTAGATAATATTTAGTAGGATCCACATATAGTCCAACTTTACAAATCTAAAAATACCCTTATAGAAAACACACTAAATTTTCAATGACATATTTTATAATATATACATGAACCAAATGTTAGTCTATAAAACATTTTTTTTTTAATAATACTGATGATATTTTTCAATAAAATAAGTTTTCTTAAAAAAAAAACTAAGACTGACGTTTAGCTTTTTTGTCAACGAACGCTTTGCTCTAGTTTGGAAAAAAAATCGTATTTTTTTGCAACGATTTTTATAGAGAAAAGCCCAGAAGGGCAAAAGATCAGCATGCCTAATTACAAAGTGATCGATAGAAAAATGAAAACATGCGCAACAAGTCCAATAACTATTAGACAATCGGATAAGCATGAGAGTCTACGAATCGAGCGAAAAGCGATGCCGCATGCAGTTGCCGACTAAACAGCTCCGCCGTCGAAGTCACCGGAAATCGCTGCAACGCTTTTGCACAGTTCCTGGGATAGGCCATGCTGCAAATTTGGTCTTTCCGTCAAGGTACCACCGAGTACGAACCTCCAAGAGAATAAACCAGCTTCATCTTCTCACCAAACAAGATCACACCGGGGAAGTCCCATCGCCGGTCATATTAACGTTTGACCCTTGAAGCGTTCATAGTGACGGACATAAGCGACGGAGATATTATTCCACGAGGATGATAGAACCGAGAAAGAAGAGGAAGAAAATCGGACGCAACAACGAGAAGAATTCCAGAGAAAGGAAATTTGACAGTTCCAAATTTAATCGAAAAATTATTTACACCCCGAAATCTAGTGACCTTATTCAAATAGAAATCCGATCTTCAATCGAAGAATATAAACAACAAAAATCGAAAATTGGAAAAAATTCGATCAACCGATAGAACATAAACCATTCAGAATCTGAAAAAATAGAGATCCGGGGAGAAGATAATGAAATCTCTAGCTAGAGAGAAAATTCCCTCACAAGACTAAAGAGAGAGCAACCGCATTTGTTAAAAAAAATCGTATTTAGGTTGTTCCATTATATTTATTTTCTTGAAGTTGGATTTATTTCAAAATTTTAATGAACAAAATATAAAATATAAATTATACAAAGCAGAAGACTGAGGATTGTGTAATAATGTAATACTCCGTATCAAATATGCAAGTTTTCTATTTTTATTAAAAGAAACTGAGATGAGATGATAGAATACTGTAGTAGGGCCGTGAAAAACACGCGCTAGCTGGTGTCTCCTCTAACGTGACAAGGCTTATTAGTCTCTGTCGTGTTGATTGAACAAAAGCTTTCGTCCATATCAAACAAATTTAGACACGTGCGAACTCTCTGATGTCTGACTTCTGCCAATTGTACTCTTATTTTTATTAGTTTGTTAAATTAATCCTAGTGAAAAAATAATAGAGTAATTGACGCAGGTAAATATAAATTGGTACATATTCTTCAATATATAATTATATATATATGATTAGGTCTGGGCAAAATATTCGGACCAAAATACTGAACCGAATCCGAACCGAAAAAGTAGAACCGAACCCGAACCCAAACCAATAAAATACCTGAATGGGTCCTAAACTCCTATATCCGAAGAACCGAACCGAAAACCGAATGGGTACCCGAAATATCTGAATTACAATTATATACCCTAATTTAGTTAATCATATTTATACTTAATATAAAAAAACTATCCAAAATTACAATTATATACTTAAATATACTAGTTAACTTACTACCTCCGCGTGCGCGGAGGTCATGTGACTTTCTTATTTGGTTTTTAGCTTTTATTATTGCTCTACATAAATCCATAATAATCTTCACTTGATTCAAAAAAAAAAAACATTCACTTGATGCATGTATCCACGGATAGTTGACAGCTATAAACTTTTTAATTTTCGTATTTGTACTCGAACAAAAAACTTTTGATTCCAACCAATCTCTCTTGAAACAATTGGTTTCTCCCATGTCAAGAAGTCGTCTTCATCAAATTCTTTATCCTCTATTCCCCATAAACTTTCTCAGAGCATGGCTTCCCTTTCCTTGTTGTATATCACATGTAACTTTGATTTGAAATACGTTTAGAAAACTACAAAAGACACTTATTATAAGGCAGTACCAAACTAAATGGCGCAAGCTTTATGCTTTTAACAGAGCACCCAATACAAACAAAAATTTGATTAAGGATAGGGACAGTACCAGAAACACAACATATAAGATTATCTGGCGTTTCTCTATATCGGAATGTAGAACTTCTTCAAAGAATATTTACTGGCACTTTCATTCCTCAATCTCAATCTCACTGATTTCCTCCTCAATCCATACAATGATTCAGAAAAAGAAGCATCTGAAACAATTCATATGAAAAATGAACCTTTATAAACAGAAAGTCCAATACACAATCACACTCCTCCAATCCTGATATATTCTAATCTAGAATCTACACGTGGGTCGTAAGCTATGGCCTTCAATAATAAGCATCATAGCAGAAAATAATTCGTATTTGTAGTCTAAGATGAATCAAGTGAAGGTTCTTTTTTGGGTCAAAATCAAGTGAAGGTTTTTTTATCGTTTAAAAGAGTATTACAATCACGATTGATATTTGATCTAATCCTAACGCTAAGAATCTTTCGATCAAACAAAATCAACTACGTGCAACACCTAAGATTAGGATGAACAACTCCATGGTTCAGCTCTCCTAAGCAACATTTGGATTTACGACGAACGGCTTCACATGTACCACACCTACGATGGAAACCTCTCCCGCAACATATGAGACCACGACGGTTGGTTTTACCTGTAATTTTGAACCTCCTACAAGCTTGCATCCATTAATCTGGCTAACATGCATTCTCTGAGAATCGAACCACAAACATGGTATAGAAGCCTTTAAATCCTTGATCATTGGATCAAGGGACTTCCACAAATCAAGTGAAGTTAGTTATGAATTTATGTAGAGCAATAATAAAAGCCATAAAACATACAAAGAAACCACAATGACCCTTGGGGGTTTGTTTTGTATTTAGTTGTTTTTTATTTAGTTTTTATGTTATATTTTGTGTATTTTTTTCAATAGTATATTATTATTTTCTTGTTCATTTTTTATACATATTTGCTAAGAAACTCTTAACTATTTTATTTGCAGCTATTTTTATTCTTTTATATAACATTTACATATTTTAGATTTTTGTGGTATATTAAAATTTGATATTCCTCTTTAATATAGTTTAAATATAGATTTATTTTTGTTGTTTTTTTGTATTTCTAGTTTTATATTTTCTTTTTATAATTATTTAATTTTATGCAAGAATGTTTATGTGTTTTGCTCAAGTAATGTAATATTGTTAGTTTTGTTGTTTTTCAACTATTTTATCGAGAAACTCTTAACTGTTTTACCCGTATTTATTTTATTTTTATATAGGAATACAAATTTTAGATAAAGTAGATATTTATTGGTGGTTAATTCGTACTTGATAATTCTCTTTAATATAGTTTAAGTAAATATTGTGTGTTTGTAGTTTTTTTTTTGTATTTCTCAGTTTTATATTTTTATAATTTTATTTTAGACAATATTCTATTTTTGTTTTTTTTCTATTTTTGTATTTTTTGTTATTTAGATAATATTGTGTGTTTTCGTTGTTTTTCCACTATTTTATCTAGAAATTCTTAGATATTGTAATTGAATCAAATTTTAATATTAAAATACATATTTTAGTTTTTGTCTACTTGATATTCCTCTTTTATATAGCTTAAGTAGATATTGGTTTTTGTTATATGAGTTTGGTTCTCTTTTTTGGAATTTGTTTTTTGTTTGAGCCATTTTATAAATTTTTTGTTGGTCCAATTAGTAGGTTCATTATCTTTTTTTTTTTTACCTCAATGAGTTTTATATTTCATTTTTATAACTATTTTATTTTTATTTAATATTATTTGTATGTTTTGTTTGAGTAAATATAATATTGTTCTTTCCTTTGTTTTTCTACTATTTCATAGAGTAATTCTTAACTATTTTTAATGTAAAAATTACGCATTTTAGGTTTTTTGTGGTCAGTTGGTATTTGATATTTATGTTTAATAGACCTTAAGTAAAAAAATTATATATTTCTGGGTTTATATTTTTTATAATTATTTCATTTCTAGACTATAGTCTAAGTGTATTTTTCAATAATATAATATTGTACTTTTCGTTTTTCTCTTTCTATTTAAAAACTTAACTATTTTATTTTATATGTTTTCATTTTTTAAAAATAAAATCTGCATATTTGTTTTTTTCAGTTGTTATATATGTGAAGTTCGTCTTATTTTATATTTTGTTTTTGGTTGTTATATTTTTTAGTCTATATTTTTATGTGTTTTCTTGCAGTATTCCATTTATTTTTTCATCTATATTGTTCATGAACAACTCTCAATTGTTTTTTTAATGAATGTTACGTGTTTTAGATTTTTGTTGTTTATCTGTATTTGAAATATTGATTTTTATTATATAGGATTAGTTCTTTTTTGTATCCGCAAAAACAAATTATATTAAGACCATATATATACTCTCTTTTCCTATAGATCTTTTTCTAGTTGAATATGTTAAAATGTAGCTGTTTTCTAAGATGTTTGCTTAATCGTAGTTTTGTGGTAATTCATTTGACCTATTTATTTCTATTCCAATTTTTACAAATTTTTTTCTTCTTCTTTTATTTTTGTTGTATAATCTAAAGATCATGTAATTTGCTTTGCACAATGAATTCCATATCTTTTTAGAATTGAAATTTATAATTGGTGTTATAAGATATATAATAATAATGTTAATTTATTTAAGTTTATGGTTTTGATATTTATATTTTTTTAAGAAAAGTTGTGTTAAATGTGAATAAAAATTGATTATGTTAGTAAATAGTATGCTCTACTTTAAAATGCTTATATGAATAGCCTAGATAAATAGTAAAAAAATCTCCAATTATATATAAGATGTTATATTATCTCATTCCTAATTTTATATTCTATCTTTATAACCTGTAATTTGTCTTATGGGGAAAAAAAATGAAATGACTGTTCTCAAGTGAAAATTGCAGAATGTATTTTAAATTTTAATCTTTTTGGAGTAGAAGGTCAGAGTAATTTAAATTTGTTAGCAACACATCAATTATCAAATTTATAAGTAGAAACCAAATAATTTAACAATTGATCTTGGAGTGATGGCTAAGGTAAAGATATAACTGAAATTTAAAAAAAAGACTTCATATGTAAATTAAAAGAAAAAAATAAATGATTTATTATCTCTATGGATTTGGATACAAATTAAAAAAGAAAAGAATCAGTGAGAACATTTAATAGATTTGTAAAGACTTCTAATTTTCAAATCTGCACATGCACAGCTTACAACTTTTGAGCTGAAAGAAGGATCGTATTCTATTTTTCTTTGGGGAAAGAACTCTTTCCATTTTGTTACATACACTCCAGCATAGAACAAAGCTACAGAAACACGGAAAACAATTAAAGGCGACATATACATGAATGAGTGAGAGTGTAAAAACCTAAGACAAATAAAGTCAACAAAGTGAATTTGGAACCTGTATCATCACTGTATCCATATGCAAAGATGATATCAGGACACACTTCCAAAACCGCAGCTGAAGTTTAAGTTCCATGAACAATGTGAAACACTATCGACTCAGTGAGTGATGAAACTACAACAAATGCAAGTACTTTCTGCAATCATGCTCTGAATCCATCAAAGACACTGTCTTTAGACATTATTTTCCTAAAAAAGAATCAGAGAGACTACAGAGTCAGCAATATCTAAAAGAAAACGACATCTAACACAATAAAAAATCTCATGAACAAAACCAAAACCAATACTAATATAAAAGCAGAAGCCTCATCAGACTCTCATATCCTTCCTTTACACAATCTAAACACCATTGACATTCTGTAAGAAGAAAAAAAAGTTCCTAAAAATTTATAGACTATCTCCCTTCTTGAAACCCAATTAAGCTGAGAGATTTACCTAGAAAAATCACGACCATCGATCCGAACACAGATAAAATTAGGAAGCCTAGCTTTGTCTTCCAATTCGAATGACTTGACATACTTGTACTTGTTATTCGTCATATTTCTCTAGAGAATTGTAAGAGGTGTTGGCTCCTGATAGGTAAGGTCGTAGCTAAGAGAGAACCTGAACTAAGTCATCAAACAGAGGGCCATTCAGATCGATTTCAAAACCAAGGGGCCCAAATAAATATAACTTAAACTTTACAATTTCACCATATACTTCTGTTTTGAATCATAAATCAAACCTTTTCGATGTTTTCCTCGTTTAGCTCTAACCCTCCTGTCTAGGCTTCAAGAAACTGCTCGACGGACATGATTTCTGGAATCTTTTCTTGGAGACGGCTCTCGATTCCCATCTTCAAAGTCATTGATGAGCTGGGACACAACCTACACTGGCTGGAATCTCATTGTAGCTTTAGAACCACCAGAAGCCCGTCGATTTCATGCAGCGCCACGTTTCCTCCATCAGCCATTAGCAACGGCCGTACTTCGTCCATCACTCTCTCCACATTCTCTTCCGTCAACGGCATGACACAGGTCGGCGACACAAAGTGACCCATACTAACGCTCTAATCACAATTAGCGTTTTAAGAGATTGTTAAAGCTTTGCGAAAGTCTATACGAATTTACCTGCTCGTTTATCCAAAGGTCAAGTTTTGGAGTCCAAGAAAGATGTATTCTTTGAAGCTGACCCGAAGGAATGTACTGCATAATCGCTACAGTGAAGACATGAGATCGGGATGCATAGTCTTGTTCATTCATCTGTGATATAACCACCTGTAGAAGAGTTTTAAATGTTCAGCTTATTAGAAGTTAGAACACAAACTCAATGCAACTCTTTCCCAAGAAAACCAGATAAATGTTGTAACAAACCCTGAAAACACTGTTTAATTTTCGTAGCAGAGACTCTACGCGGGATTGCAAGAAAGAATCTGCAATTCAGTAAGCCAAGCATTAAATTTATTGCCACCTAAAATATTTGTTTCGTCAATAGTTTTTTTTTGTAAAGCCAACCATGATCAGTTGGACCATTTGTTGTAACAGTGACTTTCTGTCCATTTGAGAGAAAGTCTGCATGTAATATCCTCCCAACTCAAGCTAAAATGTGTTTACTGAAACCAGATGATGTAGAAAACAGATAGAAGCAAATACCAGATATAACTCCCCTTCCTCTATTGGTTATGTTCTCTTCCTACACATCATCCATGATCGCCAATAAAATTTGCAATGTGAGTAAATTATAACTTGAATGATAGATCCTAGCTATTTACCATAATTTCGGACCATCGTCTTCATGTGTATCTTCTTCTTCCTCGCCCGTATGCTCCACTTCTTCCTCTTCGGATACATCCTTGATGTCTTCCCATTCAGACTTTGCGCTCTCACTCTTACTCTCTTTCTCAGACTCTTGCTCGCTAGGTTTTTCGGATTTCCTCCGCCCAGCCTCAGATTCCAAATCCATCAGCTCTTCTTCACCCTCGCTCTCATCCCCAGATTCCTCTTTGCTATCCTCCTCCCTTTTCCGTTTTTTCTTCTTATTCTCATCTTCGTCTATACAATAATACTCTTTAATAGAATCCTTCCCAGTTCCTCGTCTTCTACGCTTTTGGGAGATCAAAAGTTCTGTGTAACGGCGTATCAACATGGGAACAGACTTTTAGTGTTTTACTACGCTGTAAGTTACGAGCCAAGTTGATCAAATCGTTATTGGCCCAATATTTGTTGGTAACGTTTAATGGAGAAGTACAGATGATACAAGCAAGGCCCAAACTTTTAAAAAAATTGTGTGGGACACGTGGCGCAAGGAGGAAAGAAATGGTTTGTCATTATATATAAGATTGGTTATTTTTAGAATAAAATAACTAAATTATCAAAAATAAAAAATATATGAAGATTTTTGTTCTATTTTTCAAAATTTGTTAAATTTTTATTTAAATATAACTAATTTTTATTTTTGTTTTATGTTTTTCGGGTACCCGAACCTTAACCGAACCCGAATAGAACCGAACCGAACCCGAACCAAAATTCTAAAATACCCGAATGGGTCTTATATGCCTAAATCCGAAAACCCGAAAATTAGAAAGACACAAACCAAACCCGAACGCCCAGGCCTAGACCATGGTTCTATTCCAATTTCGATATGACAAAATTGCCTCTATTCTCTAGCTGAAAGCTAGTGATTTTGGATAAGATTATTAGGAATTAGATTAAGAGATATACTTAAATATGGGTCTATCTTTATGTCGTATTTATCTTAGGTATTTATCATTATCTCTTGAGATATTCATCTCCATCGTTGTATAAATATCAACCTCTAGGTCTCATTAATGTCAAGCAATTCATTCTAAGTTCTTGATAACTTGTCATGGTAGACATTCTAAAACACATAAAATTATTTCGATTTTCAAACGCCTCTCGGCCTCATAACCTCTGTTCTTGCTCTCGCAAAACAGAGTAACTCATCTTTTCTCGATTTCAAATTCGTAGAATGGAAACCTTAGATGCTGTTACGAAATATAAAACAATTTCACCTTATGATTTATCAACGGGAGATAACCCAGGAGCTGTAATATCGCAACCCTCTCTTAATGGGACGAATTATGACGAATGGGCTCTCAATTTGCGTATGGCCTTGAGTTCACGCAAGAAATACGGATTTTTGGACGGCACGATTGTTCAACCAGCTGCTGATTCTAAAAACTACGAAGATTGGACAGCCAATAATCATCTTCTTGTCGGATGGATAAAATTGACAATTGATCCTAAAATAAGATCGCCAATATCCACCCGAGAAGTCGCTAAAGATTATTGGGACACGATCAAAAAGAGATTCTCTTTGAAAAGTGGAGCACGTTTTCAGCAATTAAGGAATGCACTCACAACTTGTAAGCAAGACGGATCAACTGTTGATGACTATTTTGGCCGTCTAACAAAGTTGTGGGATGCAGTAGCTGACAACACAAACTCCAAGCGATGTCAATGCGGGAAGTGTGAATGCGACTTGAATACAACACGTGACAAAGAGCTGGATAATCTTAAAGTCCACGACTTTCTTGCAGGTCTAGATGACGGCGTACACAGAGCGATCCGATCTCATCTATGTGTGCAGACTCCGCTTCCTGACTTGGATACGGTTTACCAAATAGTGTTGCAAAACGAAACCATACATACATCACACAACAAACAAACTGAACACATGAGCTTTTCATCTCAAGTTTCCTCTCATACTACAAAGTCATCGGATTCAAGAACAAATCGTGATCCATCAAGACTTTGTACCGTATGTGGACATAACGGACATGAGGCATCAGCTTGCTTCAAAGTGGTTGGTTATCCAGACTAGTGGGAGGATAGTTCCCGCAACAATACCAACCGCAGCAACGGAAGAGGGCGCGATCGAGGATCTCAGCCACATTCGAACCTGACTCAAATCGTAGCTGCAAACACAGCATCTGCTCCAGCATCTACACCTTTGACCGATGCAGACAGACAAGGTTTAAGAGGGTTTACAGATGAGCAATGGCGCATCATCCACAACTTAATGGGAACAAAATCAACTAAAGAACGCCTCAGCGGTAAGCATCATGATGACGATTGGATCTTGGACACATGAGCAACACATCATATGACAGCACAATCTAATATTTTGCATGATATTCGAAATATATCCCATGTTTCAGTTCGATTACCTGCTGGTAACTATGTTCTTGCTTCGCAACAAGGCACAATTCATCTCACAGCTAAGCTAAAGCTGTTGAATGTCTATTTAGTCTCGGGATTCCACACAAATCTCATCTCTTTTGGTCAATTAGTGTCTGATAACTATCTCGTTGGCCAGATAATAGATCGTTTGTTGATATTACATGACCGCAATGCGAGGATGCTGATTGGAGCGGGTGAACGTGAGGGAGAAGGCTTATACCGATTTCGAGGGACTGAGACTGTGGACTCTAATCAAACAAGCATACAAACCGATTACGCTTTGTGGTACAGCCGATTAGGACACCCTTCTTCCTGAGTTCTCGGAAACTTACCCAGCGTTCGTGGTTTTCTTTCTGCTAGTAGTAATAGTTTTCATAGGAATTGTGAGATTTGTTTTCGAGCGAAGCAAACTAGACAATGTTTTCCTGATTCTACAAATAATGCAAAAGAGGTTTTTGATTTAATACACTGTGATATATGGAGACTTATCGCACTGCTGCGTTTTGTGGATCTAAGTACTTCTTGACGATTGTTGACGATCGATCTCGGGCTGTTTGGCTATACTTTCTTTCAGCTAAGACGAATGTAAATCTCTCCTTGCGCAACTTCTTTGCCATGATTGAACGTCAATTCTCCAAGAAAATAAAACAATCCGGAGTGACAATGGAGCAGAATTCATGGCAATGACAAAGTTTTTTCAAGACAATGGGATAATTCATGAGACTTCATGTGTATATACGTCGCAACAAAACGGACGTGTGGAAAGAAAACATCGGCATATACTTGAAGGGCTAGAGCACTACGATTTCAAGGCAATCTCCCGACTGAATTTTGGGGGGGGGGGAATGCACACTTACGGCAGCTTACTTGATTAACAAAACACCTTCTCAAGTTCTTGATGGGAAGACGCCTTTTGAGATTTTATATGGCAAAGCTCCAGCTTACAAACATTTACGTATGTTTGGATGCTTAGCTCATGCACATAATATGCATCACAAAGGCGAAAATTTTGAATCTCGAAGCCGGCGATGTATTTTCATCGGTTACCCGTATGCCAAGAAAGGGTGGCGACTGTTTGATCTGGATAATCAAGAGTTCTTTACATCAAGAGATGTAGTATTTACTGAAACATCGTTTCCATATCTGAATTCTACAAAGCCTGACTCGGATGTGTTACTTACCTCTCCTACGTATCATATAGAAGATGAACCGGAACCATCTGTCGCGGACACTTTCGCGGATATGCAACCAGTGCTTGACGATCAGCTCACGCCTGGCATCGTCGCTACTGACCAAGTTCCAGTGGACTTACCTCCGGTTGATTTACCTCTGAATATTACAGTTGATTCGTCCGTACAAGCAGAGGTTTTAGGAAGAGGTCACAGACCAAAGAAACATTCTACACGCCTAACAGATTTCGTTATCAATACAGTCTCAGTCTCCCAAGCCTCTCCTTCCTCACAATCTCCCGCTACTTCAGAATCCTCAGGTACGATTCATCCTTTATCTACCTATATCTCTGCTGATCGTTTTTCTCTCAAGCATCACATCTATCTTGTTCAACTCATAAATGCAGTCGTACCAAAGTCCTTTAAGGAAGCTATGAAGCACGACCATTGGCGATCCGCTGTACGAGCAGAAGTTTTATCTCTTGAAGATAATAACACTTGGGATTTAACACACTTACTTCCAGGGAAATCCGTAATCGGCAGTCAATGGGTTTTTCGCATAAAACTCAAATCTGAAGGTTCTCTGGAACGCTATAAAGCCATACTCGTGGCTTTAGGTAATCATCAAAAAGCAGGGCTCGACTATAAGGAAACCTTTGCTCCAGTTGCTAAGATGGCCACTGTTCGTTTAATTTTGGATATTGCTGCCAAACGAAACTATGAAGTCCATCAAATGGACGTTCACAACGCATTTTTACATGGAGATCTCAACGGAGAAGTATATATGAAACCTCCTCATGGATTCTCTAAACCAGGTGATACACGTGTTTGTCGACTGCGTAAGTCACTTTACGGTCTCAAACAATCACCTCGTTGCTGGTTTGCAAAGCTCGCCGATGCTCTCAAGAAGTATGGATTTAAACAAACACGATCTGATTACTCCCTCTTTACATATCACTATCACAAAGTCTCCCTGCAAATTCTTGTGTACGTCGACGATCTAATTATATCTGGTAATTACTTATTTAGTATGGAAAAGTATAGTTATTATTAGAGCAGTACTAATCTTTTGGCCGATTATTTCAATTATTTATTGTCTAAAATACCCCTATCATCATTTGGAAGGAAAAAAGTTATTACAGAAATGTCATTAATTTTTTTTTTCCATGTCAGCAAAAATAAATAAATTATTTACGAAAATTCTACCTCCCTGCGAAATTAAATCCACAGTCATGTGTTGCAGATTTTGTGGTTGCGGATTTGTTTGTGTAATTATGGATTTGGTGTTACGGATTTAAATGTACGTGTCGAATATTTGTTTTTTGTTACGGATTTAAATAAATCCGCAACAAAGGATATTGATTTTTTTAATTACTAAAGTAGTATGAAGTGTAATACATTTGTTCAATGTGTTACAGATTTTTTTTATACCTGCAACTTTGTTTAT
This sequence comes from Orychophragmus violaceus, assembly GCA_030180135.1. Classification (NCBI taxonomy): domain Eukaryota; kingdom Viridiplantae; phylum Streptophyta; class Magnoliopsida; order Brassicales; family Brassicaceae; genus Orychophragmus; species Orychophragmus violaceus. Next base: position 27,952,782 of record CM058230.1, on the reverse strand, counting down.
TATTTGCAGATTTAATTTGAAGATTGTTTTGCTAGTGTTGAAGATTTTATTGGGATTTTGCAGTTTTTTCAAGATTTTGCGAATTTAGTGAGCATATTTTATTCTCAATGTTACAATTTTTTTTTGTATTTGTTGCAGATTTTGAAAAACTCCGTAACACAAACAAAAAACTTAAAAAATTATAAAACTAGTGTTTTAGTGTTACAGATTTATTTGATGTATTGCAGATTTAATTTTGGTTTGTGCAGATTTTTAAAATATTGATGACATGGCATTTTTGAATCATCAATTTTTATGCGGATTTGTTTGTGTATTTCTTTAAATAGCTTTATAAATTTATTTATAATTAAAAATATAATTTAAACTGCAAATAATGACTTCTGAAAATTTTAAAATAATATACTGTATGAACCTAAGTGGATCAAAAACAATTTTAATTTAGTTTTTATTATAGATATTTTTTAAATTTCCGTACATAATCTTATAATATTACATTTTTATAAAATTCAAAATATTGATGTGTTAAATAAATTTTTAATATTTAGAATTATATATTTTAAACTTAAGTTTATGATTTAGGCTCTTTAGGGTTTATTTTTTTAAAACATTTTAAGGTTTATTTTTTAGGGTTTAGATATTAGGGTTAGTTTTTATTTTAAATTTTAGGTTTTTAAATTATGGTTTAGAGTTTAGGGTTTACATGTTTAGTGATAAGGGGTTATATTTGATTTTAATTTTGTTTAAAGTTTCCAAATTATGGTTTAGAGTTTATGATTTAGAATTTAGGGTTTAATTAAGATTTATGTTTCAATTTTTTTTTTAAATAAACGAATTTAAATTTTTAAGATTTAGAGTTTCAGTTTATTTTTAAAATAAGATAAAAAAACTTGAAGAAACATGCAATCTTAGGATTATCCTATTTTATAATTAAGGTTTAGGATTTAGGCTCTTTATGGTTTTTAAAATTTTTAAGGTTTAGTTTTTAGGGTTTAGGGATTAGGGTTAGTTTTTTTTAGTTTTTGTTTAGGTTTTTAAATTATGGTTTAGAGTTTAGTGTTTAGGGGTTTATTGATAAGGCTTTGTATTTTATTTTAAATTTTTAAAGTTTTCAAATTATGGTTTAGAGTTTAGGATTTAGAATTTAGGGTTTAGAAATTAAGATTTAGGTTTCGGTATATTTTTTAAAATAAACGAATTTAATTTTTAAGATTTAGGGTCTCAATTTATTTTTAAAATAAAACAAAAATACTTGAAGAAATATGCAATCTTAACATTATCCTAGTTATTTTTTTGTCAACAACATACAAAATAGAACTTATCTCTCTATAATCCAAGTTGGTGGCTCAACATTATCCTAGTTTAAGCTTAGGGTTTAGAGTTTAGTCTCTTTAGGGTTTATTTTTTTTTATCTTTAAAGGTTTACATTTTATTGTTTAGGGAATAGGGTTAGTTTTTATTTTAATTTTTTTTTGTTTTTAAATTATGGTTTAGGGTTAGGATTTAGGGGTTTAATCATGTTAACTATGTTAAATATAACATGTGCATGTACACAAGTATCTGTCTATTTTTTCTTTCCACTACAAGAAATATGTACATTGATAACTCACAATAAACGCCATAATAGGTAATAGATAGCTTTTTTATAAACGATAGGACATGAGGAGCTATCTTAGAGTGGTCACATACTATAACATTTGTGTTGTGCTATTTTATATGACTAATATAATAGCGTTTATTTTAACTTGCTATGGGTGTATCCGAGCCAAACCGAGCCAAACCGTATTAAATAATAATAATTATATATATATTTGTATCAATTGAATTTATAAAAAAAAAATTAAATTTGAAATTGGAATTAGAATATGATTTTATTAATAACTCAAAACATTCTTTACATCCACATCGTTTAGGAGTAGAAGATTTACAAACTTATCACGACTGTCTTTGCTCCGTGAAGATTTCTTGTCTTTGTTGCCATGGCATGATGATGATGATGATTATGAATGGCTGCTTCCCTTTTGCCCTTTCTTTCCATTCTTCTTCAAGCTATCTCTGCTCTTTGATTTATGTTGTTGCTGTTTCTTGCTTCTCGTGTGAGATAAGGGATGGTGGAGGATCATACACATCTTCAGCCCATGACACACTCAGATTCTCAGGGGACTTGACATGCTTCTCTCGGCTGCCTTTAATGGCAGGGATGGCAGTAACCACACTCATCTGTTTGGATTACAAGAAACACGACGTCAGAAGCAGCCAATATATACATGGAAACCCATATAAAGCATTACACTATTATATACTTTCAGATACTAGAAGTTAATTGATGATCTCCAACCATTGACATATATATGACATAGCCAAAGTTTAAGGAACAGTACTCTATCCCATGTCTGAAATATTAAATATTCCGGATAATTATGTCGGTTTTTGATGAATTATCCAACCATATGTTTTATGTATCTACGACTAAGACACATTGGTTATAAAAGTTGCAAATAACTACCAAAATGTGGATATGATGTTATGCAAAAATGGGTCGAGAACAACGCCAATAGAAGAGAACTAACGACTGTTACATAGCAACTAGCGTCGTTAGTAGCAAAGGGAAACTTACACTATCACAGAATATGTCCTGCAATGCGGTAGCTAGGTTCTGATGGCTTGAGAGGTAAAGGCATTAGGATGGGTTTTCTGATATCTTTGGATTCTTCATTCACATTTTGGTGTATATAACCACTACCATCCCCATCAGACTCTTGAGAATCTTCAGATCCGAGACAAGAGATATGACTGGAGGCATTATAAGAGTTATTGGGACTGGAAGCAGAGCTGCTCATAAGGTGGGACTCTGCATCTTTGTAATCCAACCAACCACAGATAGAGCTCATATCATTGAGCGTAACTGTTCATCAAGCAAGCAAAATTAAGACCATCTCTACTATATTTTAGTTCATGAAAGCTACGAGACAGTGAATGATTTTAACAAAACTCACATGCTATTAAAATGATCAATGGAAGTTAAATCCTCAGTACACAATATGTTTTCAGCATAACGAATCAATCACTGTAAAGCAGATTCTAGCAATTTTTTTGGGTCACAGATCAAACGAGATAAGAGGCTTTAGAAAAATGAGACGTTTTCTTATTACGCTTAGCGGCATCACGAGTCCTTCGCTTCTTCTCGTCTTGTTTGTTCTCGAAGTATCTCCTTCGCTTGCATTCCAGGATAACTCATGTTCTCATCACTTCCCTTCTAAATCGGTTCACCAGCCTTTCCTCAGACTCGTTACCTTCGACAAACACATGCACGTTGTAGCCCGAACTGAAGAAGAACGTATTCGAGTAGCAAGGGACAAGCATATCATGGAAGCGAGCTCAGAGGAAAGCACAGCATCCGCTCAATTGTTGACGGCGACAAGAGATTTGGGAAAAAACGGTTGTGGTTCAATCTCACCTAGGTTTTATTGATTAGGTAAAAGTAATTGTTTCCTGTTTTTAACACGCTTTTTATTTACGTAAGAATCTTTGTTTCTTTTTTTTTTAATTCGATTTTGATTTTAATTAAACTTTTGTATTTTTGGTTTTTAAATTTTTTTAGATAAAAGTATTAAAAATGGTAAGTATATTGAAATGGGTATTTATGTCATTTTACACATCTTTAATACTAAGTTAGTAAACTTAGAATTATGGATACTAAGTTAGTAATTAATCTAAAAATTCATACTATTTAGAGTAAAATTCACATATATATAATGTAGTATATCGAGTTATAAATATTCGTTGGTGGAAAAGGAAGATGTGGCTACAATCCACCCGAGTTCACACACTATTTTAGTTTCGAAAATATTTCTAAAGTTTTGCATATCTTTGACGTGATTCTACCCTGTCAATGCAACTTATATTTACGTATCTCAAACAAAGAAAAATTTTTCGTCTTTTTTATATGGTCAAAATGGTTTATGAAAATGATTGTCTATTTAAAGTATAGGTTCTTTGAGTTTGGTTTCGAGAGTGTCTCTCTAGGTATCTGCAGGTGGCAGAAGTTATCGTTTGGTGGACCACGGGCAACTTCGATAGATCTCGTTCATAGTTATTTGCGTAATTCATGGTTTATAAGCGACGTTGTTGTTGCTAGATGTTGTTTTCTTTGATCTGTATTTTTTATAGTTGTAGGATTTAGTTATCAAGGATATCTTTATAATCCGCCGGTTTAGTTACCCATCTGTTTGGGCTCAAATTGCTCGTTGTTTGAGGTTTAGTTTCCTTTGTCTAGAATCATGTATTAGAATTTTGTATCTAAGTTTCTATAAATATAATTTTATAGTGAAAAAAAAATTGTCTATTTACCTAAAATTGATCATTTCAAGAAATATTTTAGAAAAAAATTGTTTTTGGCTTTCGTGTCCACGTGACCCTGTGCTATACTTATGGGCCTTATGAGGTGTCTATTATATGTTGCAGTTCAACAGAGAGGACAAAGGGCCATCAAGTGCTGACTGCCTACAGAAACAGATTTTATATATATATATATATATATATACTAGCTATAAAACAGCACACGAAATCATGAAGACGACGGTGGCTCTGATGCTGATATGTCTTCCTCTCATTCCATGAACCCTCCTACACCTAATATGTCTCTAACCTAAATTAAAAACCCTACAGACATATTGTTTTTTTTGTTACCGATCACCAAATTTTTTTGCTACCAACTTTTACTTACACTTTTGCAACTACTTACCACTTCTGTTAACCGCTAATATAACTGTTTTATTTTTGTTTAGCAATCAGATTCGCTATAATATCATTTCTATAACTTTGACAAAAAATCATTTCTATAGTTTTTATTGGTACGTTGAAGATATATTGTTTAAATTGTTATTAATAATAAAACAGTATTAAAAATTACAATAAAATGATTATTCTTCATTTTGTTTGTTACCGCTTTCACCAATATCTTTTACTAACAACTTTTTTTGTTATATAGTTTTGCACTATTCAACTCTTTATTATTTTTGTTAATGAATTTGATTAGTAACTTCTAACCCATGCAATTAGATGTATACCGTTTTAGATATTAACAATCACAAAACGTTATAAGAAACTACAATAAAAACAGTTGTAATCAATTTTTTGTTACCGTTTTCACTAATAGCTTTCACTAAAACTTTCTTTTACAGTTTTGAACTATTCAACCGCTTACCACTTCTGTTAACAGCTAATATACGCATTCCGCTTTTGTTCACCAATCGAACCCAACATCTAATATATCCATTTCGCTTTTGAATCACCAATCGAACCCATATTTTTCAACGTTATAATATCTCTCCATAACAAATTCACAGGGGACATTGCAGCGTGCATAGTTAAATTTAAGTTGTGATACTTGGGCAACATTAATACAAACTATTAAGTTTAGGTACTGATATACTTATAGGCCTTATTACATCCAGAATTGACCCTGTGATGTAAACTTTTAAAAACATCAACATGAAAAAATGATCTTAATTAGTTACTGGATATATAATTTCAGAAGTTTTATTAGTATAAAAAGCTGGAGTCCTTTTTTTACTTATCATTATAATTCAAAATTCTTAGTCTGCTGAGACGAAAGAAAAAAGACTTTGGTTTCTTAATCACCAATCTCTGAGACTCGGCTCTTTTCAAAAACAAAAGAGAACTTACATAGAATTGCAAGTAACCCAAATCGGTTGCAACGATGAACACAAGTTTGCGACTTCGCGTTTGCAGCTTCACCTGGTGACTCTAAAAGCCTAAATAAACAGGAAAACAAAACGATAAACCAAAGGGCAAAGGAGTCAAAGACGATTCATGTCAATAGACAAGTAATGTGGTTAACCAAATCGTAAACAACAAGGGGGAAAGATTTTATTACCTTGACCTGTTCCAGTAGATTTTTGGCACGCTCGTTGGTTTTGAAATGATCACGAACAGGCTGAGACATACGGGTGGTGATAAGAATACATAAAAACTGATGACAAACTGCTCATATTTGTTGATGATATCGTGAGGGAAGTACTTACTTGCAGCATTATATTCAATGCTTTCATCAAGGCTTTCTTCAGATCTTCAGGATTCAACTCGCCGCTCTCGTAGTCAGCAGCAATATCTTCAAAGCTTTTGAAAGTCCTGACAGTTTGGAAGAATTTCAAAGATCAGTCTCTGAGATATGATTGTTCAAACCCTACCTATATGTGATGCAGAGAACCCAAAAGTTGCAACCAAGAGTTTTTCAAGATTTAGTTCCATCAACTCACTTGTTATCGCCGTTCTTTTCATTTTCAACCGTCAACTCATTGAATCGTGGTAGAATTAAGTATTTGACGTATTCAAGACATGGATTGCCTTCCACAGTTCTTGGTGGGCAATAAGCTTGGCTGATCTTCTCATTAACATCAGTCTAGAAGACAAAAGATCAATATACAAGTCAGATATCTACAGAAATATCTTCTCTGTTTTGCAAGTTCTGTAGCAACTAATTTACCTCCTCATCTTCCATAAATATGGCAGATGATGGATTACTTTTGGACATCTTTTCTTGTCCTTGTTGGAGACCGGGAAGCATATCTGCAAAGCCATTAACAACAGTTAAAGATGAGATGACAACACGGTGAATGAAAAGAAACATACGGTGTGACAAGATGATGGGTTTGTTTTTTCTCTTGATGTCATCACAATATTCTCTTGCAAGCATGTTTACTTTCCGCTGATCCATTCCGAGCTGGCAAATATCAGCCTACAGAGGTCAAACAATAAGTATTAATAGCAAATCATAGAAGTGTTGACAACATAATATGAACCAAGAAACATATAAAAATACCTCAAGTAAGAAAATATCCGCACACTGCATACAAGGGTAAAGAATTTGTGCTGCACTTAGGACCTCAGTCTCACTACGTCCCATGATCTGCCCACACCTGTAAAGAAAATGAAACATATTCAATTTAGATCCATTGTCACCGCATAACTACATGATCCACGCATTGTGGGAATTAGTTACCTCAAGATGCGACGGAGGTTGTTTCTGCGAGCAATGTCCATCACAAGAGGCCAATACTTATTGCCCTTACCATTAATTTCGTCTGAAGCCCAAAGAAACCCAACTTTGTCGGTGTTCATACCACCAGCTTGCCAGATCTCCTTAAAGTATTCTCCAACAACTTTGATTCTCTCCAAGTCACCTCCCAACTTGTTGTTCAACTGAGCAAACCAATCTGCAATCCAAATTTTTACTTGGCAACCAGCTGAAGTCAGTTTGTTCACATTGGTGACCTTCATCACTCCCTGTTAACACCAAACTGAAACAAGTTACAAGAAAGTTCTCATATATAATTAATCAAATCAGCAGAAAGATTTCAGTCTTTCTTCAATGGAACTTATGTACAAAGTACACTCATTTGTCCGAATGAACTATCCTATCCTTCAAACCTTCACTAAATACCTCTGAGAAGCTTAAAAATTGAGAGAAGTTCCATCAATCATGATTGGCGACTCAGAATCTCTAAGCAATATGAAGCACGCAAAACAGAATGATAACCCACCTGGGCGATGTGCATCCTTCCCGATGGTTCAAAACCATCGTAGCAGATCGGAGTAGGCTTCTTGGCTAACAGATTTTTCAGCTCATCCTCTTGTATGCATTCCTCGCCAATACTCCTCACAATCTGGAATTTCTTCTCAACCTCCTCACTCATCCTGAATCAATAGAGTACTAATCAGCTAAAAAAAGATCCAAAATACAATAGCACAACTCAAACCTATTCGATAACAAAAAATGGAGAACTTGAACTGAAGTCTTTGTCTTGTTTTCCTGAGTTGTCTATCTAAAATCACCGAAACTATTAAATAATTAAAGAAAGAAAATCTATCTCCAAATTCCAAATCGGAGTCACAGAATAAACAAAACTATATGAGAAAACAAACATAGAACAGTCCTAACTTATTCATTTTTTCAGATACTAAACAACAAACCATGAAAGAAATTGAATACTCACTGTAATCCGGCAGCTGAAGAAGATGCTGAGCTTGGTGCCTTGACGGAAAGAGCCTCCATTTCCGTGGATAGAGCCGTTCTGGCAGAGCAAGACAAAAATTCACCAAAATTTTACACCAAAATTTTGGTTAAAAAGTGTTTAAGGTAAGAGAAGTTTCTGAAATATTGACATCCACGTATGCTTTTGGCTCTGCCATTTATGTACCTGGTGATTTTGTAACCCTACAATAACACATGATAAACCAAAAAAGAAGAGAGAAAAATTCAGATGCAGCGTATGAATTTACAAGCAACAGCGCTATAAGTAACTGGTGAGACCTGAAACATTACTGGAAATATATTTTTCTTACCTTGACCTGTTTTAGCAGATTTTTGGCACAACTATTGGTTTTGAAATGATCACGGACAGGCTGCAATATGCGTTAAAGACATTAAAATTGTTGAAAACTCAAAATAAAGACCTGAAGAAGGTAGCTTTCTGTGTTCCACAATAATTCAGTTGGTTCCATGCAAAGCGTAACATTTTAGCTAAAATGTTTGCTAATATTGCTACAGAAGGAAATACTCACTTGCAGTATCTTATTCAATGCTTTCGACAGAGCGTCCTTTAGATCCTTAGGGTGCAACTGGCCACTCTCATAGTCAGCGACAATGTCTTCAAAGTTTTTGAAGGTCCTGACAATTAAAAGAATTTCAGTTCATAGGTTAGATAAACCGATAAAGAGACATGCGTATTGAGAAAATCTGACCAAAGGGAATACATAATCCGAGCCACTAGTCTGAGACTTAACCCAGAAACCAAACATGATACTCAAAGGTCTAGAAAAACTGGTAAAAACTCACTTGTTACCGCCGTACTTTTCATCTCGCTCGGCTGTGAACTCACTGAACCAGGGCAGAATGATGTATCTGACGTATTCCAGGCATGGGTTACCTTCCACAATTTCCGGAGGGCAGTAAGCTTTCTTTATTTTAACATTAACTTCAGCCTGGAAGTGAAGGTCAATATTCAATAACTATACAACTCCTCTCTGATTTTCAAACTTAGTGTTGAACTAGCTACTTTACCTCTTCATCTTCCATGAAGATGGCAGATGAAGGATCACTCTTAGACATCTTTGTCTGCCCTTGTTGAAGACCAGGAAGCATATCTGCAGTCCATTACAACTGGAGATGATAAGAACACTGGAGAGGATACACAGGAGAACAGATATCGAACAGAAACGAGAAACTTACGGTGAGACAAGATGACAGGTTTGTTTCCTCTCTTAGTGTTATCACAATAGTCTCTTGCTAGCAGATTGACCGTTTGCTGATCCATCCCAAGTTGGCAAATATCAGCCTGCAGAGGTTAAGAAAAAGTTTCAACAACAATCATAGAAAAGCCAAAAGCTCAATGCACTCACTTGATATAGATGGATAAGAGTGCCGCTAAAAAAGTGGTTGCCAAGGATCCACAAACATTTGATGAGAGAAAGGATTATACAAGGGAAAATACACATAAAAATACCTCGAGAAAGAGAGTATCGGCACATTGCATACATACGTACAGAATGTGAGCTGCACTCAGCTCCTCGGTCTCACTATGACCCATAATAGGCATACACCTGATAGGACCAGAAACATATTCATAAATATCCATCATCATCATTCACATAACTGTGCAATGAAAAAAGTACATACCGTTTTATTTGGGCGAGACTGTTTCTGCACGCAATGTCCATCACAAGAGGCCAGTACTCATCTGCCCTAGCATTAATTTCATCGGATGACCGCAGAAACTCTACGTTCTCACAGTTCATCCCGGCAGCCTGAAATATCTCCTTGTAATATTCTCCAACCACCTTGATTTTCTTCAAATCACCTCCCAACTTGTTGTTCATATATGCAAACCAATCTGCAATCCAGATTTTCACTCGACAACCAGCAGAAGTCAGTTTGTTCACACTCATAATCTTCATCAGTCCCTGCCAAGGTAATAGCAGAGTCAAACGAGCTATCAGAAACTTCTCACTTACAAATTTTCAAAGCATAAACCCATATGGATATGAAAAGGTAACCCACCTGAGCGATATGCATCCTTCCTGATGGTTCAAAACCATCGTAGCAAATCGGAGCAGCCTTCTTAGCCAGAAGATCCCTCAGCTCAGCATCATTTATGCATTGCTCGCCAACACTTTTCACTACATTGTATCTTTTTTCGACCTCCTCACTTATCCTGAATCCGTAAAAAGCTGATCCGATAAGCTAACTGGAAGACCCACAAATCCAAGTAGTGTACAAAACTGGACAGATCGTTCTTTATTTTCCGGAGGTTTCAACATCCACAAGTGGGAATGACATAATGGGGAAATTCACAAACCAATTCAAAACGAATTGGATAATGAAAAAGGAAAAGTGAGCTTAACTGTAATCCGGAGGTCAAAGAAGAAGCCTGAGTTGGTGCATTATCAGAAGGAGTCTCCATCTCTGAAGATGCAGCTGTTCCTGAAAATCACAAACACGCATTCTTTTGAACTTTATGCAGAAAGGAGTCAGAGAGAAGTAACAACTTATCCAATCCAATCCTATCTGCATTGTTTCCTATTTGACTATCCTCTCTTCTTTTACTACCTCACACTCTGCTCATTTTCACCAACACATAATCATTCATGCAAAGTTCGAAGCCTTAGCTTAAAATTCGATCTGGGATTTGTGTGTTTTAGATCGATTTCAATCTGGAAAGTGACGTTGACTGCTAAGATTCAGGAGTCCTAATGTAAAACCCTCAAACACAAGCTAACAAATTCAGGGCAATGAAATGAAAGAAACACAGAAATTAATCAAATAGGAAGAAAATCGAACTTACGTTCGTGTGACCTTCTCTGCGATTGATTCTCGTGGGCGTTCGTGTTCACTATGTGAAGACCTCTTCCTTACGGATTTGAAAGAAGAAAAACATACGGCAACCCGGTTTACTAGGTTTTGTCTCTTTTTGTGGTTCTTTGGGTTTTAGATTTTTTATTTAGTCGTTAAAAGACTGATTTTTTTTTTTTTTTGATGACAAAAAAAGACTGGTTTTTATCGGACCAAACAATTTCCTTCTAGTCAAACTACTATGTTTTAAAACCAAGAACCGACCTGCTGATTTGGTTTTAAGAGATGTATCTATTGACTTATGGTTTAGCAAACAACTGAGTGTGTACTAAGAGTTTCAACTTTTAGTTATGTTCTAGTTTCCTCTAAACTCCCACCATACAAAATCAACAAAGAGGACTAATCCCATAAAAATAAACAAGAAAAAATCGAATCTAAGACGATTTACAAATGTATCCCTTCTTTGCACTGAGTCAGTCTGGAGGGTCTCTCTATCTCTTGCTATGTTCTCTCTGTTTTTTCCTTGATGACGACCAATGTGGTAGACACAATTATGAACATTCTCTGTCTCTTGAAGGTTTGAGATTCGTGTTGATGATTGAAATTTCAACACATGTGAATCAAGACAACAAGCTCGGTCCATTTTCGACGGCAGTACGAGCTTGGCCGTGGTTATTGTGCCCGTTCCGTGTCATTTGGATGTCATGAGATACATTGGTTCTCTTTTTCGCGTAAGGAGCTCCTCTTGCTGCAACAGAGAAAGACTAATAAACTTTACATTTTCATCAACAGACCAAATGATTCTCTTACCTGCAATATGCTGTGCCCGGAGAATGTTTTGTCGTCTTTTCCACCATATCATCGCGCATGCAACGATCAACAGGAATGCTAGACTAACACCGAATGCAATCCCGATTTTTTCTCCAGAAGAAAGGTGAGGCCCGCAAGCTGGGAGCCCCGGGATTCCGCAAAGACCTGCATTATCTGTGAAGCTGCAGATATAGAGAAACAGTTTATAACACTATTCTTTATATTTCAAAATTCAATTCTTTCTTAAAAAAAGACTTGTTTATAATTCAGTATTCTTACTTGAAACTTGCTCTGTGCAACAGCCTTCCACCAACAGCATCTGGTACTTTTCCTGACAAAGAGTTTCCGTTGAGATTCCTGCAAAACAATACCATACGAGTTCCATTGGTCACTGAAACTGAAAGAAACAAAAAATCAACAGAAACTGGATGATCTTACAGAATCCGCAGGGATGTTAACTCTCCTAAGGTTTCAGGGATAGATCCATTGAAGGAATTGTATGAGAGGTCCCTGCAAAGAAGCATAAGGTCTCAGTTTCAGGGTTCAGAATCGAAAAGTTTAACACAGAGAGTTACTCAATTAATAATACAAACTGATTACTTACAGAACTTCTAAGCTTGTGATGCTTCCAAGTGATGCAGGTATTCCTCCATGAATGCTGTTTTCACTCAAGTTTCTGAAACATAGACAAGATATGGAAAAAAAGACTTATTTCTTCATTAGATGAGCCATTTTACTTGGAGTAGATAACAAAAATGTCCGTTTACATAAAATTCAATACCCGGGACACTTGGATAAACATTTGCAGTTTGTGAGAAAAATGTATTGGCTTACATGCTCTGAAGGTGTTTTAGGTTTGATATGTCGTTTGGTAGGAAACCCTTCAGACCTTGGTTATCAAGATCACTGCAAAATAAATATAGAAACACAAAAAAATTATATTCAAAAACCTGATGAAGACCAAAAACTTAAAGAGATATCCTCAAACAAAGGATATGGTTCTTGTATCTCTGACTTAGTTAGATGTATAGACTTCATATTTGACTTTGATCAACAACAAAAAAAAAAGACGTCATATTTGACAGGACAGTTAAAGGCAGCCTATATCATCAGTAATTTTGCTAAAGAGTCTAAATTGGAACTACAGAGTCATGGATGGACTCATAGTAGAGTTAGTCTATTGTTAAAAATGTAATTTATGAACAAAAGTAAGAGGAACGAGCTATACAGTCCGTCAATGACCCATCTGCTGGTGTTCTTGTCCAGCTGACAATCAGCTCCGCTCCACGGATGTTGTGGGGGAACACATGGATCACCATTCCATCCAAACCTTGAAGGAAGTCCCAAAGATTTTCTCATTTTCTGTAACGCACTGACTGAAACAGAAAATGACGAGCAAGAATAAACCATGAGTGACTAAAACCAGTTTGATATTCAAGAGCTACTAGAAGAATAAACCATGAGTGACTGGAAAGTTTTCTCTAACATCAGAGTTGTAACCCTATCTAGACTACCACAAATACGAATACGAATATCTTGCACGTCACATTCAAATCCTTTCATTCTTTCAAAAGTAGAAAGACGGCTCAAGAATGTGTACCTTCATCCCTTAATGTTTTAAACTCAGCGGTTATGATTTCAAAGACCTCGATGGCATTGATAATTGCATGACCGCCTGCCTTGGGTTGTAGAACGACTGTCAAGGTTCTTCCACTGACAGTCACGGTTGCATTGAGAACAAGTGCTGTGTAGCGGCCACCACTCTTCTTTATGACATCCACATCTTCAAAGAAAGTATCACCATTTATAACAACATCAAATACTCTTTTTCCTTCAACAGTGACTGTAGCATCAATCTCAGAAAAATGCAGCCATACTGAATAATTTCTGTTGGGTTCCACATCCATGCTGTAAGTTAAATCGGGTTGGTCGTCTGTACTAACTAATGCTGACTGATATAGTCCTTCAGGATAAAAGTTTGGCGAGACAGAGGCTTGCTTAATGGTATTCTCAGTTGATCTTGGAGAGTCTGCACTCTTGCCAAAAGATCTCATGGAATTCCAAAACCTATCACCACCCCAGCGATCCCCACTATAGTCTTCATCAAACCTTGGCTTCCCAGTACCACAGGTCAACCTAGTGGCTGTTCTTAGAATCACTCCTTGGCCCCAGCCTTGACCGAAATTATAAGCTTTATCATCAACTTGGAGAATTTCAATAGAAAGTATTGCAGGATCACCATGACCAGTACTGTGAAAACAGATTGTAGCTGTCCCACCCAAAAGAAAAATGAGAGCTTCAGCAAATACTTGGTCATCATGACCACTCCAACCAGATTTCAGAGAAGAAATCTGAGTTCCTTCAATGGATATGTCAAAGAGAGGCTCTTTGTCATAATTAGGCTGGTTAACCAATCCGAAGAAGATTCTCACTGAGTAATGTCCCTTTGGCACTCGAACTATATTGTAGCAATTATTTGGACCCTCGGAGATTGGGAAATACCGAAGTGTTTTCAAAGGAGGAGTTATGTAACTAGGTGGAGTTGCATTTGCAGGTATGCCTCCTGTATAAGCGATATCTTTGTACCAAAGTGCATAAGTTGGTGGTGTTCGAATGTTTTTACGAGCTCCACAGCTGATCCGCAAGGCATATGGTGCTGCAAATCAATATAATTAGATGGGCATTATCAATACACAAAGTTTTTGTTACTAATAATGACTCTGGAAACAAGAAACTATTAGATACTCTACATGCCCAATTGTTTTTTATCTGTTGATGGTACAACCATATTGGAACAAATTACTCTTTCATAAACCAGCTCTAGGTATGGGTACAAGAGACAGAGATCTTTGTCTCAGTAAAGGCAGATTCGATTTGTTTATCAAATTCGACTGTGTTCAATAAATAGCAGCACCTCGTAAATCTTGAGCTATTATTTTGGGGAAGCAAGAATTCGATGAGCTACAGCTTCAATATAAATCGAGCTATACTAAAATAACATTTTCTGAATCGAATTCATAGAAGAAAACAAAAATGGAATCCAAGTAAAATGCAAGTCAAAACTTCGAATCAGGATAAACCATGTTGCAAGTTGGAGCTACATAACAAAAAGAAAGGTAAAGCTGAAAGTTCAACATCTGGGAAAACGAACGAACCTGGTCGAGCCGAGGAAGAAGTGAGACCAAATGAGAAAATGAGAAGACATGCGAGAGTATATCGAAGCATCATCTTTGATCTTTCTGAATCAAAAATTATCTCTCACGAATCTCTGTCTCATTTCTCCATTGGAAAACTTTCTTTTTTTGTTCGTTTTCTGTAGAGTGAGAGAAGACGGAATCGGAAGAGAGAGAGACCAAGGGACGTGACTGCAGGTAAAAAAGGTCCGGTAGTGAATACTAATTAAATTGAATTAAATTTAACTTAAATGCTCCCACCTCTATATTTTAATCTAATTTTCTTCTGATTGAAGATAGAGAGCTTAATCAAGTGTTGTGATGCGCACGTAAGCTATCATAGTCGAATTATTTATCCGACGGCTGAAACGTGCTATAGCGGATCATTGAGCCCAAGTCTTGTGAAGGTCGTCCACAAAGTTCTGTGTTTTGTTTTCCGCTGTAGACGGACCTTTGACCACAAGACCTTTAACCACAAGTTCTCTTGTTTTGGATAAAATGCGCAAATTGCTCTCCTTTTAAAATCATATAAAGTCTACGGCATATTGATAACCTTCTTCAGTTGAGATACTATTCACATTTTCAAGATTTTTTTTTTAGTTACGAGAAGAAATGATTTAATATTTATCTCCATTTTACAATGTTTGATGTTTTAAACTCTTTACATATAGAGGTGAATTCCGATTTCGATCTCGGATCCTAATCGGAATTAAATCCCGGCTCTGTCCGGTTCTTTTCTTTGTTTATACTTTCTTGTTGCTTTGAATAAAATTCCCTACTTAGTTCTGGATTTGTTCTCCGGCTAAGTTTGGATTTAGTTTGTGTTTTTTACTTACTCGTTCTTTCTACAGGATTTTAATTAGTTCAAATTCCGGTTGCGATTAAGTGCTCTCCTCTGTCGTCACTGTTTTCTCAATCTTTCTTGTATCAGGGAGTAATATCTTCGCTATCCCTTGGTGGGCCTCTTTGTTAGGTTTGAAGTGGAGCTTCTCTGTTGGAAGTTGGATTGAGGCGTTTCTGGTTTTATTTTTCGGTGGGCATGTTGACGATTTGCTTGGTTTAGCACCGGTGAAACGTTGTGGACAGAACTGTGGTGATGCTTGCGGAGCTTCAACGGTGGCGCGTGGGACAGTCATGAGTCACATGCGTTACTTCTATCTTATCTCCTCGTCGAACACGTTGATAAACACGTGTTTTTCTTTTAACCTTATCTTATCTTCAAGTTGTTAAGTGGGTTACTTGGGTTTAACTCTTATCGATGTTGGGGTTGGGCTTGTATCATCACTTTGTCCCCTTTGTAGGCTTTATCAAATGATAAATGGTCGACCAAAAAAAAAAAAAAAACTCTTTACATATATAAGCAACCATAAATAGTATTATTTTTTCATGTAAATCATCAACAACCAGATCAAATTAAATTATATATTTAATAGATAGAAAATATTGTTTTTTTACATCAATAAAAATATTGTTTGGAAAAAAATGTACGATTGTTTAGAAAAAGTGTCTTTATAAAAAAAAACATTTTCAAAGTTGAAGGTTCAGATAACTCTAAAGGAATAAGAAGGTTTAGACTTAAGTCAGGTTGACTAGAAGTCACGTGTAATTCACGTGTGTAAACCAGCTGCATTATAAAGCTGGTAATCTCGTTTCGGTTAAGTAGTTCTGAGTTGTTGTAACGGCTAACTAGAAGAGAGAGAGAGAGAGAGAGAGAGAGAGAGTGTGTTCAGAGCATTAGAGAGAGAAAGGCGATTCGCCATTGAAGTTCGTCGGAGCTCGAGTTTGAGCTGATCTAGTGCGTTGCTGATTGAATCAGCCCCGATGAGTATAGCAGCCATTCACATCGAATGGTGTGGTGAACACCAGGTAACAAAATCTCTGTGTCTTGTGTTCTTCTTTAGATTCCGTTTTTTTCTTTTCAATCGCGATACAAATCGAGTTAAGAATCAAATCTTAATCCGCACAAATTGGTATCAGAGCTCGGTTAAAGAAGATTGAAAGAAACGAGTCAAGATCGTGGATTAACGATTGATCGGAGAAGATGAAGACTACGTTCAGTCTCGAGAAGTTCGATGGGACTGGAGATTTTCACTCTGGAAGAGAAGAATGTACGCATATCTTCGTGTATCTGGTTTGAAGGATGTTCTTGTTACAAAGACTCAAGATCCAGAACTCGGTAAATCAGAAAAGGGCGAAGAAGATCCCGAAGCAAAGAAGAAAGCTATCGAGGATGAAGAAGCCAGAGCCGAGAGGTGCGAGAAAGAGATGAATACGATCTTTCTAAATGTTGGTGATCACGTATTACGAAAGATTGAAAGATGTAAAACCGCAGCAGAAACATGTAATTTGCTGGAAGCACTGTACATGATCAAGTCTCTTCCAAATAGGGTTCATGTACAACTCGGATTCAAGATGGAAGATCATCGCACAATCGATGAGAATATAGAAGATTTTCTCAAGATCATCAGTGAACTCAGTCATTTTAGTATTGAGGTTCCTGAAGAAGTGCAGGTTGTACTGCTGTTAAATGGTCTACCATCAAGATATGATCACCTCAGAGAAACTCTTAAGTACAGTAAAGAGGCATTGAAAGTAGATGATGTAGTGGGCGCTGCATGGTCTAAGGAAAAGAAATTCAAGGCAACATGCAAGACAAGTTCAGAAGGTCACTTCGTGAGGGGCAGATCAGAGACAAGGGGTGGTCAATCTCATCAGAATAAAGTTAAATCCAATAAGTCTAGATCCAAATCAAGAGATGGGAAAAAGATCTGTTGGATCTGCGGTAAAGAAGGTCACTATAAGAAGCAATGCTATAAGTGGTTAGAAAAGAATAAGAATAGGAATCAGTCAAAGAACACTGGTGAATCTAGCCTAGCAAAGGATGATGGACAAGATTTAGTTGGACTAATTGCTTCTGAAGTTAACTTGTCTCAGAACATTCATGATCAGAATTAGTGGGTAATGGACACAGGCTGTTCATTCCATATGACCCCTAGAAAGGATTTGTTTCTGGAACTAAAGGAACTAACAACAAGGAGAGTAAAGATGGAAAATAACTCTTATGCAGATGTGAAAGGAATTGGTTCAATCAGATTCAAGAATCCAGATGGTACTACGTTTGTTCTTCATGAAGTGAGGTTTATGCCAGAGATTGGAAGAAACTTGATATCTTTGGGAACTCTAGAGAAAAAAGGTTGCGAATTCAAAGGATCCAAAGGAGTTTTGAAAGTAATCAAAGGATGTACTGTCATTATGAAAAGAGTCAGGAAGGGAAATGATACTCTATACATGCTTCAAGGTGAAGCACAAGAATAAGAGAGCTGTGATACAACAACTAGCAGTCTAGCAGCAGAAAGAACATCTTCCGACCAAACCAAGATATGGTATAGTAGAATGGGACACATAGGACAGAAAGGGCTTGACATTTTGTCAAAGAAAGGATGCTTTGGTAAAGAGACTACTTCACAAATGAGCTTCTGTGAAGATTGCGTTATAGGAAAAACGCACAAGATAAGCTTTGGACCAGCTCAACATGTGACTAAAGATAAGCTTGATTACGTGCATTCAGATCTTTGGGGATCACCAAACGTTCCATTAAGTCTTGGGAAGTGCCAATATTTCATATCATTCACTGATGACTAGTTTAGAAAGGTATGGATATATTTCCTTAGAACTAAAGATGAAGCATACGACAAGTTTGTGGAATGGAAACAGATGGTTGAAGTACATACTGAAAGGAAACTAAAGAAGCTCAGGACAGACAATGGATTAGAGTTTTGCAATCAGAAGTTTGATCAGAAATGCAAAGAAGATGGTATAGTCAGACACAAGACCTGTACCTACACGCCTCAACAGAACGGTATAGCTGAGCGCTTGAATCTATCATGAACAAAGTAAGAAGCATGCTCAATGAAAGTAGACTGGGACAAAGGTTCTGGGCAGAAGCTGCTTCAACTGCGGTCTATCTGATAAACATGTCACCATCGTCTGCAATAGATTTTGAAATACCTGAAGAAAGATGGACTTCTTCTAAGATCAGTCTAGAAGGATTGAGAAGGTTTGGGTGCATTGTCTACGCTCACTCTAGTGAAGGCAAATTAGAGCCAAGAGCCAAAAATGGGGTGTTCACAGGATATCCAGAAATGGTCAAAGGATTTAGAGTCTGGCTTATTGATGATCAAAAATGTACAATCAGTCGTAATGTGGTCTTCAGAGAGGACCAGATGTACAAGGACACTATCATTGGTCGTCATTCAGGTATCTCTATCAATAATAATATTACTACTAACAAAGTTGCAAGTAATGATGTTTCAGGTAATAAAGAAGTATCAGGGACTGCATCTCAAGGTGGAGTAACTGACACAAGATCCTTCAATCATTCTGAAGACACATATGACATCAATACAGACCAGACTGAGACATCAGAAGAATCAGTAGCAGAGAACAGACCTAAGAGACAGACTACTCTTCCTGCAAGGTTAAAAGGCTACATTATGTATGATGAGGATGAAGATATTGCAGGCTATGTGTATCTAATAATAGAGGATGGAGGAAAACCAGAACCTTATAGTTTCCAAGAAGCCTTAGATGACACAGACAGTAAAATGTGGCTATAAGCTACAATGAAGAAATGGCATCACTTGAAAAGAACTGTACATGGACTCTAGTGGACAGAGTTAAGAATCAGAGACCCATTGGTTGTAAATGGGTATTCAAGAGGAAGGCTGGGATTCCAGGAGTTGAAGAACCAAGATTTAAAGCTAGACTAGTAGCCAAAGGCTACAGTCAGAAAGAAGGTGTTGACTATCAGGAGATCTTCTCTCCTGTAGTTAAACACATCTCCATTAGATTACTTCTTTCAGCAGTGGTTCATTTTAACATGGAGCTACATCAGATGTATGTAAAAACGGCCTTTCTCCATGGTTACCTTGATGAGCAGATTTATATGGAGCAGCCAGAGGGATACATTGACAGAAAGTATCCAGAGAAGGTCTGTCTTCTGAAGAAATCACTGTATGGTCTAAAACAATCGCCTCGTCAATGGAACAACAGATTCAATGAGTTTATGAAGAAGACTGGGTACAATAGAAGCAACTATGATAGCTGTGTGTACATCAAGAGGCTCAAGGATGGAAGATACATTTATCTACTTTTGTATGTAGATGACATCCTGATAACATCCAAAGACAAGCAACATATCAAGGAGCTAAAGATACTGTTGAGTTCAGAATTCGAGATGAAAGACTTAGGAGAAGCCACGAAAGTGCTAGGAATGGAAATCACTAGAGACAGAGAGAAAGGAACTCTATCAATCTCTCAAGAGAATTATTTGATGAAGGTCCTAGACAGTTATGGAATGGATCAGGCTAAGTCTGTAGCAACACCAATAGGGATTCATTTTAAGCTAAAGTCAGCTACAGACAAGGAAACTGAGGAACAAGCCGAGATCATGAAGAACATTCCCTATCAAAACGCAGTAGGGAGTATAATGTACTCCATGGTAGGAACACGTCCTGATATGGCTTACTCAGTTGGACTAATTTGCAGATTCATGAGCAGACCAATAAAAGAGCATTGAAAAGCAGTTAAGTGGCTACTCAGGTACATTAAAGGTTCTGTTAAGACAAGTTTGTGCTACAGAGGTGAAGGAGAATTCAGCATCAGGGGATACTGCGATTTTGACTATGGAGCTGATCTTGATAGAAGAAGGTCGATATCAGGGATTGTATTCACAGCAAGAGGAAATGTCATCAGTTGGAGATCCAGTCTACAGAAGGTAGTTGCTCTATCAACCACATAAGCTGAGCACATGGCGTTATCAGAGGCAGCTAAGGAAGCAATATGGTTATGGGGGTTAACAAATGAACTAGGATTCAAGCAACAGTCGGTTACATTGCATTGTGATTCCCCAAAGTGCAATAGCCTTGGCCAAGAATGTTGTGTTCCACGAGCGAATAAAGCACATAGCCATCAAATACCATCACATAAGGGACTTGATCAGTGATGGATTGATACAAGTTGTAAAGATCGCTACAGCTCATAATCCAGCAGACATATTCACCAAGTTGTAAAGAGAGTTTCAGGACATTAGACGAGCAGTGACTCGTCATTAACAGCTGAGTGGGTTTACTCAGAAGGACATGAAGCCAAGGGGGTTATCTTGGAAGATGATTCTGTCAAGGTGCATTGACAGGAGCTTGCAGGGTTTTGCAGGAAATAGTTGAGCAAATATTCTCTATGAATAAAGGCTCATTCTCAGAGGTATTGATCTGAGAGGCACTAGATCAAGCAATGGTGTAAGAGACAAGGTGGAGATTTGAAGGTTCAGATGTCTCATACACCACAGACGAAGCTAATATACTCTAAGTATGGAAGACACTCTAAAAGAATAAGAAGGTTTAGACTTAAGTCAGGTTGACTAGAAGTCACGTGTAATTCACGTGTGTAAACCAGCTGCATTATAAAGCTGGTAATCTCGTTTCGGTTAAGTAGTTCTGAGTTGTTGTAATGGCTAACTAGAAGAGAGAGAGAGAGAGAGTGTTCAGAGCATTAGAGAGAGAAAGGCGATTCGCCATTGAAGTTCGCCGGAGCTCGAGTTTGAGTTGATCTAGTGCATTGCTGATTCAATCAGCCCCGGTGAATATAACAGCCATTCACATCGAATAGTGTGGTGAACACCGGGTAACAAACTCTCTGTGTCTTGTGTTCTTCTTTAGATTCTGTTTTTTCTTTTCAATCGCGATACAAATCGAGTTAAGAATCAAGTCTTAATGAAAGTACTTAAAATCTTACTCTATAAAATATTCCTTTGCCAAAATAGGTAAATGATTTCTGTTAGGACTGTGTTTTTAAATAATCAAACCTTGATTGATTTGATTTTATTTTTATAGGTGGAAAAATAGCAATAAGGCATTTTTAGGTTTCCTATCCTCTAGTGAATATTGTCTATCGAAAGCACAATAAGCATCATTTAACTTTCATCTAAACCAAATAATATGATTTTATATATGTTGATTTAACTTTCATCAAAAAACTTACATTAGAAATACAAAAATCTTTGTGAAACAATTTTGTTTTTATAAAAAAAAAACATACCTTTTTGCGGAACGAAAAAAATATAATATTATATATTTTGAACTTCTCTTTGGAAGACAGATTTATGAATTTTGATTCTCGGAACATTTGAAAAAAAAATAAAGAAGATTAGACATATTTCTTTAAATTTGCATCAGTTGTTTTTTACAATTTCAAGGACACAAATAAATAAATAAATAAAACTTCTAGTTACACCAATTTGCAAGTTTTTATATCAATTAAAACTTTGTAACAATCCAATATAATGTACCTAATTTTTGGTATAAAAAACAAGAAACTAGAACACACAAAAAAGTAGAAGACTGATTTTTTGGCAAAAGAGGTTTTTTATTTAGAATTTAAAATATTATTAGGAAACTAAAATAAAACTCCAAAATATTTCACAAGAATTCGAATTAAAGAAGACCTAGCTATCTAACCCACAAAAACAAGAAGAAAAAAACGGATGTCCTAGTTACCGAATAACGCCGCCTCCGCCGAGATCAATGTTGTCACATTGAAGATAACACCAGCCTCCAAAATGGACATGAGCAAAAAGCTGAACGGAGGAGCCGCCACCAGAAGAAAAAAAATACCAGTTGCGAAGAAGTACTACGATGGAAAGAGAAGCCGAGAGACAAAACGAGGAGATGAGGAAGGTCAAGGAGAACTTTGACTACCCGAAGGAAAGTCGCAGTAATAACCTAGTACCAGAGGCTACATTTCTCGCACCCACCACCATCCTCCATGGTGATCTTACTTGGACCACCAGCCAAAAGGAGACCCACATATATCAACGCCTCCACTTTTGAGCTCGAATACAACCGTCGGACTCCATCGTACAAAAGAGACCACTGTCACCTAGAGAGAATCGCCGCAAAGAAACAACCACAACCCTTGTGTAAGCTTCACTCGATGTGTCCTCATCCAACAAGATCCACAAAGAGCCACCGCCGCCTGTTGCGAGAAGCCACATAGACACGACCGATGACAACCAACCGCCATGAAAGATGAAAAGGACGAACAAAAAACTCGAGGAGTGAAGATCAAGGGAGAAAACGGGAGACTCCTGATGAGGACATCAGATCATTCAAACCCGTTCCGGACGAGCAGTACGTACTAACCTCGACCATGAGGCTGATCGAGCTGTTCCCGACCACGCAGAACGTACTTGAGGAGGTTCATAAGGCCAAGACATGTTCTACAAGTCCAAATGACGTGGAATTGATGATTCATCAGCCAACAACATGTTTCAGGAGTAATGATTGTTCTAGAACCCAACTGGAACCATCCCATTTGGAGATTGTCGACGACCTTCCACCCAGAGCCTTAGCCAAGTCCTGGAAGATGACCATATGAGAATTGGTTCTAACCAATCATACCAAACTTGATATCCACCAGAAAGTATGCCATTTGGAAGAGTTTGGTCAGAAGAATCAGCATTGGTTCGAGCTAATCTTGGGGTATGTCTAGAAGCTGTCCATTTAGCCTTGTCCGCAGATATAAGTGCAGTCAAGAGAGGATTGCGATCGGACCATAAGGATTAAAGCTTCAACTCAACCTTTTCTGGAAACCTGACTCGCCAAGGAATCTTCACGAAGTGGAATCACATCTAGACCATTTGCTATGAAGAAGTTATGCCCGTTTCAAGACATGTGATTTTCAGGGAACCCGCTAAAGACCGACATTCACGTTTTGGAATGCTCTGAACGAACCAAGGAGTAAATAAACTTTTTATGGATTCTTGATTCATCAGGGAATGCATGAGAGTTGGAATCATACCAATACCAGCTCGGACGAAGAAGATATACAAGATCAAACCCAAAGGTTGCTTGACCTGCCTTATTTGGAAGCTCACGGATTTAGTGAACTCCAAAACTATGTTTGGCGACCAGGAGCACGTGCAACATGTCCTTGGGCTTTGGTTTATACTATTTTTCCCTTAAATGTGGTTTTATCCCAATTGGGTTTTCCCACTAAGGTTTTTAATGAGGTAAACCAAAGCCCGATACAAGAGAAGGAGAATCTGGCCCGTCCAACATTCCTTCTTGTCTTTTCTTTTATGATTTCGACCAGACCCTTTTTGGCCCACTTGTAACCTAGACTCTTGGAAATTTAAGCCATTCTTTTGTTTCTAATAAGATCAAGCAAGTTTAAACTTAAAAACCTAAAGTGTTTAGCCCTAAGACGGCGCAACCTCTCTCTCTCTCTCTCTCTCTCTCTCTCTTGCGTGGATTCCCCTTGAGGACGAAGTGCTTGTTGGATCTCCTAGGATCTAAGGGTTTGATATATTGAATCACCAACCTCGTTCTTACCTTGTTACTGGCAGCGGAATGAATGGTGAACGAGATCAGTAGCGACACAGGTGCCTCGCCTCTACCAGATACACACGCACACAAGCTGGAAACGGGATGCTAGTGCCGGATCTACGGGATCTGAGAGTTTTGGTGTTTCTGCTCTTTCTGTCAAGAAAAAGTCGACGGCTCACGTTTTAGGTCGAGACTATCAAGTTTTTATTCAACCTAAAACACACTTAACGGGCCAGACTTGATTAAGTCATAATTTCGAAAAGCCCTTTCGAAACCCGAACTGTGTCGACCGACACACAAGCTGTGTCGATCGACACAACACCATTTTCTCGATAATAATGTGTATCCAATACACATTAATATGATCATTACCATAATGATCATTCCCATGTCTTAGCTTCCAGTTTGCTTAGGTGTGTGACCCTATATGATCATATAATACTGGCAGTAAGTCTACAACTTACAGATTGCAAGAGGCTTCTAGCAAAACATTGCAACCGCCCAGTATTATACGAATGTCTGATCTCGACACACAACTATCATCAGGAGTGAGTACAAGTGTGATTTCAGGACACTATCCCAACAATCTCCCACTTGTACTGGAATCAACAATTCCTATAATCCTTTTGTCTCTATATCTCGATTTGGCATAAGGCAAGATTAGTGTCATCCTTATTAAGCCAACATCGTGTTTATCGAACTCCTGATCTCATACTGAACATTACAAACAACTGAACTACAGTTCGTTTGAGTGCGGCCACACATTTTTCTCAGTATTAAATCTTCGATAGGCCCTGAGATATTTATCTTCCGTTAATCAGGAGGGACAAATCCCATCTTGTTCCATCCCTATTTCAACGCACACTTCATGATATACTTGAACAGTGCCGTTATAGTCGCCAGTTACGGGTCGACGTTTGACAAAGTCAAAGTGTACCAATTCATATACAAGAAAGCATGATGAACTTAGGTCTGAGGACTATACTCTATAGTCGTAATGAGAACCTCTTATGACACATATATAACTATCTTGTAGACTTCTCATCAGCGGGTCATGTCCGATCATATGTTCACCAACATATATCTATGTGACTGACTGCGATAATCATATCATTGGCTCCATGAAACTTAGCCAACAGTCACCTCACAATCTAGTCTCTCGCGGTTGTCATTGTCCCACTTTGACAACCTCGACTAGGGACAAAACATAATTTATATCATCTATGACTTATAGGGTTTCATGATCAAGTCCTCAACTTGATGACTTATAATATGACATAAACTTATTTTGGGACCATTATTTAGATTACAATAAATAATGCTGAAATCAAATTTCATTAAACATATCCAAAAGAATGTTTTACAAGAGCATCTTATTATAACTAAAATAAAACTAAAACTCTCACTAGAATCAAGATTACATCTTAAGATCTCTAATGCCTACAGCAGTCGATGACTCTCATGCTTAGGCCTTGGGAGTGACTTAGTCAGAGGATCAGCGACATTCTATTCCGTCGGAACTCGGCTGATCTTCACATCACCTCTATTGACGATATCACGAATCAGGTGATACCTCCTCTCTACGTGTTTGGACTTCTGGTGTGACCTGGGTTCTTTTGCCTGAGCAATGGCTCCGTTGTTATCACAAAACAAAGCCACTGGCTCCAAGATACTAGGAACCACACTAAGTTCAGTCATGAACTTCTTGATCTAAACAGCTTCCTTTGCCGCTTCAGAAGCAGCAACATATTCAGCTTCCGTCGTGGATTTAGCTACGGTATTCTGCTTAGAGCTCTTCCAGCTCACTGCACCGCCATTCAGACAGTAGACATATCCAGACTGTGATCGGAAATCGTCTCTGTCCGTTTGAAAACTCGCATCGGTGAATCCATTCACCACAAGTTCTTCACTTCCTCCATACACCAGGAATTTATCCTTAGTATGTCTCAAATACTTGAGAATATTCTTGACAGCTGTCCAGTGAACTTCACCTGGATCAGATTGGTATCTGCTCGTCATGCTTAACGCGTAAGCTACATCTGGACGAGTGCAGAGCATGGCATACATAATAGATCCTATTGCAGAAGCATAAGGAATCCTATTCATGCGCTCCCGCTCAGCATGTGTCACCGGACACTGCTTCTTGCTGAGACTAATGCCATGAGACATCGGTATGAAGCCCTTCTTGGAATCATGCATCCTGAATCTGTGCAACACCTTATCAATATAAGTGTCCTGGCACAATCCAATCAGCCTGTTCACTCTATCTCTGTAGATTCTGATTTCAAGAATGTACGCGGCTTCTCCCATGTCTTTCATGGAAAAACAACTTCCGAGCCAAGTCTTAACAGACTGAAGCAACGGAACGTCATTACCGAGGAGGAGTATGTCATCGACATACAGTACAAGAAACGCAATTCTGCTCCCACTAGTCGTCTTGTAAACACATGGTTCTTCCTCGTTCTTGATGAAACCAAATTGTTTTACTGCTTCATCAAAACGAAGATTCCAACTCCGTGATGCTTGCTTCAATCCATAAATGGATTTATGAAGCTTGCATACCTTTCCAGCGTTCTTAGGATCAACAAAACCTTCAGACTGTGTCATATACACATCCT
Source organism: Orychophragmus violaceus (assembly GCA_030180135.1). NCBI lineage: Eukaryota > Viridiplantae > Streptophyta > Magnoliopsida > Brassicales > Brassicaceae > Orychophragmus > Orychophragmus violaceus. Next base: position 27,925,928 of record CM058230.1, on the reverse strand, counting down.
CTTCCAAAATACCATTCAGGAAAGCGGTTTTGACATCCATCTGCCAAATCTCATAGTCATAATGAGCTGCAATCGCTAGAAGAATCCGAATGGATTTAAGCATAGCGACTGGGGAATAGGTTTCATCATAGTCAATACCATGAATTTGCTTGAAACCTTTAGCCACCAACCTCGCTTTGTAAATTTGCACATTTCCATCCACATCAATCTTCTTCTTGAAGATCCATTTACACTCAATGGCTTTTGCACCATTAGGTAAATCGACCAAGGACCATACTTGGTTTTCTGACATGGATCCCATTTCGGATTTAGAGGCTCCAAGCCACTTTTCGGAGTCCGGGTCCATCATTGCTTCCGCGAATGTCGCTGGTTCGTCACTATCAATGATCATCAGATCATTGGAATTGGTCACGAGAAATCCATAGTATCTCTCGGGTTCGTGACGGATCCTTCCGGATCTGCGAACTTCAGGCTCCACAGGCGCCGGTTCCACAGAACTTTGTGGATCCAACTGCTGCTCTTCCTCAGCAGGTTGAGCAGTCTCCTGCGCATCTCGAATTTCTTCAAGATGTACTTTACTCCCACTGTTTTTCTTAGAGAGAAACTCCCTCTCAAGAAAAGAACAGTCCCGAGCAACAAATACTTTGTTCTCAGATTGGTTGTAAAAGTAGTATGCCTTGGTTTCCCTAGGATAACCAACGAAGTAGCATTTATCTGATTTGGGCGCGAGCTTGTCAGAGATTAAACGTTTGACATAAGCCTCACATCCCCAAATCCTCAGGAAAGACAGACTATGAATGTTCCCAGTCCACAATTCATGTGGTGTCTTTTCCACTGATTTAGATGGCACCCTATTTAGTGTAAACGCAGACGTTTCTAGAGCGTATCCCCAAAAGGATAATGGAAGATTTGAATGACTCATCATAGACCGAACCATATTCAATAAGGTTCGATTCCTCCTCTCTGACACTCCATTCCATTGGGGTGTTCCAGGAGGAGTGAGTTGTGAAATAATTCCACACTCGCTCAGATAGTTGTTGAACTCTTGACTCAAGTATTCTCCTCCGCGATCCGATCGCAGAACTTTAATACTTTTGCCAAGTTGGTTCTGTACTTCATTCTTTAATTCCTTGAATCTATCAAAGGATTCTGACTTGTGTCTCATCAAATAGACATAGCCATATCTACTGAAATCATCAGTGAAGGTAATGAAGTACTTGTAATTTCCTCTGGCAACAGTACTCATTGGCCCACATACATCAGTATGAACAAGGCCTAATAAGTCACTGGCCCTTTCATTCGGTTTGTTGAAAGGGGCTCTAGCCATTTTGCCCATCAAACAAGATTCGCATTTCTCACATGATTCAAAATCAAATGAGCCCAGAAGCCCATTTCGATGGAGCCTTTGGATGCGTTTCTCATTGATATGGCCCAAACGATAATGCCATAAGAAAGTCGGGTTTTCGTCATTTGACTTAAACCGCTTTGTATTTATGTTAAAGTTAGGCATTTCTTGGTTTAAAACATATAACCCATTATCTAATGGGGCGCTACCATAAAACGTACCATCACGATTAAAAGAACAAACTTTATTCTTAACAGCAAAATCAAAACCTTCCAAATCCAATACGGAAACTGAAATTATGTTCAGGTACAAAGTAGCAATTATTCAAAGTTAAAACCATGCCCGAAGGTAAAGATAAATTCGTAGGTGCCTACGGCCAGTGCAACAACCTTAGCTCCATTCCCGACCCGTAGCTCCACTTGTCCTTTCTTCAGCGTTTTACTGTTTCTTAGTGCCTGCATATTAGTACAAATATGAGCACCGCAGCCGGTATCCAATACCCACGAAGTAGAACTAGAAGATATAACATTAAGTTCGATAACATAAATACCTGAGTCAGACGCATCATACGTCTTCTTCAGCTTCTTGTAATCTTCCATGAACTTCTTGCAGTCTCTCTTCCAATGCCCTAACTGCTTGCAGTAGTTGCACTTATCCTCAGGAGAAGGCCCGGATTTGGGCTTCGGCTTGGGCTTGTCCTGACTCTCAGTCTGGACAACTTGGGCCTTTCCCTTATCCTTCTTAGGTTTCTTAAACCTTTTACCCCCTTGTACCATCAATACACTGGGAGTTGTCTTCTTGAGATTCGGCTCTGCTGTCTTCAGCATGCCGTGCAACTCAGTCAATGTCTTAGTCATGTTTTGCATGTTGTAGTTCATGATGAAATGATTAAAACACGACGACAAAGACTGCAGAATCATGTCAGTGGCTAGCTCCTGGCTAATGGCACAGTTCAGTTTCCCCAGGTTATCAATGTAACCCATCATTTTAAGGACATGAGGACTTACTGGACTGTCCTTAGCCAGCTTGCAATCCACGAGAGATTTAACCGTCTGGTATCTCTCTGTGCGAGCTTGCTCCTGAAACAAAGCTTTCAGGCTGTTAATCATCTCAATGGGTGACATCACGTTCTCATATTGCTTCTGCAGCTCAGAGTTCATAGTCACCAGCATTAGACAATTAACATCTTTGACATCAGCTGAATGCTTATCCCAAGCATTCTTTTCTGTCTGCGGGGTATTGGAACGTGGCCTCTCGGTGAGAACTCTTTCAAGGACATATTCCTTGTTCTCCTGCCTGAGAACTATTCTCAGGTTCCGATACCATTCCAAGAAATTAGATCCATTTAACTCGTCCTTCTCAAGGACGGATCTTAGTGAGAAAGTGTTGATGTGAGTTGAGACAGACATAGCTGTAATTAAAAGAGGTAAGTTATAATGCTCAAGGAAATGAGAATTCTTATCTAATAAGAAAACTCGCATTGTATTCAAACTATGGTTCCTCAGATGAATACAATGAACCAAGATCCATACTTCACCAAAATCTGAGTGGGCGACTCGCCATTACCCAAACTTTAGTTATCTAGGTAAGCGAATCATTGCTAATTGTACCCAGTACAACTCTTGGTCGCAGATGAGACAAACTATGTCTAATCCACTCTGATGTCTCTGGGCCCAGGACTTCTGATAGCCTAGTCAAGTGAAACCAATCTCTTCTGTCTTGTGATCACTGACAGTCGCACTACAAGTCTATCAATGACTACCTGCCTTACTCATGTTGCTGTGGATACCAAGGACTCCAAGGCTATCCAACAAACAAAACGAGTCTTGACAGTAGACAAGATCGGGCAAGACATCAAGATCACTTGATATTTAGTTGGGGAAAAGAACTATTTGATCTTGATGTATATCCAATATACATCCAAGAAGTTATTAATTCAATTAAAACATTCAATTTTATTAATTTTAGGTTCAACTAGAACTTTAAGATTAAATTTGGTCTGGTATATGCAGATTTATGGTCCAACCAATAATTCTGCGAATGGTGTGTCGATCGACGCCAACCATTGGCATCGGTCGACACAACATAATTTAAACCGGTCTTCAATAACCGGTCAAACCGGATCAAATTTCATTAACCGATTCAATCTAATTGAACCGGTTCGGTTTAACGGTCCATGTCGATCGTCACACAACTCTGTGTCGATCGACATTACCAAACCAGAGCCAATTGGTTAATTAAAATTAACCGAGCGAGATAACCGATTCAATCCAATTGAACCGATCTATCTAATCGCATTGCCTGTGTCGACCGACACACCTAGTGTATCGATCGACACAGCAGGATTACGGGTACTCGATCTCAGATCGAAACCCTAAAATTATTTACGAGTTTTCGCTCTGTGTCGACCGACACACGCTTTGTGTCGATCGACACTCTGCGACAAACCCTAAAAATTTTACGAGTTATTTCGCGGCGTGTCGACCGACACACGCTTTGTGTCGATCGACACAGTGCGTTTTTAACAATTCATCGTTTTTCAACAGGCACATAATCCGAGATTAACACTTGAAAACACGATTTTAGGAGGCAATAATCAATTCAACAAACTCAGTTTTCGAATTAATTGCATTAGATTCAATAGTCTAAACCCTAACATGCTCTGATACCACTGTTGGATCTCCTAGGATCTAAGGGTTTGATATATTGAATCACCAACCTCGTTCTTACCTTGTTACTGGCAGCGGAATGAATGGTGAACGAGATCAGTAGCGACACAGGTGACACGCCTCTACCAGATACACACGCACACAAGCTGGAAACGGGATGCTAGTGCCGGATCTACGGGATCTGAGAGTTTTTGGTGTTTCTGCTCTTTCTGTCAAGAAAAAGTCGACGGCTCACGTTTTAGGTCGAGACTATCAAGTTTTTATTCGACCTAAAACACACTTAACGGGCCAGACTTGATTAAGTCATAATTTCAAAAAGCCCTTTCGAAACCCGAACTGTGTCGACCGACACACAAGCTGTGTCGATCGACACAACACCATTTTCTCGATAATAATGTGTATCCAATACACATTAATATGATCATTACCATAATGATCATTCCCATGTCCTAGCTTCCAGTTTGCTTAGGTGTGTGACCCTATAGGATCATATAATACTGGCAGTAAGTCTACAACTTACAGATTGCAAGAGGCTTCTAGCAAAACATTGCAACCGCCCAGTATTATACGAATGTCTGATCTCGACACACAACTATCATCAGGAGTGAGTACAAGTGTGATTTCAGGACACTATCCCAACAGTGCTGTTACTTGCTCATGTTATTGTGCTACTGAAGTGTTCATGTTGTGTTAACTCCATCTAACCATCCATTGAGAAGCCTTTAGAGCGCCTTCGGCCAGCAAGCTTTTCCCATTCGACCACCGACCATCGTCCATCGACCACAGATCAACCAGAGAGCGTCTCCGACCAGCTGGGCGATCCAATCAACTATCCACCTCCAATCTTTCATCATCTGGTATCAGAGCTAAAAGCTCCTACCCCCAGGTTGTTTTCATCCAACCTTTATCTCCCTCAATTTCGTTTTGCATTTTTTGTTTTTTATCTTTTGTTGATTGCTTCTTTATAAATCGAAAAATCCAAAAAAAATCTCACTGGTTTGTTTTGCTGTTTCTGTCCATTGCTTGCTTCTGTTTTATTTCTGTTTTTATAAACTGAAAATCAAGAAAAAGGTTTTTGGAATTCGAGTGTTAGGTTTTTCAAATCCAAACAAGGCTCTAGTTAATCTTACCGCTAGGTTACTTGCGATAATTGTTTGGATTATAACCCTGCATTTGTGATTGCTCGTTCCTGTTTTGTTGTGCATCCATATTATTCTGTTTCTGCCTGCATTCATCTAAAGTTAAAAAAGAGTTAGTTGAAGTTGCTAGGTTGATAGTAATTGTAACCGGCCGATAGCTTGCCTTAGGTTGCTCTCGGTTTGATTTCTCTTATAACCTGCGATTTGAGTTGTTCCTTATTTCTTATGGTCTGCTGTGTTATTTTGCATTACATCATCTATAAAAAATAATAATCATCATCATCTAGGTTGCTTGCATTTAGAAACGCCCGCATATAGCTTCTCGCTAGGGTTGGTGATCGATTGTGTTATTTGCTTGACTCTTGGTTAGTCTTGTTTGTTCCATCTTGTGGCTTCTGTTCTAGACTGAATTTTCTGTTAGAAATCATCTTGTTGCCTCATAAAGATTAAAACCGAAACTGACTTAGGATAGTTTGCATTTGCGGATCATTGCTTGGTTAGGTTGCTAGTTTGTTCGCGGTAAGGGTTTGACCCGAGCTGTGTGGTGTATGTTCTGTTCTCTGCATGCTGCTGACCTGTCTTTTTCATTGCTCATTCATTCTACACGCTTTGTCCTTAGGCATCTGCATTAGATTTTCATAGTTTCCATTTAGTTGCATATTTCCATTTTCTTTGCGATTTGCCATTCTTTGTGTTTTGCCTTCTATTGCGATTATTTGTGTGCTTTGACTTCTGTTTCTCTCGGTTTGTCTTTTTTTAAGTTTCTGCATTGTTTCGTTGCATTCATTCTTAAAAGAAAATTCAGAAAATTGTGTCTTGATTAAGAGTTTGAACCGGCTGCATCTAGCAACTATCGCTAGGGTTTCTCGCACTCTTCGCGATTGTTGTGTGGTGTCTTGTTTTCTCTTTCTCTCGGTTTGCTAGATCATTTAGGTTTTGTTTACTTTGTTTTGTGTTGTATTCATTATTAAAAAAAAACAGGTCGTATCTTATTTGCATTTTTCCAAATCTGCATTTTCCATTTTGTTGCAAATTGCCTATTTGCCTTTTTTATGTTCTTCTTGTTTGTTTCTAGTTCCTGTGGCACTTTATTTCGTGTTTAGTGTTGTTCTTACAGGAATTAGCTACCATGGAGAGTGGAGAAGAAGATGTGGCTGAAGATAAAGTTAGTTTTGGTGGTGGACCAATTCAAGTGCAATACAACTCTAAACCGAAGGACCATTCCCATGATGAAGGAGAAGACTATGAGCCGCATAACATCTATTTTTCAGATCTTGAACAAGCCCCATAGGCATATTTAAGATGTGAGAGAGGTTTGGAAGATTGGTTTTGGTATCACAAAGTCCCGAAGGAGAAGAGATTATCTCATGCCATCAATGCACTTGCTGGAGAAGCTTCTATATGGTGGATAAGAGAAGAAGTTCTCCACTACTGCCATAACCAGATCACTACTTGGGGAGTTTTAAAGCAGCATATGCACAAGCAATTTTTACAAAAGTCCCACAACCAGAGCTACCTTCCCAAGAGGCTTATGATGAGATCATATTCACGAGTTTGGATGTCAACACCAAAGAAGGAAATTGTTTTGGGTCAACAACCCACCAAGAGCCAATCTCATGAACAATGTAAGTCATCTAAAACTTCTAATGAAGTTAATGAAGGTTTTTATAGATGTAAAAAAATAGGTCATGATGCTGCAACTTGTTCCACTAGACAAGTAGTTATCCATTTGTTATCAGAACAAGAAAGGATTAACTCTAAAGAAGTTACAATAGTTAACTCCGAGTCAGAATTTTTCAATACTTGTATGATGCACTTGTCTTTGCCAAGGGATTTTGATGCAGGTATAGGCACACCAAAGAAGGTACCAGATCATGAAGTTAACACCAGCCTTATTCAGATCCAAGAAGAACCACCGGATCATCTAATTACTCAACACGTTGTGGCATTGGAGAAAACCGAACCGCCTCGACCAAAGGTTAAAGTGTCCCGACCCAACTCTTTTCCATCTGATTATAATGAATCAAAAACTATTTTAATGCACTTGGGATTGCCCAAAAGTGTTGAGAATGACGCATAAATGATAGAGAGTCCAATAGACCGCACGGAACAACGGACCAGAGGCGAGACCGAGAAACAAGTGGAACCGGCCGACCCAGAATGTAATCAGAATGATGCCAATGGAGATCACGCTGCAGAGATTTTCCCATGGAACCCAGGCCAGAACAGAGGCGTGATCCTGAGCCACCTACTCAAGGGAGCACTGCCTGAAAGCCCTTACACCCACAAGACACAAATCCATCAAGGTAAGGTCATGGACTCACGAAACCGCATAAAGGCTAACTTGCTTTCTATTGGTGCAGGTTATGAAGATTCGAGGTCGAATACTTTTCAAGAGATAGGGTATGATGAGGACATCAGATAATCAAAACCGGCCCGGACGAGCGGTACGTACCAACCTCGACCATGAGGCTGATCGAGCTATTCCCGACCACACGGAACGTACCTGAGGAGGTTCATAAGGCCAAGACATGTTCTACAAGGCCAAATGATATGGAATTGAGGATTCATCAGCCAACAACATGTTTCAGGAGTAATGATTGTTCTAGAACCCAACTGGAACCATCCCATTTGGAGATTGCCGACAACCTTCCACCCAGAGCCTTAGCCAAGTCCTGGAAGATGACCATATGAGAATTGGTTCTAACCAATCATACCAAACTTGATATCCACCAGAAAGTATTCCATTTGGAAGAGTTTGGTCAGAAGGAATCAGCATTGGTTCGATCTAATCTTGAGGTATGTCTAGAAGCTGTCCATTTAGCCCT